>CM053029.1:247114428-247714428 GCA_028564925.1 Lithobates sylvaticus | reverse complement strand
AAAGCCAGCTAGGAACTCAGCACAGGGATGGGGGGAACCCCTTATAATGGGCACAGCAGCCAGCAGCTGTACAGACCTGGGAACTCAGCACAGGCATGGTGGGAACCCCTCATTATGGGCACAGTGAGGCTGCAATTGATGGGCACAGTGAGGCTGCATTTGATGAAATAGACACTTGCATTTGGCAGCGCCATACCTATCTCTCTTTTAAACTTACCCATATTTTCATTTGACTCATAGGTATTGATCATTGTGGAATTCATTTTCAAAATGAGTGAACATTCGGTTCCATCTTTGAAACTATTTCCCTTCACAAGGCGTTCAGATGAGGGGAAAAAAAGAGAATAAAGGAGCTTGGACCACATCAACCCAAGCTGCAAATTCAGCAGAGGTCAAGTGATCGTGGTCGAGTTTACACTCAAAGCTTTTCCACCACTTCTTATAGTAAATGGAGTTGGCTAGCTGGATGTGATCTGACTCATGCCTATTATTGTTTTCCATGCTTGCTATTTCAATGTCATGGCACCGACACGCTGTGGATATCGACAGGGGTTAACGACCTAAAACATCTCACTGTCAAGTGCAAGCGGCATGAAACTACCCAAAGTCATCCTGACAATGTTATGAGGCTCGAGTTTTTTGGGAAGCGTAGCATTGGAGAACAGCTAGATGCAGGCTACAGAATTGCCATTAGAAGACATAATGAAGAGATCACAAAAAAATAGACACATCCTGTCTAGGATAATAGACTGTGAAATTTTGTGGTGCATTTGAGCTGGCTTTGCGTGGCCATGATGAGAGTGAGAGCTCCGATAATCCTGGTATATTCTGTGGCTTGGTTGATTTCGTTGCTCTTGATGGAGTTTTGAAAGAGCACCTTGAGAATGCCACTGTTTTTAAGGGAACTTCAAAAACTGTGCAGGACGAGCTGTTGGACTGTATGTTGTCTGTAGTGAAGAAGCACATTATTCAGGAAGCACGGAGCAGTTATTTCATCTCATTCCAGGCCGACGAGACCACTGATATTGCCACACAGTGCCAACTTGTTCTTGTACTCCGCTACATTGATTCCAAAAACAATGTACAGGAGAGGTTTTTAGGGTTTATCCCTCTACATTCCGCTAATGCAGATTCCATCGCTACAGCACTACAGGGGCGTCTTGCTGTCATCCTTCCAGGGGATCAGAAACACAAACTCATTGCCCAAGCATATGATGGAGCCAGCGTGATGAGGGGTGCCACTTCAGGGGTTCAAAAAAAAGATTTAGGATATTTACCCAAATGCCTATTACATACACTGCTATGCACATCAGCTCAATCTGATAATGCAACAGGCCACTTCTCAAATGCCCAAGTGACTTTTTTTTTGCAAACCTTGGAGGATTTGCCAGCTTTTTTGCGAGATCACCCAAGCGCACAGATGTACTTGATAAAGCAGTTGCCCATAGACTTCCGACATCAAGCAGTGTCAGATGGAACTTCCACAGCCGTGCTGTCAATACAGTGTTTGAGCACCGAGAGGACCTCATCCGCTGTTTTGAAACCATGCGAGACTCCGGTAACTTTGACCCTGTTACCATGAGAGAGGCAGCGGAATTTGCCGTGCTGCTGGAGGATCCGGATTTTAAATATTTTCTTAAGCTTTTCCACAACATCATGCCACATGTGGACCTCCTCTATGCCAAACTCCAGAAGAAGGACATAGATTCAGTCCACATTAAGGGGCGCATCCAGCAGTTCCAGTGGGACATAGACGATCAGGTAGCAGTTGTATTCCTCCTTTTCCATGTGTTATTATTATTATTATTATTATTTTTATATTATTGCTCATACATTTTGCAGAGATTCTATCCCATCCCTGGTTGAACAAAGCAGTCAAGGTGGTTCTCAACCGAAGAGGCGGGGCTCACTGAATCCAGGAGAACATAAGCGCATTGCAACCGAGGTGAGTTTTTATTTGTTGCAATATTTGTCTTTTTGATAGCTCCCTTATAGATATGAAGATTGGAAAGAAAAATATTTTTCTTACAATATTCATATAAAAATGATGTGATCTAAAAGGATTTGTTATTCCCTCTAGTGAATAACATGAGTATTACAGCCTTCATCTGTGTTAGCTGCCTGAACATCACAAATGCATGAAACTTGACATATTTACTAAGAATGTCTTGTGCATGTGTATGGATTTCTGAGAAATTATGGATTTAAAACCACTGAAACTGATCTCCCTTTATAACTTTATACTGAACATTTTAAAATGACCAGTTTTAAGTTATGAGGGGAGATCAGTTTCAGTGTTTTTGAATCCATAATTTCTCAGAACTCCATACACATGGACAAGACATTCTTAGTAAATATGTAAAGTTTCATGCATTTCTGATGGTCAGGGAGCTAAGAGAGATGACATTGACATATTGTCATCACTACCTAATTTTTGTTTTTATCCTTCACTCTATAGGTCTGTGATACCATAATATTGCACACCATGCGACGTTTCAACTTCACAAACCACCTTGTTAGTGCCACCTTGCTTCAAGCAGACAGGTTTGAACAGTATGCCAAAGATTTTCCGGAGGATGCACTGAGTGAGACTTTGAAGGCCTATACACTGCTGAATAGGGATGGGCCCGGTGCTCGTTCGCATCGAGCACCGGGCGTTCACTCGCTCGGCGAGCCCAGAACTATTTGGGCCGTTCACGAATGTGATGCGAGCGGCCCCGCAATGCATTGCGGCCAGCGCGGCCGGCGCAGTGCATTGCTGGCTGATGATTGGCCAAGCATGCACTGTGACCCCGCATGCTTGGCCAATCACAGCGCCGGAAAGTAGGAGAGCAATAATTGGCTACAGGCAGGACGCCTGTAGCCAATTAAAGCTCAGGGGCTTTAGTACACGCCCCACCATTTAAAAGGCCGCCACGCCGTCGGCGCCGGTCACATGAGTTCCGGCTTTAGGAGAGATCAGTCTGCTGATTCTGTGTCTTAGCTTGATTCATTGCTCCAGAAAGATTTGCTCTTCTTTGCTAAACCATTGGCTATTTCTTTGCTAAACCATTGCTACCTAAGTCATTGATCGTTCATTACTGCTGATTGCACAGTTAATGTGTTATTAGCTGCTGCTGGGGATTAGTCTGGTGCGTGTTTTACTGTTAGTACAGTATTTCAGTAGTACCAACCGCAGTGCTGTTAGCACAGCACTGCACCCCAACAGCACCCATAGGACTTCTAGTGTGTTAGTGGCAGCAAACAGAGCTCCTATATTTTCTTCCCAGAAGCACCCATAGGACTTCTAGTGTGTTAGTGGCATCACACAGAGCTCCCATATTTTCTTCCCAGAAGCACCCATAGGACTTCTAGTGTGTTAGTGGCATCACACAGAGCTCCCATATTTTCTTCCCAGAAGCACCCATAGGACTTCTAGTGTGTTAGTGGCATCACACAGAGCTCTTATATTTTCTTCCCAGAAGCACCCATAGGACTTCTAGTGTGTTAGTGGCATCACACAGACCTCCTATATTTTCTTCCCAGAAGCACCCATAGGACTTCTAGTGTGTTAGTGGCATCACACAGAGCTCCTATATTTTCTTCCCAGAAACACCCATAGGACTTCTAGTGTGTTAGTGGCATCACACAGAGCTCCCATATTTTCTTCCCAGAAGCACCCATAGGACTTCTAGTGTGTTAGTGGCATCACACAGAGCTCCCATATTTTCTTCCCAGAAGCACCCATAGGACTTCTAGTGTGTTAGTGGCATCACACCGAGCTCCCATATTTTCTTCCCAGAAGCACCCATAGGACTTCTAGTGTGTTAGTGGCATCACACAGAGCTCCCATATTTTCTTCCCAGAAGCACCCATAGGACTTCTAGTGTGTTAGTGGCATCACACAGAGCTCTTATATTTTCTTCCCAGAAGCACCCATAGGACTTCTAGTGTGTTAGTGGCATCACACAGACCTCCTATATTTTCTTCCCAGAAGCACCCATAGGACTTCTAGTGTGTTAGTGGCATCACACAGACCTCCTATATTTTCTTCCCAGAAGCACCCATAGGACTTCTAGTGTGTTAGTTAGTGGCATCACACAGAGCTCCCATATTTTATTCCCAGAAGCACCCATAGGACTTCTAGTGTGTTAGTGGCATCACACAGAGCTCCCATATTTTATTCCCAGAAGCACCCATAGGACTTCTAGTGTGTTAGTGGCATCACACAGAGCTCCCATATTTTCTTCCCAGAAGCACCCATAGGACTTCTAGTGTGTTAGTGGCATCACACAGAGCTCCCATATTTTCTTCCCAGAAGCACACATAGGACTTCTAGTGTGTTAGTGGCATCACACAGACCTCCTATATTTTCTTCCCAGAAGCACCCATAGGACTTCTAGTGTGTTAGTGGCATCACACAGACCTCCTATATTTTCTTCCCAGAAGCACCCATAGGACTTCTAGTGTGTTAGTGGCATCACACAGAGCTCCCATATTTTCTTCCCAGAAGCACCCATAGGACTTCTAGTGTGTTAGTGGCATCACACAGAGCTCCCATATTTTCTTCCCAGAAGCACCCATAGGACTTCTAGTGTGTTAGTGGCATCACACAGAGCTCCCATATTTTCTTCCCAGAAGCACCCATAGGACTTCTAGTGTGTTAGTGGCATCACACAGAGCTCCCATATATTTTCTTCCCAGAAGCACCCATAGGACTTCTAGTGTGTTAGTGGCATCACACAGGGCTCCTATATTTTCTTCTCAGCAGCACCCATAGGACTTCTAGTGTGTTAGTGGCATCACACAGAGCTCCTATATTTTCTTCCCAGAAGCACCCATAGGACTTCTAGTGTGTTAGTGGCATCACACAGAGCTCCCATATTTTCTTCTCAGTAGCACCCACAGGACTTCTAGTGTGTTAGTGGCATCACACAGAGCTCCTATATTTTCTTCCCAGAAGCACCCATAGGACTTCTAGTGTGTTAGTGGCATCACACAGAGCTCCTATATTTCCTTCTCAGCAGCACCCACAGGACTTCTAGTGTGTTAGTGGCATCACACATAGCTCCTATATTTTCTTCCCAGAAGCACCCATAGGACTTCTAGTGTGTTAGTGGCATCACACAGAGCTCCTATATTTTCTTACCAGAAGCACCCATAGGACTTCTAGTGTGTTAGTGGCATCACACAGAGCTCCTATATTTTCTTCCCAGAAGCACCCATAGGACTTCTAGTGTGTTAGTGGCATCACACAGTGCTCCTATATTTTCTTCTCAGCAGCACCCACAGGACTTCTAGTGTGTTAGTGGCATCACACAGAGCTCCCATATTTTCTTCCCAGAAGCACCCATAGGACTTCTAGTGTGTTAGTGGCATCACACAGAGCTCCTATGTTTTCTTCTCAGCAGCACCCACAGGACTTCTAGTGTGTTAGTGGCATCACACAGAGCTCCTATATTTTCTTCCCAGAAGCACCCATAGGACTTCTCGTGTGTTAGTGGCATCACACAGAGCTCCTATATTTTCTTCTCAGCAGCACCCACAGGACTTCTAGTGTGTTAGTGGCATCACACAGAGCTCCTATATTTTCTTCCCAGAAGCACCCATAGGACTTCTAGTGTGTTAGTGGCATCACACAGAGCTCCTATATTTTCTTCCCAGAAGCACCCATAGGACTTCTAGTGTGTTAGTGGCATCACACAGAGCTCCTATATTTTCTTCTCAGCAGCACCCATTTTTTATACTATATACACTACCGACTACAATGGCTGGAAGACCGCCAAGGAGAGGCAGAGCGTGCCGAGGCAAGAACACAGGGCAGGCAGGCTCTGTTTCTAGAGACAACAGTGCTGGCCGTGGACGTGGTCGTGCATCGTCATCAGCACGTGGCCATGGGACACGCTTGTCTTTGTTTTCGGCAGCTGGACATGTGGAGCCACATCATGCTGAAGGCTTGGTAGAATGGATGACCAAGCCCTCCTCATCCTCCTCATCCTCTCTCACCCAGGCTCAGGGTACTGGCAGAGCACCTGCCAACGAGTACTCAATGGCATCATCAGCCACCCCTTCCCTAGACCCACCATGTCCTCCTGAGGAGTCCCCCGAACTCTTTGAGCACAGTGTTGGGTACATGCTCCAGGAGGATGCCCAACGATTCGAAGGCTCGGATGATGGTACCCAGCTTGAGGAAGTCAGTAGTGTGCGCGCAGAGAGAGGGGATGCTGAAGGACAGCAATCTGGCAGTACTGTTTCACCAGCTGCAGCTTACTGCCAGGTTTGCTCTAGTGGTGAAGAGGGAGGGGATGATGAGGTCACTGACTCCACGTGGGTGCCTGAAGGGAGAGAGGAGGAGGAGGACGAGGAGGAGGAGGATGCGGCGTCACATGTCCAACGAGTCAGGATGCCCCCTGGAGGCCAGCTAGAGGCCAGCACAGCAACTGTACCACACCGCAGAGCTCCGCTTGTGCAGGGCGCTGCCTCTGCACGTTATCAGAAAAGTTCTTTGGTGTGGGCCTTTTTTGAGACGAGTGCATCAGATCGCACCACTGCTATTTGCCATATTTGTCTCAAGCGTATCTCGCGTGGCCAAAACATCAGCCGCTTGGGCACCACAAGCATGAGCAGACATATGTCGACCTGCCATGCAGCTCGTTGGCAAGCACACATAAAAGACCCACACCAAAGAACAAAGCGGACCTCTCCTTGCTCCTCATCAGCTGGGATCTCCATCCCCACTATATCTTCAGTCCTCTCTGAAAGCTGCTCTGAGAGGACTGAAGGTGTAGAATTAGGTGTGTCACAACCAAGTACTTGCAGTACACCGACGTCCGATTGTAACAGGCAAATTTCCCTGCCCCAGCTGCTGGACTGTCGAAAGAAGTATACTCCCAGCCATCCACATGCCCAGCGGTTGAATGCTAGCTTGGCTAAATTGCTACCACTTCAACTGCTGCCTTTTCAGTTGGTAGACTCGGCCCCCTTCCGTGAGTTTGTTCAATGTGCTGTTCCTCAGTGGCAGGTTCCCAAACGCCACTTTTTCTCACGGAAGGCGATTCCGTCTCTCTACCGGCATGTGGAAGGCAATGTCCATGCCTCGCTGGACAGGGCGGTCAGCGGTAAGGTGCATATTACCGCTGACTCATGGTCCAGCAGGCATGGACAGGGAGGTTATCTTTCTTTCACGGCCCATTGGGTCACTCTATTGGCAGCTGGGAGCGATGCAGGACAAGGTGCAGTAGTGTTGGAGGTTGTTCCGCCACCACGCCTCCAAAATGCTACTACTGGTTGTGACACACCTCTCTCCTCCACCCCCTCCTCTTCTTCTTCCTCCAGTGCTCTGTCCTCGGAACCAGCGGTGCTCCGTAGGCGTACAAGGGGCTACGCGAGTACGCAGGCAAAAAGATGCCATGCCGTGCTTGCGCTGGTGTGTTTGGGGGACAGGAGCCACACTGGGCCAGAGGTTCTGGCAGCTCTGCAGGGGCAGGCCGAGAGGTGGTTGACGCCACGCCAGCTTAAGCCAGGAATGGTCGTTTCTGACAATGGCACCAACCTCCTCTCCGCCCTGCGACAGGGGCAGCTCACCCATGTGCCCTGTATGGCTCACGTCCTCAACCTAGTGGTGCAGCGGTTCTTGGGCAGGTCCCCAGGCTTACAGGATGTCCTGAGGCAGGCCAGGAAAGTCTGTGTGCATTTCCGCCGATCTTATAATGCCAGTGCTCGGCTGACTGAGCTGCAAAAGGAGCTGAACCTGCCCAAGAACCGCCTAATATGTGACATGCCCACCAGGTGGAACTCAACGTTGGCCATGCTGCAGCGACTGCACACGCAGCAGAGGGCCATCAATGAGTACCTTTGCGACTACGGCACCAGGACAGGGTCAGGGGAGCTTGGCTTTTTTTCCCCACGCCAGTGGAGCATGATCAGGGATGCATGCACTGTCCTCTCACCATTTGAGGAGGCCACGAGGATGGTGAGCAGTGACAGTGCATGCATCAGTGACACTGTACCTCTTGTCCACCTGTTGGAGCATACGCTGCGTGGGATAATGGACAGGGCACTTGAGGCAGAACAGAGGCAGGAAGAGGAGGACTTCCTTGCCTCTCAAGGCCCCCTTTATCCAGACAGTGTTCCTTCTGTCCCACCCATCACACAGGAAGAGGAGGAGGAGGAGGAGGAGGAGGATTGTGTGAGCATGGAGGTGGAGCCTGGCACTCAGCATCAGCAGCAGCAGTCTTTTAGGGATGATGTACAGTCCCAACAAACCAGTGGACTTGTACGTGGCTGGGAGGAGGTGGCTGGCGATCATGTCATCCTCAGTGACCCAGAAGACTCCGGACCGAATGCCTCAGCTAACCTACGCTGCATGGCCTCCCTGATCCTGCAAAGCCTGCGGAAGGATCATCGTGTTCTTCGGATCAAGGAGAGGGACCATTACTGGCTGGCCACTCTCCTTGATCCACGGTACAAGGGTAAGGTTGCGGACCTTATCTTGCCGTCGCAGAGGGAGCAGAGGATGAGACATCTCAGGGAGGCCTTGCAGAAAGGTCTGTGCAACGCGTTCCCAGAAACTGGAAGGTTACAAACTCCTGGTCCTGGACGACGAGTTGCTGAGGCTTCGGTCAGTAGCAGAAGGAGCGGTGGGGAAGGTGGACGTCTGACCGATGCGTTCAAACGATTTTTTAGTCCGCAGCCCCAAGGTATGATCGGTTCCAGCAACCATCGCCAGCGTCTGATATACATGGTGCAGGAATACCTAGGGGCAAGGTCAGACTTGGACACCTTTCCCACCGAAAATCCTCTGGCTTACTGGGTCCTGAGGATGGATCACTGGCCAGAGCCTGCACAGTATGCAATTGAGCTACTGGCTGTCCTGCATCCAGCGTCTTTCCGAACGCACATTCAGTGCTGCTGGAGGATTTGTCACCGATCATAGGGTGCACCTGTCCACCGACTCGGTTGATCGACTGACCTTCATAAAAATGAATCAGTCTTGGATCACCACCAGCTACCAGGCACCTGAAGATAACGGAATAATTTATAATGTCACATCCCTTCAAGACTGCCTATGCTGATGCTGAGTGACTGTTCTGTTATGTTCACTGACTATCCTCTTCCTCCTCCTCAATGATCCATGCCACCACACCAGTGCCTAAGGCGCAATTTTTCAGCCCCTGTATAACAGGGGCGTGTACTTACAATTTTTTTTTAAAATGCTTCGCAACAGGTGTGACTGCTGTGCTCCAAGTACAGTATCTGTGAGGGGTTGCAGTCTTGTGGCACCAGCACCAGTGCCCAAAGCACAATTTTTCAGCCCCTGTTGGGGCGTGTAATTACAATTTTTAGGCAATGCTTTGCAACAGGTCTCATTGCTGTGCTAAGAGTACAGTATCTGTGAGGGGTTGCAGTGTTGTGGCACCAGCACCAATGCCTAAGGCCCAATTTTTCAGCCCCTGTATAACAGGGGCGTGTAATTACAATTTTTTAAAAAGATGCTTCGCAACAGGTGTGACTGCTGTGCTCCAAGTACAGTATCTGTGAGGGGTTGCAGTGTTGTGGCACCAGCACCAGTGCCTAAGGCACAACTTTTCACCCCCCGTTGGGGCGTGTAATTAAAATTTTTAGGCAATGCTTTGCAACAGGTCTCATTGCTGTGCTAAGAATACAGTATCTGTGAGGGGTTGCAGTGTTGTGGCACCAGCACCAATGCCTAAGGCACAATTTTTCAGCCCCTGTTTAACAGGGGCGTGTAATTACAAATCTTGATTTAATAGTTCACAGCAGGGCCCATTCCTGCGCCCACCAAGAGTAACTATGAGGGCCTACAGTCTTGTGGCAACACCGTCCACCACCACCACCGCCAAAGGCCCAATTTTTCTGCCCTGTTCAACAGGTGCATGCAATTCCAAATCTTGATCTAATAACTCACAGCAGGGCCCATTCCTACACCCACCAAGAGTAACTGTGAGGGCTTACAGTCTTGTGGCAACACCGTCCACCACCACCACCACCAAAGGCCCAATTTTTCTGCCCTGTTCAACAGGTGCATGCAATGACAAATCTTGATCTAATAACTCACAGCAGGGCCCATTCCTGCACCCACCAAGAGTAACTGTGAGGGCTTACAGTCTTGTGGCAACACCGTCCACCACCACCACCGCCAAAGGCCCAATCTTTCTGCCCTGTTCAACAGGTGCATGCAATTCCAAATCTTGATCTAATAACTCACAGCAGGGCCCATTCCTGCACCCACCAAGAGTAACTGTGAGGGCTTACAGTCTTGTGGCAACACCGTCCACCACCACCACCAAAGGCCCAATTTGTCTGCCCTGTTCAACAGGTGCATGTAATGACAAATCTTGATCTAATAACTCACAGCAGGGCCCATTCCTGCACCACCAAGAGTAACTGTGAGGGCTTACAGTCTTGTGGCAACACCGTCCACCACCACCACCACCACCGCCAAAGGCCCAATTTTTCTGCCCTGTTCAACAGGTGCATGCAATTCCAAATCTTGATCTAATACAGTGGTGTGAAAAAGTGTTTGCCCCCTTCCTCATTTCCTGTTCCTTTGCATGTTTGTCACACTTAAGTGTTTCGGAACATCAAACCAATTTAAACAATAGTCAAGGACAACACAAGTAAACACAAAATGCAATTTGTAAATGAAGGTGTTTATTATTAAAGGTGAAAAAAAATCCAAACCATCATGGCCCTGTGTGAAAAAGTGATTGCCCCCTAAACCTAATAACTGGTTGGGCCACCCTTAGCAGCAACAACTGCAACCAAGCGTTTGCGATAACGTGCAATGAGGCTTTTACAGCGTCCTGGAGGAATTTTGGCCCACTCATCTTTGCAGAATTGTCCTAATTCAGTTACATTAGAGGGTTTTCGAGCATGAACGGCCTTTTTAAGGTCATACCACAACATCTCAATAGGATTCAGGTCAGGACTTTGGCTAGGCCACTCCAAAGTCTTCATTTTGTTTTTCTTCAGCCATTCGGTGGTGGACTTGCTGGTGTGTTTAGGATCATTGTCCTGCTGCAGAACCCAAGTTCGTTTCAGCTTGAGTACACGAACAGATGGTCGGACATTCTCCTTCAGGATCTCTTGGTAGACAGCAGAATTCATAGTTCCTTTTATCACGGCAAGTCTTCCAGGTCCTGAAGCAGCAAAACAGCCCCAGACCATCACACTACCACCACCATATTTTACTGTTGGTATAATGTTCTTTTTCTTAAATGCAGTGTTCCTTCTACGCCAGATATACTTGGACACACACCTTCAAAGAGTTCCACTTTTGTCTCATCGGTCCACAGAATGTTGTCCCAAAAGTCTTGGGGATCATCAAGATGTGTTGTGGAGAAATTGAGACAAGCTTTGATGTTCTTTTTGCTCAGCAGTGGTTTTCTCCTTGGAACTCTGCCATGCAGGCCATTTTTGCCCAGTCTTTTCCTGATGGTGGATGCATGAACGCTGACCTTAACTGAGGCAAGTGAGGCCTGCAGTTCCTTGGACGTTGTTGTGGGGTCTTTTGTGACCTCTTGGATGAGTCGTCGCTGCGCTCTTGGGGTAATTTTGGGCGGCCGGCCACTCCTGGGAAGGTTCACCACTGTTCCATGTCTTCGCCATTTGTGGATAATGGCTCTCACTGTGGTTCGCTGGATTCCTAAAGCTTTGGAAATGGCTTTATAACCCTTTCCAGACTGATAGATCTCAATTACTTTCTTTCTCAATTGTTCCTGAATTTCTTTGGGTCTCGGCATGATGTGTAGCTTTTAAGGATCTTCTGGTGGACCTTACTGTGTCAAGCAGCTCCTATTGAAGTGATGCCTTGATTGTGAACAGGTGTGGCAATAATCAGGCCTGGGTGTGGCTAGAGAAATTGAACTCAGGTGTGGACAACCACAGTTATAGTATGTTTTAACAAGGGGGGCAATCACTTTTTCACACAGGGCCATGATGGTTTGGATTTTTTTTCACCTTTAATAATAAACACCTTCATTTACAAATTGCATTTTGTGTTTACTTGTGTTGTCCTTGACTATTGTTTAAATTGGTTTGATGTTCCGAAACACTTAAGTGTGACAAACATGCAAAGGAACAGGAAATGAGGAAGGGGGCAAACACTTTTTCACACCACTGTAACTCACAGCAGGGCCCATTCCTGCACCCACCAAGAGTAACTGTGAGGGCTTACAGTCTTGTGGCAACACCGTCCACCACCACCACCACCAAAGGCCCAATTTTTCTGCCCGGTTCAACAGGTGCATGCAAGTACAAATCTTGATCTATTAACTCACAGCAGGGCCCATTCCTGTGCCCACCAGTCTTGTGGCTACACCAACATCTAATAGGGCAAATTTCTAGGGGGTATATACGGCAGGCCCCTACTTTCAAACATCCAACTTACAAACGACTCCTACTTGCAAACGGAAAGAGAAAACAGGAAGTGAGAGGAAATCTACCCCTAGGAAGGGAAATTCTATCCTGTTAGATTTAATTTGGGAAAAGGGTACTCCTCTCTACTGATGCTTTATCACCAATCCTTGTTTCAATTAAAACCCCACTTTTCCAAAAACATTTGTCATTGGGACGGAAAGTGAGGTGACATGTTCTGAACAGATGTGCAAAGACAGCAAATGTTACAGGGGTGATAACCCCTCCCTATGTTCTCCAAAAAGCTTAAAAATTGATTTTTTTGGGATGGAGCTACACTTCATAATGTACCTGTTCAGATTCTACTTAAGAACAAACCTACAGTCCGTGTCTTGTTTGCACCACCTATATAGTGCTGTTCAGAGTATATAGGGTTGTAGGTATAGGGTTTTATTTTGGGTGCGGGGTCCCCCTTAATATCCATACCAGACCCAAAGGGGCTGGGGTGGGGGGGGTTGATGGGGTAGCCATGCCATTTTTCTCAAGGATTTTCAGCCATATGGCGGCCAGGACAAGACATGACATTAAAGCCGCAAGTGGTTTTAAATGGCTTCTTTTTTTCCTTTACAAATGTCATTTTGTGCAAGGACAGTTCTAAACACGGGAAACACATGCCACTTCACAGGCATACTTTAGACACCCCCCAGGTACCATATTTAAAGGAAAATTTCACTTTTTTTTTTCACTTTATGCTTCATTAAAATGACTGCTCCTGAAAAAACGTTAGTTTTTAAAAGTTCTTTTTGCATTGCTATATGTCCCCTAGGGCAGGACCCGGGTCCCCAAACCTGTTTTATGACATTAACATGCATATTGGCCGTTGTAATTAGCAATTTTGATTTCGAACGTTCGCGTCCATTATAACGAATAGGGTTCGAAAATTTGCGCGAACTTTCGGTCCGTTCGAAGGTTCTGGTGCGAACCGAACCCGGGGGTGTTCGGCTCATCCCTACTGCTGAATAAGAGTAAGTTAAAGATAGAGCTTGGTCTCATCTACCGCACAGAAGAGTTCAAAACGTGTAATGGTGCTGTGGACCTATTCCAGCTGTTTGTGGAGAATAATCTTGCTCATGTATTTAGAGAGACTGTCACTCTGCTAAAGATCCTCATCACCACACCCATGACCACAGCAGAAGCTGAGAGGTGCTTCTCAACCTTAAAAAGAATCAAGACTTTTCTGAGAAATAGCATGACCCATGATGGAAAAGAGAGTGGTGACAGAGATGACTGACTTCAACCAGAAGGTCATTGAGAAATTTGCAAGCCAGTAAGAAAGGAGAGCAAAATTTATTTTCAAATAGTTCTACTGGCGCTAACGTGAATGTGGCGTGCATTTGTATTCAGTCACCTTTTACTCTGATTCATTTTTTTGTTTGTTGTACAATAAAGTTTGTTTGCTGTTGTAAAAAAATTCACTGATTCGTGGTACATTTATTGCATTCTTTAACAGCTGATTTAAACATTAACATTTTCAATATTTTATCCAGATATATAATCTGTCCTGTGATGCTGGGACTGTATAATCTGTCCTGTGATCTGAGCTTTATACTCCTGACACTATGGGTGGGAGTGGAATACAGGGGATGGAGTGGGAGGATTATATAAGGGGTGTGGTTTATGAGAGGTGGGATGGGTCAAAATTGATGGGCGGGGTCTGGCGCCCTCCCATCGAAAAACGTCACCAGCCGCCACTGCTCATAGCTTCCGGTTTCTTAGGCCATAGAGATGATTGGAGACATTCTGGTCTTCGAACAGCACTATGGTCAGCTGGAGGAACCACTGGCTGCATTCTCAGGTTCCCTGGTGGGACAGGAGAGCCTGAGAAAACCATGGAAGACGGTGGTGGGAGACTTTGCCTCTCACTGCTTGTAAAAGCGGTCTAGCGGCTAATTAGCCGCTAGGATTGTTTTTACATGAAAACTGACCGCTGGCTGAAAAGAATGATACCAAATGTTACTTAAACCTGCAGACATCATTCTGGTATAACCACTCAAAACAACAATCTGTGCCAAAAAAAAGAGTAAAAAATATATGCTGAAGCATGGGGGCAATCCCCCCCCCCCTAATGTTAGGGGCAAATCGCAAATCGCTCCTGCTCCCATGCTTCATGCTTTTTTAACTGTAGTGGTGAAATCGCCCTTTATGCCCCGTACAAACGGTAGGACATTTTCCATCAGAAATTCCGATCGGACCATGTTGTCAGAAAATCCGGCCGTGTGTGGGCTCCATCTGACTTTTTCCGTCGGACTTCCGACGGAAAAAGTTTGAGAGCTGGATCTCAAATTTTCTGACATCAAAGTCCGATCACTTAAATTCCGATCATGTGTAGCCTAGTCCAACGGACAAAGTGCCACGCATGCTCAGAAGAAATTCTCTGACGGAAGCGCTCAGTCAGGTAAAACTAGCCTTCCTAATCGACAGAGCACATTCGTCACGCTGCAATGTTAGAATTTGTTTAATGCAGCACATTCTCTTTTTCTGTACAATGCAAGAAGAATGAAGTTTTTTACCTGCTCATATTCTCACTGACTTCTCCCAAACGTCTTTCTTTATTCTTTTTCCTGATTTCATGGCTTGAATTTTTTTATTCGTCAGATCTCAAGAATGTTTTTTTTTTTTTTTTTTTTTTTTACATTTATAGTGGTTGGTTTTTTTAATCAAGATTTCCTTTATTTGGAATTTTGCTCATCCTTTTTTTTTTTTTGGTGTGTTTTGTGTGTCTCAACTTACCCCAACACCATTATTATTATATATTTTTTTTATTCTCTAGGAGGTTGTTTGGTGTTGGTGCCCCTTGTTAATTTTACTTTCTATATTAGAAATGTACCTGCCTACTCACAAATAAACTGTCCTTTTTGAAGTAAAACACATAGGCAAGGATTTCTTAAAATCAAAAAACCTTTATTAGGTGTCGGCAACAAAATAAAGAGGGAGGCAGCGATGGAGAAACTGGGGACATTTGCAAAGCCTTTGACCCCCAGGGCAGACATCAATTTTTTTTATTGGTGGCCTGAGGAGTACGTATCTTAACCACTTAAGGACCAAGCCTGTTTTTCAGACTCTGTGTTTTCTTGTTTAAAACATTTTTTTAGCTACAAAATTACTTGGAACCCCCCAAACATTATATATATTTTTTTTCTAACACCCTAGAGAATAAAATGGCAGTCATTGCAATACTTTTTTTCACACTGTATTTGCGCAGCGGTCTTACAAATGCACTTTTTCCCCCACATCCCCCCCCCTTTCTGGGCCTTTTGTATGGAAGACGGAGGGGAGGGACTTGGGATTGAGTCAGGCTCCTAGGCCTGCCCACATCTTGGCTGCCACTTACCCCAGCCTCCTCCTGGCTGCCACATTCCACCTCCTGGCTCCCGCATTCCATAGCCACCTCCTGGCTGAGGTCTTCCTGTGTATGAAAAAGGGACATAGTTTGAGTTCTTGGTTCATCAAACACACAATTTTCAGCTATTGACTGTTGCAAATTGTTAACAAATAGAAAACAATATAATTCTGAGCCCAGCAGTTTATATTCTTGCCCAAAATCTCTCCAACACTACTGTCTATTGATATGTAAAACACTTTAGCAAATAAGCAATTAGTGCTCATAAATTAAGTTAACATCATACATTTTTCCACAAAAAATATGTAGAACAATACTATACCTGGCTCAAGCTGGGCTCCTCCACATCTTCCTGACTTGAAGGCCCAGGTTGGGTGTCGGAAGCCTCAACAGGGGTGGAATGCATGGAAGGAAGAGTCGAGAGTGATTCCCTGACCTCAGTCTGGTCTTTGAGAAAATGGAGCCTCTCGTAGTACCACAGCTTGGGGACATAAACTTTATCTGCTGCAACTCCAGATCTCTGGGACGTCAGGACCCTATTGCGCTCCCTGAAATACCTACTCTTTAGGCTACCAATTTTCACTTTTAACTTATCGATGGTTGCCGTGGGGATCACCGGCTTTACAAACTCCAGTAGTTTCTCCATCGCTGCCAGCCTCTTTATTTTGTTGCTGTAATGGGGATGCTTGGCTTGCCACAAAAGGGGCATCTCCCTGAACTTATCAATGAACAGGGGGAGGAAGCTGAAGTCATTGAACCCCTCCATATTCTCTGCAAGACACAACACCAAACACAAAATAATGTCAGGCTAAACTCTCCTAATCTTCTCCTAAAATAAGCCTCAATGTAGAAGCAGTCTAGGCTAGTGATGTACCAAGGTCAAAATTATACCTTCGTTCTAACGATCGTCGCGTCCGCTTTCTCCTTCTGCTCACCGATCGTCCGTACGACACACACGTGTGACGTTTTATATACAGTGCGCATGCGTGAAACTCCGCCCGCCCCTGACGATCTTTCTGGTCTATTCCCCGCCTCTTCTCTTTATGGCTTAGTGGGGAGAGCACATGGCGGAGACACAGCAGGTGCGCCCTAACTATTCCAGCAACGAGGAGGATGAGGAAAGCCCGGAGCCAGAAATGTCCCGATCCCGGAGGAGAAGATTTAAGGCCTCAAATATGTCTTTTGGAGATGGTGGACATATTGAAGAGGAGCGACTATGATGGGAAGTATGGGCCTTACCCCAACCCAAATGTCAGAAAGGCCAAGATCATGGCTAAAGTTGTGAAGAGTCTGCAGAAGAATTTTGGGTTATGACGATCCAAGGATCAACTGAGGAAACGCTGGTCAGACCTGAAACTCAGGGAGCACGATCAGTACAGAAAGATCAAGCGAGTTCCTCAAAAAAGTAAGTAGTTGTCTTGTGTTCATATTATTTTTCTTGCTTGCATACTGCTCCATGTGCTTTGTTTTTTAATGTTGGACAGTTGAAATGGCCACTTTCATGTTCGTGTGTTCAATCAATCGTAATAAACCTCGATCGCTCGCCCACTTATAATACGATGTTTGGTGAAGTTGGAGTTACCTACATTTCTTCAGGCCTGTTTCTAGTCAAAGGAAGTTTGTTGTCTATAGGGGTTTGTAATAGAATGAAATGCAAACTTGATTCAGTGTAAAGGAGAGGTCACTCAGTAGCTGTTTACACATCTGGACTCTAGAGCACTAGTGCTGGGACACCAGAACACCCTTTTTATTAGGGTGTCCCACACATGTGCTCCAGTGGATACTATAGGGGTGTCTCCATCTGACAAACTTGCACCAAACAGGTAATAAGTATTGCACCTTTACAAAGTGTCAAAATTAATGAACTTGGCCAAAAAACACAATTGTAGGACACTTCCAAGCAATGTTTCAGATTGCTATTCCTGCCCTCAGATTGGTGTGCTAAGTATTCCTTTTGTACATTCTCATAGGGGAGAGAAGACTCTGGACTTCTGAGGACACCAAGGACCCCACACCTCCCAAAGAAGGGGGAATACCAACACCAGAAGCATAGGAGGAGGAGGAAGGAGAGTGTCAGAGACCATAGATTCAGGTAAGCTAATCAATGTATGCCTGCATCTTTAAAATACACTGTGTTTGTTTTTTGTTTTTTTAGGTGATGTAGATGTTGTGGAAGAAGAATCACATTTTACCAGTGAAAGTGCACACGTCCTCATCGGGGAGATAATGGTGTCCAATCGGGATCTAGATGATATCAAGAAAAACATCCATGATGTTCAACAAAAAATGAAGAACATCATTGATGTTTTAGGGAAAATCTGAAACGACACAAACTAGCTACCAGACATTTTTGGGTTTTAAAAAACACAATTTTTACGTAAGAAAATCGCCAAATTTGGAAGATGCACACAGTGTGTCAACATGTGCTATCTCCCATCATGGTGGATCAATGACAACGTTTTGTGGGTGCAACCCCTTACCAACTACTAAAGTGGCTGAGGTGAAGGGGTTGCACCCCCAAAACACGTACATTGATCCCCATGATGGGAGATTGCACATTTTGACATTCTAGGCATGGGTTCTTGCATGTTGTGTGCATCTTCTAAATTTGGCTTTTCCAGGGGTGACACCCCATGTGATGAAGGCAAGATTAACACAGTTTGGACATACTCATGTCTGATCTTGTCTTCACTTTTCCAAGTGGAACTTTGTAAGTTCCTGTGTTCAGTATGCTTTCAGTTCAGTGTGCTTTGATACATGCCTGTTTACACTAAAGCGCCAAGTTATTAATGTTATTAAAGAATGTTATAAACACCAAATATGTTTTTTTTTTAGAAAAGCCTTTTTGAAAGGCACATGTGAATGTGCTTGAAGTAAAATTTGACCGTATCAACAATGTGTGGCTTCCTTATTCCAAACCCCAAAAGCATTATTTGCGTAAAAAGTTGTTCTTTTTGGTGACAATGGGTGTTATTTACTAAAGGCAAATCCACTTTGCACTCCAAGTGCAGTTTCAGATGCACTTTTGCAGTGCACTTGTAGTGCATAGTGGATTTGTCTTTTGGAAATTACACCCACAGTGCTTTGTAATAAACCACCTATCACGCCATTTTCAGGAATCCACACATTTCTGTCATGGTGCTGAAAAGGAGTATTTTTTGGGTCAGTAAATGCTCTACATACCTTAAGTAGAAAAACTAGCTGTATGTATCAGACCCACAACATGAGAAGATTATATTTAGGAAGAAGAGACTGTAACATCCTCTCGCCCAGAAGGTACGTTTACACTGTTGAAGCTAAAGGCCCAAAAATAAATCCTAAAATAAGCAAGAAGACACCTACAACAAACCCAAGCAGTAAATGAAAAAAAAATCTTAGTTCAGTTTCCAAAATAAATGTATTAAAAAATGCCTCTCACACATTGTCTGGCATATAAATGGCCCCCCTACCCACAAAGTACTCCATACATCTCTCTCTGACTTTTCGGGCGTTTAGGGGGGCAAGCCAGGACGTGCAGCTTCAAGGGCTGTCAGGTTGGCATTTTGTGGGATGTCGGCACCAGGGCCAACAGACACAACATAGTTTGTGGAATGCCTTTTTAAAAAATTGTGCAAAATGCAGCAGGAAAGCACAATGTGGTTCAGTTTATATTCCGCCATGTGGATGGGTGTCAAAAATAGGCGGAAGTGGCTGGCCATGATCCCAAATGCGTTCTCCACCACTCTTCGGGCTCTGGACAGCCGGAAATTAAAGACCCTCTGGTCCGGGGTGAGGGTCCTCATCGGGAAAGGTCGCATCAGATGGCTTGACAAGGCAAACGCTTCAATTCACGACAAAGACTAAGGGGAGTCCTTCTGCATTCTCCTCTGGAGGTGGCAAGCCCAGACTGCCACGCTGGAGACGCCAGTAGAACTCCGTCTGCGCAATGGCTCCACCATCCGACATCCAGCCATTCTTTCCCACGTCCACATAGAGAAACTCATATGTTGCCGACACCACCGCCAACATCACAATACTATTAAACCCCTTATAGTTGAAATAGTATGACCCCGAGTTGGGGGGTGGGACGATGCGGTCTGTGTTTCCCATCAATTGCACCTCCACAGTTAGGAAAGTCACAATGGCTGGCAAAGTGGGAGGCCACAGTCTGCCATTCCTGTGGCGTTGAAGGAAACTGTGGAGTCAAAAAAGAAAAAAAAAATAGTCATTTTGCACATGAACATTGCAAGCAGATTATACAGAAACATTTTGGAACAAGATCAGAATAACATTTTGCCTAAAAAGTATTTACAAACCAAAGTATAAGGTCCCCTTAGCAGATTCCTCACCCCCCATCACTCCCCCCACTTCTGATGGACCATTGCCAAAAACTAGGGGGGGGGGGGGATGTATTGGACAGGTAACCCTCTCCACTTCATTGAGAGCTGAATGCCTAAATAATGTGTGATAGTTTGGCCAGACCCTCCTTACTTAACACTATTGGCAGCCCACCAAACAGGTAAGAAGTGTCCTAATCCCAAATAAAAAAAAAAAGAAAATGCATAAATGGAAGCACATTTTGACATTCTGCTCTTACCTATCAAGCTAATAATAGTAGTAAAAAAAAAAAAAACATTTATCATTTGAAAGTATTGAGGCAGGCCCTTGCACTACATGCTTTGCTAAATTCATCCCTAAATCTGACCACTAAAGAGGTAGTTATAGTGTGTATTGAGCTTGGCAAAGCCAGCAGATAGAGGATTGGTATCAGCTGACCTAGCAATTGGGGGAGGGGGGGGTTCCTAATGAGTTTGGCCCACCAAAAAAAAAAAGAGGGGACTCTGCATGAAGTTAAACACACAGAAAACATTTGTGGATATTTTAGGGGGTGTTTAGGGGAAACCAATACTATGGAGCAGACAAAATACATTGCTAAGTGACTAGGCCATAGGTGTATATGGGCCCAGAAGAGCATGCTGGGGAGGTAAGTGAAGGCAAAAATGCATGAAGGACAAAAAAAAAAAACATTCCAAGGTTCCAGCATGCATAAGGACAAAGGGGCACAGCATATTACAGCATATTGCAATCCTGGTAATTAGGGAACGAGGAAAGAAATACAAGACATTAGCAAACAGTAAATACATAGAAGGGAATAGTAAAGGAGACATGTTACCTTAATATAGTCCTCCTGCAGGACCTAGATAATGGCAGAACAGGTCTCTGGAATAATGATACCCAGAGCCTGGGAAGAGATACCTGTGGAGAACTTCAGGTCCTGAAGGCTTCTCCCTGTCGCCAAGTACCTCAACGTGGCAACTAGCCTGTGCTCTGGAGTGATGGCTTGCCTCATGCAGGTATCCTGCCTGCTGATAAAAAGGGGTCAGCAAAGCCAACAGATGGTGAAAAACGGGGTCCGTCATCCTGAGAAAGTTCCTGAAATCATCAGGATTATTCTCCCGGATCTCACGAAGCAAAGGCATGTACGAGAATTGGTCACGCTGGAGCAACCAATTCTTGGTCCATGAACTCCTCCTCGCCCTGTTCATGGACTGGGCTTGGGTCAAAGCTAAAAGCCCAACACCAAGCCCCTGCACAGCACGAACTCTACGACGAGTACGTACACGAAACATGGCTTCCAAATGGTCTGCTGGTCAGAACGGACAAACAGAAAGCACAGATAAACAGCAAGGCCTGAAAGAACGAAATAAATACCAAAAACGAGCAGACAATAAGCAGTGAAGATCAAAGCGTCCTATATCAAGAAGATATCAAGATATAGACCGCAATGACCAACAAATGCGAACTGACTACACGCACTGATAAACAGATACGCACCGACAAGCACAAACTGAAGAGCAGTAATGATCTGAAGCACAAGTCTGAAAAGCGTGAATCGTATGTAACCAAACTTCTACTAACATGCGATAAACATGGAATCAGCAGAAGGAGCCCAAAGGGTGCCGGACGTGGTGCTGAACTTCCCTTTTCTAGTCCCGTCGAACACGGCTTACGTCACGGCGCTCTTGAAGACCGGAAATTCAGACCAAACTGTTTCCGACCGTGTGTACGCAACACCAGCTTCGGACAAAATCCGACGGAAGTGATCCGATGGATATGGTCATCGGAATTTCCGACCGCGTGTACGGGGCATTACAATGCTGTTGCTGTCAAGATAAATATATCAGTGCTGCAGCTGAATGGCGTACCTGTAAATAAAATAATAGTTAACAATAAAACACAGTAAACAGTAAAGTATAAAACAATTACATACCTGAAAAGCAAACATGATAAAACATAGTAACAATAAAACATTGCAGTGAAAAAATACAGTAAAACAGAGCAGAACAATAGAGAGAGAACAAAAGAGAGAGAGTAGAGAAAGAATTAAACAACAACTATTTTTGGCTTTTTTTATTTTATATACTGTGTGTGTGTATGTATGTATGTATGTATGTATATATGTATGTATATATATATATATATATATATATATATATATATATATATATATATATATATATATATATATTTTACACTTTTATTTGTAACTGTAACAGTTCGAGGTTTGGGTCTCTAAAAATGCGATGCCATCTTTGGAGACCCTGTGGAAGTGTGTCCTAGTCTGTGCAGTGCTGTACTCTACGCTAATACTCCACTAGTGTGTGGTAGCGTTCAAAACATTCACTGATGCAGAGACCAGGTTAGTCAGGACAAGAGGGACAACAATAGCGGGTGTCACGGGTGTGACAATAGAGGGTGTCATGCTTAAATCCGCGCTTGCCACAGACACTACATCTTCTTTGGGGTGCTCGATTGGTAGGGTACCAGAGAAGACACACGGAAAAGGCCTTTTGGCTTGACGAACCAGTCTTTGTCATCTTGGTGGCTGTGGAACACTTGTGCTAGCCACCTCACCAGCTTGAACTGCACTTCTGGGACTCGCCACGTCACCAAGTGTTACTGCAGTGCTGGATGTACGACCATGGTGTTCTAGGCCGCAGGTGCTTGCTAGTTCACCAGAAGGATGAGTAGCACTAGTACTGGCTCTCTGCTCCATACGAGAGCCCTGTGGTTCTTGCACCTCAAAAACAGCAGAAGAACGGGGACGGGTACGCCTGACCTTGGCAGGGACCACTAATCTGTTGTCAGAGCTATCTATCAGGGTGCCGCTGCTGTCTACAGGATCGTATTCTGAGCCTGAATCTGACAGATGGGTGACTTCCTCTTCACTCTCATCTGTTGTGCTCAGAAAAGTGTAGGCCTCTTCACTAGTGTACCTTCGATATGACATTTTGGCCTCTCAATCTACTGATACAACTAGTGAGACTCACAGAAAAAAAGAGCACCTGACTGTCAGCGACTGCTTCAAACGCTACCAAAAAAACTGTTAGCGTTTGCAGGGATCAGGCCTGACTCTGCAAATGCTGCAGTTATGAGTTTAGTGTTTTGTAAGTGACAGTGATCGATTGATACTGCACTTGGTAGGCTGGACTGGGCTGGGCAGAGGGGCTAAACGCAGGTGCTAGCAGGTATCTGGGCTGATCCCGCTAACACTGCATTTTTGGGAACCCTAAACTACTGGGGAAGCTAGTATAGATCTGATCAGATCAAATATATTGATCCGTTCAGACACTATACTACTAAGGGAGGTGTATGGTGCGTGTGTGGGTGTTAGCACTACTGGCACTAATCTGACGCTGCCTGGGGCAGCACAGACCCTAACTGACACTAAAAACTAACTTATATCACCCACTGGGGTGGGTATTTCTTTAATATGATTAATTAAATCTCTACTGTCCTTGATGTAAGAGGGATATTTCTAGGCTATGCATTGGAGATAATGGTCTAAGTATGTCATATGTAATTCTACACCTTAATTTCTGAAAACAACATGAGTACACCAAATGTCTGCTGTTGAGTGCTAAGGAGAAATTATAAACCAACCTCGCACCCCTGTTCCTTGTTCTTGTTAAATTGGACCCTTATACCACTGTCTAAAGGCAGAAAACATCCTCATAGTATATACTGTCTAACATGCTATTTTTCTTTGGGTCTGGTATGGAGGGGGACCTCACACCAAAAATGTAAAAAAAAATGGCGTAAGGTCCTCCCAAAATCCATACCAGACCCTTATCTGAGAATGCAGCCTGACAGGTCAGGAAGGGGGGGGGGGGGGTCATGTGTGCCCTTCTCTGGAACCTTAAAAGATCCCACCATGTTGATGAGGACAAGGGCCTCTTCCTCACAACCCTGGCCCAGTAATTGTGGGAATGTGAAGGGGTGACCTATTGAAATTTGGAAGCCCCCTTTAACAAGGGCCTCCCTATGTGAATGAGTATAGGGTACATAGAACACCTACTCATTCACCAAGAAAATTCAAGTAAAATAAACACACAACACAGTTTTTGACAAGTCCTTAAGTTCGTCTATTGTCAATTACCTTGTCCAGTAATGTATACTTCAATTGCAATGAATTACAGCTGCCAACCTGCACATAATAAAATTGCTGTCTGCTGAACCCAACCACTCCTGTCGATTGCCTGTGCCTAATGACAGCTCCGCTTTACATGCTGCTATAGTAAACAAAAGGGCAGGGTCACCCAGTAATATGACCAGGAGACCCCACCCCCTTATGACATCACTGGCCATATATGGACAATAATTATACAAGAGGGTAGGGTCTACTGGTGAACCTTATTTATTTTTGCTGTAAGGTCCTCCTGAAAAAGCCATATCAGACCCATCAGCTCTTTTGTTTACATTCTGCTGAAAACTCCCACTGACAGCAAGTATGAGTCATGGTTGTTAAGGACACCAGCGGCAGACTTAAAAACAGATGTAAAACTAATATAAACTGAACAGAACTGAAAACTAATGTAAAAACTGACTCAATGGATGATGCTCATGTGAAAGGGCCCTTATTTGTGTTTCATCTGTGTTTAGTTGTGGAATTCAGCTTTAACTATCAACAAAGGTAGCAATCTATTTGTGAACACCCTAGACTGCAACCCCCTCATCCACATGCAAAGCAGCAGCGATGCATCCATAACTAGATTGTACATATCCTGTTGCATTTGAAAACATTTTAGTGAAATTATTAGGCAGACGCAACTTTCAAAAGCAGTGCCAACTGGTTTTCCCTGCTGGGGCTGTTTTGTACTTTGGAGAAGATATCTGGGAAGCTAATAACGTTGCTTGAGATTTTTTATACTTGTAATAGGCATTTTCTTTCTTCTTGCTGTACTTTGATGAAAACACATGTAGCTACCACATCTAAGGACTAGTGAAATGCAATACATTACCTGTTTGTTCTTGAGTTTTAAATATACTTTAAAGTGTTAGGAAATAGTTTTTATAGTCAGTATATTTTAATGCTCCCCAAAAATGAATGCGTACCCAATTTAATACAGTGAAAATGACTTTTGGGTCAGTTAAGAGAAATTTAAACCTTAGTATATCATACTTACTGGGGTTGATTTACTAAAGGCAATAGGGTGTTTACTTTGCCCTTAGTTTAGTATGTGTTGAAAATTCACTTTGCAAAAAATACCCAATCATGCACAAGGAAAATAAAAAACATGCACATGATTGGAAGACAGCAGAACTTTACCTCATTCAATAAGCTTATTGAAAATTCCCTTGCAAAGTGAACAGGCTATTTGCCTTTAATATATCCACTTTGTTTTGTAGAGTTGCCAAGTAGGAATGACAACCTACACATTTTAAGAGCAAAATTGCTACTTTCAATTACAAATATACTGTAGTTAGAAACAAAATTTTAGAGGCGAACTTCTGGCAAATAGTTTTAAAATGCCCTTGTTGCTGATCTCCTACCTATACCGAATATGCCATGCAACTTCTTCTTAGCTCAGTAGTTGCTCTGTAATAGCCTGATGTTTTTTTAAAAAAAAACGTTTCCTGTTTGTAAGACCGGTGGCTGCTATTCCTCCTATTCCCGCAACCACCAGTCTTGGCACAACCCATTGGTAGTTCTATCTACTGCTCTTGCTGTAGTGGTTGGACTGGGACTCACAGACCCCCAGTCTGTACCTTCCATTGGAGGTGGTGTCCTCCTCTGGTCCCTTCCCACACTAACTTCTCCTCCTGAAGCCAATCCCCCCACACCACCACCACCATCTGTCACTGCTGCCCAAAATAAAATGCATGGGGATCAGAGGGAGGAATCGGCAGGATTTCCGACTGGTTAACACAGAGGGGGGATCTCCTGCTGTAACACGGCTTGGAGCTGAAACGCCGGCTGCTGTCAAACATAGTCCCACCTCCTGGACCAGCTCCTCTGATAGACAGCACACTGGTCCAATGCTGGTCCAGAAGCCAGGACTTTTTTTGACAGTTGCCTGATGTTTCAGCTCCAAGCTGTGTACAGCGGCAGATGCCCTCTCTGTGTGATCCAGCTGACTCACCTCCCGAATCCTACCTGTGATCCCGTGCAGTGATAAGCTGCATTGATGGGCACTGATAAGGCTATACTTATGGGCACTAATAAGCTGCACTGAAGGGGCACTGATGAGGCAGCACTGATGGCCATTGATGAGGCGGCACTGATGGCCACTAATAAGCTGCACTGATGGGCACTAATAAGGCAGCACTGATATGCTGCACTGATGGGGCTAACCTGAAAAGGCACTGATGAGGCTGCACTGATGGGCACTAATGAGGTGGCAGTGCTGGCCACTGATGAGGGGGCACTTAGGGCCACTAATGAGGCAGAACTGAGAAGCGGCACTGATGAGGCTGCACTGACAAGGCAGCACTGATATGCTGCACTGATGGGGCTACACTGATTGGCATCAATGAGGCGGCACTGATGGCCACTAATAAGCTGCACTGATGGGCACTAATAAGGCAGCACTGATATGCTGCACTGATGGGGCTAACCTGAAAGGCACTGATGGGCACTAATGAGGTGGCAGTGCTGGCCACTGATGAGGGGGCACTTAGGGCCACTAATGAGGCAGAACTGAGAAGCTGCACTGATGGGCACTGATGAGGCTGCACTGATAAGGCAGCACTGATATGCTGCACTGATGGGAACTAATTGAGCTGAGCTGATGGAGCTACACTGATGGGCACTAAAGAACCCTTGTGATCTTTGATCTCTTTCATTTTGTTCAGGTAGATCTCCACCTCTCAAAGGTTGTCTAGCCCTGTTTTACACTGTCGCTGGGGTAAAGAGATTACCGTGTCACTCTGTGTAGGTAATTCTGCAAACTCAGAGGGCCCAGGGCAAGTGCACAGTGGAAGGGGCAGGTGGTAGTGGCAGGCCCCAAGTCAACTTTTGCATCGGGGGCCCACAAACTTCAAGCTACACCTCTGCCCTAATCCACAGCTGTCATCCACCTCCACCACCCTGTCATCTTCTAACCAACTCACCAGCTATCATCACCATCCATCCTAATTCCAGCCATTTTTTTTGCCACCCTTTTGAGCAGTACATACATTCCCTCTTCCAACTCCCTCATCCCCCCAGCGGTCATTTTACCTTCCAGCCAGTGGCAAACACTAAGACTCCACCCCGTCGGTCGGCGGGCGGGTCTAGTGCACTTACCCCATCTATGCAGCGCTTCTCCAGCGGCTCCCCTTGCTCGGCGGCAGTGACAGCTCTCCTTCCTGTGCTCTCTACTAGCATCGACGGCTTCCGTTCCCTCCCTCCTCTTCGGTGGCCAATCGAGTGTCTTCTCTTTTCGCCAATCGGAAAATGGGTCTCAGATCTGCTTCTGATTGGCCGGATTGAGGATCAGTGTTACAACAGCGAATATTCATTCGCTGTTGTATCACCTGGATGGGCTCATGGTGCAATGCTCTGCGCTCCGAACCCACCCTATTTTGAAGCCTATTAGAGCCTATGGCTCCAATCAGGTGCTTAAAAACACTCCGCCACTGTAATTCATGTGCCCGGCGTCCTGAAAAGGGCTGAACGCATGAATAGGGGGTGGATGCGGCAGCCATGGATAGATTCATGCTATGCATGAATCTATCCATTATTCATATAGGGGGAGGCGGGATAGAGGGGGGGGGCACCCGGGTGCCTGTAATGGACAGGCCACCACTGCTTCCAGCTCTATCCATCCACCACACCCCCCCAACCAACTATCCCACTATACTCACAGCCTGTTCTCTCACCCACACCTAAGCACTGCTGTGTTCCCATACCACAAAAAAAAAAAAAAAAAGTGCAGCACTACCTTACTAACAATACCAGTCTCTGTGATATGTAACATATTATACACATCAAATGTAAAATCTGACCTAAAAAATGAAACTTAGCAGGAATGGTGAGCACCCCTACCATAGATATTTGCAATACAGATCAACTTAAAAAAATTCCAGGGATATGTGATTTCACATGTAATACACATCAAAATGAGAATAAGACATACATTTTTTTTTAAAACGTAGCAGGGATGGTGGAAACCCCTACAGATATTTGCAATACAAATCAACTTTAAGTGCAACAATTCACATTATAATAGTAACTAAAACTTAGTGCAATAATGGTGGGAATTTCCTAACTAAAAGTTGTTGCACTTGGAGCTAATTTGTATTGCAAATATCTATAGGAGGGGTTTCCACCACCCCTGCAAAGTTAGATTTGTATGTCCTTTTTTCAGTTTTAAGTGTATTGTATATGATGTTACATATCACAGTGACGGGTATTGTGGTAATATTGACGTTTATTGAGATTTCCATACATTAGAGGGTTCCACCATTATTGTGCTATTAATTAGTAAGTTAGCGCTGCACTTTTTGTTTTTTCCTCATGCCGATGTTTACATGTGCCACATGCAGATGTAAAGCATCATGCCGCGGCTCTTTCTGTGTTGTGGCTAGGGATATGCTCATATACACCTTACAAAAACTGAATGATGTTAGTAAGATCTCAAAGCTGCAGGATGTGGAATATTTTTAATACTGAATTACAGCAGAATACAGCTGGTGAGTGGTGACCAGTGATGTAAGTAACTGAGTTAAAATAAACTGAGTTACCTAACGCAGTTACTTTAGAGGGTAACGAGTAATCTAACTGATTACTTTTCCCCTCATGGTAACACAGTTCCCATTACTTTGGCTTAGTTACCCCAATTACATCTACCGCCACTAGATGGCAGTAGTGTAATTCCGGTGTCCTGCCGAAAAAGTTCCCCCGCCAGATAAGGACCCCCTGTACTGCGCAGGCGCAGGGCTTGCGCAGTACGAAGGACTACGGAGCTTCCGAAAATTGCCAAACCTAAACAGCTCTGAGTGAACTCTACACCGCGCAGGTGCAGTTAACATGTAATTGTACGAGGCAATTCCGCACGCTCCTGATGCTCCTGCTACTCTGCAAGGGGCGTCTATCTTGTAAGTAAGGGGCGGGTCTAGTATTACTGTAACCAAGGGGCGCATTTATTATTATTGTTATATATCGAGCTCTGCCCATTAATTTAACATTCGCCCTCTTCTGAAGCCATCCGCCCCTTACACAATATATTAATAATAGACCCGCCACTTGCTTACACGCTATAACAGATCTGCCCCTTGGTTAGAGTAATAATAGAGCAGCCACTTGGTTACACGATATATAACAATAATAATAAATGCGCCCCTTGGTTACAGTAATACTAGACCCGCCCCTTAGTTACACGTATAGAATATTTTTTAAAAAAGTCAGTTACTTTGCTGCGTAACTAATTACTTTTCCAATGTAGTAACTGAGTTACTAACTCAATTACTTTTTTGGGAGAAGTAATTTGTAACTTAACTAATTACTTTTTTAAAGTAAGATGACCAACACTGGTGGTGACATATATAATTATGTGTCTACAGTTCAGTAATGATTAAATAAAGCATATAAGGGCAATATGTGTATCTCCTGTTGTGGCTGGAGGGGGAGAGATGACATGGAAAGGTAGAAGCCATACCCAGTAACAAAAAGCCTGGGAGGGAGAATTCAATATTGTATTAATGTAAACTACATAGAATGCATGCTGTACATTTCTTTTTTTTTTTTTTACTTTTTATTTATAAATAGTTTTTAACAAAAAGAGTCATTTACAAAACACATATTTCTAAATTAACGTATGTTATATGAATACAAATCTTACAGTATTTAACAATGGTATAAAGGTAACCAATTATCAAAATGATATCCAATTCAAGTTAACAGGTCTCGCCTACCCTGATTGGGATCAAACTGTAGGCGTATACCTGTCAACCCAATTGCTATTTTCATTATAGAAGATGCATTTCTACTTAAAGCATGAGTCCCGCAAAAAATTTGTTTTTTAAAAGTCAGCAGCTACAAATGCTGCAGCTGCTGGCTTTTAAAATAAGGACACTCACCTGTCACATGGTCCAGCAACATCAGCACCCAAGACCAAACCGTCCCTCGGATGCTGCCGCGGCCATCTTCGGTTAGGGAATCAAGAAATTAAGCCTTGTGGCTTCACTTCCCGGTTCCCTACTGCGCATGCGCAAGTCGCGCAGCACAATCTGAATGGTCCCTGCTGTCTCTGGGACCCGTGTGTGTCCCAACAGATAGCGCAGTGGGACAGGAAGAGGCATAGACTCCCGTGGAGACAGGTATCTGCACCCCCTCCCCCCTGAAAGGTGCCAAATGTGACACCGGAGGGGGGGAGGGTTCCGAAAAGCGGAGGTTCAGTTTTTATGTGAACCTCCGCTTTAACTATAATTTGAGGTAGGTAACAATAGACTTATAAGTTACAGTTTTTCAGATAATTAGAAGCTCTATGGTGGTCCATCTAAGCTTGCCATTATTTTTTTTAATTAGTTGTAGAGAAGTTTTTATATGCCAACATTAGTTCATATTGTGCCTGAATATTCAATCTAGCAATAACCTCAGATAAGTTTGGAACCTCAGAGGATTTCCAGAGACTGGAAATTGTGATTCTGGCTGCTATAAGTGTATGGGCTACACGTGTTTTATATATTATAGGGTATATGTCAAGGTTTATTCCTAGAAGAGCCATGGGAGGAGTGAGATCAATCAGATTGCCAGTGAGGTCCGCTATAAATGCTGATACAGTATTCCAGAAACTCTGTATATTTTTACACCTCCATAGGGTATGGTGAAGATTTCCTATTTGCTCATTACATCTTCAACAAACCGGTGAAGCTGAGGGATATATCTTTGATAACCTATATGGTGTCAAATACCATCTATTTAGAATTTTTGTGAGTTATCCCAGTGGTCCGTACAAGAGGAAGCTTTCCTGATTATTTACATTTCTAAGATTGTCATCTGTGTTCTCAGCAGTGTGGCTGAGAATGAGAGGAGTGTGATTTATGTTGAGGTGGGTGAGTTCATGTTTAACATGAACACACCTAATGTACCCACCCACATTCACTGCAATTCCCAAAGGTTCATGGAAAATGTAGTTTCTTATCCTGTAGAGAGATAGGAGATTATATGATGTAATCACTGCTGTAACAACTGTTTGACAGAGCAGATGCTGTTATCTTTTGAATTACAGAAGTGACTTCCTGAAAATTCTGTTAGACTTTGCTCTTCAATGGTAAGGAATTTCACAAACGTTTCGTTTAGTTTATGATTAGTTTTTATTTGTTAGGGAGGAGTTTCGTTTTTTGTGTAGGGAGGAGTACTAATGTGGGATGTTTTCGCCTATCCCGGAGTTCTTCTTTAACATGGTAATTAAAATAATGACATCAAACTGACCTAAAAAAATTCAAATCTATATTCCCTTTCAATAAATTGGTTGAAGAAATAAACAGTAAGTGACAATGAAGCTGCAATTCCATTAAACAAATGGGTGTTTCCCTCTGAAAGACATCCAAACTACACTTTTGTATTCAAGTGTATGTATTTACTATGCTGCCTATTCAAGGTTCCCTCAAGTGCTCTACAGCACATAAACTCCTATTGACCTGAATGCTTTTAGATATGGTTGGCTGCATAAGAGCCAATTGAACAAGCCCCTTAGTCCTACATAGCTATGATACATCAACTTATCTTAAAGTTTTCTGTTGTCACAAAGCAAATATAAACCATGTACCAACAGCGGTGACTTTTTTTTTTTAATTCCTGCCAAAATACTGTGCCAGCTTTAGGACTGCAAGAATAATACTAGTCTGAGTCATCATTATAAGTCAATAAATGAAGTTCAGTGTGATGAATTGGCAGTTTGGCAAACATCCCTAATGGTTAAAGGGCAAAGAGTAATTTTATTTCCTTTGGATTGCTTTAATTTTAAGGAGGCTACACTGTGCTTTTGTGACTTCTTTTCTCATAATCAGCAACAGAAAAATGGAATACAGCTTTTTTGAATTGTAATACAGCTTATGATATTTTTATCCAATTGTAGTCTTCAAGTTCTGCTCCAAGAATGAATCCAAAATTCTGTCATTACGTATGTACAGCTATGAACGAAAAAATAAATTATATAATCAAATGATTCAGTGGGACATCTGGTTAAGTGACCTCATGTTCAGGACTAAAACCAAACTGAGTAATTGCAAAAAGAACACAGCCATTACTTGCTTCCGATCTTGGTTCTGAGGTTGGGGAAGATAGGAACATGAGCCCAAAGTCAGGGGTGAACACTGGTAAACAACAAATTGGCAGTCATGTTCCCCCATGGCAGTGTATTGCCAAGTTGGCACCAGTGATGATGAGGGTAAAGGGGATGATGAGGTCACTGGCACGACTTGGGTGCCGGATAGCGCAGAGGAGAAAAGTGAGACTGAGGCACAACCCCAACTAGGCAGCCATCATGGAAGAGTAGAGAGCAGCCACCCTATTCCACCAGATTGTGGAGCTGTTATCTACCAGCACACTTCCCACAGCTCAGCTGCCTCAGCTGCCTCCGCCTTTTTTAGCACATGTGCAGCCGATCACAATGGGGCAAACTTTGCCTCAAGCAGATTAAGTGTGGCAAAAATGACAGCCATTTGGGTACCACATGCTTGGCAAGGCATTTAACCTACAACCACTCAGCCCATTGACAAGAGTACCTGAAAGCCACACAGAAGGAATCCAATTCTGCTCCTCCTAACTCACCATCATCATTTCTTTGCATGTAAGGTGATTCCAGCTCTGTACCATCGCGTGGAAGGTAATGTTGTGGCATCGTTGGGCAAGGCAGTCAGTCGCAAGGTCCAGGTTACTGCTGACACGTGGTCCAGCAAACACAGTCGGGGACAAAATATTTTGTTCACAGCACGCTGGGTAACTCTGCTTGCAACTTGGAAGGATGCAGGACAGGGCTTAGTGTTGCAGCTTGTTGTGCTGCCACATCTTTATACAGCTAGTGGTGATAAAGTGAGATTTATCAGCCCCACCCCCTCCTCCCTAATGCCCTCCTTTTCTTTATTGTCCTATGAGCCACCAGTACCCCCTAAGCATTCAAGGGGCTATTCAATGAGTCAGGCTAAAAGGTGCCATGCAGTGCTTCAGCTGGTCTGTGTAGGGGACAGAAGCCACACCAGAGCAGAGATTCTTTCAGCTCTGCAGGGGCAGGACCAGAGGTGGTTCATGCCAGCTGAAGCTAGGAATGGTGGTGTGTGATAATGGCACAAACCTCCTGTCTTCCCTTAGACAGGGAATGTTGACACCATGCCAGGCACATGTCCTCAATTTGGTGGTGCAGCATTTCTTAAATAGGTACCCAGGGTTGGAAGATCTGCTAAAGCAGGCCAGAAGAGTCTGTAGCCATTTCAGGCGGTCATACACAACCAGTGTTAGTTTGGCTGAAATTCAGCGGGAATTCCACCTGCCTGTAAAATGCCTGATTTGTGGCATGCCCACCAGGTGAAAACTTGCGGTGCATGGGCTCCCTCATTCTTCAAATCCTGCGAAAGGACCCGAGAATACGTGGCATCAAGGAGAAGGCTTACCGTTGGTTGTCCACTGTTACAAGGGGAAAGTCTCGTAACTCATCCTGTCCCCACAGAGGGAGCAGAAGATGAAATCTCTTGAGGACACCTTAAAGAGGAGTTTATGTAATGCCTTTCTATACTCTGGTAGGTTACAGTCTCATGGAAAACATAGTTTTGAGGCTTCTGTTGGTCAAGAGAGGAGTGGCTGAGAGGGGGCTGCCTCAGTGATGCATTTAAAACATTTTTTAGTCCTCAGCACCCAGGGCTGTCAGCTTCCACATCCAATCGACAAAATCTGCATCATATGGTGGGAGATTATCTAGGGGCAAACACAGACAGAGAATTTTCTAGTTGGCTATCCACTGGGTTACTGGGTCATAAGAATAGACCACTGGCCAGAACTTGCCCAGTATGCAAATGAGCTGCCATGTGTCCAGCGTGCTTTCAGAATGGGCATTCAGTATAGCCAGAGTTTTGTGACAGATAAGAGAGTGTGTCTGTCCACAGACTCCGTGGACCGGCTGACATTTATCAAAATTAATCAGTCCTGGATTAGAAGCAGCTATCAAGCCCCTGATACTGATGGTATGGATTAAGTGCTTTCTGGATCTTAAATCTCTGAAAGACTGTCTAGGCTGCCTATCTTTGTGGGTGTTGATTTCACATAGAAGATATTTTTGGGGGTTTAGGTTTCATGGGCACAATCAACACCTAAGGACCAATTTTTCTGCACCTGTTTGACATCATTTAAATTTTTGACAGCAAGGCCAATTCTTACTTTCATCATGAGTACCTCTATAGAATTACTCATGTGTTACTTCTATGCAAAGTCTGCAAAACAGACACCAGAATGTATCCTAAAAATCTTTAAACTTGTCCTGAGTGCATTTAATTGTGGCCTCATCGTACAGACTGGCTCCACAGCTGTTGTCTACAAAATAAGAAAAGCTTGCAGGGAAGATGTAACTTTTTTGGCTTTATAAATGTCATTATTGCTGTAACAGGTTCTATATTTCTCATTTTGATTGTTTCACTTTAAGCATCAGTAAATCACTGCTCATTTAAAAATTATGTTTTTTTACAAACTTTCTTTTTCATTGATACATGTCCCCCTGGGCAGTACCCAGACCCCCATAACCATTGTATGCTCAATGACTTGCATATAAGCCTTCAAAATGGGCACTTTTCATTTTTCGAGTTCGGGTCCCATAGACACTTTGCTTGGGCCTTGGCCGCAGGATTGGTGAGTGGGCCCATTTTACAAAGGATACAGAGACACTGCATGCAGACAATGTTACCTATTTTGCCTACATCTGTAGGGCCTGAGTCACACTTACACCCTGTTAAGAATTCAGTTACTGCCTTGCTACCTGGATGCTGCCAGCATACTGCATTTTCACTCTACCAAACAGGATTCCTAAGTGCACCAACTAAAGTGGCTAGTTGATTCTTCTTCCAAGGGACTGAAGTTATCAGTTCCATACGAGCATACACACATACCTAGGGCTTGGTATATGTAGTGTATGAGCTGGGTAATCTGAACTTGGGAGATACATTATTGAATGCTGCATCAGGTACAGTGTTTGCGGTTTTCTGGGCCTGTGGTGTCAGGGGACAGAAGTGAGAGGTCTGACATAAGAAAGGGTAATTTCTCTGCTCTCCGCCTGCCTGGACACATAGAGCCCAATTTAGTTAGAGAGGTGACCAATCCCTTACAGTGTCTGTTATTTTGTGATCTGTCAATTGTTAAAGTGTTAACCTCTGATCTCGGGGTTACTCGCCTTGAGGAGTCCCCTAAAAGCAGCCATACAATACCATTGTGTTATCTAGCTCCTGATTTCAGCCCATATTACACGGTTAATTTACTTGAGATATATTTGCCTATTGTTCAGGTTTACTGCTGCTGTTTGTTCGCATTCTAAAGAAATTTCACAGTAAAGACTATTTATGTGTTTTACATTATTGCCAGGTGTGCCAGAGGGACTGAGACTGTTCTTGGGGTTGAGAGGCAGAGTACAGAACCAAATATACTTAAGCGGCTCCTACAGGGGTATTGTTACATATTTAAAAATGACTCAATTGGTCAGGAAAGTGGGGCTGATTTACTAAATAAGTAGAGAATGTCCCTTTGCAAAGTGAATGTTCCTTTAGCATGCTATATAAGATAAGAGAATGTTCATTTCAATCACAAGTATATGTGCAAGGAATGCAGCTTTTTTATTTCCTTTGCACTTGGTATTTAGGGGTAAACATAGCTTTACCTTATTTACTATGCCTAATGAACATTAAAAATAGGATAGGCAAGGTATTGTCAAAAAAGGGTATGGGGAGCTGCCATGGGATCACACTAGGGTGACCACATTTCCGAACTGTTATTTAGAGACACCCCCCCCCCTTCCTTTCATGGGCCAAAACGTTGCCAAGGACCGAGGGGGTGTGTTTATGAGATGAAATGTAGTCTCGGGTGGATGGGGAATCTGGCGGTGGGTGATTTGTTGGGCCAATGGCAGGTGTTAGGACTTTAATCATCCGAACACCATGCTTGATGTGGTTTCAGGATGTTCAACTCACATTATTTCTATTACTACATTCTAATATATAATGAAATAGTTAAACTCAGTGGGAACCCTGAACTGGTCCCCTGCCACCAGATGCAGCATGTCCAATTTGTCCACTGCAATATCGCAGTCCCGCTATAAGTTGCTGATCGCCGACATTACTAGTAGAATTTTTTATTTTTTTTTTAAATTCCATAAAAATATCCCATAGTTTGTAGACGCTATAAATTTTGCACAAACCAATCACTATACGCTTATTGGGATACATGTTGGTTTAAATTGATAAAGAAATGTGATGTTGTTTTTTTCAAAATTATCAATCTTTTTTTGTTTATAGCGCAAAAAAAAAACAAAAAAACACAGAGGTGATAAAATACCACTAAAATAAAGCTCTATTTGTGGGAAACGAAGGACATCAATTTTATTTGGGTACAGCATTGCATGACGGTGCAACTGTCAGTTAAAGTAATACAGTGCCATATTGCAAAAAATGGCCTAGTCATGAAGGGGAATCAATCTTTTGGAGCTGAAGTGAATAACAAGGACTGTCTCTAACATGGACTTCATCTATACATCAGGGACTGTCCTTACCAAACAGGGATTATAACTATGATAGTTATACTTGGTAGAGGAACAGAAGACAATAAAAGGACAGAGGGGGTTGTTTATAAAATACTGACTGTCCCTATTAATCAGGGATGATGCCATAACCAGTAGTGGATGAAGAAGAGGGACTGGTCTCCAGGTCAGGGACTGTCTCTCTACCAGGGACCCTGCGTACTGTGACATGCTGTGTATACAATCTAAGTGGGCATGTTAGTGAGGGGGGAGGTGAAGAAAGTGGCTGACAAAGAGGTACAGGCTCAAGGTTCATCCATCCATCAGACAGCTCTATAGAACTCAAAGTGTCCCTGGCAGTTCTTGTTATGAAGAGGGAAGAGGCTGGGGGTTCCCCCAACTAGAATGACACTTACTGTGTGGTCGGAAACATCTCTGGTGCCAGATGCTCCATGCTGTGAAGGGTCAGGTGCCCAGTAGAGATCCCCGTGGAGGTGAAGTAGCAGAGACTCCAGCCTGTTTGTTTTTGAATGCCGGTAGTGGGTCCCCCTACTGACCTGGCCCAGATGCAGTGTCACTTGTCCGAAAATAGAGGAGGTGGGTTGATGTCCGTAGTGAAGAGGACTAGGTGCAGACTTTGAATGCTGAGCAGGGAGTTGAGCATGAAGTCGCAGCCATGGCATCACTGGTTGCTAAATGCCAGTCGGCTCTAGCAACCAGTGGCCAGTAGAGTCTCAGGTGGAGGTGGATGCAGATTGAGCACCAGGGTTATGGTAGGGTTTGCTCACTCTGTCAGTTTTATTCCAGGACACTGTTTTGTCCCAGAATGTAGGTGTCCAGGACACTGGACAGACCTGCTAATTGTGGGATTGTCCCAGGCAATATGGGACACGTGGTCGCCCTAGATCACACATACCAATGCAAAATAAAACTTGAAAAATATATTTTTTCTTTTAGAACTTGTTTTGGCTGCAACACCTGATTTTTTTATCCAGTGATAGGCCTGAACTGAATGGTAGACCTGACAGCCATGGAAGGTCCAAAAGCTATAGGAAACTTTACTTTTTTAAAGCTAAAGCCCAAATATCATACCAAATGACCACTGGCGAAACAGTTTAACAGTATAGTTTGTGAGCTTCTTTTTTCACAAAACCCCTCTGCAATGTCTTATGCCGCGTACACACGATCGGAATTCCAGCCAGAAAAAGACAGATGAGAGCTTTTCATCGGAAAATGCGACCGTGTGTAGGCTCCATCGGAATTTTGCTGGGCGAATTTCCGACAGCAAAGAATTGAGAGCATGTTCTCAATTTTTCCGACGGAAAAGGTTTCTATCGGAAATTTCCGATCGTCTGTAGCAATTCTGACGCGCAAAATTCCTACGCATGCTCAAACAATTTGACGCATGCCATGCTCGGAAGCATTGAACTCGACTCGTTGTAGTGTTGTACGTCACTGCGTTCTTGACAGTCGGAATTTGGTGTGACCATGTGTAGGCAAGACAGTTTGAGGGAAATTCCGTCGGGAAAACCGTCTGATCTTTTTCCGACGAGAATTCCGATCGTGTGTACGCGGCATTAGTTATTAAGTTTAATAAAATGTCAAAACAGAGTGCACAATAAATACGTTCACCCAGGATAGTACACAACCATAGACATTGACATTTCATAGGTGGCTGCCAACTAGGATGACCACATTTCCAAACTGCCATTCAGAGACAATTTTGCCAAGGACCGGGGGGGGGGGGGGGGTTGAATGTAGTCTCCGAATTGACGGGGATTTTAGGGGCGAGTGACTTGTCAGGTGAATGGCTGGTTTTATGGTTTTAGCACTTATATCATCCCAACACCATAGGATGATCAAATCATATTATTTCTATTGCTACATTACTACATTGTAATATATAATGAAATAATTCAACTCACCATAATGTAGAATCATTGGGAACCCTGAGCTTGTCACATGCCACCAGATGCAGCAGCATGCCATCGTCACCTGCTACAAGATGCAGTGTGTCACTTGCCACCGTCACCTGCCACTAGATGCAGCGTGTCACTTGCCACCATGGCAGTGCGGCCTGGGGACCTGTTTTAGAGCATGCTGGAGTGGGCCCAGAGAAGATAGAGGAGGTTGTGGCAGTGGCTGGTGTCACCCCCTGCCAAGTAAAGTCCCCCCTCAGTACAGACCCCCCTTAATAAGTATAGACTTCTCTCCCTCAGTACAGACCCCCTCCCTCAGTATAGATCCCCCTCCCTCAGTACAGACCCCCCCCTCAGTATAGTTCCCCTCCCTCAGTACAGACCACCCCCCCCCCCCGCAGGACCCAAAAGAAGAAAAAAAAATGCTCCGCCGGCGATGAAAGCTGACCACCATCTGCCTGCTCCACCGTGTGACAGTTCTTAAATAGGTAAAGGCACTGCCCCATGTGACATCACTGACCGGTGCATGCTGGGTCAGTGACTTCACAAATGGGGTTGTGCGGCAGGGGTTGTGATTGACGATACATCTACACGGGGAAACATTGGGGGTTATCTATTAAAGGCAAATCCACTGTGCACTACAAGTACACTTGGAAGTGCAGTCGCTGTAGATCTGAGGGGGGCATGAATGGAAAATAAAACCTTCCCCTCAGATCTACAGCGATTGCACTTCCAAGTTGTGCAAAGTGGATTTGCCTTTAGTAAATCAACCCCATTGTGTTTTAATTTTTTTAACCAATTAAAGACCTGGCCTTTTTCTGACATTTTTCTTTTTTCTTTAACTTTTCAATTTTTAGAATGTTAGATCACTTTTATTCCTATTACAAGGAATGTAAACACCCCTTGTAATATAAATAAGCATGACAGGTCCTCTTCATTGCGAGATCTGGGGTCAAAAAGACCTCAGATGTCACATAAACACTTTTAAAATTAAAATTTTCCACTAAAAAAAGTTTGCCGTTAGGCAGAAGTGATGCCAGACATCGCTCCGGTCCTCCAAAGGCATAGAGTTGAGTGGGGGCCATCTTGCCCTCACTTCCTGCCCATCGCTCCACAGGGTTGGATTGTTTTTGGCACTACTGACGGCTCCGGTAAGCAGGGAAAACGATCAGTGAATTCACTGCCGGGATCCCTTTTATGTGAAAGAGGATCAGCCACTAAAAAATACTGGGGTTATGGCAGCTAGCTGCTGCCATAACCACAGTATATAACATCAAATTAATGACGTATTTATAAAGTGGGCGGTCCAGAAAACTGCCTCCTGTCTATTTTTTCACACTATTTTTGGTGAATGAGTAGGGGTTCACATGGGGAGGGGGCCGAAATCTGGGGGGCCTCTTGTTAAAGAGGGCTTCCAGATTCAGATAAGCCCTCTGCCTGCAGACCCCCACAACCACCACCCAGGATTGTCAGGAAGAGGCCCTTGTCCTCATCAACATGGACACAAGGTGCTTTGGAGCTGGGGGGGCAGAGCTCCCCCTGCCCCAAAGCACCCCCTCATGTTGAGGGCATGTGGCCTGGTATGGTTCAAGAGGGGGGAATGCTCACTCATCCCACCCCCCCCTTTCCTGGCCAGCCAGGCTGCATGCTCGGATAAGGTTCTGGTATGGATTATGCCAGTGATTTTAATGGTGTTTAAAGTTAAACAATACAAATGAAAAAATCCCTTTAATATAGTGCCTGGGGGGTCCCCTTAGTCTCCCTGTAAAATGGCACATCTGTACCATGTATAGAACCTGCTGGGACAAAACTGACATATGTAAAGAAAAAAAAGACATTTAAATTGATATTCCTGGCTGCAAGCCATTACAAAAAAAATGCATACCAGGTCCTTGGGGTCAGGTATGGATTTTAAGGGGAACCTCAAAATGAAAAAAAAAAAAAAAAACTGTGTGGGGTCCACTCCAAAGGGAAGTAGGAGGGACGAGTGAGTGTTTATTTTTTTAAATAAAGGAATTGTCAAAAAATGTCTCCTGTCTTTATTTTTGACACTTTTTTTGGTGACTTGGACACTTTTTTTTACAACTCATTCACATAAGGAGGGGGCTGAGACCTGGGGGCCCCCTTTTTAACCACCTCAGCTACGGAAAGGTTTACCCCCCTTTCTGACCAGGCAATTTTTGCGATACGGCAGTGTGATGCATTAACTGACAATTGCGCGGTTATGCAACACTGTACCCAAATAAAATAGATTTTCTTTTTTTACCTATAAATAGAGCTCTCTTTTGGTGTTAATTGATCACCTTTATTTTTTGCGCTATAAACAAAAAAAGACTGGCAGTTTTGAAAAAAAAAAACAATATTTTTTTTACTTTCTTCTCTAAAACATCCTATATTTTTTGCTCCATAAGACGCACCTGACCATAAGACGCACCTAAATTTTAGAAGAGAAAAACAAGAAAAAAAATATTCTGAACCAAATGGTGTCCTAAAATATTTACCATTGCACATAAATGCAGCCTGACCATTGCACATAAATGCAGCCTGACCATTGCACATAAATGCAGCCTCTCTTTGCCCACCAATTCAGCCACTTTTTGCCAACCAATGCAGCCTCACTTTGCCCACCAATTGCAGCCTCACTTTGCCCACCAATTGCAGCCTCACTTTGCCCACCAATGTAGCCTCTTTGCCCACCAATTGCAGCCTCTCTGCCCACCAATTGCAGCCTCTGTGTACATTGCAGCCTCTCTGCCCACTAATGTCAGCCTCACCATTTTCTGGATAACACAGTGCTCTCCCCCCTCTGTCCTCCGACGCTCGTATGTCATGGAGCTGGGTCTGTGTGCAAGGTCCCGCCCCCCCCTAGACCAGCTCTTGTGATAGGCAGAACACAGATTTAATCTATTTTCACACGAGCCGGTCTAGGGGGCGGGACCTTGCACACAGACCCAGCTCCTTGAATTTTGAGCGCCGGAGGACAGAGGGAGGAGAGCGCTGCAGTCGCTGGTAGGCCAGTCCGGCCCTGCTCACAGGGGCTTCAGATGTCTGTCCTCCTCTCTCCTGCCTCTCTTCTGGCGGTGGCGGCGGGGGGGAATTCCCCTCAGCGCCCGGGGGGGCGGTGCCTAGCATGCATTCGCTCCATAAGACGCAGAGACATTTTACCCCATATTTCTGGGGGAAAAAAGTGCATCTTATGGTGTGGAAAATACGGTATCCAATAAAAAAAAATTTAAAATCTAATTTCTTCATCAATTTAGGCCACTATGTATTCTGCTACATATTTTTGGTAAAAAAATCCCAATAAGCATATACATTGGTTTGCACAAAAGTCTGCGTCTAAAAACGATGGGATATATTTTTTTTACTAGTAATGGCGGGGATCAGCAACTTATAGCAGGACTACGATATTGCTGCAGACAAAACGGACACCTTACTGACACTTGACACTTTTTTGGGGACCAGTGACACTAATACAGTGATCAGTGTTAAAATATGCACGGTTACTGTACTAATAACACTGGCAGGGAAGGGGTTGACATCAGGGGCGATCAAGGAGTTAAATGTGTACCTAGGGAGTGCTTGCGGCAAAACTGGCATATGGAAAGAAAAAAGGTATTAAAATTGATATTCCCGGCATCAAGCCTAAACAAAAATATTAAAAAAAGGCAAGGGGTGCGCATGCATACCAGGACTTTGGGGTCTGGTATGGATTTTAAGGGGGACCTCAAAATTAAAAAAAAAATGGCATAGGGCCCCCCCGACAGTCCATACCAGACCCTTCTCCCAGCACAAAGCCTGGCAGGCCAGGGAAGGGGGGGACGGGGACGAACGGGTGTTTATTTTTTTTAATGAAGGAATTGTCAGGACTTTTAGAAGGGCATTAAAAGAGTTAGCCAAGAGAAGAGCCAAGTAGTCAGAGAATTTCTTATAATAGACCACAGGGTCTGGAACACTTATTCATCCTCATGGCCTTAATCACGTGTGTCTCTTCAACAGTCAAGATTGGCCTATCTAAGCAAGTTTTTTTTGCGTAAAAGAGATCGAAGGGAGATGCACATTTGCCAGAACAAAATCCGCCCATTCCTGGGAAATGGAGGTGGACAACATGTATAGGGCCACAAGGTGTCGCTTAAATTTTCTCAGGACAGTGAGAGGTTTGCTAGAATATTCTGTGTTCCGTAGCTTGAGTCTAATGGGTTTACAGGCCTGATCAAGCTTAGGTAGGATTAAGGGCAGTCGCGTGTTAGGTTTATTTAATGTTCTTCTGGTATGTGCAGCAATTACCTGTAATAAATCAGGTAAAAAGGGTACCTGAGAAGTATTAGGGGTGTAATAAGTTACTATAGTTATTTTAGTATCTAGTAAGAGTCCTGTCAAAATAAAATAGTGGCCTTGTGTTGCACAACAAATGGGGCCAACTTATAAAAGGCTACTAAAGCACCCCTCTTCTTTACAGAGGCACTAGCAGCATAAACTTGGGGGCAGTGGGAACCAAAATATTTAGGCGTCATAAGAGAAGAAATGTGAGTCTCTTGGAGGCACACTATACCTGCTTGCAACCTAGAAAAGGTTTTAAAGGCCTTGAACCATTTGCTCTAAGAGATAAAACCCTTCACATTAAGGGTAAGGACCTTCAAGGGGGGCATTTAAACTGTTGGAAAGGTAAGGAAAAAATGGTCTTCAAGACCGTGAAATTTTGGGCAACCTGCGAAATCCAAGAAAGTAAGGGGGAAGGTTAGAAGGGAAAAGTAGAGAGAAGGATATATGATGAAAAAGACATAAGAATAAAAAGAGCAACCTGAACAAATAATAAATAATCTTAGGTAGAGCCCTCACAAAAAAAGGAATCAACACGTCCTCCTTCAGTCCACGAAGGCCTTATTATAGGACCCTTGAGGTGACAACTCAACAGAGGAGAAACCAGTGAAAAAAACATATACCTGTATGCAAACAAACAAGTTATTTAGATCATTATTCGTAATCTTTGCGGACTGCATACTGACAGAAATTGTACCAGCTGATTGGCGAAAAGCCAATGTGGTACCAATATTCAAAAAAGGGCAGAGACATATTTCTGGAAACTACAGGCCAGTCAGGGTAACATCAATAGTAGGAAAATTATTGATAAGGGAATGATAAGTGACTATATCCAAGAATCTGCTGAAGAAAACAGTATCATTAGTTGTAATCAGCATGCGTTTACGAAGGGTCGTTCTTGCCAGACCAATCTGTTAACATTCTACGAGGAAGTGAGCTGTCATCTAGATAGGGGGAGGCCAGTGGATGTGGTATATCTGGATTTTGCAAAAACTTTCAATACAGTTTCCCATAAATGCATAAATGCATAATCTACAAGCTGAGGTCTACAGGCATGGACCATAAGGTTTGTTCTTGGATAGAAAACTGGTTACATGGGCGCGTCCAAAGGGTAGTGATAAATAACGTGTACTCAGACTGATCTGAAGTGGTAAGTGGGATACCCCAAGGCTCTATCTTGGGACCAATTCTGTTTAATTTATTCATACATGATATAGAGGATGTGATACAAAGCCCAATCTCAGTTTTTGCAGACTACACAACAATAAGCAGGGCAACTTCACATCAGTATATGGAAATGTTACAGAAAGACCTAAGCAAAATAATAGAGTGGGCAACTACATGTCAAATGAGGTTTAATGTGGAGAAATGTAAGGTAATGCACTTGGGTGCTAAAAACATAAACACAAACTACTCACTAGGAGGGTACCTCTGGGGGAATCAAGAATGGAGAAAGATCCCAGCATAGGAAAAAAACCTTTTCAGTCTCAGGGAGTGTAAGGGAACACAGGGCTACACAATGAGATTGGAGGAGAAGTGGTTTAACCTTTAGCTGCGCAGGGGGTTTCTCTTCCACAATTGGTGGTGTCAGCGGGGAGTATTAACATTTTTTAAAAGACTCTTGGACGTGCATCTTAAAGAACACAACATACAGGGATATGGGAAATAATTATCGACACTTACACCAGTACACCTGCACAGGTTGAACTGGATGACTATTGGTGGGGACGGGGTGTGTGACAGCTGATTGGGAGAGGCAGTGGGAACCGGGAGACAGGGAGTGTGACGGCTGATCAGGAGAGGCGGTGGGGACCAGGAGTGTGACAGATGGACCGGGAGAAGCGGCAAGCGTGAAATCAGAATCAGACACATGACCGAGGGAGGCTGCAGGAGCTGACAAGCCATACAGGAGACTGCTTCCAGGGGTGGCCGAGCAGGAGGAGTGGAGCAGCCACATAATAAACACAAATAGTAGGCTGGGTGATTGTGTGTAGCTCAGTGTCTGTGTTATAATAAAAAAAAGGAAGGGATAGGGGCTGTGAGTAGTGTGTGTAGTAGTAGTGAGTACTGAGTAACTGGGAGTACTAAGATAACCTAGAGTAACTGGGAGTACATACAGTGGTGTGAAAAAGTGTTTGCCCTTCCTCATTTCCTGTTCCTTTGCATGTTTGTCACACTTAAGTGTTTCGGAACATCAAACCAATTTAAACAATAGTCAAGGACAACACAAGTAAACACAAAATGCAATTTGTAAATGAAGGTGTTTATTATTAAAGGTGAAAAAAAATTCAAACCATCATGGCCCTGTGTGAAAAAGTGATTGCCCCCCTTGTTAAAACATACTATAACTGTGGTTGTCCACACCTGAGTTCAATTTCTCTAGCCACACCCAGGCCTGATTATTGCCACACCTGTTCACAATCAAGGCATCACTTAAATAGGAGCTGCTTGACACAGTAAGGTCCACCAGAAGATCCTTAAAAGCTACACATCATGCAGAGACCCAAAGAAATTCAGGAACAATTGAGAAAGAAAGTAATTGAGATCTATCAGTCTGGAAAGGGTTATAAAGCCATTTCCAAAGCTTTGGGAATCCAGCGAACCACAGTGAGAGCCATTATCCACAAATGGCGAAGACATGGAACAGTGGTGAACCTTCCCAGGAGTGGCCGGCCCGCCCAAAATTACCCCAAGAGCGCAGCGACGACTCATCCAAGAGGTCACAAAAGACCCCACAACAACGTCCAAGGAACTGCAGGCCTCACTTGCCTCAGTTAAGGTCAGCGTTCATGCCTCCACCATCAGGAAAAGACTGGGCAAAAATGGCCTGCATGGCAGAGTTCCAAGGAGAAAACCACTGCTGAGCAAAAAGAACATCAAAGCTCGTCTCAATTTCTCCACAACACATCTTGATGATCCCCAAGACTTTTGGGACAACATTCTGTGGACCGATGAGACAAAAGTGGAACTCTTTGGAAGGTGTGTGTCCAAGTATATCTGGCGTAGAAGGAACACTGCATTTCAGAAAAAAAACATTATACCAACAGTAAAATATGGTGGTGGTAGTGTGATGGTCTGGGGCTGTTTTGCTGCTTCAGGACCTGGAAGACTTGCCGTGATAAAAGGAACTATGAATTCTGCTGTCTACCAAGAGATCCTGAAGGAGAATGTCCGACCATCTGTTCGTGTACTCAAGCTGAAACGAACTTGGGTTCTGCAGCAGGACAATGATCCTAAACACACCAGTAAGTCCACCACCGAATGGCTGAAGAAAAACAAAATGAAGACTTTGGAGTGGCCTAGCCAAAGTCCTGACCTGAATCCTATTGAGATGTTGTGGTATGACCTTAAAAAGGCCGTTCATGCTCGAAAACCCTCTAATGTAACTGAATTAGGACAATTCTGCAAAGATGAGTGGGCCAAAATTCCTCCAGGACGCTGTAAAAGCCTCATTGCACGTTATCGCAAACGCTTGGTTGCAGTTGTTGCTGCTAAGGGTGGCCCAACCAGTTATTAGGTTTAGGGGGCAATCACTTTTTCACACAGGGCCATGATGCTTTGGATTTTTTTTCACCTTTAATAATAAACACCTTCATTTACAAATTGCATTTTGTGTTTACTTGTGTTGTCCTTGACTATTGTTTAAATTGGTTTGATGTTTCGAAACACTTAAGTGTGACAAACATGCAAAGGAACAGGAAATGAGGAAGGGGGCAAACACTTTTTCACACCACTGTAGTTAGTCAGGTTGAAAAAAGACATCTAGTTCAACTAAAAAAATACAATCCCATATACACAATCCTATACCCACTGTTGATCTAGAGTAAGGCGAAAATCCCCAGCAAAGCATGATCCAATTAGCTATAACAAGGGGAAATATTCCTTTCTGATCCCTCCTGAGAGGCAATCAGATTTTCCCTGGATCAACTCTACCTATAAATGTCAGTACCCAATTATATTATGTACATTTAGGAAAGAATCCAAGCCTTTTTAAAAGAATCTACTAGCTTGCCAGAACCACCTCTGGAGGGAGTACTGAGAGTACCTAGAGTAACCGGAAGTACCTGTAGTAACTGGGAGTTCTGAGAGTACGCAGAGTTACTCTGCGTACTCTCAGAACTCCCAGTTACTCCAGGTACTTCCGGTTACTCTAGGTACTCTCAGTACTCCCTCCAGAGGTGGTTCTGAGAGTTCTGAGAGTAACTAGAGTAACTGGGAGTTCTGAGAGTATGTAGAGTAACTGGGAGTACCTAGAGTAACTGGGAGTTCTGAGTGTCCCTAGAGTAACTGAGTGTCCATAAAATAACTGGGTGTCCCTAGAGTATCTAGGAGGACTGTGAGCACTGAGAGTAAGTGGGAGCACAGTGAGCACTGAGAGTAAGTAGGAGCACTGTGAGCACCAAGAGTAAGTGGGAGAACTGTGAGCACCAAGAGTAAGTGGGAGAACTGTGAGCACCAAGAGTAAGTGGGAGCACTGTGAGCACCGAGAGAAAGTGGGAGCACTGTGAGCACCGAGTGTAAGTGGGAGCACTGTGAGCACCAAATGTAAATGGGAGGACTGTAAGCACCGAGTGTAACTGGGAGGACTGTGAGCACTGAGTGTAACCGGGAGGACTTTGAGCACTGAATGTAATCAGGAGGAAGACTGTGAGCACTGAGTGTAACTGGGAGGACTGTGAGCACTGAGTGTAACCAGGTGGATTGTGAGAAGTGAGTGTAACCAGGATGATTGTGAGCACCAAGTGTAACCGGTAAGACTGTGAGCACTGAATGTAACTGGGAGTACAAGAACACTGGATGCAACAAGGTAAGGTAAGGGATCAGGAGGAGAGGATGCCCGGGGCTGTCAGATAAGGGATTAGGAGGAGAGGACCTTGTAAATTAGAGTCAGGAAGTAAGTTTAACATCAAATTGGGCAGAGTATAATTATTATTATAATCATCTAGGATTATCCCCAATAAATTAGTGGGTACGATGTCCAATGGGTATGGTAATGTGACTCGGTGCACATCTTGTGACATGTATGCATTCCTTGAGTATCCGATCAAGGGGGAATACTGCTGCACAAAATATGAGCAGGTTGCTTCCTTGGAAGCCCAGGTCCTAAATCTAGGGAAGCAGCTAGCAACACTGCAAAGCATTGCCAACCTAAAAGCGAGTTTGGAAAGTACCCGTCAGTTGCTGGCCAGTACAGAGGCATGTGGAGATACAGGGGTGCAGGCACAAGACCAGAGAAATTAGGTGACAGGTGGGGTAGAGGGAAAAGCATTAGGGAGGCCAGTGCTGAGCTGGCACATCCCAATAAGTATGTTGCGTGATGTTGGGGAAACCAATCAAGAAGTGGCATCGCAGGAGCAGAGCGACACCCCTAGCTGCCAGGGGAACAACTCCTCCAGCGAGGAAGGGGGAATGGCTAAGGGTAAGGAAAGACATATTATGGTGGTAGGGGATTGAATTATTAGAAGGACAGATAGGACAATCTGTCATAAAGATCGTGGTCGTCAAACGTATGTTGTTTACTGGGCGCTCGTGTTCAGCACATTGTGGATCAGATGGACAGCTTACTGGGTGGGGCTGGAGAGGACCCATCTGTCATGGTACACATTGGCACCAACAACAAAGTTAGAGGAAGGTGGACTATCCTAAAATAAGATTTCAGGGACTTAGGAGCTACATTGAAGAGAAGGACCTCCAAGGTAGTGTTCTCAGAAATACTGCCTGTGTGTCGAGAGAGGCAGCAGCAGATAAGGGAAATTAGAGCTGGTGTAGGAAGGAGGGGTTTGGGTTCCTGGAGAGCTGGGCTGACTTTTCAGTCGGTTACCAGTTCTTTAGCAGGGACAGGCTGCACCTAAATGGGGAGGGTGCAGCTCTGTTGGGAGAGAAGATTGCTGGAAAGTTAGAGGGACTTGATGGAGTGATAGCCAGAAATGAGCAAGGTTCAGCGGGTAATATTGGGGGCATTCATGGTAGGGAGATTAGTATACCTAAACATAAGTTAAGTAAGTGGCAAATCCCAATTGCGGCCTCAAAACAACTAACAAGTAAAAAAATATGTGACAAGACAAAATTAAAAGGCATGTACACAAATGCTAGAAGTCTAGCTAAAAAATGGGAGACCTGGAGCTGCTAATTTACAAGGATGATTTTGATTTTGTGGGAATTTCAGAAACTTGGTTTGACAGCTCCCATGACTTGATGCAACTGTCCAGGGGTGTTCCTTATATCGTAGGGACAGGGAGGGTAGGAAAGGGGGAGGGGTTTGCCTGTACATCAAGAATGATATGCAAGTGAACGTGAGGGACAACATTACTAATGGAGCAAGGGGGAGGTGGAATCCTTGAGCTCCAAAGGGAGAAAACTAATGGGAAAGTAATAGCGGGTGTATGCTACTAGCCTGTTAGGAACTGCGGCAAGGCAGGACAATGTTATTATAGTGGGGATTTCAATTTTCCAGCTATTGACCGCTCATTCATCTAAGGCTCGCCACTTCCTAAATATCTTTCAGGACAATTTCATGGGTCAGTTGGTGAATGCACCAACATGAAATAATGCATTACTATACCTACTGATTACAAACAACACCAACCTTGTCACAGATGTGGAAACATGGGGAAACTTATTTACATTCAGTATAAACCACAGGAAAAGGAAACACAAGGGTAATAAAAGGACACTAAATTTCAAAAGATCCAATTCTGCTAAACTGCGCTCTATGCTAGTATGAAATAGATGGATCCCTATAGCCACACATCCACGTGGTCCCTAGGATAAATATGAAAGTGGCAACCTCAGCCTGGACTCCGACCAGGCCATGCCCACAGTGCTCTAAGCTGCATGATATTAAATGGGATAAAATCTTAGGAACAAGGAACACTGAGGAAAATTTGGAGTGCTTCAAGAACATATTAAATAAAGGTACTGGCCAGTGTATACTAATGAGTGAATAAATATAAAAGAGCTAAGATTAAACCTGGGTGGCTAAACTATAACTTAAAAAAAAATATTCAAAAAATATAAGGCTGAGGGATTTATTGTTAGCCTTCCAACACTACAAGGAATGCAATAATAAGAGTAAGAGCGCAATCAGGGTGGCTAAAATAGACCATGAAAGGCACATAGCAGAGGAGAGTAAAAAAAAAAAAAAACAATACATTTTTTGTCAGGCTTCCACTTCCAGGCTCCCAGCTACCAGGTCTTAATAGATCACTCAGGGTTCCGGATACCTCAATGAAGTGGTCAAAAGTGCATCAAAATGCAACAACGGCATTACAGATGCCTCTTGCGTCACTTCCGGTCCACTCTTTACTTACAGCCACATCCTACGCATTATGCCACGTAGTTGAATTTGAAGGACTGTCTCATAGATACTTGGAAGAACCTTTTGGACTGTAGCTTCCCCATCTTGCACTTATGCCACGTACACACGAGCGGAAATTCCGCCAGCAAAAGTCCGATGAAGGCTTTTGGTCTGAAAATGCAACCGTGTGTATGCTCCATCGGACTTTTGCTGGCGGAATTCCAACCAACAAAAGATTGAGAGCATGTTCTCAATTTTTCGGTCGGAAAAAGTTCAGATCGGAAATTCCGATTGTCTGTACCATTTCCAACGCGCAAAATTCCTATGCATGCTCGGAAACAATTTCACGCATGCTCTGAACTTCATTTTCTCGGCTCGTCGTATTGTTGTACATCACCGCGTTCTTGACGGTCGAATGTTCAGCAAACTTTTGTGTGACCGAGTGTATGCAAGCCAAGATTGAGCGCAATTTTGTCGGAAAAACCATCCAAGATTTTCCGACGGAAATTCCGCTAGTGTGTACGTGGCATTACTGTTTGTGACATTTAGCACATCACTGTTATTTGATACTTTATATGGTCATTCATATTTACCATTAAGAAATTGCGCTGATCATTTCACTACTTTATTAATTTATGTGCACTGTGTACATTATAGGTCTAGCAGCAGTATCATTTATAATTTTTTTAATTGTTTATTCACTTGGTAGCGCTAGGGACCACACTCTTCAGACCAGTGCAGTGATCACCGTCACATCCATTCAGTATTCCCAGACCAGTGCAGCTAACTACAGTATCCCTGATCATCTCCACATCAGTACACAGTGTTATCAGACCAGTGCAAAAAGCATGCACTAATGGAAAAGAGGGCCTGGCCAAAGCATAAAAAAGCATTTAATATACTGAAAAACAGCCAACGCGTTGGCTGTTTTTAAGTTTGAACTAATAGATGAATGTGGACTCTTTTATCCTTTGGTCTGGTGTTCATTCCATTAGTGCATGCTTTTTTTTTTTCTGGTAACCTGCTGGAGTACCCACTGGAGGGTAGCCTTGCCTGTTGTGAGCAGCCTAACCTGAGCCAGTGAGCTTTCTAAATGTTTTTGTCCTCTCGCTACTTTGTATGAACTCAAATCAAAGTTCCAGCACCTCCTTGAATGCTTTTTTTCCTCATTGGACCAGACCGGTACAGCCAACTGCAGTGTCCCTGATCACTGTTACACCAGTTCAAGTGTAAGGCAGCCACCATTTTCCTGATATCCTCAACACTTTTCTAGTTTAACCAAACCAGTGCAGCCAGCCACAGTGTCCTTGATTGCTGCCACACCATTACAGTTTCACCAGACAAGTGAAACCAACCACAGCCTCTCTGATCAGAGGCCATACCAATCGCACTGTGCATGTTCCTTAACCACACAAGTCACAGTATCACCAGACCAGTTTATGGCAGAAACAATGTTCCTGATCATTACCACATCTATCCCAGTGTCACCACACCAGTGCAGCCAGCAACAGTGTTCCTATTCACTGCCACACCAGTACAGTTTCACCAGACCAGTTTAGGTGAGCAACAGTGTTCTGATTGCCACCACACCAGTGAAGTGTTGCCTTTGCCGACCTCTTGAACTGACCCTGTCTGTTTTATCAAACTGATTTTTGCCTGCTGCCTAAAGTAATACTTTGCCTGCATACTAAGAAAAAACAGGGGAGGTGCCCCAGCAATTTTATGGGCAAAGGATAAAGACCAGATAAAAGAGTAAAGAGCGTATGTAAAAAAGTAATACAAAGTATATTAATTACAAAGAACATGTGAATACACAAAACTTAATGATTATAAAAGCAAAATGGATAGTCATGCTATAATAGTACAATACAGCTAGGTTCTGGAGCACATGATTGATCTCATAGTGGGAGGCCAAACAAAGTGCATAGGTACAGAAATCCCAACATGTTTCGGAATATATGTGTAAATGTTTAATTCCTTTTTCAGGGGCTGATTTAAAGCAAGCTGTATTATCTGGTGACACAACAGCAAAAAAATCAAGTAAGAAAAAAAAATATATATATATACAAAATACAGTGAATAGAAGTATACAACTATTTGAACAAAAGTAGGAGACAGCATGATATATAAATAGGGCAGGCATTTTGAATCTGACAATACTCACAAGCAGGGATGAGCCAAACACCCACCCAGCGAACAGGCAAAAAATTTGGCAGAACACGTTAAAGTCTATGGGACACAAACATGAAAAATCAAGTGCTAAATTTAAAGGCTTATATAGTATATATATATATATATATATATATATATATATATATATATATATATATATATATATATATATATATATATATATATATATATATATATATATATATATATATATATATATATATTATATATATATATATATATATATATATATATATATATTATATATATAGTTTAGAACAGTACCACAGCAAAATTACATTTCTAAAGGAAAAAATGTCATTTAAAACTGATCACAGCTTTAATGAATTGTTGGGTCTCGGCAATATAGAAAAAACTCATTGAAAAAAACGGTATGGGTTCCCGCCCCCCCCCCCCCCCCCCATTACCAGGCACTTTGGGTCTGGTATGAATATTAAGGGTAACCCCGAAACAAAATAAAAAAAACAATTGTGTGGGGGTCCCCCTGAAATCCATACCAGGCCCTTCAGGTCTGATATGGAAATTAAAGGAAACCCTGCGCCAAATTAAAAAAAAAATGGTGTAGGGGCCCCCCCTAATCCATACCAGACCCTTCAGGTCGGTTGGGGTCGGTGGTTGTGGGGGTATGCGGGCAGGTGGCTTATCAGAATCTGGAAGCCCCCTTTAACAAGGGGACCCCCAGATCCCGCCCCCCTATGTAAATTCATAATGGGGTACCGTACCCCTACCATTTCACAAAAAAAGTGTCAAGAATGGTAAAAAAGACAAGAGACAGCTTGGGACAAGTCCTTTATAACAAAAAATTTTAACAAAAATGTCCAGCGATGTCCATTCATCTTCTATCAGCGTTTCCGACGGACCGGAAAACAAAAAGCTGTAACCGTTCCACCTCCATGGGAGGCTCCCGCCGACTGACGCGTCTTCTTTGTGACACTTCTTATATAGCTGAGGGCGGGGGCACCCAGTGATGTAAATAGGTGACCCCACCCCCCTCTGAAAGAGGGCCACAGAAAATGGCATGTGTCCGATGTGTCCGCCATAATGTCGCAGTCACAATAAAAATCGCTGATCGCCGCCATTACTAATAAAAACAATTATTAATAAAAATGCTATAAAACTATCCCCTATCTTGTAAACGCTATAACTTCTGCGCAAACCAATCAATTTTTTACCAAAAATATGTAGAAGAATACGTATCGGCCTAAACTGAGGAAAAAATATGTTTTTTATATATTTTTGGGGGATATTTATTATAGCAAAAAATAAAAAATAATGCGTTTTTTTTCAAAATTGTCGTGCTTTTTTTTTTAGCGCAAAAAATAAAAACCACAGGGGCGATCAAATACCACCAAAAGAAAGCTCTATTTGTGGGAAAAAAAGGACGTCAATTTTATTTGGGAGCCACGTTGCGCGACCGCGCAATTGTCAGTTAAAGCGACACAGTGCCGAATCGCAAAAAGGGGCCTGGTCCTTTGGCTGCAAATTTGTCCGGTCTGAAAGTGGTTAAGAAAGGCTTATTTCCTAAATGTACATAATATAACTGGGTACTAACATTTATAGGTAAAGTTGATCCAGGGAAAATCCGATTGCCTCTCGGGGGATCAGGAAGGAATTTTTTCCCCTGCTTTAGCAAATTGGATCATGCTCTGCTGGGGTTTTTCGCCTTCCTCTGGATCAACTATGGGTATAGAATTGGGTATATGCGATTGTATGATATTATTTTTTTTGTGGTTGAACTGGATGGACTTGTGTCTTTTTTCAACCTGACTAACTATCTAACTATGTAACTATGTTAGACAACTTACGTCTTTTTGTGAATCCATGCTAACTATTGCTTATTATATTGTTTGTTTGTTTTTTAGAAAATGTTTTATTTTTTTTTAACATTCTTGAGTATCTTTACACGTATAGAAGTTAAACTAACCAGTCTGTATTTACTTGGTGAAGATATTGATTGAACTGCACTCCATTAGCTTGCGCCAATCAAGTGGAACTGAGCCTGTCATTAAAGAGTCTTTACAAATTAGAAACAAAGGCTTTGAAATAATAGAGCTCAACTCTTTTAGGAAACATGGGTGTATGCCATCTGGTCCAGGTGATTTACTGAAACACACATTTTCACAAATACAGTATATATGCTAACATAAGTGGGATTGTAAGGGGTAAATTTTAAACTACGTACATTATACATTTTAGGGTGAACAAGATAACTGCTGCTCTGTAAAAATAATACAGACTGGCCTATATAAAATAAATGAAATACTGTACCATAATCACAAGTAATCTTAATCATTCAGCTTTCTTTAACAAATTTGTTTAAAGTGGATGCCTAGGCACAAACACATCTTTCTAAATTCTTAATTGTAAAACATGTTTTCTCTGGGCAGGACTCGGAGTGTTGGACTGTAAATGGTTTGAGAATACAAGGTGTGAATGGACAAGTGGAGATGGGGGGATATTTAAATGACAAGAGAAGGCCAGCAAACTTTTTGACATGTATGAATTAACTGTGAAGATTGCTTCTATGTACTGTTTAAGGCACTTGCTTAGAGGTAACATTTTTAAAATAAGAAATTTGTAAAGATTGGTCTGTGCCTAAAGTTTTTCTTTCACACCTTTCACGGTTTTGGAATCTTCCAGCACTGCCTTCTTTTGCAGCTCTCTACATTTGGTTGCATAACATCTGATAGCTTGGAAGAAAGTAGATGCTTGAAGATCTGGAAGAAGATGCCAGTATAACACTGAACAGCAGTCACTGACTGTCTGTACTGTTCTTATTAAGGTCTGAAAAGGGGAGTATCTTTATTCAGTCAAGCACATATTAATTCTACTGGCCTGGGGGGAAGACACCCCTCAGTACGCATTTAGATCAACAAATTACATAAACCATTTGTGCAAAACAATAGGGATCTTGCAATATTGAATGTGTTGGCAAGCTGCCAGTCTGAAACCTTTTAGTTTAGACAGGAATGTTTTACTGGGAGTCAGCAACATACTGTTTTGTTTTTTTCTCCTAATGCCGCGTACACACGATTGGACTTTCCAGCAGACTTGGTCTGGCGGACCGGAATCTGTCGGACATTTCGATCGTATGTGGGCTCAAGAGGACTTTTCTTTCCCAAAAGTCAGACGGACCTAAAAATCAAACATGTTTCAAATCTGTCCGACGGACTCGAGTCCGGTCGAAAAATCTGGTCGTCTGTGTGCTAGTCCGGACGAAAACCGAAGCTAGGGCAGCTATTGGCTACTGGCTATGAACTTCCTTATTCTAGTCCGGTCCTAAGTCATCACGTTCGAATCCGACGGACTTTTGGAGTGATCGTGTGTGGGCAAGTCCATTTGTTTGAAAGTCTGTCGGACCTCCGCTGCAAAGTCCGTCGGAAAGACTGTCGGACCTAGTCCGTCGAAAAGTCTGATCGTGTATACGCGGCATAAGCCCTGCTGCCCTTGGTCACAGTCTATGTTTGCTATACAAAAAACTGACATTGTGTGAACTTTCCTACGAATTAGAAATGATCTGCTGTCTATTTTTCAAGGACCTCCCTCTGCCAGTGTGCTTCAGCATGCTTCCTGCTCTGCAGATCCAGCTTTATCCTGCTCTGTGGGGCTCATGATCCTGCTGTTGGCCTGCAGTTCCCAGGTAAGCCTACTCTCATTAGCTATCTGTTACAGTGTAGTTAGAGGGTCCACATGGGTGCAATAGCTGCCCTGACAGTTTCTTATTTTATATCTCTGTATAAGCCATTGTATACATCACAGTTAGTGCTAAAAAAAACATTTGGGGCTTGTGTTTTCAGCCCTAGAATTGGTCAGCTCTTTATTTATCTTTTGGGTAGGAATACATTCCATGAAGAATGCATGGAACAAGATAAATATATGATAATTATCGGCAACAATCCACGGTTTTCAAGTCTTCTGAAGCAGCTGTTGCTAGGTGTTGATCCTTCCCCACTAGAATCAAATTACATTTTAAGATCATCAAGTCCTATAAACTCACTTTAAACTGAACTACCGTACAGTAAGCCAATATGGCAATTGATGGATCTTCATGAAACTTCCTTTCTCTGTTGACAGTTACATTAAATAAATTACACAGCTAATAAGAGAGGAAATTACATCTTTCTTTGTGTAAACTCATATTAACACAGTTGTTTTTAATAGGTGCCAGGGCACAATAAATATCGTTATAGTAATCGCTCCTACTTTACCCTTTGCTAGAAAGATTTTATAACATATATTTATAGAATTTTAAAAGGAGTTAGAAAATGGGAAATTAATTTAGGTACTTTTCAACTCATAAGGAAGTGTCCAAGGTTTGTTTCAAAGTGAGTAGTTTTTGGCATGCTGTTTGGCTGTATTTAGTAATAGAGAATCTTATCGTTTAGTAACATGCATGTTCTTACTAGTTTTCATATTTTCTGTAAATCCAGAAGCATTTCCTAACATTTGCAATTCTATGTTAAGAAAGTATTAATTTTACCAAAATAATTTGCAAATAATTGAATTAACAATTTGTAGGTCTTTTTTTAGGAATGCAGATAAGCTTACAGCTATTTTTTAAAATTATCTTTCCATATGTTTTTTCTTTCAACCAGCAGGCTGAATGAAAAAAAAAAAAAAAGATTAATATATAGCCAGCCTAAGGTTCACTTTTCTGTAAAATGCACCACACAAAAATGCTGCTACAGGATATTAAAAATTAAAGATGCTAAAAAAAGATAACAACTCTCATGATGCTGTCGAGGATCTGAATTACCGTAAGAATGTGCCCAGCTGGGCACTGGAAATCACATGAGAAATTAAAAATCTTTTAGATGTGTTTCTTAGCAAACACAATGTACAGGTAAATGGAAAATGGTAATAACATAAACACTCACATGCACATGCACACACACACTAAGGTTGAACTGGATGGACTGGTGTCTTTATTCAACCTTACCAACTAAGATTTTGACTATGTGCCACATAGGGAGTGGTTGCTTGCAGAATTTTGATTGCCCAGGAGGCAGAAGTGAGGCATGTTGATGTCACCCATGCCTCCCATGGAAGCCAGAGCTGAGAATATAATTTTTAAATTTTTTTGTACTATCTTTATTTTTTTACAGATAATTTTGCTTAGGTAGTGGGGTCTGGCAGGAAAGCAGGTCAATTTTAAATGTTTTCACTCAAGATAGGTGAATGGTTTGAGTTTTAACCAAGGGTGGTAACAGTCTTTGAGGAGTATAGTCCCAAAAGCCTTACCTGTCTATGAGGCATGAATTGACACATGTTCTGTGCTTTTTTCAACAAATGGGGTTATTAACCACTTGCCGACCGCCGCACACAGATTTACTGCGTCGGAATGGCACTGGTGGGCAAATTGGCGTACCCGTACGTCCCTCCCTCCCCATGGGACCGATCAGTCCTCAGGGCCAGGCCAATGATTTATGGCCTGGACCTGCTGATCAGTCCTAACAAATGAAATCATTCCCGTCTGTGTAAGTGTAAACACAGACAGGAGGAAGTGATGTCATCTCTCCTCGTGGAGTCTTTTCGACTCCAGTGAGAGGCGAGAGGATGTCTTACTGTGAGTTGCACAACACTACACTAATACCAGTACACATAGGTACACTTGCCCCCCCCCCCCCCAGTTAACCCCTTCACTCCCTGTCACTGTGTCACCAATTGCAGTTTTCAGATTTTTCACTAATCACTGCATTGGTGTCATTTGTGACTGTAATAAGTAGTAGGGCAGTTAGTAGCAGGCCCCATTAGGTCTAGGTAGAAAATATTAGGAGAAGGGGAAGGGGAAAGCAAGTTAACCACCAATTCTTCTAGGTTAAATGGCCAATTACAGATCTTTCTCCCATTAGGGCATTGCTGCCGTAACCTTAAAGCATATAGAAGAAAAAAGTTTTTTTTTAGCCCGATAGAACCGGGCTAAGTAGGGGTTACTACTGGCAGCAATAAATAGATCAAATTGATTGTTTAGAATTAAACTAATCAAGTTTATTAAGTATCATTTACTTGAACTAGTCTATTGATTAACCACTTAGTGATCGGTCAATGAGACAATTTTGCTATCCTAAATTAATTAATTGATTATGTTTAAACAATTATATTATAGTGGTTTCAATTGACTATAGCAAAAGGTCCGGACTTATGTGGTGCTTTGTGCATTGTTTTATGTTTGTCCCTGTCTTGTCCAATTTGTCTATAGCAATATAATCTAATGTCTGGTTAATGAGATTATTTTTAAGGAACTGCATCTTTGTATATAATTACAATTTTGATACTTAATAAACTTGATTAGTTTAATTCTAAACAATCAATTTGATCTAAATGTAAAGAATGAGTGTAACCACTAATGCCTGCCCCTAGGTACACCCCTCCGCGCTGATTGGATATATTTCTTCTCAATAAGTTGGATAAATAAAATAAATAAATAAATATACCAATATATAAGAATATATAAAAATATAAATATATAAAATTAGTATAAATATTAAACACCACAGTCGGTAATAGCAGCTGCTTAAAATGTGCAAAGTATGAAAATATGTCAATTTTATAAAAACAGTCCTTCCTATATAAAGTCTCTATAATATTGCAGCAGCGCTTATGTCCTTATTCGCACCGAGGACTATACGGTAAATCACAGATGAAAGAAGATGAGTGAATATTTCAATCGCTACTGTAAATGTTCTTTCCGTGCAAAATAATCAGTATCCACCGAGAATTCCACCAGGTATTCACCACGTGCGATATAAATTCCCCGCATGTGGATGCACTCACCAGACCCAAGTTAAAAATACGCCCATCCAATAGGTTTATCCAGCATCAGCGTTTCTCCACTCCTTATCTCCTTATGCAGCAGACATAGCAGGTACATACACCAATTCCCCTCATATAAAAAGAAGGTTGCATATAGTGTGATACTGTATAAAAGATTTTATTGGGTATAAAACTTCCCCCCCTTAGTACATAAATGCGTACCCTGCATCAATAAAAATCAAGCGTTGTATTAGTACTGTGCCTGTTAAGGTGCTTTAGCCCCGCCGGAACTGGTTTTCTCACTCGGCTGTATAGAACAGGAGAGCTGTGATTGATGTGTGTCTGGAGCAATCAGCGCCCACCTGCCAGCTGTGTCCTTCCACCCATCATATAGCTGGCCTAATTTGAATATACCAATTGTCAGCAGAACATTACATATTGAAACTAGAATGCATACTATCTAATCCTGCACCTTATCAGGCGGACAGTATTACAAAACATTTCTATCATTCAATATTGCCATATTATATCTCAGATCCACATATTATATTTCTCCATCATTAATTGCTGGTGTCTCCATATGTCCCCGGATTGTGTTTTTAATTACAAATATATACGCGGTGATCGGTCAGATCAGTTATCTCACTGTGTATGGTGGCCCGTATATCGTAAATGGCAATCATGATGGATTTGCATAATTATATTTTGTTCATCATGTTGGTCTATATCTTTATTAACCCATTGTATATTTTATAACTATACTTGTTAGATGGAGAAATGCAATTCGTGCTTCTTAGATGCACCAGTAATTACACAGTATTTCCCCTATACATCCTGCACCTTATAGAATAAACTATAGTTGGTCTTATGCGTATAGTTTTATTATGTATATAAAATGTTCTCAATAAATATATAAATCTATTGATAAAAGGTCAATAAGATAGATAAAATGATAAAAATTCATTAATAGATTCATTATGAAGTGAATCTTTAAAATTATTTTATATAGTTAAGATGTATATACTATAGAACTAAAAAAGAACTAAAAAAAGGTATAAAAGGGGATAAAGATATATAATATAGCACTAAAAAGGATGCGCAAACAATCGGACTCCAGGTGAAGGAATCCGAGATAAAATATCTATAAAAATTTTTTTTGTCATTAGAAAAATCCAAAGATAAAAATACTATTAAAAATATTAAAAAAGATATTTAAAATAATTATCAATAGTCAATATGCAAAAAAAATTATAAATATAATAAATATACACGCATAAAATAAATATACACGTATAAAATTTATATAAGTACATAATATCTATTACAGAAATGTCGGATAATATGGGGGAGGGGCAACCTAGTTTTATTATGGTCTAATTAGGTGTCACTAATAAAACAATTGATGTCCAATTCCACGTTTAGGCCCTTAGGCACTAATACGTCTGTAGCAAAAATCCATTGCGTTTCATGTTTAGACAGCTCCCGAACCATGTTGGTGCCCCTCCAATGTGGTTTGATTTGCTCAATCCCCCAAAACAATAAGCCTGTTGCATCCATATTATGCTTCAATTTAAAATGTAGAGATACATTATGGTCCTTGTACCCTATCTGAATATTATGGATGTGCTCCGCAATTCTGATGCGTAATTTCCGTTTGGTCCGACCTATGTACAATAACCCACATGGGCACTTTAATGCATAACGACATGTGTGCTATTGCAGGTAATGAATTATTTAATTCAAAATTCCTGTTTATTGGCTGGTGAAGAGAAGGATTCTAGTGCTCTGCATGGGTGTGTCACTTCTCTACAGGCCTTACATCTTCTACATGCAAAAAATCCATTTTGATCCCAAAATGTTGGGGGACGTTTTGGTGGATCTACTATTTTGCGCACTATTTTATCACCGAAACTCGTTGACTTTCTGTAGATGAATTGTGGTGCGGGTGGTATTTCTGTCTTCAATTTTTTGTCTAATAATAAAACGTGCCAATGTTCCTTAAAAGTTATTTCAACTTGACGGTACTGGGCATGAAAAACAGAAATTAATCCCCATTCTTTACTGTTTGTCGTTTTGGTCCCATTTGTTGGTACCTCTTTGATTTTGTCCTCCAAACATCTGGCTCTTGGTACGTTTCCTATCTCCTCTATGACTTTGCTGAGTATTTCCATCTGGTATCCCCGGGCCACGAATCTTTCTGCCAGGATATTTGCTTGTGCGGCATAGTTCACTTCCTCCGAGCAGTTTCGCCGTACCCTCATAAATTGTCCTTTCGGTATATTTCTTAACCATTGTGGGTGATGGGAGCTGGTTGTGGGGAGATAGCTGTTCCTATCGGTTTTCTTAAAGAACACCATTGTTTCCAACTTATCATCCTTCTTATATATCTTTACATCCAGGAAGTGAATCTTTTTTTCGCTCCATTCTGAGGTCAATCTGATGTTCTGATTGTTAATGTTTAAAAACTTCATAAAAACGTCTAAGTCACCTTCTGTGCCTGTCCAGATAAAAAAGAGGTCGTCGATAAAACGTTTATAAAAAATGAGCTGAGTTGGTTGATTATTAAAAAAATTGTCTTGTCCTCCCATTCTGCCATGAAAAGGTTTGCGATGCTTGGGGCAAATTTTGCCCCCATGGATACGCCGCGTTCCTGAGAATAAAAATCGCCGTTGAACCAAAAATAGTTGTGACTTAGACAAAAGTCTAGACTATTCCTTAAAAACATTTTCTGGTTATGCGCAATGTCATCTCTTTTGCATAATGCCCAATTCAGGGCCAAAAGCGCATCATCATGTTGGATGATGGAGTATAATGATGACACATCTGCTGCTACCAAGAGTATTTGCGATTTGCTCGTTATGTCCACTTTTTGGAGGTAATTCAAAAAACTTTTAGTGTCTCTTAAATAGGATCTTGTGCTTTGTACACTTTTCTGTAGGAATTTATCGAGGTATTGACCAAGCCTTGCTGAAACTGAGTCTATACTGTTCACTATCGGCCTAGCTGGAGGATTCTGTGAGACCTTATGTATCTTCGGCAGGGTGTACAAGGTGGGTACTCTGTTACTGGAAGGTAACAAGTATTTACTTTCCTTACTTGTCAGTACTCCTTTGCTCGTGCCCATGTTGATTAGTACCTCCAGATCATCTCTGTAAGGGGAAGTTGGATCTCTCTCCAGTTTCTTATAGGTATTTGTGTCCGAAAGCATTTCCATTATTTGATTTTCATAAAATTCTTTGTCCAGGATCACTACTCCACCTCCTTTGTCCGCCGGCCTGACGATGATATCCTTCCGTTTTTCCAACATTTCAATTCCTTCATTTATGTGTCTAACGCAAATTTCTTTTTTTGGTTTAATGGCTTCCAAATCTTGTAATACAAGTCCCTTAAACACCTCTATCTGGGGGTTGGGATTGTTTGGGGGATTGAACAAGGATTTATTTCTCAAACCACTGTTGATGACCCTATTTTCATAGGTTACCACAGGTTCTATTCTGGGGTTGCTCCCCAGAAAGTGCTTTTTTATATTCAGCTTTCTTATGTATTTGTGTATATCGATATACACCTCAAATTTATTTATCGGCTTTTTTATTCCACATTTTAAACCCAAATTTAAAATATTCATTTCTTTATGTGTTAGTGTAGCCTGTGACAGATTAAAAATCCCACCTAATCCGATCCTCTTCTTCTTTTGTTGGGTCCGATACCCTGCCCTGCAACCTCTACTGTTTCCTCTTTTTTTCTGTCCTTGTGGTTCTCGGGGGTATTGATTTGATCTATTTATTGCTGCCAGTAGTAACCCCTACTTAGCCCGGTTCTATTGGGCTAAAAAAAAACTTTTTCCTCCCATTAGGTCCAGGGTATCCCCTACACCCCCCTAATAAAGGTTTAACCCTTTCACACCCTGTCGCCAGTGTCACTAATAGATATTTTTTCTGTTCGCCGTTTTTGTTTTCACGGGTGACGCTAGTTAGCCAGTTAGTTAGTTTCACCATCAGGTTTTATAGCGTCAGGTACCCCCATATATTACCTAATAAAGGTTTTAACCCCCTGATTTTCCACTAGTTAACCCTTTCAGCCCCTGTCAGGTACCCCCATATATTACCTAATAAAGGTTTTAACCCCCTGATTTTCCACTAGTTAACCCTTTCAGCCCCTGTCACCAGTGATCACTGCATTAGTGTTACGGGGGATGGTGGTTAGCTCGTTTGTTTTTTATAGCGTCAGGGTACCCGCCATATATTACCCAATAAAGGTTTAACCCTCTGATAGCCTGGCGGGTGATATCAGTTAGGTTTTAGTCTCAGATAGGGTCTGCATCGCCCCAGGCAGCACCAGATTAGTGCCAGTAGCACTAACACCCACGCATGCACCATACACCTCCCTTAGTAGTATAGTGTCTGAACGGATCGATATTTTTGATCTGATCAGAACTATATTAGCATCCCCAATAGTTTAGGGTTCCCAAAAATGCAGCGTTAGCGGAAGCAGCCCAGATACCTGCTAGCACCTGCGTTTAGCTCCTCCGCCCACCCAAGTGCAGTATCAATTGATCACTGTCACTTACAAAAACACAACACACATAACTGCAGCGTTCGCAGAGTCAGGCCTGATCCCTGTGAACGCTAACAGTGTTTTTGGTATCGTTTGAATCAGTCGCTAACAGTCAGGAGCTCTTTTTCCTGTGAGTCTCACTAGTGTACCAGTAAATTTAGAGTCCAAAATGTCAAATCGAAGTTACACTAGTGAAGAGGCCTACACGTTATTGAGCATGACAAATAGCTCATCCTTCTGGTGAACTGGCAAGCACCAGGGGCCTAGAACATCATGGTCGTACATCCAGCACTGTGAATAAAGAATGTAGCGCTAAGCATAAGGAAACATACAATAAATAGTGCCCAAAAATAGTGACTCGAGTCACAAAGGTAAATAACAGGGTGACTGCCTGTGTGAGGATAAAACCACCAAATCACAAGTGCATATAAACAGTGAACTAATATCACATAATGATTATTCCCTGTGTGAAAATAAATGAAGGAGTCCACAGTGCATGAACACACTCAAATAATACTAGAAATGTCCCAATAGAATCAGGAGGTGTAGATTTCAATGAAGAAAGACACAAAATGGCTTGAACTGGATCCTCTTTCAAAATATTCAGATCGATATAAAGGAAAAGATGTGTGCTTACCAAAGCGAGTGGACTCCCTGTCAGCGACAGGAAAGTCAAACAAGCCTGTAGGATCCAGACACCGATAGGTAGAACATCTCTGGAACGAGCCGATGGAATCCGTGGACTTCTCACTGGGAGGTGATGGAACCGGACCTTGGAGGACCCAAAAATGGAAACTGGAACACAGCTTCAAACACAGGACCACGAACTCCAAACGGTTAGACCAGACGGCAAACAGGGTATGAAACTGGTAGCCGAAGACCACTTGGGATGAGGTCAAAGCTCTCGAGTGATGTTTCTCAAAAGCATGCGGAGAGAGGAAAAAAGGAGGGGAACTCCAATAGTGCAGATCAGCATGGAAGGTTTTATTGAACGAAAACCACCAATACAAAAAGTAAAAATATAAAAGTGATCACGATTAAAGGTTAAAAGCAGTGTGGGAATAGGTAGAACCTCGCCCTACGCGTTTCGTCCTGAGTAGACTTCAACTGATGCCCTTACCAGTTTCATACCCTGTTTGCCGTCTGGTCTAACCGTTTGGAGTTCGTGGTCCTGTGTTTGAAGCTGTGTTCCATTTTCCATTTTTGGGTCCTCCAAGGTCCGGTTCCATCACCTCCCAGTGAGAAGTCCACGGATTCCATCAGCTCGTTCCAGAGATGTTCTACCTATCGGTGTCTGGATCCTACAGGCTTGTTTGACTTTCCTGTCGCTGACAGGGAGTCCACTCGCTTTGGTAAGCACACATCTTTTCCTTTATATCGATCTGAATATTTTGAAAAAGGATCCAGTTCAAGCCATTTTGTGTCTTTCTTCATTGAAATCTACACCTCCTGATTCTATTGGGACATTTCTAGTATTATTTGAGTGTGTTCATTCACTGTGGACTCCTTCATTTATTTTCACACAGGGAATAATCATTATGTGATATTAGTTCACTGTTTGTGCACTTGCGATTTGGTGGTTTTATCCTCACACAGGCAGTCACCCTGTTATTTACCTTTGTGACTCGAGTCACTATTTTTGGGCACTATTTATTGTATGTTTCCTTATGCTTAGCGCTACATTCTTTATTCACATCACTTATAGAATTTTTGTCACATTCATATGTAGCTGCTTGGGTCACACCTGTTTTTTCCAGTTATTTACCAGAGTTCAGCGCGATATTGTTTCCCTAAGTACATCCAGCACTGCAGTAACACTTGGTGACGTGGCGAGTCCCATATGTGCAGTTCAAGCTGGTGAGGTGGCTAGCACAACTAGTCTGCCGCAGCCACCAAGAAGACAAAAACAGGCCCGGCGAGCCCATAGTGCCCTTCCTGCTGCATTTGCCAATACTAATTGGGAACCCACCACTTCTGCAGCACCCGTACTTCCCCCATTCACTTGCCAACCCGGAATTCAGGTGGAAACAGTTGATTTTACGTCACTTGATTTTTATTCACTATTTTTCACGGGAGATCTCTATAGATCTATTGTGGATCAAAGCAATTTGTATGCTGGTCAATTCATCGCCGCCAATCCTCATTTGACTCTTGCTAGAGAATGGAAACCTATTGCGGTTTCCAAATTTAAGACCTTTCTGCTTCTATCCCTCCTGATGGTGAGGAGTGAGTAGGGGTCATATTGGTCCACTGACCCAATTCCACATATGCCCGTGTTCTCTACCTCCATGGCCAAGGCACGATACAAGCAGATCTTGCGGTTCATGCACTTCAATGATAATGAACTCTGTCGTCCTCGGGGACCCTGGATACGATCAGCTCTACAAAATTCAACCAACACTTTGCAGTATTGTTTACTCCCTATCAAGTTGTCTGCATTGATGAGTCCCTGAGTGTAATGCCCTGTACACACAGTCAGACTTTCCGACGGAAAATGTGCGATCGGAGCTTGTTGTCGGAAATTCCAACCGTGTGTAGGCTCCATCGAACTTTTTCCATCGGAATTTCCGACACACAAAGTTTGAGAGCTGGATCTAAAGTTTTCCGACAACAAAATCCGATCGCGTAAATTCCGATCGTGTGTAGACCAATCCAACGCACAAAGTGCCACGCATGCTAAGAATAAATTACGAGACGAAAGCGCTCGGCCTGGTAAAACTAGCGTTCGTAATGGATATAGCACATTAGTCACGCTGCAATGTTTAAAATTGTTTAATGCAGCGGATTCTTTTTTTCTTTATAATGCTAGGAGAATGAAGTTGGTTTGGTGCTCATATTCACACAGAGCTCTCATAAACTTCATTCTTATTTATTTCTCGTGATTTCTTGAATAGAATATTTTTATTCATCAGATCTACGGATGAGCCGAACACGCCCCTGTTCGCTTCGCATCAGAACCTGCGAACAGACCTAAAGTTTGTGTGAACTTTAGAACCCTATTAAAGTTTATGGGACTCGAACGTTCAAAATCAAAAGTGCTAATTTTGAAGGCTAATATGCAAGTTATTGTCATAAAAAGTGTTTGGGGACCCGGGTCCTGCCCCAGGGGACATGTATAAATGCAAAAAAAAGTTTTAAAAACTTCCGTTTTTTCAGGAGCAGTGATTTTAATAATGTTTAACCACCTGAGATCCACGCCATAGCCGAATGACGGCTACAGCGCGGATCTGATGTGCCGGGACGACGTCTCGACTCGCTGGATCACAGATCCGAGTAAGGGGTTGATCCCGACCCCTTACCACGTGATCAGCTGTCAGCCAATGACAGCTGATCATGTGATAATAACCGAGCCGGTAATCGGCTTTTTTTTCCTGCTCGCACTGACAGCGCGAGGAGAAAAAAAAAAAAGGCGATCACCGGCGGCAGTGAGAGGGACATCCGTCCCTCTCACTGCAATATGCCCAGGGTCCATGGTGCCCACATTTGCCAAATAAAAGTGCCCACTAGCTCCACCTGTCAGTGCCCACAGTGCCATCTGTCAGTGCCCACAGTGCCATCTGTCAGTGCCCACAGTGCCATCTGTCAGTGCCCACAGTGCCAGGTCTGCACATTCAGTGTCACCTACCAGTGCTCATCAGTGTCCCCTACCAGTGCTTATCAGTGTCCCCTACCAGTGCCCATCAGTGCCACCTATCAGTGCCCATCAGTGCCACCTATCAGTGCCACCTATCAGTGCCATCCATCAGTGCCCATCGGTGCCAACCATTGGTGCCACCCATTGGTGCCACCCATCCGTGCCCATCAGTGCCATCTTTGCTGTGCCCATCAGTACCGACTTATCTGTCCCCACCAGTGCAGCCTATCAGTGCCCACCAGTGCAGCTTATCAGTGACCACCAGTGCAGCCTATCAGTGCCCACCAGTGCCGCCTCATCAGTGCATATCAATGAAGCAGAAAAATTACCTGTTTGCAAAATTTTATAACAAACTATTAAACACGATTTTATTTTATTTTTTAATTTTCCATCTTTTTTTATTTGTTTAGCAAAAAATAAAAACCCCAGCTGTGATTAAATACCACCAAAAGAAAGCTCTATTTGTGGGAAAAAAATTGTAAAAATTTAATTTGGGTACAGTGTTGTATGACCGCTCAATTGTCATTCCAAGTGCGTCAGCGCCGAAAGCTGAAAATTGGTCTGGTCACGAGGGGGATTTAAGTGCAAAGTAATCAGGTGGTTAAAGTGAAACAATAAAAGTGAAACAATAAAAGTAAATTTCGTACCTTGGGGGTGTGTATAGTATTCCTGTAAAGGGGCGCATGTTTCCCGTGCTTAGAACTGTCCCTGCACAAAGTGTTATTTTTGCAGGAAAAAAAGCTATTTAAAATCACTCGCGGCTATAATTAATTGTCGGCTCCCGTAATACAGAGAACAGTCATTGAAAGTCATAAAATAAAAAAAAGCGTGGGGTTTCCCCCAAATTCAATTACCAGGCCCTTCAGGTCTGGTATGGATATTAAGTGGAACCCCGGGTCAAATTTAAAAAAAAAATGACGTGGGGTTCCCCCTAAATATCCATACCAGACTCTTATCCGAGCACGCAACCTGGCAGGCCGCAGGAAAAGAGGGGGATGAGAGAGCGCCCCCCCCCTCCTGAACCGTACCAGGCCACATGCCCTCAACATTGGGAGGATGCTTTCGGGGTCTGTGACACCTCAAAGCACCATGTCCCCATGTTGATCAGGAGAAGGGTCTCATCCCCACAACCCTGGCCATGGTTGTGGGGGTCTGCGGGCGGGGGGCTTATCAGAATCTGGAAGCCCCTTTAACAAGAGGACCCCCAGATCCCGCCCCCCATTTGAAATGGTAAGCAGGTACAAAAGTAACCCTACCATTTCACAAAGAAAGTGTAAAAAATGTTAAAAAACACACAGACACCGTTGGAAAAAGTCCTTTATTAAAAATAAAAAAAATTAAAAAAAGATTCCAGTGGTGGTAATCCACTCTTGGTATCCAGCGATGGGTGGTCTCTTTTCCAGGGTCCAGCGATGGATGATCTCTTCTCCAACGTCCAGCGCAGCGCATCCTGTCTCCATGGAGACACTGAGGGAATCCCGTCTTAGAAGAGGAGGACCGGGGCACTCATCACCTGACCCCGCCCCCCTCTGACGCAAGCTGGGCTTCCCCAGTGATGCACAGGTGACCCCGCCCCCCTCTAATGTAACGGAAACCTGCGTTACATCAGAGGGGGGGGTCATCCGTACATCACTGGGGAAGCCCAGTGTCAGGCTGGTACGTACCTGACCGGCGAGTCCGCTTGGGCAGAGGGAGGTCTCCCTTACGGGTCCGACTCGCGGCCCCTGGAGGTGGGTACAGGAGGCACGAGAGTCAGGAAGGGTAAGAGAGCCTGGTGTAGGAGTCCCGGGTGCTGGTAGTAGTAGGCTCACTTGTAGCAGATGTGGTACTGTAATGCAGGCACAGGTCCCTGAGCAGGAGAGAGAAAGGCAGGTATAGGAGTCCCGGGTGCTGGGGGTAGAAGGCTCACTTGTAGCGAGATATGGTACTGGAATGCAGGCACAGGTCCCTGAGCAGGAGAGAGAAAGGCAGGTATAGGAGTCCCGGGTGCTGGTGGTAGAAGGCTCACTTGTAGCGAGATATGGTACTGGAATGCAGGCACAGGTCCCTTAGCAGGAGAGAGAAAGGCAGGTATAGGAGTCCCGGGTGCTGGTGGTAGAAGGCTCACTTGTAGCGAGATATGGTACTGGAATGCAGGCACAGGTCACTGAGCAGGAGAGAGGGGCAAGTCCGGATACAAGCAGGGTTTGGCAGCATTCAGACAGCAAGGTACAGAGGAGCAGGCAAAAGAGTAGTCAAGCAGGCAGAGGTCGTGGGCAGGCAGAGGTCCAGGGAGTCCAAGGTAAGCCGGGGTCACAAGGTAAACAAGATTCAGGTACAGGAACAAGGTCTCTGGTGAGCTGAAGATCAGGCAGCACTAGCCAACAGGTGCTGCCTGATTAAATTGTCCGGTTGGCGCCAACAGTCCACCGCGCGCCCACGCGCACACCAGGACCCACCGGCACACGCAGACCAGCGCCCACGGGAACGCGCACAGGGACGCGCACGCCAGCACGCACGCCAGCGCACATCGGCGCACACCAGCGCGCACCAGAGCGGCCAGCAGGTTGTCTGGTAGGGCGATTTCCATGACACCCAGCTTTTCCCTTGAGTCAGAGGGGGCGGGGTCACCCTTACATCACTGGGGAAGCCCAGTGACGCAGACCCCCACAACCACCGGGCAAGGGTTGTGGGGATGGGACCCTTCTTCTCATCAACATGGGGACATGGTGCTTTGAGGGGTCACAGACCCCCAAAGCATCCTCCCAATGTTGAGGGCATGTGGCCTGGTACGATTCAGGAGGGGGGTGGGCGCTCTCTCGTCCCCCCTCTTTTCCCATGGCCTGCCAGGTTGTGTGCTCGGATAAGGGCCTGGTATGGATATTGAGGGGGACTCCCACGCCATTTTTTAAAAAAATTTGGTGTGGAGTTCCCCTTAAAATCCATACCAGACCTGAAGGATCTGGTATGGATATTTAGGGGAACCCCACGTAATTTTTTTTTTTGACCAGGGGTTCCCCTTAATATCCATACCAGACCTGAAGGGCCTGGTTATTGAATTTGGGGGGAACCCCACGCTTTTTTTTTTTTTTTTATCAATGACTTTCAATTCTGTATTACGGGAGCTGACAATTCATTATAGCCGCAAGTGATTTTAAATAGCTTTTTTTCCTTCAAAAATTACACTTTGTGCCAGGGACAGTTCTAAGCATGGGAAACCTGTGCCCCTTTACAGGAATACTATGCATGCACTTGCATTGATACATGTCCCCTGGGGCAGGACCCAGGTCCCCAAACACTTTTTATGACAATAACTTGCATATAGGCTTTTAAAATTAGCACTTTAGATTTCTCCCATAGACTTTTACAGGGTGCTCGCGAACACCCCAAATTGTTTGCTGTTCGGTGAACAGGCGAACAGGTAATTTTCGAGTCGAACATGAATTCGACACGAACTCGAAGCTCATCCCTAATCAGATCCTCCAAATAATTTAAGTTAAACAGTTCACCAGTAGAAACGTGGATCGGGCAAAACCAAGTCTTTACCCGTCTGAACATCATAGGTGGTGATGTAATACACAGCACTGTCTTTATCCGGTCTGCAGATCACAACTTTGTCACAATATATGTGCCGACCATAACTCCAATGCAAAAGACATCCTTGAAACCGATCATACATCTCCCGGGAAAATGCCTTTTTCCGCAGTGGTTTTGGGACCTTAAGGTAGTCCCAGACATCTTCCGCATAACACTTTTCCCGATTCTCCTCTATAATGTCCATTACTTCCCCCTAGGCACGTAAGGGAACTCAAATCCATACTCTGTTGCCACCAGCTTATGCAACAGTCTCTGAGACCTGGCTAGTCTCGGCAGGTTGCGGGTGACTCCGACTCCAGGGGGTATACATGAGTTTGGGGACCTCTTCACCAAGCCTGTGGCGCTACTCGAGAGCACTGGCAGATTTTCAAGCTTGGGCATCAGGGAACTTCTGGCCGAGGGGGTCTTCACTCATGGCACCTCGTCCCCCTCAATAAGGGCTAGCCAACCCGAAACATCACCACAAGACCACAACAACTCAACATTGCATCGAACAATTCCTCAGCCTCTTCGGCCTCCGGTGAGGAGCAAAAAGATTCTAAGTCAGAGTCCCATGATACAAATCTCTTTACTGTTTTAGTACTCACAGTTCCCTTGGTGCTCTCAACCGTCGACTGCGATGGCCTTTCCAAATCGATTGCATTTGTTCGACGAGCTGCCACTGGAGAAGGCCGCGGACCCTTCTTGCCACTAGTCAAAGGCTGCAGTGGCTCCGCTTCCTCCAAGGCAGGCATGGCAGTGAAATCAGTAATGGTGGACGAGGCCGTGTCCATCACCTCAGGGGTTGACTCTCGGGCCTGTGCAGCGGCAATGTCCATGTTGGGGGCACTGACGACTGTGGATGAAACCCGGACTTTGGGCCCTTTAGCCGGAACATAAACGATATGCTCCTCAGTAGCCACACCTGTGGCCCAGTTCATGTGGTAGACCCGAGGTAGTGCGGCGGGCTGCTCCACTTTAAAGGTACTCTACACACCTTCGGCACCTGGCCAATGGCTGGGGGTTTGCGACTAACCAGTCACATTTCCCGCACAACATTCCAAGGGCCTCCATGTCTCCGATGGTGCACAACACGAACTGCCCCTGCGGCAGCAGACGAATGCCCGTGTCTGTAATCACAGGTTCCGGGCATCTGTATGCCTGTTGGACCCCTCACTGTAGGCATCCTGGGTCCAGATGCAGGCTGCACGCCCGGGACACGGTACATTTTCTGAGAAGGTTTGATATCTTTCCTCCAACACTGCGAGAACTCAACCAACTTTTTCCGCAACACACTCTCACGCGGTGCCTCGTGCGGGAAAGATCAAGGCAGACTCCTCTCACTGGGTGCTTTGGCTGCGTAACTTTGCGGGCTTTTCGGCAAAGGCTCCTCCCATGCTTACGCACCTCAGTGAAAGTCTCTTTAAGATGGCGCTGATCGCTGATGGCGCAGTTCAAAAAAACACTTCACCCTCTATTCCAATGCACTGCAAGGTAACGGCAAATCCCGGACTACGAGCCCCCACATGTAGCGGCCATAACCCCTTGAGGGGCGGCCTTGACTTTTGGGCTTACCAGTTACCTTCTCGTGGCTTGTCAGTGATTTGTCTAGGGGTTCCCAAAGTTAGTACTCAATGACTTCAGATGCTGACTAGGGTTGAGGGAACCCGAACTGTAAAGTTCTGGTCCGTACTGGACTTTAGGGTGTTCGGGTCTTCCCTATGGCTTTCCCCGTGACGTCAGAGGGGAAAGCCGTAGGGAAGTCCCCGTGACGTCCCCATGCGTCAGAGGGGGGCGGGGTTACCAGGTGACCCCGCCCTCCGTTATAAAAGAACTGTCAGCCGAAGCGAAGCCTCAAACACCGGGAGCCTCCCATTGCGAGGAGTGGCCCAAGAAGAGACCGACGCCCTGGAAGAAGATACCGGAGAGAAGCCTCAGAGACCGACGCGGTGGAAGAAGATACCGAGAGAAGCCTCACACAGTGGGAGCCTCCCATTGTGCGGAGCGGCCCAGAAGAGACACCGATGCTGGACGAGAAGGCTAAGAAGAAGCGGATCGGAGGAAGAAGAAGATGGAAGAAGAAGATGCCAGAAGGAGAAGATGAAGAAAGGAAGACCAGAAGAAAGAAGATTTTAATAAAGGAGTTGTCAAAGACCGTCTCCTGTCATTTTTACCATTTTTGACACTTTTTTGTTGAAATGGTAGGGGTACTTTTGTACCCCCTTACCATTTCACACAGGGGGGGCTGGGATCTGGGGGTCCCCTTGTTAAAGGGGGCTTCCAGATTCCGATAAGCCCCCCACCCGCAGACCCCCACAACCACCGGGCACGGTTGTGGGGTTGAGGCCCTTCTCCTTATCAACATGGGGACAAGGTGCTTTGGGGGTCTCAGACCCCCAAAGCATCCTCCCAATGTTGAGGGCATGTGGACTGGTACGGTTCAGGCGGGAGGGGGGGGCGCTCTCGTCCCAACTCTTTTCCTGCGGCCTGCCAGGTTGCGTGCTCGGATAAGGGTCTGGTATGAATTTTGAGGGGGACCCCACGCCATTTTTTTGGGCTGGGTTTCCCCTTAAAATCCATCCCAGACCTCAAGGGTCTGGTATGGATTTTGAGGGGGACCCTACGCTATTTTTTTTTTTTGGCTGGGGTCCCCCTTAATATCCATCCCAGACCTGAAGGGCCTGGTTATTGAATTTGGGGGGACCCCTACTCTTTTTTTTTTTGTTTTTGTTATTTTTTATCAATGACTTTTTTTTATGAATGGCTTTCAATGAATGACTGTTCTCTGTGTTACGGGAGCCGACAATACACATTAGCCGCGAGTGATTTTAAATAGCTTTCTTTCCTGCAAAAATGACACTTTTTGCAGAGACAGTTCTAAGCACTGGAGACATGCGCCCCTTTACATGCATACTATAGACACCCCCCAGGTACGAAATTTAAAGGAATATTACACTTTTATTGTTTCACTTTAAGCATTATTAAAATCACTGCTCCCGAAAAAACGGCAGTTTTTTAAAAGTTTTTTTTGCATTGATACATGTCCCCTGGGGCAGGACCCGGGTCCCCAAACACTTTTTATGACTAACTTTTTAAAAATAAATGACTTCAATGACTGTTCTCTGTATTAAGGGGGACGGGAGCCGATACCTTATTATAGCCGTTCGGGTCCCCATTGACTTCAATGGGGTTCGGTGTTCGGGGTCAAGTTCGGGTCAAGTTCGGTCCCGAACCCGAACTTTTTTCTGAAGTTCGGCCGAACCTGCTGAACCCGAACATCCAGGTGTCCGCTCAACTCTAATGCTGACACATAAAAGTCCTTTTCAAGGTTTTTATTTTGCAGTGGTAACATCCAACATAACACAGTCTCTGATGGGAATAGAGGGCACGGGTGATAAACTCAGGCACTTTGAACTGCTGACATCCACTGAATGTCTCTAATCAACCCAGAGAGTAGCCACTCGCAGCTGGGCTGCCAGATAAACCTCTAGCCAGAGATCTAGCAGCCAACATGTGATCCGTAAACTTTGCAAAAGTCTCTGCCACAGACTAAATTGTAACTGAAGATGAATAAGAACCTTCCTCACAATCCCGGGAACTTTCTCTGTCTCCTTGGCAGTACTGCGGAAGTGTGGATTCTTTAGTGTCCATACAACTCAGCTCCCAGGCTCTTACTGAGCAGCCAGCTTGTTGGCCCTCCTCCGAAGTGTTCTCCCCTGGTCACTTGTACGAGTTGCCGTGTCCCTCCAGTATCGAGAGCACACCTGGACGCCTTTGAATCCTCCTTCCGGTGGAGGCTCTTTACCACGTGATCAGACTTGTCCAATCACGGCTGATCACAATGTCAACAGGAAAAGACGGTGATCGGCTTTTCCTCACTCATGTCTGACAGACGCGAGTAGAGGAGAGCCGATCGGGGGCTCTCCTGACAGGGGGGTCTGCGCTGATTGTTTATCAGCGCAGCCCCCCCTCAGATGCCCACACTGGACCACCTGGGACTCCACTAGAACCACCAGGGAAGTGGGCAACATGTGGATGGCCAGGTATGTACGCCCTGGCCATCCACATGTGAAAATGATGCCCAATCTGTACCAGTCAGTGCCCATAAAAATGGGCACTGACTGGCACCTTTATGTACCAATAAAAAACAGTGATGCCCAGCAATGCCACCCATCAGTGTCATCAGTGCCACCCATCAGTGTCCAGCAGTGCCACCTATCAGTGCCCATCAGTGACCACCTATCAGTGCCCATGAGTGCCCATCCATGCCACCTATCCGTGCCACCTATAAGTACCCATGAGTGCCACCCATAAGTGCCCATCAGTTCTGCCTATGAGTGCCCATCTGGTCCGCCTATGAGTGCCCATTAGTGCTGGATACCAGTGCCACCTATCAGTGCTCATCAGTGCCGCCTATCAGTGCCCATCATCAGTGAATGTCAGTGCCACCTCATCAGTACCACCTCATTGGTGCCACCTCATCTGTGCCCATCAGTGCCGCCTTATCAGTGCCCATCAGTGCAGCCATATCAGTGCCCGTCATTGAAGAAGAAAACTTACTTATTTACAAATAATTTCAACAGAAACAAAGAAAAACTTGTTTTTTTTCAAAATTTTCAGTCTTTTTTTATTTGTTGCGCAAAAAATAAAAATCGCAGAGGTGATCAGATACTACCAAAAGAAAGCTCTATTTGTGGGAACGAAATTATACAAATTCTGTTTGGGTGCAGTGTTGTATGACCGTGCAATTGTCATTCAAAGTGTGACAGTGCTGAAAGCTGAAAATTGGTCTAGGCAGGAAGGTGTCTAAGTGCCTGTTATTGAAGTGGTTAACTACCCCTTCCCAGACTACGCAGCAGGGCCAGACACGCCCACTGATTGGCTCCGGGAAAGATTGGTACCCAAGATGTCCAACCAGGCCTGGTTCTCAGCCTGTCCTGGGTGCCTCACAGCACCTATGACCAGGCGGAACCTTAGTACAGCCCAGCCAGACTGATGCCAAAGTAAATTCCTGTACAATTAACCCTCAGAACTCCATTACAGTTCTGATGAAAAACAAAATTTCCACTGATAGCGCACACTTGGTGAAGTGTGACCGCTACATTGGCATTTCATGGCCTCGGAAACTGTGATAGGCAGTGAGGAGTGAAATCAAAAATGTACGCCCTTAGAAAGCCTGAAGACGGTGATTGTTTTTTGGGGTCCTGTATGCAGTTAGACTGCCAAAATGTGGTATCCCCATATTCAGGAGAAGCAGAAGAATGTATTTTGGTTTGTAGTTCCACATATAACATGCCATGTTTAAACAATATATAATTTAGTGACAGCTTTGTGTAAGAAAAAAAAAAAGAATTGTAATTTCTCCCGAAACTTGTGGCAAAATATAAAATATTCCACGGACTCAACATGCCTCTCAGCAAATAGCTTGAAGTGTCTGCCAACCTCACACCCTCCAGCAGCAGTGGTGCCCCTCCTTATCTCCTCCCACTTTCTGATATCACCAGTCATCCATTTTGGAGCATGTGGATAAGAAACAAATATGCACTCAGTCAGGGTTGTGCTATTTTGGCATTTTATGGCCTTTGAAACTGAGATAGATAGTGAGAAGTGAAATCAAAAATTTACACCCTTAGAAATTCTGAAGGCGATGCTTGGATTTCGGGGTCCTGTATGCAGCTAGGCTCCCAAAAAGTCTCACACATGAGGTATCTCCATACTCAGCTGAAGCAGTAGAATGTTTTTTTGGGTGTAATTCCACATATAGCCATGGCACGTGTAAGCAATATATCATTTATTGATAACTTTGTGTAATTTCTTTTTTTATTTGTCATTTTTCAATCACTTGTCACAAAAAAATAAAATAATAATTAAATAATAATATAATTATTTTCTAAATTTTCAGACTTTTTCAGTTTAAATCACAAAAAATTAAAATTGCAGAGGCAATCAAATACAATCAAAAGAAATCTCTATTTGTGGGGAAAAAAAGGATGCAAAATTGGTTTGGGTACAGCATTGCATGACAACGCAATTACCAGTTAAAGCAGTGTAGTGCCAATTTGTAAAAAGTGCGCTGGTCATTGAGCAGCCAAATCCTCTGGGGCTGACGTGGTTAAGAAAGCCCTATCATGTACTGTATTTCATGTATTTCAAGTAGCCCCTTTGGTTTGATACCCCTTTAGTATCACATTTGTGCCAGAAGTTACAGAAATTTGTATGTATTTTATTTTTTGACAGAAGTAATTACTGCATTAATTAAAGCCTTACCTATTTTTTGTAGATAGATTGCAGTCAATACATTATTTATAGCATCCCCCTAAAGAATACACACTTCTCTAGTGCAATAAAATAAATTACATTTTGTATATTATATTCTAATTAAATATTTTGAAACCAGTTTTGTTTTTTTAGAAAATCACATCCTGCTCTAGCTAACTATTTGCTTAATGTTGCCAAAAGTATATAGCCTGCACAAAATTTAATGTTTTTCTGCTGAAAAAATACTACAATAGAGTTGAATATAGCCGCGTACCCCTGAGCGGACTATCCGGCGGGATTGTCCGGCGGACTTAGTAAGAAAGTTTTGACTCAAAATTGTCTGCAGTCCGGCGGACAATCCGGCTGCCTGTGTGCTAGTCCGCGGGACTTTTTAAATGAACGGACTTGCCGACACACGGAGTAAAGTCTGTTCATTTTCAACGTGACTCCAGGTAGACGGGACTAGCGAAGGAAGTCAATGCCGCCGCCTCGATCGGCGAGATTGACACCTTGCTAGCCCAGTCACCTGGTATGGATTTAAAGGGGAATCCCTACGCCGAAAAAAACGTTGTGGGGGTCCCCCCAAATCCATATCAGACCCTTATCCGAGAGTCAATCTCGTCGATCGAGGCGGCGGCATTCACTTCCTTCGCTAGTCCCGTCTACCTGGAGTCACTTTCTAAATTAACGGACTTTACTCCGTGTAAAAGTCCGGCGGACCTCTGACAAAACTCCGGCGGATTGTCTGCCGGAAAAGTCCGGGCGTGTGTGGGCATGTCCGCACGTTCAGAAAGTCCGGCGGACTTCCGCTGGAAGGTCCAGCGGATTGTCCACCGGACTAAGTCCGACGGATAGTCCAGCCAAAAGTCAGATCGTGTGTACGTGGCATATGTAACCTTTTGGTCTGCCAACCTCACACCCTCCAGCAGCAGTGGTGCCCCTCCTTATCTCCTCCCACTTTCTGATATCACCAGTCATCCATTTTGGAGCATGTGGATAAGAAACAAATATGCACTCAGTCAGGGTGACTGATAAGGGTGTACAGCTGGTCCTCCTGTACAAGGCTTGGTCCACCATCAGTTCATCAGTGGGACCCAGGCAGTTAACAAGCACAATGAAATGTTAATTGCCCCCCCAGCACTGATCACCCCTTCTGTCCAGGTTCCCCTTCCTGGTCCCTCCCCCGCAGTGCTGCCAGCTTCCCCTCTCCTCCCTCCTGCCAGCTGCTGCAGGGCACAGGAGATTGCTTCAGGATTGAGAGCAGCCTAGGGCCAGTAAGTATGTCATATTTACTGGCTTCTTCCTTTTCTATATGAACACAGTGAGTGAGTAGTATCAATCACTCACTGTGTTCATTCATAACTGCAGCATAGTAAACTTTATTTACTATGCTTCTGTTTGTAAAAGAAAAGGAAGCATCTGTTCAGAGTAGGGATGGGCCCGGTGTTCGATTCAAACCCATGTTCGAATCGAACATCAGCCGTTCGTCCGCTCGTCGAGGGCCGTTCGCATCAAATTCATGTGATGCGAACAGTCCACAATGCACTGTGCCAGTCGCAGTGCATTGCTGGCTGATGATTGGCCAAGCATGCACTGTGACCCCGCATGCTTGGCCAATCATAGAGCCAACGGCGAGGAGAGCAATAGTTGGCCACAGGCAGGATGCCTATGGCCAATTATAGCTCAGCCGGTTTAGTATACGCCCCACACTATATAAGTCCGCCGCGCCGGCGGCCTCGTGTAGTGTGTTCCGGCTTGAGGAACAGTGACAGTGTACTGTACATGTGCACACTATATGTGAATCATTTCTGTGTGGGGAAAGTGTAGGGAAAGAGGAAAAATAGGCAGGGATAGTGTATTCTTCTCAGCCTTTGCTTGTGGGGAAAGTGTAGGGATAGAGGAAAAATAGGCAGGGATAGTGTGTTCTTCTCAGTGCTGTTCTCTACCAATCCAGCCATCTGCAGGAGTTAGTGTGTGTGTGTGCTGTGTGAGTATAGCACAGCAGTAGCACACTAAACCACCTTACACTGTAAGGTGGACGTGAGGCTCGGGACGCTTTGGGAATGACAAAATAGGTATTGGACGATATACTCGGCCCCATGCTTGGGGCAGTGTATGAGCCGACCAGCCATCAGCATGACATAACCTGATGGTATACATATTCCATTACAAGAATATTTGTGGCCATTAGTGGATATTATTTAAAATCAAGATATATCAGTTCCCCTTCTCTTCCCCCCATCATTTGGGGGTTTTGACCCGAGCCTCCCGCATGTATAATCGTCCGTAGAGGCCCCACAAACACTAAACTCGAAAACGAACAGGACTCTTCTCTCCCCCTACGACTCCCCAGCCATCATCTTTGGCTGCGGCTGCTTGGTATAGCCCTGTGTAAATCCCTAATTGGGAGGTGTTGTTGTGGGACCACCAGGACCAATACTTGGAAGTCTGGTCATGCATTGACACCTATAACATTGGAGAATAAGAAAATATCTCCAAAATCCTCGTCCATCTGCAAATATACTTTATCCTTGTCTCCTGATGAAGCCTATCCAGGCGAAACATGTTGAGCGTTTGGACAAGTATCATGACCTATGTATTTTGAGTGTATGATCATAAAGGTGTTCTATTAGGAATTGTATGTAGTACCTTTGAACCCTGTGACCTATATACTGCTGTACATGGAGTCTAATATATATTCTTTTTTTTTTTTTTTTCTCTGTTTTATATGTCAAAAAAATAAGAATTTTTATTATATTTCTATGAAACTCTTTTTGTGCGTGTACCTTAGACAGTCCCGTATCTCCAATATCCTTTTTCCTGTATCTGCCCTGTTGTCACCTAAGACAGCCATCTGCAGGAGTTAGTGTGTTGTGTGTGCCTCCAGCACAGCACAGTATACACCAACAGTCCATACATACATACATACAGTATATACCTACAGTCCCTGTCTTGTTTGCACCGCCTGTATACTGCGGTTCAGAGTATATAGGGTTTCAGGTATAGGGTTTTATTTTGGGTGCAGGGTTCCCCTTAATATCCATACAAGACCCAAAGGGGCTGGTAATAGGCTGGGGTAGGGGGGGGGGGGATGGGGTAGCCATGCCATTTTTCTCAAAGATTTTCATCCATTTTGCCTGGACAAGACATGACCTTAAAGCCGCAAGCAGTATTTAATGGCTTCTTTTTTTCCTTTACAAATGTCATTTTGTGCAGGGACAGTTATAAACACGGGAAACACATGTCACTTCACAGGCATACTTTAGACACCCCCCAGGTACCATATTTAAAGGAATATTTCACTTTTTTTTTTTCACTTTATGCATCATTAAAATCACTGCTCCAGAAAAAACGTCCGTTTTTAAAACTTCTTTTTGCATTGATACATATCCCCTGGGGCAGGACCCGGGTCCCCAAACCTTTTTTATAACAATAACATGCATATTGGCTGTTATAATTAGCACTTTAGATTTCAAACGTTTGCGTCCATTGTAACTAATAGGGTTCTAACGTTTCGTGCAAACGTTCGCAGGTTCTGGTGCGAACCGAACCCGGGGGTGTTCGGCTCATCCCTAGTACAGAGCTTTTCCTGTTCATTCATTCTGTGCAGCTGCAGAGATAGAGACTGAGGACTGTCACATTCTCTGTATCAAAAGTGAGATATAAGGGGAGTAATGCTTTCGCATCTATCTAATAAGTTCTTATGGTAAAACTAAGGAAGCCTAGACTTCTGAAGTGTATCAATGCTTTACTAAACATGGAAAAATCTGCACATACAAACTGTAGGATGAACAATACAACACAACTTATAGCTTCACAAAATATATATGCCTACACATATAAGCATGTATAATATGTACACATTAACCACTTTCAGACCGGACCAATTTGCAGCCAAAGGACCAGGCCCCTTTTTGCGATTCGGCACTGCGTTGCTTTAACTGACAATTGCGTGGTCGTGTGACGTGGCTCTCAAACAAAATTTACGTCCTTTTTTTCCCACAAATAGAGCTTTCTTTTGGTGGTATTTGATCGCCCCTGTGGGTTTTATTTTTTGCGCTATAAACAAAAAAGTGCGACAATTTTGAAAAAAAACACATTATTTTTTATTTTTTGCTATAATAAATATCCCCCAAAAATATATAAAAAAACATTTTTTTTCCTCAGTTTAGGTTGATACGTATTCTTCTACATATTTTTGGTAAAAAAAATCACAATAAGCAATTATTGATTGGTTTGCGCAGAAGTTAGAGCATTTACAAGATAGGGGACAGTTTTATAGCATTTTTTTTTTTTATAAAATCTTTTTTATTGAGTTTTGCATTAACACAAAAACTTGCCCACATAGGGGCTAAACATTACCCACGCAGGGGTCAATCCTCTGATGCGGCAACAACCACAACAATGTACATCATATAACATAACCAGACTGCCTCTGAAGCAGCAACATACCGCAACAGGGCAGACCGATAAAACACAACTTACTTATCTATACCCCAATGTGGGGAGAGGTTTAGTTCAGGAGGGTCTGTGCTCAATATTATAATGACAGGATAATGTGACATGAGGGTACTTGGGTCAATTTGCTATCATAATATAACCTGAAAGTTAATCTAGGGATTAGTTACTGCATCAGTTGCCGTTGAACTATCATCTAACCAGCAGGTCCACACCTTTTCAAATTTTTGTGGGCAACCTCTGCCCGAGTAGGTGGCTTTATACAGGGGCAAACTGGCGTTCACAAGGTTTTTCCAGAACCTGACAGAAGGGGGAGATGATTGTTTCCAGCTCATTTGATGGCCTTGCGTGCATAGTACAACAATAGGGATATGAGTATTTTCCTAGCTCTGAGAATTGACATTTGTTCCACCAGCCCCAGCAGACAGTATTTAGGATCATAGGGGACACTAGTCTTGGTGATCTTAACTATCACATGGAGAACTTCCTTCCAATAATGCGCAATTGCTGGGCAAGCCCAGAAAATGTGAAAGAAGTCCCCTGGTTGATAGGAGCAACGCCAGCACGCCGGGGAATGCGCCGGCGACATCTTGTGCAGCCTGTGGGGTGTGTAGTGAGCTCTGTGTAAAATTTTGTATTGGACCAGTTTGTCCCTGGCTGAGACCAGAGTGGAGAATGGAAAATCCCAAATCTCCCTCCAATCATCGTCGTCCAGCTCCGGTATGTCCCCCACCCATTTCCTGCGGAGGGAGGACAGCTCGGGGATGGCAGCAACCAGCAGGGACCCGTAAATCTGAGACGTGGGTTTCTCCAAATCTTTCACCCGAAGGGTGGATTCGAGCTCAGAGTACTCCAATATGATCGGTTGACCCAAGAATTGACACCTATAAGCGTGTGCAATTTGAAGATACCTGAAATGAGCCCGTGCAGGTACATTAAATTTGGTACGCAATACATGAAAGGGAGTGAGCTCCCCGTTGGTGATAACATGCTCAAGAGTCAGTATTTTGTATTTGGCCCAGGCCTGTGGATCTGGGATGGTATTGAACTGCGACAGGTTAGGATTCAGCCACAGGGGGGTGTGAGGAGACCAGGAGTTAGTTTTATAGCATTTTTATTAATATTTTTTTTTTTATTAGTAATGGCGGCGATCAGCAATTTTTATTGTCACTGCGACATTATGGGGGACACATCGGAAATTTTTGACACATTTTTGGGACCATTATCATTTATACAGCAATCAATGCTATTTAAATGCATTGATTCCTGTATAAATGACACTGGCAGTGAAGGGGTTAACCACAAGGGGGCAGTATAGGGGTTAAGTATGCCTAGGGGTGTGTTTCTTACTGTGGGGGGGCGTGGCTGTCAGCTAGTGAATGCTGATCTCTGCTACAATCACAGGGAGCAGAGATCGGCGTCACTAGTTGCTAGGCAGAACGGGGAGATGCTGTCCCCGCGGCGATCAAGTCCGTGGGACCCGCGACCGGCCTCACGGAGATCCCGACCGGCACGGGAGCGCGCCACTCCCGGCGCGCTCCCGATGGCATGGACGGCATTAAGGAGGGACATATATATGCGCCCTCTTGCCTGTCCGTGCCATTCTGCCGACGTATATCGTCGTGCGCCGGTCCGGAACTGGTTAAGTAAACTAAACAGTTACTCAACTTAGGGGTTAAGATGTCCTTCATCGTTCATTGTTCAGAGTCCAACTCACAAAAGCGTCTCCAAAGTTATCCAGCTCCTGGAAGTCATGTGTTTCCTCTTTGTCCTTCCAAACACAACTCTCTTTTTCGAACACATGTTTCTTTCAAACCCTCTCCATGCCCCTCCCACCCATTTCCTGCATACACCAACTTCCTCTGCTCAGATCCAAAACCTAGCTATCTGGTTTATTTACAAATCAATGGAGGGGGAATGGCCTCTGTAAACATATGCTGTTACTAAATCAAACTATATTATTGCTATAAAGACAATATACAAAATTGGCCATAGCAACACATACCACCTCTTGACTTTATAGGATAATATAGTAAACTTCTTAAAGCCTTTTGTCCAGGAAAGGGCAAAAAATAAACCCCCCGTATTGTAAATGAGGAAAAGAATTCCCTTTCGACCCCCATCTTGTGGGCGGTCAGACGATTGGTTTGTCCCTGGGAGGCTGCAACATTACTTTTGAGCAGGGTTAACAATGTCTTTTGACCGTTTGTAATGAAAGTCCCAGATGAAAGTCTCTTGTCTTCTTGGTCATAAGGAAATGCTCAGATGAAAGTTCACTCCAATTCAGACACCTTTCATCAGGCTCTCTTCTGGTCTGTCTCCTCCCATCCAGTATGGTCATCTGCTCTGCCTGCTCCACGTCTCGATGCTCAATACCTGAAAAGAGTAAGAGACAAAGCAGATTATATGTTCCTTCCAACTGTGCCAAAAAACATAGCTCACTGCTCACATTTCTCTATCTGCCAATTTATAACTGCAAAACTATTGTAAGATGCCCACTGTTGCCTTGAAACACTTTCACGGAAAGGCATTGACTTCCAACGTAACGAATAAACTTGCATGTCTCTCCGTGCTGTCCTGGGAAGCACACAGGCCTTCTGTTGTTCAGTCTTCACAGCATGGCACATTTTTGCAAAATGCCCCCTTTTATTGCAACAGAAACACTTAATGTGACTGAATCTACCATTCCCAACCATTTGCTTCCACTTCTTAAACAATGCTGGTGTAGGAATCCCATCTATTTCCTCTCTAGGGACCCTTACCTTAAGTAAATCAATCCACATGTGTCTCCTGTAGATTATAGGCCTTGCCTTCCTTGTATCTGACTCAACTCTGTCATTTGAGCTGATCAAATCCTCTGCTTCCCAGTTATGAGAAGTAACAGTGGCACATGTCCTACTTCTGCTTACAGGCTTTGGGCCTTTGTCTTTTGTTAGAGGGTCATTAGACTTGGTCATGAGGGCTGCACACTGCTCATTCAAATCTTCAGCTCGGCCTACAGGGGTTTGAACAAGTGGCGTAACTAGAACCCTCAGGGCCCCGATGCAAGAAACCATGGAGGGCCCCCCCCGACCTCCGGACAAAGCTCTTTACTCCGAGCCTGATGTTGGAACACCAGGACCCAGTCACAAGTGGGTGGCTGCATATAAAGGAACCGATTTCTTCATTTTTATATAAAAACACACACACACACATATATATATATATATATATATATATATATATATATATATATAGATAAATGCACATATAAACCAGTGACAGCTGGTGCTCAAAATTTTTAGGGGGGCACAAGCAAACTAAAAAATTCAGAAATAAAAACATCAATTGCAGCCACTGTACCATCAAACACCACCACTGTGCCATCAAATGTCGCCACTGTGCCCATCAAATGCTGCCACTGTGCCCATCAATTGCAGCCACTGTACCATTAAATGTCACCACTGTGCCCATCAATTGCAGCCACTGTACCATCAAACGCCACCACTGTAGCATCAAATGTCGCCACTGTGCCCATCAAATGCTGCCACTGTGCCCATCAAACTCTGCCGCTGTGCCATCAAATGCCGCCAGTGTGCCCATCAAATGCCGCCAGTGTGCCCATCAAATGCTGTCACTGTGCCCATTAAATGCGGCCAGTGTGCCAAATGCGGCCAGTGTGCCAAATGCGGCCACTGTGAATCCCCACCACCCACTCGCACACCCACACATGCATGCACACCCACACACATGCATGCATGCATGCACACCCCCCCACACACACACACATGCATGCACACCCCCACACACACATGCATGCACACCCCCCCACACACACATGCATGCACACACCCACATGCATGCACCCCCCCACACACATGCATGCACCCCCCCCCCCACACACACATGCATGCACACCCCCTCCCACACAAACACACATGCATGCACACCCCCACACACACACACATGCATGCACACCCCCCCACACACACATGCATGCACTCCCCCCCCCCCACACACATGCATGCACACCACCCCCACACACAAATGCACGCCCCCACACACACATGCATGCACACCCACACACATGCATGCACACCCCCACACACACACACATGCATGCACACCCCCACACACACCCCCCACACACACATGCATGCATGCACACCCCCACACACATGCATGCACACACATATAAACACACATACAGTAGATAGTCTTATAAAAAAAACGGCAGACATTTACCTTCTTTCTGCCGGGTACTGCACTGTAGGGGGAGACAAAAAGCACAGCACACACTGCTTTCACTTTAGGTATGTGAGGAGCTTCCTGCACCGATTACAGTTCGGCTGACGATCGGGGAGCTCCTCTCAGCCTCCCCTCCTATCAAAGAGTGCAGGGGCCCTTCAAAGGCCCCCTGCAGCAAGGGGCCCAGTCGCCATGGCGATCTCAGCGACCCCTATAATTCCGCCACTGGTTTGAACACACTTCAAAGCCACTGCAGGTTTAACTTTGATTACCCTCCTTTCTAAATCTTTTGCTTGCTTGCAGTTTCTTCCAAACACTTGGATGCAATTGCAAGCTGCTCCTTCAGTAAATCTCTTTCTAATTCCGCCTTTTTCCTTTTCAGATTCAATATGTAGAGCATGCAGGAAGTGCAAACCAAACACAGCAGCTGCCCGCATCTCTCACTTACTGAACCCAAAACTTTTTAGACTAAAATCTGAGGAAAGATTAGAGACTCCATCCCCCCAAGCTCTGTTCAAAGGAGAAGCATATCCAGCCAGCTCATTTGCAACAAACATCCACTGACTATTTCTGGCCCAGATAGGAATGGTGCACGCCTTCAAGTCCTTCTGGACACCAGAAACCTTTGCAGCCTTACTCCTCCTAAACAGTGTATGCAGCATCTTCCCCCAGCACAAGCACACTCCACAGAAAACAGATCTGCTTCAGTTGAAATTTTAGCACAAATCCCAGACGAGCCCCCAATATAATGCTTTCGCATCTATCTATTAAGTTCTTGTGGTAAAACCAAGGAAGCCTAGACTTCTGAAGTGTATCGATGCTTTAATAAACAGGGAAAAATCTGCACATACAAACTGTAGGATGAACAATACAACACAACTTAAGCCCCATACACACGGTCGGACTTTTTCATCAATTTGGTCCGATCGGACAAGGTTGTTGAAAAATCAGACCGTGTGTATGCACCATCGGACAGTGTTCGTCGGTTTGTCCGTCGGACAAAGTCTTATCTCCTGCTGGAAAGATTTGCCGTCAACCCGGTCCGATCACACCAAATCCGAGCGTGTGTACGCTTGTCCGACGGACAAAGTGCTACGCATGCTCAGAAGAAATTCTGTGACGGAAGCGCTCGGTCAGGTAAAACTACCTTTCCTAATCGACACAGCACATTCGTCACGCTGCAATGTTAAAATGTCTTTAATGCAGCGCATTCTCTTTTTCTTTACAATGCAACAAGAATGACATCTTTTAGCTGCTCCTATTCACCCGCACTTCTCACAAACTTACTTCTTTATTACTTTGCAGCATTTATACACTACATGTTTATTTTTACTCTGAACGGAAAAGAATCTTTGTTATTTTTTTTACCATGATTTGTCTTTTTTTTTTTTGGGGGGGGAATACATATTTGAATGTTTTTTTTTTTTTTTTTTTTTTGGAGGGGGGTTGTGTGTCTCAAATTACCAAAAACACATTATTTACATTTGTATTTCTTGCTTACATTTACTAGGAGTTTGTTTGTTGTTGGTGCCCCTTGTTAATTCTACTTTAGGATTAGTGAAATGTACCAGCCTACTCAAAGAAAAACTGTCATTGTAGCAAAGTAAAACACAATAGTCAATGATTATTTCAAATCAAAAAAACCTTTATTTAGGTCACACCAACAAACCAAAGAGGAACGCAGCCATGGTGAAACTTGGGGAATTTGCAAAGTCTTGGCCCCCCACGGCAACCATCATTGTTCAAGCGTAGAAAATTGGGGGCCTGAGGAGTACGTATATTAAGGGGAGTGCAATCTGGTCGTGAAGTCCAAAGTATCCGGAACTGCAGCAGATGCCATCTAGGTCCCCAGGCTCTGGTACTACAAGAGGCTCCATCTTCTCTCAGACCAGACTGATTCCAGGTCGTCACTCTCAGGTCTTCCTTCCACGCTTCCTTGCACGCTGGGGCTGTCGTGCTGGTGGGGTGGCAGAAGGAGGAGGAGGAGGAGGAGGAGGTGGAGCATGGTAGCTATGGCAAACATGTGTGACTGGGGTCATCTCCCCAGCCCTACCCTTATTTAGGACATGGAGGATGAGCCCCTCACACATGTTGCGTTGCCTCACCTCCATACCCATCATTTTGGTGACAACCACCGAGCCAAAGGTCTCCTCGTCGGCGGGTGTGGCATGTAGGGAGTCTGAAGCCTCTCTTATCATCCGGAGCGCTGACTGTGCCGCATAACCCCCCCTTCTCGCCCTTTTGTACGGAGGGCGGAGGGGAGGGGTTTGGGTGTCAGTCAGGCTCCGAGGCCTAGCCCCCTCTTGGCTGCCACTACCCAGCTGGTGGCTGCCACTAACCCCTGCCTCCTCCTGACTGCCACCTTCCACAGCCACCTCCTGGCTGAGGTCTTCCTGTGTAGGAAAAAGGGACATAGTTTCAGTTATTTGTTCATCAAACACACACAATTCTCATCTAGTGACTGGTGCAAAATGTTTACAAATAGCAAACCATACAATTCTCAGCCCAGCAGTTTAGATTCTGGCCCCAAATGTCTCCCACACCACTGTCTGTTGATATGTCAAACACGTTAGGAACTAAGCAATTGGCGATCCTGAATTAAGTGAACATCATTCATTATTCCCATAAATGGTAACAAAAATACTATACCTGGAACAAGCTGGGCTCCTCCACCTCTTCCAGACTGGAAGGCCCAGGTTGCTCCTCGGAAGCCTCATCAGGGGTGGGCTGTGCGCAAGGAAGCGTGGAAGGAGGAGTTGAGGTTGGCTCCGTGACATCAGCCTGGTCCTTCAGAAAATGGAGACTCTGATAGTACCAGAGCTTGGGGACATAGACCTCATCTGCTGAAGTTGCAGTTTCCTCAGACTTCACGACCTTCTTCCTCTCCCTGATATACGCACTCCTCAGGCTGCCAATTTTCTTTCTAATATCATCAACAGTTGCCGTGGGGAACTTTGGCTTGACAAATTCCACAAGTTCCTCCAGGGCTGCGTGCCTCTTTGGTTTGTTGGTGTAATGTGGGTGTATACCCTGCCACAATATGGGAAAATCCCTGTATTTGGCAATGAAGAGGGGGAGAAAACTCATGTCGTTGAATCCCTTCATATCAATCTCTGCAAGACACAACAACACACAAAACCCTCAAAATTCTGTCAGGCTAAACTCTCCTAATCTTCTCCCTAAAGAAGCCTCAAGTTCAAATCAGTCTAGGCTAGTTATGTACCAACGTTAAATTGTACCTTCGTTTGTAGCGATCGTCTCGTGTGAGTTTTCTCTCCCCTCGTCTCCCAGATCGTGGCTACGACACAGGCGTGTGACGTTTTATATACACTGCGCATGCTTCAAACTCCGCCCGCCCCTGACGATCTTTCTCGTCTATTCCCCACCCCTTCTCTTTACGGCGTAGTGGGGAGAGCACATGGCGGGGACACAGCAGGTGCGCCACAAATATCCCACCAACGAGGAGGAGGACGAGGAAAGTCCGGAGGCAGAAACGTCCCGATCCCGGAACCTGAAATTCAAGGCCTCCAATATGTCATTTGGAGAAATGTTGGAGATGGTGGACATATTAAAGAGGAGCGACTATGATGGGAAGTATGGGCCTTACCTCAACCCCAATGTCCGCAAGGCCAAGATCATGTCTAAAGTTGTGAGGAGGCTGTACAATAATTTTGGGGTACAACGATCCAAGGAGCAACTCAGGAAACGCTGGTCAGACCTGAAACTGAGGGAGGCCGATCAGTACAGAAAGATCAAGCGAATTCTTCAAAAAAGTAAGTAGTTGTGTTTTGTGTTTGATTTCTTGCTTGCATACTGCTCCATTGTGTTTTGATTTTTACCAAGTTGTACATTCCAAAATGGCCACTTTCAGGTTCGTCTGTGCATTCGATCGTACTCAGCCTCGATCTTTCTGCCACTGTCATGGTCGTGTGTGTGTGCATTCGATCGTACGCAACCTCGATCGTTCGGCCACTTATAATACGATGTTTGGTGTTTTTTTTGGGGAAAGGAAGTTTGTTCTCACTAGAAATGTCATCAAGAATGTAAAGCCAATTTATTCAATGTAAAGGAGAGGTCACTCAGTAGCTGTTTACCCATCTGGACTCTAGAGCACTAGTGCTGGGACACCCAAACCCCCTTTTTATTATGCTTTTCCACACATGTGCTCCAGTGGATACTAGAGGGGGGTCTCCATCACACAAACTTCTACCAAAAAGCTAGTCAGTTTAGCACCTTTACAAAGTGACTTCATTCATGTAGTTGACATTTGTAACTGGCCAAACTAAAATAGTGTCCGTCACTTTCAAGCAATGTTTGTCACTTCCTATTTCTGCCCTCAATAGCTTGTGTTGCTAAATCTTCCTTTTGGACATTCTCATAGGGGAGCGAAAACTTGGGCCGTCTGAGGAAACCCCCAAACCAACACCTCCCAAAAAAGTGGAAAGAGCAGAAGCAGAGGAGGAGGAGGAGGAAGGAGAGATCATCGAACTTGGAGAAATTGTCACCACAACAGGTGAGTGTGGGAGAACACAGCTACTGGTAAGCTAATCCATGTATGGCTGCCTCATTTCCAACACCCCATTTTTTTTGTTTGTGGTTTTTAGGTGACGTGGATGTTGTGGAAGAAAAATCGCACTTTACCACAGAGAGTGCCCACGTACTCATCGGAGAGATAATGGTCTGCAATCGAGATCTAGATTACATAAAGCAAAACATCAATGATGTTCAACAAAAATTGAAGAACATCATTGATGTTTTAGGAAAAATATGAAAAAGCACCAAGTAATTTACACACATTTGTGCCAGCTTCTGAACACATTTGCAACTTAAAAACTGTGTGAAATTTGGAACATGCACACATTGTGTCCACATGTGCTAGCTCCCATCATGGTGGATGAATGGCAACGTTTTTTTGGGGGTGCAAACACTTTACGAACTACGAAAGTGGTTGTGGTGAAGGGGTTGCACCCCAAAAAACGTCCATTCATCCCCATGATGGAAAATGGCACTTTTGAAGCTTCTAGGCATGTGTTTTACCATCTAATGACCATTTTCAGAACCAAATTGTGTGCATGTTCCAAATTTCCACTTTTCGGGGGTGACCCCCCCATGTGATGAAGGCAAGATCAAACACACTTTGAACATATAGTCATGTCTGATCTTGTCTTCACTTTACAAAGTTGAACTTTCCTACTTCATAGGTTCTGCTTAGCTCCATGCCTGGTTTTACCAATTGCGTAATCTTTGTAAATAATGTTGTAAATAACCAAGATGTTGTCAGTTTTGGCGTGAAGATTGTAAACGCACTTGTGAATGTTTTCCAAGTAAACTTTTTTACTTTTCAAAATGTGTGGCTTCCTTATTTAACTAAAACAATGCATTATGTATGTAAAATGTAAAGGATATGGGGGGCAATGGGTGTTATTTACTAAAGGCAAATCCACTTTGCACTGCAATTTCCTTTCCCAGGGAACTTTTTCAATGCACTTGTAGAGCATAGCGGATTTCACTTATGTAAATGACACCCACAGTGCTTTGTACGAAAACACGGAGCACAGCATTTTGGAGAATACACACATGTCAGACCTGGTGCTGAAAAGGAGTATTTTGGGTGTCAGTTATGCAGGACAAACCTTCTCTAGACCAAAGATTAGGTAGCAAACACACATGAGAATAATCTTTTTGGGAAGAAGAGACTGTTACCTCCTTTTGCCCAGAAAGTGCATTACCACTGTCGAAGGCAAAGGGAAAAAATGACAAAGTAAAATAAGCTAAAAAGAAGACTGAAATGACAAGAAATCAGAGGTTGTTTAAAATATCAGATTTATTAAAAAATGCCTCTCACACATCGTCAGGCAGAGCAATGGCCCCCCTACCCACAAAGTATTCCATATATTGGTCCCGGACCACGCGGGCATTGAGAGGGGGCATACCTGGACGTGCCACTCGAAGGGCTGTGAGGTCCGCATTTGGAGGGCCCTCCACATCTGGGCCAACGGGCACCACATAGTTCCTGTTATGTCTTTTGAGGAAGTTGTGCAATATGCAACAGGCAAGAACTATGTGGTTCAGTTTGTATTCCGCCAAGTTAAATGCCGTCAGGAACAGGCGGAAGCGGCTGGCCAGGATGCCAAAAGCGTTCTCCACCACTCTTCTGGCTCTGGACAGCCTGTAGTTGAAGACCCTCTGGTCCGGGGTGAGGGTCCTCATCGGGAACGGCCTCATCACATGGGGAGTCAGCGCAAACGCTTCATCTGCGACAAAGACGAAGGGGAGTCCTTCGGCATTCTCCTCTGGAGGTGGCAAGCACAGACTGCCACTTTGGAGACGCCAGTAGAACTCCGTGTGCGTAATGGCCCCACCATCCGATATCCGGCCGTTCATCCCCACGTCCACATACATAAACTCGTATGTTGCCGACACCACCGCCAACATCACTACACTATTAAACCCTTTATAATTATAATAGTAGGACCCCGAGTTGGGCGGTGGGACGATGCGGACGTGTTTCCCATCAATTGCCCCTCCGCAGTTAGGAAAGTCCCAACGGCTGGCAAAGTGGGAGGCCACAGTCTGCCATTCCTGTGGCGTGGAAGGGAACTGTGGAGTGAAACAAGAAAAAAAAATTAGTCACTTTGCACCTAAACATTGCAAGCAGATTAGACAATCAACATCTTGGAACAAGAGCATTGTATAAAATTGGAGGCTGGAAAGTATTTACACAGAAAAGTAGAGGCTCCCCTTCACAGATTACTCACCCCCCCATCAATCCCCCCACTTCTGATGGGACATTGGCAATAACTAGGGTTTTGGGGGGGGGGGTGGTGGACAGGTAACCCTCTGCACTTCATTGATTGGCAAATGGCTCAATAATGTGGGCTAGTTTGGCCAGACCCTCTGTACTTAACACTATTGGCAGGCCACAGGAAAGATCAAATAACATTTCCCCCCCCCCCCCCAAAAAAGGCAGGCACAGTGTGACATTATTAAATTACCAAGCAAGCTAATAGGAGGGAAAGAAGACAAAAAATTAGGAAATGGAATGTATGGAGGCAGCCCCTTGCACTACATGCTTTGCTGAATTCATCCCTAAAGATGCGCACTATAAAGAGGTAGGTATATAGTGTGTATTGACCTTGGGAAAGCCAGCAGATAAAGGATTGGTACCATCTGACAGAGCAGTTGGGGGAGGGGGTTCCTAATGAGTTTGCCCCCCCCCCACCAAAAGAAAAAAAAAAAAAAAAAGGGGGCTCTACATGAAGTAAACCACACAGCAAACATTTGTGCATATTTTAGGGGGTGTTTGGGGGCAAACAATACTATGCAGCAGACAAAAGACATTGCTTAAGTGAGTAGGCCATAGGTGTCTATTGGGGCAGAAGAGCATGCTGGTGAGGTAAGTGAAGGGAAAAATGCATGAAGGAGAAAAGGGGCACAGCATATTAGAACATATTGCAATCATGGTAATTAGGGAAGGAGGTCAAAAATACAAGTCATTAGCAAACAGAGCATACATAGAAGGGAATAGTAAAGTAGAAATGTTACCTTAATATAGTCCTCCTGCAGGACCTGAATGATGGCAGAACAGGTCTCTGGAATAATGATTCCCAGGGCCTGGGGAGAGATACCTGAAGAGAACTTCAAATCCTGAAGACTTCTCCCTGTCGCCAAGTACCTCAACGTGGCAACAAGCCTCTGCTCCGGAGTAATGGCTTGTCTCATGCAGGTATCCTGCCGGCTGATAAAGGGGGTCAGCAAAGCCAAAAGACGGTGAAAATCGGGGTCCGTCATCCTGAGAAAGTTCCTGAAATCATCAGGATTATTCTCCCGGATCTCACGAAGCAAAGGCATGTGCGAGAACTGGTCACGCTGAAGCAACCAATTCTTGGTCCACATACTCCTCATCACTCTGTTCATGGACGGGTCTTGGGTCAAAGCTAAAAGCCCGACACCAATTCCGCGTACAGCACGAACTCGGCGACGAGTACGCACGGGAAACATCGCTCAGAAGGTCACAAAAGGTCGGCTGGTCAGAACGGACAAACAGAAAGCACCGATAAACAGCAAGGCCTGAAAGAACGAAGTGAATACCAGCAACGAGCAGACAATAAGCAGTGCAAATCAAAGCGTCCTATATCAAGATATAGGCCGCAATGACCAACAAATGCGAACTGACTACACGCACTAATAAACAGATACGCACGACAAGCACAAACTGAAGAGCAGTAACGATCTGAGTCAGAAAACTGAGAAGCGCGAATCTTAAGTCACCAAACTTCCACTAACTCTCGATAAACACGGGATCAGCAGAAGGAGCCCAACGGGTGCCTGACGTGGTGCTGAACTTCCCTTTTGTAATCTCGTGGACGACGACTTACGTCACGACGTTCTTCCGGACCGGATATTCCGACAACGTAGTCCGACCGTGTGTACGCAACGCCAACATCGGACAAAGTACGTCGGACAAAGTCCGACCGACCTTGTCCGCGGATTGTCCGAGCGTGTGTATGGGGCTTTATAGCTTTACAAAATATATATGCCTACACATACAGGTCCTTCTCAAAAAAATTAGCATATTGTGATAAAGTTCATTATTTTCTGTAATGTTCTGATAAACATTAGACTTTCATATATTTTAGATTCATTACACACAACTGAAGTAGTTCAAGCCTTTTCTTGTTTTAATATTGATGATTTTGGCATACAGCTCATGAAAACCCAAAATTCCTATCTCAAAAAATTAGCATATCATGAAAAGGTTCTCTAAACGAGCTATTAACCTAATCATCTGAATCAACTAATTAACTCTAAACACCTGCAAAAGATTCCTGAGGCTTTTAAAAACTCCCAGCCTGGTTCATTACTCAAAACCGCAATCATGGGTAAGACTGCCGACCTGACTGCTGTCCAGAAGGCCATCATTGACACCCTCAAGCAAGAGGGTAAGACACAGAAAGAAATTTCTGAACGAATAGGCTGTTCCCAGAGTGCTGTATCAAGGCACCTCAGTGGGAAGTCTGTGGGAAGGAAAATGTGTGGCAGAAAACGCTGCACAACGAGAAGAGGTGACCGGACCCTGAGGAAGATTGTGGAGAAGGACCGATTCCAGACCTTGGAGGACCTGCAGAAGCAGTGGACTGAGTCTGGAGTAGAAACATCCAGAGCCACCGTGAACAGGCGTGTGCAGGAAATGGGCTACAGGTGCCGCATTCCCCAGGTCTAGCCACTTTTGAACCAGAAACAGCGGCAGAAGTGCCTGACCTGGGCTACAGAGAAGCAGCACTGGACTGTTGCTCAGTGGTCCAAAGTACTTTTTTCGGATGAAAGCTAATTTTGCATGTCATTCGGAAATCAAGGTGCCAGAGTCTGGAGGAAGACTGGGGAGAGGGAAATGCCAAAATGCCTGGAGTCCAGTGTCAAGTACCCACAGTCAGTGATGGTCTGGGGTGCCATGTCAGCTGCTGGTGTTGGTCCACTGTGTTTTATCAAGGGCAGGGTCAATGCAGCTAGCTATCAGGAGATTTTGGAGCACTTCATGCTTCCATCTGCTGAAAAGCTTTATGGAGATGAAGATTTCATTTTTCAGCACGACCTGGCACCTGCTCACAGTGCCAAAACCACTGGTAAATGGTTTACTGACCATGGTATTACTGTGCTCAATTGGCCTGCCAACTCTCCTGACCTGAACCCCATAGAGAATCTGTGGGATATTGGGAAGAGAAAGTTGAGAGACGCAAGACCCAACACTCTGGATGAGCTTAAGGCCGCTATCGAAGCATCCTGGGCCTCCATAACACCTCAGCAGTGCCACAGGCTGATTGCCTCCATACCACGCCGCATTGAAGCAGTCATTTCTGCAAAAGGATTCCCGACCAAGTATTGAGTGCATAACTGAACATAATTATTTGAAGGTTGACTTTTTTTGTATTAAAAACACTTTACTTTTATTGGTCGGATGAAATATGCTAATTTTTTGAGATAGGAATTTGGGGTTTTCATGAGCTGTATGCCAAAATCATCAATATTAAAACAAGAAAAGGCTTGAAATACTTCAGTTGTGTGTAATGAATCTAAAATATATGAAAGTCTAATGTTTATCAGTACATTACAGAAAATAATGAACTTTATCACAATATGCTAATTTTTTGAGAAGGACCTGTATAAGCATGTATAATATGTACACATTAAGTAAACTAAACAGTTACTCAACTTCGGGGTTAAGATGTCCTTCATAGTTCCTTGTTCAGAGTCCAACTCACAAAAGTGTCTCCAAAGTTATCCAGCTCCTGGAAGCCATGTGTTTCCTCTTTGTCCTTCCAAACACAACTCTCTTGTCCGAACACATGTTTCTTTCAAACCCTCTCCATGCCCCTCCCACCCATTTCCTGCATACACCAACTTCCTCTGCTCAGATCCAAAAGCTATCTGGTTTATTTACATATCAATGGAGGGGGAAGGGCCTCTGTAAACATATGCTGTTACTAAATCTAACTATATTATTGCTATCAAGACAATATACAAAATTGGCCATAGCAACACAGGGGCCTGTTTATAACCCTGATATTTCACAAAACATCCCCAACAGGGTTGTTAAAAAAATAAAAATTGTAAATATTAAAACCCCAAAAAATCCAAATATAATTAAGGGCTCATTCACAATGGTTCTCTGGCCCATACAGTGTGAATAAGCAGTTTGTTTGTGCAGCTGGTGCCGCCTGTTACTCTATAAGGATGCAGCGACCTAACAAACACATCTGCAGATCCTAATTTGACAGGTGTGCATGTATGGTTGAGTGGCCATGAATGTACACTGCCTGTGTTCAAGACCTTTATCCACACACCTGTCAAATTAAGACTTGAGACACTTGTTCGTATAGCTACTGTGTCCCCATAGCATAACATAGGTTGCCTGCACACACTTCCAGCCACATAAAAAACTTAGCAAAACACTGTTTTGATATATTTGGAAGGGGGAGGGGCCTGTCTGGTAGGTTGTACAGGGCCCCATGATTTCGAAAATCAGCCCTGCACACAATAATTCTATGGTTTCCTAATCAAATGCTCATCTGGCAAAGCCACTGTTTATGTAGTCACCGCTTTTTAATTTTTATACTGCAAAGTCTGCAAAGTCTTTACATGGTATTAAACCCAAAACCAAAAATTTACCATTTTGCAGCTTACCAATCATTGGAAGTTGTGGCTGCATCAGTTTTCTTTTTTTTGGCTTTTTCCCTCTGTTTTGTTGGTGGTCTGGCCAGTAACAAACCTCCTGTATTACTGAGACAAAACTATGGATGAACAAGTATAGGAGGCACAGTGGAAAGCAGCATTGTCAGTCTGGGCGGGGGGAGTGTTAAATGTATTAGTAGATTTAAATACACTAATTGAAGCAAAGCTCCAGCTAACACTTTATATTCAATTACAGCAAACACTATCTTTTGAGATAAAGATTTTACATGAATAAAGAAAAACTGATAATTTTAACTATTCCTGCCAGTGTTAAATGTTTTGTCTCATTCATGTAAACTGATACAGTGCCTTGGAAAAGTATTCATACCCCTTGACATTTTTCACATTTTTTTATGTTACAACCAAAAACGTATTTTATTGGGATTTTATGTGATAGACAAAGACAAAGTGGCACATAATTGTGAAGTGGAAGGAAAATTATAAATGGTTTTCAACGTTTTTTTACAAATAAATATATGAAAAGTGTGTTGTTCATTTGTATTCAGCCCCCCTGAGTCAATACTTTGTAGAACCACCTTTCACTGCAATTACAGCTGCAAATTCTTTAGGGTATGTCTCTTTACCAGCTTTGCACATCTAGAGAGTGACATTTTTGCCCATTCTTCTTTGCAAAAAAGTTTAAGCTCTGTCAGATTGGATGGAGAGTGTCTGTGGACAGCAATTTTCAAGCCTTGCCACAGATTCTCAATTGGATTTAGGTCTGGATTTTGACTGGGCCATTCTAACGCATGAATATGCTTTGATTCTAAACCATTTCATTGGAGCTCTGGCTGTATGTTTAGGGTCGTTGTCCTACTGGAAGGAGAACCTCCACCCCAGTCTCAAGTGTTTTGCATACTCTAATGCCACGTACACACGAGCGGATTTTCCGCTCAAGCTTGGCTTGCATACACTCGGTCACACCTAAGTTCGCTGAACTTTCGACTGTCAAGAATGCGGTTACGTACAACGTAGTGTTCATGAGCCGAGAAAATAAAGTTCAATGCTTCCGAGCATGCGTCAAATTGTTTCCGAGCATGTGTAGGAATTTTGCGCATCAGAATTGCTACAGACGATCGGATTTTCCGATCAGAACTTTTTCCGACCGAAAAATTGAGAAAAAAGTCTGATGGAGCATACACACGGTCGCATTTTCCGACCAAAAGCTCTCATGAGTCTTTTGCTGGCCGGATTTCCGATCGTGTGTACGCGGCATAACAGGTTTTCTTCTAAGATTGCCCTGTATTTGGCTCTATCCATCTTCCCATCAACTCTGACCAGCTTCCCTGTCCCTGCTGAAGAAAAGCATCCCCACAACATAATTCTGCCACCACCATATTTCACGGTGGGGAGGGTGTGTTCAGGGGGATGTGCAAGTGTTCGTTTTCCACCAAACATAGCGTTTTGCTTTAAGGCCAAAAAGTTATATTTTGGTCTCATCTGACCAGAAAAGTAACAAGAATAGAGATATGGGATTTTAAAGGTACATATTAATGACAGTCAGATCAAATTTTAATGTAAAAAAGATACAAATAATTTTATTGAAAAACACAGATAAGAGCTAGCGAGTACAGTTACATCCAAAGTCATAGGTACATACACCTAATTCCTATTACAGACAGTGATGATACTGTATTCACATATATATGATCATACGTCCAGCGAACTTCTACATGTTTTGCCTAAGGCTGCATTCACACCTGAGTGTTTTGTCGCCTGAAGCCTGAAGCTATAAAACACTAGAGGGGAAAAAATACATTATTCTCTATGGAGATGGTTCACATCTCCACTCCAAAACGCCTGAAGCCCTATGCCTGAAGCTCAAACAAGTTCCGGACCCTTTTTTGTTGCTCGAATCGGGAAGATTTGGGCGTTTTTCTTCTTTTTACATTGGTGACCTTTTGCTCTGCACAAAATTGCGGCAAAACGCGATTTTCTGCCTGAAAACGCTACGCTCAGGTGTGAATACAGCCTAAGAGGCTTCATCAGGAAAGTGGGCGAGATCATTTAAATTTAAAACAAGAGAGAATTTATATAGTGTATTTGACCTTAGGTGTATAAAAAGAAAAATATATAAATTAGTATAACATATATATAAAAAAAAAAAAAAACACAATACAAAAATAAATACTTTAATTAAGTGCATCAAACATGACCCCACTGAGTCAAAGAAGGTTCCATAATGAAATTATCTATAAAAAAAACACCCACACCTTATCCCCCCACCCCACCCACACACACCCAATAGAAATAATAAAAAATTATAATAAAATTGACTTATTATTTTTACCCCAACCCTCAACGTTTCCTACTGAGGAAAGAACACAGACTAACTGCATCACTCCCTACCTCACATGTGGGTCCTGGAGTAAGCACCGTCGGAGAACCCTCAGGGGGTGTCCCCTTATGTAAATGCGTGCACAGGAATCAATCTCAACCAAAACAGGTCACCCGTAGAGAGGGATATGTTGTTCATTCGTTTCGGTTGTTATCAGACACTTAGTGTGGAACAATACCTGTAATGCATATAGCAATATTATAAATTATTGAACTTCATTTGCATATTTGAGATAAAGGAAAGAAACGGAGGAGGGTGCATATATAGCAAATGCTAAAAAGAGATCCAAAACTCACCACATCTACATTCATCTATTAGGTATTCACTACATAAGTTGGGAGCTCATGCACACAATAGCCTTTTTTTTAATATGCGGTATGTTGCTTATCTGTTAATTATCAAAGAATAGAGAGTAATATATATCGCAATGAGCTATTAATGATGTATAACATGTTTTTTGCAATCTAAATACAAAAACTATCCTCACCTCTAAGTATGCCGTTGGTATATAGACTCATCATCCAACACGTCTGTTAATCCCAAAGCACAACTCGGGTGCATGAGGGAAAAAGACAGGGTCACTGTTGAGTTAGTGTATAACCGAACGCATATGCCACCATATATGTACAGTCTAATTGAAGATAAACAGAAAAATGGAAAGGAAAATGTTTTAAATATTCCATAAACGGATGTCATAGATAAGATTGCTCTGCCTTTTATAATTAGAATGTATCCTTTACCTCAAAATGCCATTCATGTAGTCCTTGAGCTCCCACACAGCACTGACTCACTGTGTGGTTTAAATATGACCAGAGCACCTTCTTCCACATGTCTGCTGTGTCCCCCACATGGCTTCTCGCAAACTGCAAATGGGACTTTTTATGGCTTTCTTTCAACAATAGCTTTCTTCTTACCACTTATCCATAAAGGCCAGATTTGTGGAGTGCACGACTAATAGTTATCCTGTGGACAGATTCTCCCACCTGAGCTGGGGATCTCTGCAGCTACTCTAGAATTACCATGGGCCTCTTGGCTGCTTCTCTGTTTAATGCTCTCTTTGCCCGGACTGTCAGTTTAGGTGGATGGCCATGTCTTGGTAGGTTTGCAGTTGTGCCATACTCTTTCCCTTTTCAAATGATAGATTGAACAGTGCTCCACGAGATGTTCAAAGCTTTGGATATTTATTTATAACCGAACCCTGCTTTAAACTTCTCAACAACGTTATCCTTGACCTGTCTGGTGTGTTCCTTGTTCTTCATGGTGCTGTTTGTTCACTAAGGTTCTCTAACAAACCTCTGAGGGCTTCACAGAACATCTGTATTTATACTGAGATTAAATTACACACAGGTGGACTCTGCTTACTAATTAGGTGATGTCTGAAGGCAATTGGTTCCACTAGATTTTAGTTAGCAGTATCAGAGAAAAGGGGGCTGAATACAAATGCACGCCACACTTTTCAGATATTTATTTGAAAAAAAAATTGAAAACCATTTATCATTTTCCTTCCACTTCACAACTTTGTGTTGGTCTATCACATAAAATCTCAATAAAATACATTTTTTTTTTGGTTGTAACATGACAAAATGTGTAAAATTGCAAGAGGCATGGATACTTTTTCAAGGCACTGTACATTCTTCTGTAGAGCTTGAGCTTTTGAAAAACAACATTCTTGTTGGTTGGATAACCTGATGAAAATAGAAGGAAGAAAGCCTAAAACAATTAATGCAGCCATCACATCTAAGAATTTGTAAACGTAAAAACGTTAAATGTTTGCTAATACTGCTTTAAAGTAGTTGTAAACCCTATTACACCACGTGTACCTACAGGTAAGCCTATAATAAAGCTTACCTGTAGCTACTGAAAATATCTCATATATACCATATACAATGTCATTAGCGCATTCGCACTAAAGAGATGGATCGCTCATGCTGTTTCCTCAGCAGCCATTCCGCAACGTAATTGCAGGCCAATCAAAGCGCTGGAGCCTGTGAACCCAGAAATGACCTTGGGAGACACGTGGCCAGTCACAGCTGTGTACAGGGACCACTTAAACAGCATCGATCCAAAGTAAGTATTTCATAATAAGCTAGTATGCGATGCATACTAGTTCATTATGCCTTAGGCCCCTTTCACACTGGGGCGTTTTTCAGGAGCTACAGCGCTAAAAATAGCACCTATATAGCTCCTGAAAAAAGCGTGTCCTTTTACTCCAGTGTGAAAGCAGGAGGGCTTTCACACTGGAGCGGTGCGCTAGCAGGACGATAAAAAAAGTCCTGCTAGCAGCATATTTGGAGTGGTGAAGGAGCAGTGTATTCCTATACCGCTCCTACCCATTGAAATCAATGGGACACCGCGGGAATACCGCCGGCAAAGCGCCGCTGCAGCGGCGCTTTGCGGGGGGTTTTAACCCTTTTTCGGCCACTAGTGGGGGTTAAAACCACCATGCTTGCGGCCGCATACCACGGCTAAAACGACGGTAAAGCAGCGATAAATATAGCACTGCTTTACCGTCGCCGCCCGCACCGCCCCAGCGTGAAGCCGGCCTTTGTGTTACAGGGTTTGTTTTTTTGCTTATTCTTTGGGTTTACAACCACTTTAAGGAGCTTAATGCATTGTAGCCAAGCTTAATTCAGGATGTCTACCTGCCATTTTTGTTAGTAAATCTATTTGTGCCAAAGAAGATTGTAATAAAGCAACAACTATGACTGTAGTACAACTTGACTATTGTGGCCTTTAGGAGAAACTTAGCGGCAGGAACTATTAACAGCAGACACTGTTAAATTGACATGAATGATTGGACAAAATGTAGAGACCAAATACTTGCCCAGTTTCTCCAAATCCCTTAAAGCAATTACCTTGGCAATTGGCAAACATCACAATGGTTAGCTGATGCTCTGTATACAATACCAAATTGTGCACTGAATTTCCTCAACTAGACAAATAAATCAGAAGCAGAAGAAAAACATAATATGTGGTATTTACAGTATATAGGGAATTTACATGATTCCTGCAGGTTCATGCTTTAAATATAGATTGTCAACATTTTCCAATAAAATCCTCAGGCATTGTCAGGTTTAGTAAATGGCCCAATTTAACTTTACAAACCTTTCATTATTTTTTTCAACTACATTTAATCAACACAGCTCAACTCAATTTATTTTTTACATATGCATATGTTTTACTAAATGGGCTAGAACAAAATCAATCATTGCTTGAAACGTTTCCGATGGATCAAAAGCAGAGAAGAATGTTGGTCATTTTTCCAGATGGTGAGCAGCAATATCTCTGGGACTGGTGAGCTGCTGCTGTGGGGATTTACTGTTTGCTGCTAGAGAGACTTATCCCTTTAGGAACTGACCATAGAGCCATCGAGTAGCGTTACTACTGCCTGCAAGTGTGACTGGAACACAGATACTTTTCCTCAATGCCTATGCTAGGAGGTACCTCTCAAGAGACTTTGCACCATATCCTAGCCATCCTCTTATGCCCCGTACACACGGTCGGAAAATCCGACCACAAAATCCATCGAATTTTTTCCGACGGATTTTGTCCGACACTGGTGTTGCATACACACGGTCGGACAAAGTTGTCGGAAAATCCGATCATTCTGAACGTGGTGATGTTTGTTGCCTACGACAGGACTACGTAGAGGCTAGTAGCCAATAGCTTTGGTCTTGTAATGTGATCTGAGCATGCGTGGCACTTTGTCTGTCGGAATTCGCTACACACGATTGGAAAAAGTCCGATAGGACTTTGTTGTCGGAAAATTTGAGAGCAGGAGATAAAACTTTGTCCGTCGGAAAATCCGACGGAAAAATTCCTATGGAGCCTACACACGGTCGGAATTTCCGACAACATTGTCCGATAGGACATTTTCCGTCGGAAAATCCGACCGTGTGTACGGGGCATAAGAGTGCACTCTAGACTAGTTATAATATTATTTTTCACATTGCAGTTAATGCTTATACTGTATGCACAGTTTTTTGCTTACTTTGCTGATTCATGAGTTAATTCCAGTCTAGTGGTACAGAACTCCTTTCTAAGTTACTTTGGCATAGTGATTATACTGTTTAGCACACTGTGTCTGAACCTCTATATGCCCATACCTTCTGTATGCCCATTTATGCTCAAATCACCATTTACCCCATTTTAACCCATACCATTAGATCAAAGGTCTTGTATCTATTTTCTGATACAAATTCACAGTCAAGTTAAAGTTATCCACACTTGTGTTCCTTTCAGGGCCATCTTAAGAGCATTATAGGCCCCCGGGCAATACAGTGCACTGGGGCCCCTGTGTGCACTACACACCACACTGACCACTACATACCACACCACACTGACCACTACACACCACACTGACCACTACACTACATACCACACCGACCACTACACACCACACTGACCACTACACTACATACCACACTGACCACTACACTACATACCACACCACACTGACCACTACACACCACACCACATACCACACTGACCACTACACTACATACCACACTGACCACTACACACCACACTGACCACTACACACCACACTGACCACTACACTACATACCACACCGACCACTACACACCACACTGACCACTACACTACATACCACACTGACCACTACACTACATACCACACCACACTGACCACTACACACCACACCACACTGACCACTACACTACATACCACACCACATACCACACTGACCACTACACTACACACCACACTGACCACTACACACCACACTGACCACTACACTACATACCACACTGACCACTACACTACAAACCACACTGACCACTACACTACAAACCACACTGACCACTACACTACAAACCACACTGACCACTACACTACAAACCACACTGACCACTACACTACAAACCACACTGACCACTACACTACAAACCACACTGACCACTACACTACAAACCACACTGACCACTACACTACAAACCACACTGACCACTACACTACAAACCACACTGACCACTACACTACATACCACACTGACCACTACACTACAAACCACACCACACTGACCACTACACTACATGCCACACCACACTGACCACTACACTACATGCCACACTGACCACTACATGCCACACCACACTGACCACTACACTACATACCACACTGACCACTACACACCACACTGACCACTACACTACAAACCACACTGATCACTACACTACAAACCACACTGACCACTACACTACAAACCACACTGACCACTACACTACAAACCACACTGACCACTACACTACAAACCACACTGACCACTACACTACAAACCACACCGACCACTACACTACAAACCACACCGACCACTACACTACAAACCACACCGACCACTACACTACAAACCACACCGACCACTACACTACAAACCACACCGACCACTACACACCACACTGACCACTACACACTAACCTACCTGAATCCTATACTGACCACTACTACACAAACTACACTACCCACTGACCACTACATACCACACTGACCACTACATACCACACCGGCCACTACACTACATACCACACTGACCTACCTGAATCCTATACTGACCACTACACTACATACCACACTGACCTACCTGAATCCTATACTGACCACTACACTACATACCACACACCACACCACACTGACCTACCTGAATCCTATATTGACCACTACTACACAAACTACACTACCCACTGACCACTACATACCACACAACACTAACCTACCTGATTCCTATACTGACCAGTACACTACACACCACCCTACCTGATTTCTATACTGACCACTACTACACAATCTACACTATCCACTGACCACTACACTATACACTACATACTGACCGCTACAGAATACTCTATCCACAGACCAATACACCACACACACAATACATTACACTACACACAATACATTACACTACACACAATACACTATACACAATACATTACACTACACTACACACAATACATTACACTATACACAATACACTACACACAATACATTACACTACACACAATACATTACACTATACACAATACATTACACTACACACAATACATTACACTACACACAATACACTATACACAATACATTACACTACACACAATACATTACACACAATACACTACCACACAATACATTACACACAATACATTACACTATGCATTACACACAATACATTACACACAATACATTACACTATACATTGACTTTATGGCTGCTCCCTCTCCCCAGACCATATCTACTCCCCCCCCCCCCCCGTCCAGCAAAAAAAAACTCACGAGTGAGTCCCTTACCTTTTTTTTCCTTTCATTTCTGCTCTGCGCCGCCTGTCACACTGCCAGACTGCCTGCCCCAGCGGGGATGATCGGTGACCCGGAGAGGAGGAGGCGTCCGAGGCGAAGATAGCGGCCACAGCTCACAGTGAAGGCCAGCCCGCTCTCCCACGATTGAGGACAGGCCAGCCCCACCTGCTGCACATGACCCCTTTCGCCCAATCACAGGGCGCCAGGGGCCGGCCTGAGACTGGAGCGCGGGGTCACAGGGAATAAAAACGAGGGTGACACAGATGCTTGGCTCGCTGGGCAGGTGGGGCCCCCCAAGCAAGTGGGGCCCCCGGGCAACTGCCCAGCGTGCCCAATGGAAAAGACGGCCCTGGTTCCTTTAAGTACATGCAGGAATTTTCACTGAACTAGGTATGCCACAGTGGCTGAGGTTGTTCGTGGAGCCGAGGCACAGAACACAGAGCCCAAATTACCAAGCGGCTCCTTTAGGGGTAGCGCTACACTTCCATTAGACAGTTTTGGTTATATTTACTATATGTATGGTGATCCACAACTAAAACAAGACAAATTATATTGTATCCCAGTCAGAAGAATAGAATTATTTTCCTAGCTATTAAAAATATCCACTATGGACCACATACTTCTTTGTGTTAGATTGCTGTTGTGTTTTGTCTAATTTCAGCCTAGGTATAAATTACATTACATGCATATTGATCATACATTTTGACAGTTGAATATAAATCTATGCTTGTTTGCAGAGTTTGAAATACATTATATATTATAATGTTATCGTTATTATTATAATGCTATTATTATATAATATGGAAAACATTATCCATGCTGCTTACAAGAGCATGCTGAACTACGCCACTGTGTTGCAGTGTAATGCAGTCTGACATTTCAGGGATTGACAGCAGATATTGCAAGAATTAGTTATACAACTGTTTAAACCACTTCCCATAACTCCACTTGTCATTGTGACTGATATTGACATGGAAATTCAGTGTTGGTTCTGGAATGAATTAATCTTTTTTTTTTTCCGATTATCCCTTGTCTCTGGATGGTTATTATGAAACTAAAGGATGCTTTATTTTTTCTTAAAATCACACAGCTAAAACCACACCCAAGGATTGTTACAATACAGGCATGCATAGGCAGGCATTTGCAATATCCATCTATCTATCTATCTATTAGGGATGGGCCCGGTGCTCGATGCGAACCCACGTTCGCATCGAGCACCGGGCGTTCGCTCGCTCGGCGAGCCCAGAACTATTTTGGCCGCTCGCATCACGTTCGTGTGATGCGAGCGGCCCCGCAATGCATTGCGGTCGGCGCAGCCGGCGCAGTGCATTGCTGGCTGATGATTGGCCAAGCATGCACTGTGACCCCGCATGCTTGGCCAATCACAGCCCCGGAAACTCGAAGAGCCATAATTGGCTACAGGCAGGACGCCTGTAGCCAATTACAGCTCAGGGGCTGTAGTACACGCCCCCCCCTATAAAAGGCCGCCACGCCGTCTGCGCCGGTCACATGCTGTTCCGGCGCAGATTGAGCAGGCTAGATCTGTGACACTCTGCTGGATTTAGTTAGGTAGAGAGATTCACTTACAGAGATTGAGTTAGATAGATTCAGTTACAAAGATTGATTGAGAAAGAGGGGCTTGTAGTGTGTTCGTGGCAGGCAGGCAGAGCTCCTATATTTTGTTACCAGAAGCACCTATAGGACTTGTAGTGTGTTCGTGGCAGGCAGGCAGAGCTCCTATATTTTGTTACCAGAAGCACCTATAGGACTTGTAGTGTGTTCGTGGCAGGCAGGCAGAGCTCCTATATTTTGTTCCCAGAAGCACCTATAGGACTTGTAGTGTGTTCGTGGCAGGCAGGCAGAGCTCCTATATTTTGTTCCCAGAAGCACCTATAGGACTTGTAGTGTGTTCGTGGCAGGCAGGCAGAGCTCCTATATTTTGTTCCCAGAAGCACCTATAGGACTTGTAGTGTGTTCGTGGCAGGCAGGCAGAGCTCCTATATTTTGTTCCCAGAAGCACCTATAGGACTTGAAGTGTGTTAGTCCCATCACACACACAGAGCTATATTTTCTTCCCAGAAGCACCTATAGGACTTGAAGTGTGTTAGTCCCATCACACACACAGAGCTATATTTTGTTCCCAGAAGCACCTATAGGACTTGAAGTGTGTTAGTCCCATCACACACACAGAGCTATATTTTCTTCCCAGAAGCACCTATAGGACTTGAAGTGTGTTAGTCCCATCACACACACAGAGCTATATTTTGTTCCCAGAAGCACCTATAGGACTTGAAGTGTGTTAGTCCCATCACACACACAGAGCTATATTTTCTTCCCAGAAGCACCTATAGGACTTGAAGTGTGTTAGTCCCATCACACACACAGAGCTATATTTTGTTCCCAGAAGCACCTATAGGACTTGAAGTGTGTTAGTCCCATCACACACACAGAGCTATATTTTCTTCCCAGAAGCACCTATAGGACTTGAAGTGTGTTAGTCCCATCACACACACAGAGCTATATTTTGTTCCCAGAAGCACCTATAGGACTTGAAGTGTGTTAGTCCCATCACACAGACCTTTATTTTCTTCCAGAAGCACCTATAGGACTTGAAGTGTGTTAGTCCCATCACACACACAGAGCTATATTTTGTTCCCAGAAGCACCTATAGGACTTGAAGTGTGTTAGTCCCATCACACACACAGAGCTATATTTTGTTCCCAGAAGCACCTATAGGACTTGAAGTGTGTTAGTCCCATCACACACACAGAGCTATATTTTGTTCCCAGAAGCACCTATAGGACTTGAAGTGTGTTAGTCCCATCACACAGACCTTTATTTTCTTCCCAGAAGCACCTATAGGACTTGAAGTGTGTTAGTCCCATCACACACACAGAGCTATATTTTGTTCCCAGAAGCACCTATAGGACTTGAAGTGTGTTAGTCCCATCACACACACAGAGCTATATTTTGTTCCCAGAAGCACCTATAGGACTTGAAGTGTGTTAGTCCCATCACACACACAGAGCTATATTTTGTTCCCAGAAGCACCTATAGGACTTGAAGTGTGTTAGTCCCATCACACACACAGAGCTATATTTTGTTCCCAGAAGCACCTATAGGACTTGAAGTGTGTTAGTCCCATCACACACACAGAGCTATATTTTGTTCCCAGAAGCACCTATAGGACTTGAAGTGTGTTAGTCCCATCACACACACAGAGCTATATTTTGTTCCCAGAAGCACCTATAGGACTTGAAGTGTGTTAGTCCCATCACACACACAGAGCTATATTTTGTTCCCAGAAGCACCTATAGGACTTGAAGTGTGTTAGTCCCATCACACACACAGAGCTATATTTTGTTCCCAGAAGCACCTATAGGACTTGAAGTGTGTTAGTCCCATCACACACACAGAGCTATATTTTGTTCCCAGAAGCACCTATAGGACTTGAAGTGTGTTAGTCCCATCACACACACAGAGCTATATTTTCTTCCCAGAAGCACCTATAGGACTTGAAGTGTGTTAGTCCCATCACACACACAGAGCTATATTTTGTTCCCAGAAGCACCTATAGGACTTGAAGTGTGTTAGTCCCATCACACACACAGAGCTATATTTTGTTCCCAGAAGCACCTATAGGACTTGAAGTGTGTTAGTCCCATCACACAGACCTTTATTTTCTTCCCAGAAGCACCTATAGGACTTGAAGTGTGTTAGTCCCATCACACACACAGAGCTATATTTTGTTCCCAGAAGCACCTATAGGACTTGAAGTGTGTTAGTCCCATCACACACACAGAGCTATATTTTGTTCCCAGAAGCACCTATAGGACTTGAAGTGTGTTAGTCCCATCACACAGACCTTTATTTTCTTCCCAGAAGCACCTATAGGACTTGAAGTGTGTTAGTCCCATCACACACACAGAGCTATATTTTGTTCCCAGAAGCACCTATAGGACTTGAAGTGTGTTAGTCCCATCACACACACAGAGCTATATTTTGTTCCCAGAAGCACCTATAGGACTTGAAGTGTGTTAGTCCCATCACACACACAGAGCTATATTTTGTTCCCAGAAGCACCTATAGGACTTGAAGTGTGTTAGTCCCATCACACACACAGAGCTATATTTTGTTCCCAGAAGCACCTATAGGACTTGAAGTGTGTTAGTCCCATCACACACACAGAGCTATATTTTGTTCCCAGAAGCACCTATAGGACTTGAAGTGTGTTAGTCCCATCACACACACAGAGCTATATTTTGTTCCCAGAAGCACCTATAGGACTTGAAGTGTGTTAGTCCCATCACACAGACCTTTATTTTCTTCCCAGAAGCACCTATAGGACTTGAAGTGTGTTAGTCCCATCACACAGAGCTCCTCTATTTTCTTTGCAGAAGCACCCATAGGACTTCTAGTGTGTTAGTGGCATCACACAGAGCTCCTATATATTCTTCTCAGCAGCACCCACAGGACTTCTAGTGTGTTAGTGGCATCACACAGAGCTCCTCTATTTTCTTTGCAGAAGCACCCACAGGACTTCTAGTGTGTTAGTGGCATCACACAGAGCTCCTCTATTTTCTTTGCAGAAGCACCCACAGGACTTCTAGTGTGTTAGTGGCATCACACAGAGCTCCTCTATTTTCTTTGCAGAAGCACCCATAGGACTTCTAGTGTGTTAGTGGCATCACACAGAGCTCCTCTATTTTCTTTGCAGAAGCACCCACAGGACTTCTAGTGTGTTAGTGGCATCACACAGAGCTCCTCTATTTTCTTTGCAGAAGCACCCACAGGACTTCTAGTGTGTTAGTGGCATCACACAGAGCTCCTCTATTTTCTTTGCAGAAGCACCCATAGGACTTCTAGTGTGTTAGTGGCATCACACAGAGCTCCTCTATTTTCTTTGCAGAAGCACCCACAGGACTTCTAGTGTGTTAGTGGCATCACACAGAGCTCCTCTATTTTCTTTGCAGAAGCACCCACAGGACTTCTAGTGTGTTAGTGGCATCACACAGAGCTCCTATATTTTCTTTGCAGAAGCACCCATAGGACTTCTAGTGTGTTAGTGGCATCACACAGAGCTCCTATATTTTCTTTGCAGAAGCACCCATAGGACTTCTAGTGTGTTAGTGGCATCACACAGAGCTCCTATATATTCTTCTCAGCAGCACCCACAGGACTTCTAGTGTGTTAGTGGCATCACACAGAGCTCCTCTATTTTCTTTGCAGAAGCACCCACAGGACTTCTAGTGTGTTAGTGGCATCACACAGAGCTCCTCTATTTTCTTTGCAGAAGCACCCATAGGACTTGTAGTGTGTTAGTGGCATCACACAGAGCTCCTATATTTTCTTCTCAGCAGCACCCACAGGACTTCTAGTGTGTTAGTGGCATCACACAGAGCTCCTCTATTTTCTTTGCAGAAGCACCCATAGGACTTCTAGTGTGTTAGTGGCATCACACAGAGCTCCTATATATTCTTCTCAGCAGCACCCACAGGACTACCGACTACAATGGCTGGAAGACCGCCAGGGGGAGGCAGAGCGTGCAGAGCCAAGAACACAGGGCAGGCAGGCTCTGTTTCTAGTGGACGTGGCCGTGGACGTGGACGTGGTCGTGCATCGTCATCAGCACGTGGCCATGGGACACGCGCGTCTTTGTTTTCGGCAGCTGGACATTTGGAGCCGCATCATGCTGAAGGCTTGGTAGAATGGATGACCAAGCCCTCCTCATCCTCCTCATCCTCTCTCACCCAGGCTCAGGGTACTGACAGAGCATCATCAGCCACCCCTTCCCTAGACCCACCATGTCCTCCTGAGGAGTCCCCCGAACTCTTTGAGCACAGTGTTGGGTACATGCTCCAGGAGGATGCCCAACGATTCGAAGGCTCGGATGACGATACCCAGCTTGAGGAATCTGGCAGTACTGTTCCACCAGCTGCAGCTTACTGCCAGGTTTGCTCTAGTGGTGAAGAGGGAGGGGATGATGAGGTCACTGACTCCACGTGGGTGCCTCAAGGGAGAGAGGATGAGGAGGAGGACGAGGAGGAGGAGGATGCGGCGTCACATGTCCAACGAGGCAGGATGCCCCCTGGAGGCCAGGTAGAGGCCAGCACAGCAACTGTACAACACCGCAGAGCTCCGCCTGTGCAGGGCGCTGCCTCTGCACGTTATCAGAAAAGTTCTTTGGTGTGGGCCTTTTTTGAGACGAGTGCAGCAGATCGCACCACTGCTATTTGCAATATTTGTCTCAAGCGTATCTCGCGTGGCCAAAACATCAGCCGCTTGGGCACGACAAGCATGACCAGACATATGGCGACCTGCCATGCAGCTCGTTGGCAGGCACACATAAAAGACCCACACCAAAGAACTAAGCGGACCTCTCCTTGCTCCTCAGCTGGGATCTCCATCCCCACTACACCTTCAGTCCTCTCTGAAAGCTGCTCTGAGAGGACTGAAGGTGTAGAATTAGGTGTGTCACAACCAAGTACTTGCAGTACACCGACGTCCGATTGCAGCAGGCAAATTTCCCTGCCCCAGCTGCTGGACCGTAGAAAGAAGTACACTCCCAGCCATCCACATGCCCAGCGGTTGAATGCTAGCCTGGCTAAATTGCTAGCACTTCAACTGCTGCCTTTTCAGTTGGTAGACTCGGCCCCCTTCCGTGAGTTTGTTCAATGTGCGGTTCCTCAGTGGCAGGTTCCCAAACGCCACTTTTTCTCGCGGAAGGCGATTCCGTCTCTCTACCGGCATGTGGAGGGCAATGTCCATGCCTCGCTGGACAGGGCGGTCAGCGGTAAGGTGCATATTACCGCTGACTCATGGTCCAGCAGGCATGGACAGGGACGGTACCTTTCTTTCACGGCCCATTGGGTCACTCTATTGGCAGCTGGGAGGGATGCAGGACAAGGTGCAGTAGTGTTGGAGGTTGTTCCGCCACCACGCCTCCAAAACGCTACTACTGCTACTGGTTGTGACACACCTCTCTCCTCCACCCCCTCCTCTTCTTCTTCCTCCAGTGCTCTGTCCTTGGAACCAGCGGTGCTCCGTAGGCGTACAAGGGGCTACGCAAGTACGCAGGCAAAAAGATGCCATGCCGTGCTTGCGCTGGTGTGTTTGGGGGACAGGAGCCACACTGGGCCAGAGGTTCTGGCAGCTCTGCAGGGGCAGGCCGAGAGGTGGTTGACGCCACGTCAGCTTAAGCCAGAAATGGTCGTTTCTGACAATGGCACCAACCTCCTCTCCGCCCTGCGACAGGGGCAGCTCACCCATGTGCCCTGCATGGCTCACGTCCTCAACCTGGTGGTGCAGCGGTTCTTGGGCAGGTTCCCAGGCTTACAGGATGTCCTGAGGCAGGCCAGGAAAGTCTGTGTGCATTTCCGCCGATCTTATAATGCCAGTGCTCGGCTGACTGAGCTGCAAAAGGAGCTGAACCTGCCCAAGAACCGCCTAATATGTGACATGCCCACCAGGTGGAACTCAACGTTGGCCATGCTGCAGCGACTGCACACGCAGCAGAGGGCCATCAATGAGTACCTTTGCGACTACGGCACCAGGACAGGGTCAGGGGAGCTTGGTTTTTTTTCCCCACGTCAGTGGAGCATGATCAGGGATGCATGCACTGTCCTCTCACCATTTGAGGAGGCCACGAGGATGGTGAGCAGTGACAGTGCATGCATCAGTGACACTGTCCCTCTTGTCCACCTGTTGGAGCATACGCTGCGCGGGATAATGGACAGGGCACTTGAGGCAGAACAGAGGCAGGAAGAGGAGGACTTCCTTGCCTCTCAAGGCCCCCTTTATCCGGACAGTGTTCCTTCTGTCCCACCCATCACACAGGAAGAGGATGAGGAGGAGGAGGAGGAGGAGGAGGAGGAGGAGGATTGTGTGAGCATGGAGGTGGAGCCTGGCACTCAGCATCAGCAGCAGCAGTCTTTTAGGGATGATGTACAGTCCCAACAAACCAGTGGACTTGTACGTGGCTGGGAGGAGGTGGCTGGCGATCATGTCATCCTCAGTGACCCAGAAGACTCCGGACCGAATGCCTCAGCTAACCTACGCTGCATGGCCTCCCTGATCCTGCAAAGCCTGCGGAAGGATCCTCGTGTTCTTCGGATCAAGGAGAGGGACCATTACTGGCTGGCCACTCTCCTTGATCCGCGGTACAAGGGTAAGGTTGCGGACCTTATCTTGCCGTCGCAGAGGGAGCAGAGGATGAGACATCTCAGGGAGGCCTTGCAGAAAGGTCTGTGCAACGCGTTCCCAGAAACTGGGAGGCTACAAACTCCTGGTCCTGGGCGACGAGTTGCTGAGGCTTCGGTCAGTGGCAGAAGGAGCGGTGGGGAAGGTGGACGTCTGACCGATGCGTTCAGACAATTTTTTAGTCCGCAGCCCCAAGGTATGATCGGTTCCAGCAACCATCGCCAGCGTCTGATATACATGGTGCAGGAATACCTTGGGGCAAGGTCAGACTTGGACACCTTTCCCACCGAAAATCCTCTGGCTTACTGGGTCCTGAGGATGGATCACTGGCCAGAGCTTGCACAGTATGCAATTGAGCTACTGGCCTGTCCTGCCTCCAGCGTTCTTTCCGAACGCACATTCAGTGCTGCTGGAGGATTTGTGACTGATCATAGGGTGCGCCTGTCCACCGCCTCGGTTGATCGACTGACATTCATCAAAATGAATCAGTCTTGGATCACCACCAGCTACCAGGCTCCTGAGGCGGATATAACCGAATAATTTTTAATGTCACATCCCTTCAAGACTGCCTATGCTGATGCTGAGTGACTGTCCTCTTATGTTCACTGACTATCCTCTTCCTCCTCCTCAATGATCCATGCCACCACACCAGTGCCTAAGGCACAATTTTTTCAGCCCCTGTTTAACAGGGGCGTGTACTTACAATTTTTTAAAAAAAAAAAATGCTTCGCAACACGTGTGACTGCTGTGCTCCAAGTACAGTATCTGTGAGGGCCGGGTTGCAGTGTTGTGGCACCAGCACCAGTGCCTAAGGCACAATTTTTCAGCCCCTGTTTAACAGGGGCGGGTACTTACAATTTTTAAAAAAAATGCTTTGCAACACGTGTGACTGCTGTGCTCCAAGTACAGTATCTGTGAGGGCCGGGTTGCAGTGTTGTGGCACCAGCACCAGTGCCTAAGGCACAATTTTTCAGCCCCTGTTTAACAGGGGCGTGTACTTACAATTTTTTAAAAAAATGCTTCGCAACACGTGTGACTGCTGTGCTCCAAGTACAGTATCTGTGAGGGCCGGGTTGCAGTGTTGTGGCACCAGCACCAGTGCCTAAGGCACAATTTTTCAGCCCCTGTTTAACAGGGGCGTGTACTTACAATTTTTTAAAAAAATGCTTCGCAACACGTGTGACTGCTGTGCTCCAATTACAGTATCTGTGAGGGCCGAGTTGCAGTGTTGTGGCACCAGCACCAGTGCCTAAGGCACAATTTTTCTGCCCTGTTCATCAGGTGCTTGCAATTACAAATCTTGATCTAATAACTCACAGCAGGGCCCATTCCTGCGCCCACCAAGAGTAACTATGAGGGCCTACAGTCTTGTGGCAACACCGTCCACCACCACCGCCAAAGGCCCAATTTTTCTGCCCTGTTCATCAGGTGCTTGCAATTACAAATCTTGATCTAATAACTCACAGCAGGGCCCATTCCTGCGCCCACCAAGAGTCACTGTGAGGGCTTACAGTCTTGTGGCAACACCGTCCACCACCACCACCACCAAAGGCCCAATTTTTCTGCCCTGTTCAACAGGTGCATGCAATTACAAATCTTGATCTAATAACTCACAGCAGGGCCCATTCCTGTGCCCACCAGTCTTGTGGCTACACCAACATCTAATAGGGCAAATTTCTGCAGAGTATATACGGCAGGCCCCTACTTTCAAACATCCAACTTACAAACGAATCCTACTTGCAAACGGAAATAGAAAACAGGAAGTGAGAGGAAATCTACCCCTAGGAAGGGAAATTCTATCATGTTAGATTTAATTTGGGAAAAAGGTATCTCCTCTCTACTGATGCTTTATCACCAATCCTTGTTTCAATTAAAACCCCACTTTTCCAAAAACATTTGTCATTGGGACGGAAAGTGAGGTGACATGTTCTGAACAGATGTGCAAAGACAGCAAATGTTACAGGGGTGATAACCCCTCCCTATGTTCTCCAAAAAGCATAAAAATAGATTTTTTTGGGATGGAGCTACACTTCATAATGTACCTGTTCAGATTCTACTTAAGAACAAACCTAAAGCCGCAAGTGGTTTTAAATGGCTTCTTTTTTTCCTTTACAAATGTCATTTTGTGCAAGGACAGTTCTAAACACGGGAAACACATGCCACTTCACAGGCATACTTTGGACACCCCCCAGGTACCATATTTAAAGGAAAATTTCACTTTTTTTTTTTCACTTTATGCATCATTAAAATGACTGCTCCCGAAAAAACGTTAGTTTTTAAAAGTTCTTTTTGCATTGATATATGTCCCCTGGGGCAGGACCCGGGTCCCCAAACCTGTTTTATGACATTAACATGCATATTGGCCGTTGTAATTAGCACTTTTGATTTCGAACGTTCGCGTCCATTATAACGTATAGGGTTCGAAAATTCGCGCGAACTTTCGGTCGGTTCGAAGGTTCTGGTGCGAACCGAACCCGGGGGTGTTCGGCTCATCCCTACTATCTATCTATCTATCTATCTATCTATCTATCTTTCTTCCACAAAATTGGCTACATGAGATATGTTTATATACAGAAGTTTGGAGAACAGATGGCTAAAAAGTTGAATAATCATCTTTTCCTTAACATGATGTCAATCATTTGGACAACCCATGACCACTTTATCAGAATTACATTTGTAATATTGTCATATTAAATAAACGTGTTATCTATCTGCTTGTGGCTTAATCATTCAAAATGAGTAAAGATTCCAGATTGGCAATATTTACCACTATTTCAGTCTGCCCAAAACCTAGGCATAGGTGCCCAAATTTTACAGATTGTTCATTCACTACACACTACATTCTATTTTAGTAATACCAGCATAATTTCCATTGTGAAAGCAAGAGCATTCCTGCAGACATTCAGGCATGTATAAGGTGTGTGGTCCACCAAATTTACATACATTACCAGGCATAAAGATAGGATAAAGTTAAAGAAAAACAGGAGTGGACTTACAGTTCCAAATGAAAGTGGGAGATTCATCATAATGCCTTCAGGCGGATGAATCATATATTTCGGCATGCAGCTAAATAATTCCAATTATATCCATGGTTCTACATTTTAAGACACATCACCAGGAGCTTCTGGGATCAGAAGACCCAGCTTCAGATTCTGCAGACACAGACCAGATTTCAACTATTGTTCTCAGTATTAATCAGAGGCCTCTTACCACCATCTCCTTGATTCCACCCTGTTATGACTGCTCACACTGGGGTACCACACCTACTAGGTCCTGTCCTCTTCAGCGTAGTAATTTCTAGTGTCTGTACACTGCATCTCTCTTTTAATATAGCCATTTCTGCATTACTCCCCTAAGTTTTGTCCCCCAGCAGACACTTGCTTCATTTCATTTTCAAAAGCTCAGACTCTTTTTATAGCACAAATGGCTACAAGGAACACATGCATTATGTATTGTTATAGAACTAAAAAAAATTCAAAGCAGGACACAAAAAAAGCATGATTATTGGGCTAGTACTCACTAGAATAAAGATATGATTACTAAACTTTAATTTAAACATTTTGTGCTATCAAACATTCCTTCTCTATAAGAGTCTGTCAAATATCCCATGCAATATGGAATCCCTTGATGATCATGACCCCTACTCCTTGTTCCCTATAGACAAAGGAGCTGTTCTGAGTGATCACATGGTAGACTTGGATATATTTTGTACATACAGAAAGGTCTTACTCTCACAAATATCTCATAAAAATTACCTTCACCATGACCAGCCGGTGTCCTTTCTCCTGATTTGAGGTAGATTTCCTCCAATCATAAAATAGGACTTCTGTAGCTGTGCTATGGTGGAAGTTTTGAGGCTAAATTATTTAGCAACCCCCCATCCCCTTTTACAATCTGATTGTGGAGCTATTTCCAACTGTGTAGTAAGCAGGAAATAAAAAAAACAACAACAGATAAAAAAAGAGCACTGATACCCAAAGGGAAAGCAGTACAGGAACTTCTGGCATCTTGTAGAAATACTATATGTAGAGTGGTTTAAAGAAGACAAAAGCATGCATAAACAAGCATGAGAACCATGAAAGTATATGCAATGCCAATAAGTAAAATATTAATAAAAGTTTCTGAGATTTCTTTAAATTCTGCATAATCCCCAAAATAATTTTATCATGTATGTATAAAATATATAGGAAAAATGATAACAAAATATAGCAAATAAACAATAGCATATAGAATTGCTACACATAATTTATTGTTATTAACAGTTACCTTGCCTGTTCATACTGCAGAATTTTAATTTTCTGTAAAACTAAATGCAATATGGTAAGCTGAAGGCAACAGTGTTGGTCATCTTACTTTAAAAAAGTAATTAGTTAAGTTACAAATTACTTCTCCCAAAAAGTAATTGCGTTAGTAACTCAGTTACTACATTGGAAAAGTAATTAGTTACGCAGAAAAGTAACTGTGACTTTTTAAAAAAATATTCTATACGTGTAACTAAGGGGCGGGTCTAGTATTACTGTAACCAAGGAGCGCATTTATTATTATTGTTATATATCGTGTAACCAAGGGGCTGCTCTATTATTACTCTAACCAAGGGGCAGATCTGTTATAGCGTGTAAGCAAGTGGTGGCGGGTCTGTTATTATTATATCGTGTAAGGGGCGGATGGCTACAGAAGAGGGCGAATGTTAAATTAATGGGCATAGCTCTATTTATAACAATAATAATAAATGCGCCCCTTGGTTACAGTAATACTAGACCCGCCCCTTACTTACACGATAGACGCCCCTTGCAGAGTAGCACGAGCATCAGGAGCGTGCGGCATCGCCTCATACAATTAAATGTTAACTGCACCTGCGCGGTGTAGAGTTCACTCAGAGCTGTTTAGGTTCGGCAATTTTCGGAAGCTCCGTAGTCCTTTGTACTGCGCAAGCCCTGCGCCTGCGCAGTACAGGGGGTCCTTATCCGGCGGGGGAAATTTTTCGGCAGGACACCGGAATTACACTACTGCCATCTAGTGGCAGTAGATGTAATTGGGGTAACTAAGCCAAAGTAATGGGAACTGAGTTACCATGAGGGGAAAAGTAATCAGTTAGATTACTCGTTACCCTCTAAAGTAACTGCGTTAGGTAACTCAGTTTTATTTTAACTCAGTTACTTACATCCCTGGAAGGCAATGGCATCTTGGTGTACAGAATGCCACCAAGAAATGTAATTTCCTGCTTGGTTATCGAACTCTGCGCTAAAGTACAAGTCAGTCTGCATTTTTGGTGAGACACTCCCTAAGGATTAATCACTTCTAAAGGGATGTAGACACTGCAGCTTTTCTCATCAAAACCCTGAAAATGCACCAACTGGTTAAAATGAATCAGTCAATCCCATTTATTAGAATCAGTTTGCAGGGAGGCGAGGGGAGGATGAGTCAGGACGTGCGGACGTAGTCACGCACGGGGGGAGGGGCCTGATGCAGCGAGCGGCCTGAGTGAATGCTGACCGCGAGGAGGATAGATGCTGGCGCCCATGGAAGGTAGGCGCCGTGCACCTCCGAGCGACAGCACTACGCCCGGGAGACGCTCCGCACGGATCGGAGCCTGCTGACTGGCGCCGTGCTGACCGACACCCGGAATCACCCCTGCCTCCTTCACCCTGAGCCCTCCTCCCCGCCGAACCGGACCTTCGATGTCTTCCTCCTGGGCAGTAAGAGGAGCCCGGTCCGTGAGTAAACACTGATTACCAGCCCCCCCTGCAAGGGGGAAAGGCTTTCTAAACCCCTTTACACCCGCGCTGGGAGGTAAGCAAGATTCTGTCTTTACATACAACAGCTTGTCACTCCAATGAGGAGGAATTTATCAAGGGACTTTGTCGGTTTCCATGTGTACAACTGAAATAGCGACGTGCTGGGGTCAAGGAATGTTTTAAGTTCAGGATTACAGATGTATCACGGACAATGTCATTTGCTCTATCTTTTTGCTTTTTTTTTTTTTTTCCCCCTTATTAGCTGCTAGTACGTGTCCCCTTGCTCTCTCCCTAAAGCTGAGGGTTGTACTGTCTTTTTTCTCCTCTGACACTGGTACGACTGCCTCCCTTTGGGGACGCGATAGGCTCCCCCTAGTAGCCTGAACAGAATAGGCTGACGATCGCTAAAAGGATTTATGGCTCTCTAAAAAGGACTAGAAACCCTCTATAAGCCGAACTTTGAGCTTCTAGTGTATAACTTTTATATAGCTCATTGCCCCTCACTAAACAAAAAGATCTTAGCTTCCAACCTGGGCTGGTGAAACCTTTATTTACCGCATCTAGGGGGGGGAATTGCTCCCCCTCCAGGGGAGAGGAGGGTACAAGGAAAGGGCGCCTCGCGCTGGCAAGGAGAGTTACTGTCCTTACTTCCCTCATTTTGTGTCTGCCCTACCCTCCCTCTTAGGGCTCTGGCACTCAACCCCAGTCCGTTGTCCCCACGGGGTTTCTTTCCCCGCAACTCCATAAACCTCCTGACGGGGACTTATTTCAAAGACCTGAGGGCCCCTGTCGGTCTCCTTGGCCCCTCTCTTTATTTTTGGAGGGCTTATGCAGGCGACTGGCCGTAGGGATCACGCGAGGCTGGAGGGTGAGACCCTCTGACGCGGGAGTTTCCCTTCAGGGGCACGTATCATCCACCTCTAGAGCCCTGGAAGGGTCACCCCATTGGGACAGAGGTAGCTCTTTGACTGCTTTACAGGGGAGGGTCTGCCAGAGACTCATAATTACTTTGAGGTAAAACCTCTGCTGAACATCTGGTATAGCTCCCACTTGCAGGACCAAGAAGAAGAGTAATAGGAACTGGGCTCGGAGGAGGTGGGGTGCAATAAGTAGCGTCACCTAAAACAACTTGAGGAAGCATCCCCCCTATCAAGCTGGGGAGGAGAATTAGAAAACTCCCCAAAGGAAATATGAGTAAACCATCTAAAAAAGCGCCCCCAAAAACCCCGAAAGCCACGGCCAGTGACATAAAACAATACATGAGACCCGGATCTAGCCCACAACCGCTTAATACAGACCATCAATCTAATGCTATGACAGATAGAAGGAAAGGCAAGGATAAGAAAGCAGATATGACACTTGACCAGACCCTATCAGAACAGGCGATGGAAAGCGAGCCGAATGGAAGTAGGCCCCCTGAACAAGTGGCTGAGTCACAGGGCCCCTCAAAGAAAGAAATGGAGGAAATGCTCCTGAAGATGGAAAATTCCATTAAAGGGGAATTTACCCTCCTTAGAGAGGACTGGGGCCACCTGCTGGGAAGGGTTGAAATTGTTGAGAAAAAAGTAGAAGGTCAGGAACACGAGACTCTCGAACTGAAGGAACAAATACGAGCCTTACACCTGAAACAACGGGACACCCTATATAAGCTGGAGGATATCGAAAATAGAAATCGGAGACAGAATATTAGGGTGAAATCGGTCCCCGAGAAGGAGGGAGAGGATTTAAGGGACACTATATTTCTAATACTCAACCCGCTTCTAGCAGGAGGCCGGGAAAATTTCCCTAAAATTGAGAGGATCCACCGACTGGGCAGAAGACAAACAGCAGACTCTGGGAGACCCCGAGACATTATCGTCAGGTTTAGATATTACGAGGAAAAGGCGGAAATCTGGGCTAAATTATACCGAAGCCCCCCCTTGAATTATGAAGGCTCCGAAGTTCAAATTTACTCAGATCTATCTCCCCAGACCTTAGAAAGACGCAGGCAGCAGAGGCCCTTATTAGAAGCTTTGCGATTGGCAAATATAAAATACACCTGGGGGTTCCCGGCTAGCCTGATTGGGAACAAGGATGGGCGCTCAGCCAGACTGCGCTTCCCGGAGGAGGTCCCAGATTTCTGTAGTAAAATGGGCATCCAAGTCCCGGCCCTCCCAGGATGGGTAGAGAGGGGAGAGTACGGTTAAATTCCCTTGGGGGAAGATAAAATTTTTTGGGGAGGAGGGGTGTTTTTTTTTTTTTTTTTTTTTTTTTTTTTTTTTTTTTTTCCGGGTGTCGGTCGGGTGGGTGCTAGGGCAGCAGGGAATTACATCTTCTCTTTTCTCGCCCGCTGCTCCCCGATGATGGATACATTATCGGGAGAGTGGCTGGATTTTCCAGCCACTCAGTGCCCCACCCTTCCTGAGCTAGTAGGAGAGACGTGGGAGGCCAGACACCTGAATGGCTCCCAACGACTCTAAGACCCTAGAGAGGGCCAGGGTGGGGAGGGAGGGGAGGGGAGGTGGGGGGGGTTTTGGGTCAGAGGGGTGGGGAGGGGGGAGATGACGGGGGGAGGGGGGGAGGAGGAGGGGGGAGGGTAGAGAGGGAGGGGGGGGGGATCCCCCCGCGTCGCCCCGACACTGCGTGTACACCAACATTAAAAGCTTTCCTATTGTGCCGAGATGACCCTGATTAAATTTGTATCCTATAACGTAAAGGGACTTAATCTCCGGGCCAAAAGACAAAGGATCCTTGAGGAGCTGAGAGCGTACGGGGCAGGTGTGGTCTTCCTTCAGGAGACACACCTGTCCCGGATGTCTAACATCAGATTAACCTCGGGTCATTTCCCATCTTGGTACTACAGCGATGCCATTATTAATAGGGCCAGGGGGGTGGCCATCGGATTCTCTAGGGATATACAGTTTCAATTGGAGAGTAGGGTGGAGGACCCAGAGGGTAGATTTTTGTTTTTAAGAGGTTCGCTTGGCGGTAATAAATATACTTTTGTAAACATATATGCCCCTAATACTAAGTCGATTAAATTTATGAAAGATATCCTGTCGAAGTTAAAAGAGTTCAGACAGGGGTATGTTATTTTGATGGGGGACCTCAACTTCTGCATGGACCCGGACCTCGATTGTACGTCCCGTGCACGTGGGGTTTGTAGTGTACAACTTAAAATGATTAAGCAGAACTTGAGGTCTAACCAGTTGGTTGACGTCTGGAGGATACAACACCCTGGAGACAGGGATTACACCTTCTATTCCCACGTGCACGGGACATACTCCCGATTGGACCATATTTTTATCGATCACGCCCTCTTAGAACGAGTCAAGGACACGAAGGTGGAGATCGTTTCCATTTCTGATCATGCCCCAGTCACAATGGTATTAGAATGCCCTGAACTACAGACCCCCTCAGCGAGCTGGAGATTGAACGAGGAACTCCTTTACGATGAAGAAATAGTGGAGCAAATTAAAAAAGAAATAAAACTTTTTTTTTGAAATCAATGATAATGGGGAAGTCCTGGGGTCAACTCTATGGGATGCCCATAAATCCTATATAAGAGGGATCTTAATCACAAAGGGGGCCTGGAAAAAAAAAAAGAAGTTAGGATAAAAAAAGATGCCCTTGTGGAAGAAATAAAAATGGCTGAGCAGATCCATAAATCCTCCACCGCGCCAAACAGGGACCTTTACTTAAAAATTATTGCCCTTAGAGAAGATTTAAAAGACCTGACGGAACAACAAATAAAACAAACATCTGACTTAGTGGCTAGGGAGAGGTACATGTGGAGCAATAAATCCGGAAAACATTTGGCTAGAACTCTCCGTAATAAAAAATCCCGTAACTATATTGAAAAAATAAGAAACAAAAAAGGGGACACTACGTACCTATCTAGGGATATCGCCGAATCTTTCAGGGCTTACTTTGAAGATGTCTATTCGGCGGAACCGCAGGGTATTAGATCTGATAGGGCGCAGAAGGGGGAAAGATTCCTGACGGGCGCTGGCCTCCCTAAACTTCTAACGGAGGTAAGCGAGGGGTTGGATAGTCCCTTTACGGAAGATGAGATTAAAAGGGCCTTGATGGGATCCCCGAAGGGCAAGAGTCCTGGACCGGACGGGTTCACTAACTTATATTATAAAACATTTCAGGAGGAACTAATTCCCAGAATCTGTACATACTTCAATGGACTTGGACAGAGTTTCGGAATGTCGACCGAGTCCTTAACTGCGGACATCACGATGATTCTGAAGGAGGGGAAGGATGGATCAGTGTGCTCGAGTTATAGGCCAATCTCGCTTTTAAATGCCGATACTAAATTATACGCGAAGGTTTTGGCTGAGAGGATTAGGGGCCACTTGAGCACACTGGTCCATCCCGACCAGGTGGGATTCGTCCCGGGTAGAGAGGGACGGGATAATGGGATACGAGCGCTGTTATTAATTCATAAGATCAGGAGGGCAGGGTCCCCAGGTCTACTCCTGTCGATAGACGCCGAGAAAGCGTTCGACAGGGTAGACTGGGGACTCATGTTTCAAACCTTAACCCATATGGGCTTCGGACCCAAGATCATTCAAAAAATAGCGGTACTGTATGCCCACCCAACAGCTAGGATCAAGATAAATGGAATGACCTCTGTGCCGTTTTATATGAAGAACGGTACTAGGCAGGGATGTCCGCTGTCTCCTCTTCTATTTATATTGACCCTAGAGCCTCTTCTCTCTACAATAAGGGGACACCCGGGAATACATGGGGTATCAGTGGAGGACGAGGAACATAAATTGGCGGCATTCGCAGATGACGTTCTGTTCTTCCTGGGAAACCCACAGATATCTATGCCCCTTCTGATGAAAGTCCTGAGGCAATATGGGGAGATATCTAACTTTAAAATTAACTCTTCTAAGACATTTGTTCTCAATGTCAACGTACCAAGGTCGGTCCAGCTGAGCCTTCAGGGGAGATTTGGGTTCCCTTGGAAGCAACAAATTAAGTACCTGGGCATAATTTTGTCCAGGTCCCTGAAGGCAATGTTTAATATTAACTATCTCCCCCTGCTAGATGACATTGCAAAAAAATGCAAAGAATTCAACAATAGGCCTTTGACTTGGTTGGGAAGGATTAATTCCGTAAAAATGATGATCCTACCACTAATTTCTTACAAATTTCAGATGCTCCCAGTCCCCCTCTCGGCAAATTATCTAAGAAAGCTAAAGTCTCTAATTATGAACTTTATCTGGGGACATAGGAAGCACCGCATAGCACTTCGTACCTTAAAACAAGAAAAAAACAAGGGTGGCCTAGCAGTCCCCGATATTGAAAACTACTATCAAGCAGCTGTCCTCTCTAGAGTTCCCGAGTGGGGGGCGGTTCATAGCGACAAAAGATGGGTAAAATTAGAAAAATCACTAAGTAATTTACAATTGGGTACCCTTATATGGAACCCACCTCACCACAGGTCTTTAGGAGAGAATACGCACGTCATAACCACTAACACATTGCGCATTTGGGATAGGGTCTATAAGCACTTTAATGTAGAGTACAACTCACCACTCATAGCACTTAGAAATAATGAATATTTTCAGCCAGGAAGGGTAACGGTGGGAGGGGGATGGGTTAAAAAAGAGGGCACATGCTTGAAAGATATAATGCAAAAAGGTAAGATACTATCACTCACCGAACTTTGTAACAAAGGAGATTTGTTTAAGATGGATGAATGGAGATACCTGCAGTTGTGCCACTTCCTAAACAGTCTTCCCCAACCGATTAGGGCCGCGGACGATTTGACCCGAATGGAGCGGGTGTTTACGGCCACTAAGGGGAGAAAAATGATCTCCAAAATATACAAATTATTAATAGAGGGGAGCGACTGGGGAATACCACCATCCATCCAAAATTGGGAGAGAGATTTGGGCACTAAAGTAGATGCACTTATGTTAGGTAAAATAATGAAACTAACCCACAGGTCTGCTATCGACACCAGGTCAGCTGAATTAAACTACAAAGTTATTTCACGGTGGTATATCACCCCGGCTAAGTTAAGTAAGTATCTCCCGGGTACCCCGGAGGCCTGCTGGAGGGGTTGCCCCGATAAAGGGACTATGGCCCACTTATGGTGGGCTTGCAGAAAAATTAAGACCTATTGGGCCAAGATTTTAGGGTACGTGAAGGAAATCACAGGAAACGAACTTGATAACGACCCGTGGGTTATTTTGATGCACGGCACTAAAGAAGGGATAAAACATTATGAGAGGTCACTGGTTCCCCACCTTTTGAATGCCGCCAAGCGAACAATAGCCAGAAATTGGGGCAATCACGATAGCCCACATATCTGGGAATGGATTGATAGGGTCGAAGATATACGCCAGATGGAGACTTTAAGGACTAGAGCTGAAGAAGGGAAGGGGGTCACGGAAAATATAAAATGGGAAGGTTGGCTTAAATTTAAAAAAACCTGGAGCTTTGCCGAAGCAGTTAGGATTCAGCTATAGCCCTTGAAGTGAGGGACATCTCGATGCAAATCGATGGATTGGCCGTGGTGCTGGGGCGACGCGGGGGGAAGGGAGGGAGGGGGGGAAAGGGGATAAAATGACCACAGGGAAGGAGACGGGGGAGAGGCAGTGTAATTGTTCTTAATTGCCTCTGTTATTATTTGAGTACGGTATGGTGTTTTCTCTTCTTCTTGACAAACTAAAGATAGCAAGCCACAATGATGTGACGACCCAATGGGACAGTGATGAACAGATAAGTTGATTCGGGTCCCTGGTGTTAGACTGAACTGATGTGGTTAAAAAAAAAAAAAAAAAAAAAAAAAGAAAAAAAAAAAATAAAAAAAAAAAGAATCAGTTTGCAAAGGACAACCAGCTTTTTCTACAAAGCAGAAATAGGTATGAATCTGCAACAAAGTTTGTTTAAAATCCTTGCAATATACAAGGATGAAACGAATCGAATTAGATACAGTATAATTAAATAATTCCAAAGCCTATTACATATGTAGCGCTGGTATTGTTGCCTGCTAATGTAATACAATGTTAATCTATGAGCAGTATTATAATTTAGTATTTGGCACCATCTAGTGGCCTATACTGGAAATGGACTCCAATTATTTTCTGTTCCAAGAGTATTAGAAATATAACAGGAAGTGACTGTTGTTTACATTTTACAATGACCTGCCTACCCAGAATGTAAAGTGACCTACCCATGAACACTCAGCACTGAACTGCATGCTGGGTAGGCTATAAAAGGACACACGCGGCCATTTTCATTCTCTTCTGGATGCGTGGCCTGCCTACAAGGACCTGTGAAGAGGTTTCCAGAGAGTGCGGCCTTCACCAACTGCGGAGCGGAACAGCCAGCAACTCTGCCTTACACCTGTGTGCGGGAAAGACTGTGTGAGCGGATCCGGAAGGAGTCAGAGACACCTGTCAGAGCCATCAGAGGGTCCTGGCTCATCTTGCAGAGCTGAGCAGTGTGACTGAGACCACCGGAGCGGAGCTGTTTTACTCTCCAGACCTGGTTGAGTGAGAGGGCTGTCGCCCATAGTTTCTTAATGTACTTTTATACACCTAGACTTTTAACACAGTGTTGCCTGGACCTGTAGTCCCGCAGAGGAGATCTTATCCAAAAGGACTGAGTTTAAACAGGCCTCAAGCCTACCCTTCACTATATTACTAACACTGTGTTATTCAAAGCCAATTGCACCGGAGGCAGTTACAGGTGTACTGCACTACAAGGATCGTTCTAACACTCACCCTACCATAATCCTTGTTTGTTCAATTGTTTGGATTATAATTTCTACAACACAAATAGCTAGCAGAAGACAGAAGACTAAAGACTGCATCTCATCTTATTACAAGGCCTTGCATCTTATTAATATTAAGAGGGACTGCATCATAAAGTAGGGGGAGCGCCCTAGTAATTGTGTTGTACTGTATTGATTACTTTACATTCCTGTGGTTACCTAGGTGTGCTGGAAGTGGGAAGGTGCCCAGCGTTAAGGTATTGTCACTCTGAGCACTAGTCCCACTTGGAGACACACTCTCAGGGGTTTATATGTACAGATTGTTGTGAATACCCATTGTGACAGTGCAAATACTGTAATTACTGTTTTATACCAATTCCAGTAAAAACATGTTTCTGGTTAAGTACAATTGGTGTGAAGCGTTACTCCTTTTCCTACAGGTGTAGCATCGGATACCCAGGTAATGATAAAGGTACACTATTGTTAGATTGTACATTGTGGGGTTATCTTTATTGTTAGCTTCACACCAACATTGCACCACAGCTGTGTCAAGGGGATTGAGCCAATCTATTGGGGGTTCAAAAGCAGAGTGCAGGCCCAATCAAATATCAGCAGCCCCTTCGAGGGTCAGTGCTACACGTGGGTGCTCGTCCGGGATTGGGGGCTCGTCTGGGATTCTGTCACTCTGCAAGCAAGCCCGCCCCCTTGGTGCCAGTATGGACCCCATCACAGTGGTCCCATGGTGCGAAGCAAAAGGTGCATGCTCAGAAGAGAGCGTGGCAATTGAACTCCCAGTAGAAGACTGGGAGGAAAAACAGGTTAAAGATATTGTACAGGCATTGTCCCCAGATAGGAAGGCCTATGTGATCACAGTGAGACCAGGCTATGGAACCTCTTACACCTATGCACTACTAGAGTGGAGGAAAGTTGTCCCTGAAAATTTCCAAGGTACCAGTGTAAATTTGTCAGACAGAACAAAGTTTTACCTGACGCATCCCGTCAGGTCAAGCGAGGACCGTCCCAGCCTAAGACAGATGAACCCCTCTAGCAAGAAGGAGAGGGCCGTTATTAAATCACTCAGAGCTAATCAGAGAAGTTCACAGTCAGAGCAACAATTTGCTGACCTGAAACAGCAATACAATGACATACAAGAGAGGTTTCAGGAGACCTCCAACATGATTGCAGAACACATCAAAGGACTAAGTGTCACATGCAGAGACCTGAGTGATAGTCAGGCAACACAAAGACCTGTGTCAGTAATAAAGACGCACTCATAACCGCCTGCCAGAAGTGACCATTGGGAAAGACTTCAAGATTGATGGCCAGATAGGTAGGAGAGAAGGGGCAGAAAGACAAGCTGTCCTACACAAATCTCTTACATCAGATTGAGTTGGGATTGCAAAAAGGATATTTGGAGTCTGAAATCAATGCCATTAGTCCAGGCCTAAGCATTAGAGGCATGTTGGAAATGAAAAATGGATTGACTCTAACACAATTCAAGAGGATACTAAAGAGTTATTACAAGGAGGAAGATGCTGCTGAACTATTCCATCAACTGATAAACATGGCACAGAGTAGTCAGGAGACTCCGCAGAACTTATTTAGAGCTATTGAACCGAAAGACCGCCTGCTGTCTGTCTCGAAGGGAGGGCTCTGAGGAACACTTTGGGGCTGAACTGATCCAAAAGAAATTCCTGATGTCAAGTTTCAGTTGAGGCAGTACCTGGACGATCCCTCTACTCCAGATGAAGTGCTCATTGAAGAAACTAACAAGGCAGCCAAGATTGAGGTAGAAAGGGACCAGAAACAAAGAAAAATCCAACTCCCTAGCACAACCAGAACCAAAGGACAGCAGTTAGATGTTATCCCAGGCATTCGAGAACCCAGTGTCCTGACAGTGGTCTTCACCCGCACAGCATCTGCCAACATGTGAGTCTGGGCTGGAGAAATTGCTCCAGACACAGAAGGAGATGTTAGAAATGATGGCTCTATTGACTGCTAAACTGGTTCAGCCACAGAAGGAAGATGTCTCGGCACCCAAGACCCTGACGGGCTCTACTGCCAACCAGACCGTGAAACCGGTGAAGAAAAAGATCTGTTTTAAATGCGGAGGAGTGGGACACTACCGTCAAGTATGTCCAAGCCCTACAAAATCTGAAGTAGAACAACAAAAAACGGCAGAAAACTTCAAAGGGCCCCAGTGAAGGAGTCAACTCCAAATCCACCCCTACACACCAGACCCCTGGGACCATGGCTAAGCCAAAGCGGAAGAAAAAGAATCCACGGAAGCCAAGTGTGAAGATACGAGCCACCAAGCAGGCCAAAGGTATCACTTTTGTGGACTTCCTCCCAAGCTAGTGGGGCCCTCCCCGATTGTCCCTATCCAGATAGAAGGGATATACACAAGAGCCCTGTTGGACACTGGAGCACAAGTGACCTTGTTGTACAGGGACTTTTAAGAAAAATATCTCAAACACCTGCCACTACAGAAGTTGGAGGAACTAGAGATATGGGGCCTAGGGACTCAGAACTTCCCTTACAACGGCTACCTACCCATCACGCTTACCTTCAACCAGAGTGTGGTGGGAAAGGCCAAAACATTTGATACCCTGGCAGTGGTGTGTCCTCACCCCCCAGGGGCTGATAGAAGTTCCCTCATCATTGGGACCAATACTGACCTGGTCCAAAGACTACTCATACCGCTTGTGCAGGAGAAGAGCACCCCTTCCACAAGGATGCACCCCATGCTAACACAGGTGTACAAGGACCTAGTGCACGAGCAGAAGGCCACACCAGAAGGAGTGGGAAAAATCTGGCGCCTAGATAAGAGTGAAAAACTGGTGCAGCCGGGTGAGTAAGTCTGTCTAAAAGCCTCTATCAAGCTAAGTTGGAGACAGCCTGGCCCTTTCGTTTTCTTTGAGACAGACGGGCAGAAACATGATAAAGGCCTGGAAATAATCCCAGAAGTGTTGTCGACCAAGGCACTGAAGAGAAACAAAGGGGGAGTCTCAGTCAGTGTTCGAAACGCAACAGCCTCACCTGTGAAGGTGCCAGCTAGAGTGCTCCTGGGACAGGTAAATCAAGCAACCCCAGTCTCACCGCGTGGTATCGTGGGAGAACAAGATGGAGAGATTCCCCTGGAAGAGTTCTACCCAAAGAACACACCCCTTACATCTGCTTTGATGGAGAGGGCCAAACCCAACTCATGAGATTGAGAGCCGCCTTCTCAAAGAGTGAGTTTGAGTTTGAGTGGGGCTAGCAAGGAGTGCTGAACACAGGATTCGGTTGAAGGAAGACAAACCCTTCAAAAAGGGATTATAAGGGAGTCCCGGAGTTCATATGCCTCTCCCATAGTGGTAGTAAGAAAGAAGAATGGGTCATTACGGTTACGTATTGACTACAGGACACTGAACCGAAGGACCATTCCTGACCAATACACCACACCTTGGATAGAAGATGCCTTACAGAGCCTGTCAGAGGTGAAGTGGTTCAGCGTGCTGGATCTAAAGAGTGGGTACTACCAGATCCCCATGTGTCCGGAAGATAGGGAGAAGACCGCTTTTTATTACCCCTGTACACACGGTCGGATTTTCCGATGACCAGTTCCGTCGGATCATGTCCGTCGGACTTTGTCCGATGTTGGTGTTGCGTACACATGGTCGGACAACGTTGTCGGAATTTCCGGTCTGCAAGAACGTCGTGACGTAAGTCGTCTTCCACGAGACTAGAAAAGGGAAGTTCAGCACCACGTCCTGCACCCGTTGGGCTCCTTCTGCTGATCCCGTGTTTATCGCGAGTTAGTTGAAGTTTGGGGACTTACGATTCGCGCTTCTCAGTTTTGTGACTCAGATCGTTACTGCACTTCAGTTTGTGCTTGTCGTGCGTATCTGTTTATTAGTGCGTGTAGTCAGTTCGCATTTGTTGGTCATTGCGGCCTATATCTTGATATAGGACGCTTTGATCTTCACTGCTTATTGTCTGCTCGTTTCTGGTATTCATTTCGTTCTTTCAGGCCTTGCTGTTTATCGGTGCTTTCTGTTTGTCCGTTCTGACCAGCCGACCGTTTGTGAGCGATGTTTCCCGTACGTACTCGTCGCCGAGTTCGTGCTGTACGCGGAATTGGTGTCGGGCTTTTAGCTTTGAGCCAAGACCCGTCCATGAACAGAGTGACGAGGAGTATGTGGACCAAGAATTGGTTGCTTCAGTGTGATCAGTTCTCGCACATGCCTTTGCTTCGTGAGATCCGGGAGAATAATCCTGATGATTTCAGGAACTTTCTCTGGATGACGAACCCCGTTTTTCACTGTCTTTTGGCTTTGCTGACCCCTTTTATCAGCCGGCAGGATACCTGCATGAGACAAGCCATCACTCCAGAGCAGAGGCTTGTTGCCACGTTGAGGTACTTGGCGACAGGGAGAAGCCTTCAGGATTTGAAGTTCTCCTCAGGTATCTCTCCCCAGGCCCTGGGAATCATTATTCCAGAGACCTGTTCTGCCATCATCCAGGTCCTGCAGGAGGACTATATTAAGGTAACATTTCTACTTTACTATTCCCTTCTATGTATGCTCTGTTTGCTAATGTCTTGTATTTTTGACCTCCTTCCCTAATTACCATGATTGCAATATGCTCTAATATGCTGTGCCCCTTTTCTCCTTCATGCATTTTTCCCTTCACTTACCTCCCCAGCATGCTCTTCTGGCCCAATAGACACCTATGGCCTAGTCCCTTAAGCAATGTATTTTGTCTGCTGCATAGTATTGTCTTCCCCCAAACACCCCCTAAAATATGCACAAATGTTTGCTGTGTGTTTTACTTCATGCAGAGCCCCTTTTGTTTCCCTTTTTTTTGGGGGGGGGGGGGGTGCCAAACTCATTAGGAACCCCCTCCCCCTACTGCTCTGTCAGATGCTACCAATCCTCTATCTGCTGGCTTTCCCAAGGTCAATACACACTATATACCTACCTCTTTATAGTGGGCATCTTTAGGGATGAATTCAGCAAAGCATGTAGTGCAAGGGGCTGGCTCCCTACTTTCCATTTCATAATTTTTTGTGTTCTTTCCCTCCTATTAGCTTGCTAGGTAATTGCAGAATGTCAAAATGTGCTTCCATAATTTTTTTGGGGTGGGGGGTGTTATTTGGAATGTTCTTTTAGGTTTCCTGTGGGCTGCCAATAGTGTTTTGTTAAGGAGGGTCTGGCCAAACTAGCATACATTATTGAGCCATTTGGCAATCAGTGAAGTGGAGAGGGTTACTTGTCCAAAGCCCCCCCCCCCAAACCCCTAGTTATTGTCAATGGCCCATCAGAAGTGGGTGGATTGATGGGGGGTGAGTAATCTGCTAGGGGGACCCTCTACTTTTGGGTGCAAATACTTTCCAGCTTACAATTTTAAAGTCTCATCTTGTTCCAAGATGTTATTGTCTAATCTGCTTGCAATGTTTATGTGCAAAGTGACTAATTTTTTTTTCTTGTTTCACTCCACAGTTCCCTTCCACGCCACAGGAATGGCAGACTCTGGCCTCCCACTTTGCCAGCCGTTGGGACTTTCCTAACTGCGGAGGTGCAATTGATGGGAAACACGTCCGCATCGTCCCACCCCCCAACTCGGGGTCCTACTATTATAATTACAAGGGGTTTAATAGTGTAGTGATGTTGGCGGTGGTGTCGGCGACATACGAGTTTTTGTATGTGGACGTGGGGATGAACGGCCGGATCTCGGATGGTGGTGCCATTGCGCACACGGAGTTCTATTGGCGTCTCCAGAGTGGCAGTCTGTGTTTGCCACCTCCAGAGGAGAATGCTGAAGGACTCCCCTTCGTCTTTGTCGCAGATGAAGCGTTTGCACTGACTCCCCATCTGATGAGGCCCTTCCCGATGAGGACCCTCACCCCAGACCAGAGGGTCTTCAATTTCAGGCTGTCGAGAGCCCGCAGAGTGGTGGAGAACACCTTCGGGATCCTGGCCAGCCGCTTCCGCCTGTTTTTGACGGCTATTTACTTGGCGGAATACAAACTGAACCACATAGTTCTTGCCTGCTGCATATTGCACAACTTTTTGAAAAGACACAACAGCAACTATGTGGTGGCCGTTGGCCCAGATGTGGACGGCCTTCCAATGCCGACCTCACAGCCCTTCAAGCGGCACATCCAGGCTTGCCCCCTCTAAATGCCCACGAGGTCCGCAAGCAATATATGGACTACTTTGTGGGTAGGGGGGCCATTGCTCTGCCTGACGATGTGTGAGAGGCATTTTTTAATAAATATATTTTTTAAACATACCTATGATTTCTTGTCATTTCCTGCTTGTGTTTGTTGTAGGTGTATTCTAGCTTATTTGTGTTGGATATTTTTGCCCTTTAGCTTCAACAGTAGGAATGCACTTTCTGGGCAAAAGGAGGTAACAGTCTCCTCTTCCCAAAAAGAATCTTCTCATGTTGTGTGTGTGATACCTAATCTTTTGTCTAGAGTAGGTTTGTAGTGCATAACTGACACCCAAAATAATCCTTTTCATCACCATGACAGAAATGTGTGTATTCACAAAAATGCTGGGCTACGTGTTTTCATAGAAACCACTGTGGGTGTCATTTACATAAGCCAAATCCACTATGCACTACAAGTGCACTGCAAAAGTGCCCTGGAAAATACACTTGCAGTGCAAACTGGAAAAGCCTTTAGTAAATAACACCCATTGCCCCCCAAATCATTAACTTTTGACAGAAATAATGCTTTGGTGTTTTTAAAGAAGGAAGCCACACATTTTTTTGATTAAAAAAGTTTACTTACAACACATTCACAAGTGCCTTTCTAAACTTCGTGGCAAAACTGGCAAGATCTTGGTTCTTTCAAACATTGTTTACTAACATTCCGCATTTGTTAAAACCAGGCATGGAGCAAAACAATACAGACAGAACATAGGAACTTGCAAAGTTCAACTTTCTAAAGTGAAGACAAGATCAGACATGACTATATGTTGAAAGTGTGTTTGATCTTGCCTTCATCACATGGGGGGGCACCCCTTGAAAAAGGTTATTTAGAACATGCACACAATTTGGGTGTCAAAATGGACATTAGATGGTAAAACACATGACTAGAATGGTCAAAAGTGCAATTGCCCATCATGGGGATCAATGGACGTGTTTTGGGGGTGCAACCCCTTCACCACACCCACTTTAGTAGTTAGTAAAGTGGTTGCACCCCCAAAACGTTGTCATTCATCCACCATGATGGGAGCTAGCACATGTGGACACAATGTGTGCATGTTCCAAATTTGCCACAGTTCTTAAGTTGCAAATGTTGTCACAAACAGCCACAAATGTGTGTTAATTACTTGGTGCGTTTTCAGATTCTACCTAAAACATCAATGATGTTCTTCAATTTTTGTTGAACATCATTGATGTTTTTCTTTATCTCATCTAGATCTCGATTGCAGACCATTATCTCCCCGATGAGTACGTGTGCACTTTCAGTCGTAAAGTGCGATTCTTCTTCCACAACATCCACGTCACCTAAAAACACCAAAAAAAAAATAAAGGCTCTTGGAAATGAGGCAGGCATACATTGATTAGCTTACCAGTAGCTGTGTTCTCCCACACTCACCTGTTGTGGTGACAAGTTCTCCAAGTTCGATGATCTCTCCTTCCTCCTCCTCCTCCTCTGGTTTTTCCCCTTCTTTGGGAGGTGTGGGTTTTCTGGTTTCCTCAGACGTCCCGAGTCTTCGCTTCCCTATGAGAATGTACAAAAGGAAGATTTAGCACCACAATCTATTGAGGGCAGAAATAGGTAATGTCAAACATTGCTTGAAAGTGAGGGACAATATTTTGGGTTGGCCAGTTACAAATTACAACAACATGAATGTAGTCACTTTGTAAAGGTGCTAAACTTACTACCTTTTTGGTACACCCCTCTAGTATCCACTAAAGCACATGTGTGGATCAGCATTAAAAAAAGGGCGTTTGGGTGTCCCAGCACTAGTGCTCTAGAGTCCAGATGGGTAAACAGCTACTGAGTGACCTCTCCTTTACATTGACTAAATTTGCTTTACATTCTTGATGACATCTCTATTGAGAACAAACTTCCTTTCACTAAAAACTTCACCAAACCTCGTTTTATAAGTGGCCGAACGATCGAGGTTGAGTACGATGGAATGGACACACACGAACATGACAGTGGCAGAAAGATCGATGTTGAGTACGATCGAATGCACAGACGAACATGAAAGTGGCCATTTTCAAAGGTACAACATTGAAAAAATCCAAACACATGGAGCAGTATGCAAGCAAGAAATCAAACACAAAACACAACTACTTACTTTTTTGAAGAACTCTCTTGATCTTTCTGTACTGATCGGGCTCCCTCAGTTTCAGGTCTGACCAGCGTTTCCTCAGTTGCTCCTTGGATCGTTGTACCCCAAAATTATTGGACAGCCTCCTCACAACTTTAGACATGATCTTGGCCTTTCTGACATTTGGGTTGAGGTAAGGCCCATACTTCCCATCATAGTCGCTCCTCTTCAATATGTCCACCATCTCCAACATTTCTCCAAATGACATATTGGAGGCCTTAAATTTCAGACTCCGGGATCGGGACGTTTCTGCCTCCGGCCTTTCCTCGTCCTCCTCCTCGTTGCTGCAATATTTGGGGCGCACCTGCTGTGTCCCCGCCATGTGCTCTCCACACTGCGCCGTAAAGAGAAGGGGTGGGGAATAGACGAGAAAGATCGTCAGGGGCAGGCGGAGTTTCACGCATGCGCACTGTATATAAAACGTCACACGCATGTGTCGTAGCGACGATCTGTGAGACGAGGGGAGAGAAAGCTCACGCACGAGACGAATGCTAGAACGAAGGTACAATTTGAACTTGGTACATAACTAGCCTAGACTGATTAGACCTTGACGCTTCTTTATGGAGAAGAGTAGGAGAGTTTAGCCTGACATTATTTATAGTGTTTTGTGTGGTGTTGTGTCTTGCAGAGATTATGGAGGGCTTCAACGATGTGAGTTTTCTCCCCCTCTTCATTGATAAATATAGGGAAATGACCCTATTATGGCAGGCTAAACACCCCGATTACGGCAACAAACCAAAGAGGTATGCAGCCATGCAGAAACTTGTGGCATTTGTAAAGCCAAGGATACCCACGGCAACCGTTCGTAAGTTAAGAGTCAAAATTGGCAGCCTGAGGAGTGCGTATTTCAGGGAGCGCAAGAAGGTCCTGAAGTCCCAAGCATCTGGAGCTGCAGCAGATCAGGTCCATGTCCCCAAGCTCTGGTACTATGACAGGCTCCATTTTCTCAAAGACCAGGCTGATGTCACGGAGTCACTCTCGACTCCTCCTTCCACGCTTCCTTCCACGCAGGCCACCCCTGATGAGGCTTCCGAGGAGCAACCTGGGCCTTCCAGTCTGGAAGATGTGGAGGAGCCCAGCTTGAGCCAGGTATAGTAGTTTTGTACCCATTTTTGAGAAAAATTAATGATGTTCACTTAATTCTGGATCCACAATTGCTTAGTTCCTAACGTGTTTGACATATCAATGGACAGTAGTGTTGGAGACATTTGGGGCAAGAATCTAAACTGCAGGGCTGAGAATTGTATGGTTTTCTATTTGTAAACATTTTGCAACAGTCAATAGATGAAAATTGTCTGTGTTTGATGAACAAATAACTCAAACTATGTCCCTTTTTTCATACACAGGAAGACCTCAGCCAGGAGGTGGCTGTGGAAGGTGGCAGTCAGGAGGAGGAAGGGGTTAGTGGCAGCCAAGAGGTGGGTAGTGGCAGCCAAGAGGCGGGTAGGCCTAGGAGCCTGACTGTCTCCCAAGTCCCTCCCCTCCGCCTTCCCTACAAAAGGGCGAGAAGGGGGGGTGAGGCGGGAGAGTCAGCGCTCCGGCTGATCAGAGAGGCTTCAGCCTCCCTACATGCCACACCCACCTACGAGGAGGCCTTTGGCTCCGTGGTTGCCACTAAAATGATGGCTATGGAGGTGGGGCAACGCAACATGTGTGAGGATGTCATCCTCAAGGTCCTAAATAAGGGTATGGCTGGGGGGATGACCCCACTCACACATGTTTGCGATAGGGACCTTGCTCCGCCTCCTCCTCCTCCTCTGCCACCCCACCAGCACCACAGCCACAGCGTGCAAGGAAGCGTGGAAGGAAGACAAGAGAGTGACGACCTGGATTCAGTCTGGTCTGAGAGAAGATGGAGCCTCTCGTAGTACCAGAGCCTGGGGACCTACATGGCATCTGCTGCAGTTCCGGATGTTTTGGACTTCAGGACCAGATAGCACTCCCTTATTAAGATACGTACTCCTCAGGCCACCAAGTTTTGAAGCTTAAAAAATGATGTTTGCCGTGGGTGTCCAAGGCTTTGCAAATTCCCCAAGTTTCTCCATCGCTGCGTTCCTCTTTGGTTTGTTGCTGACACCTAAATAAAGGTATTTTTGAGTTCAAAAAAACATTGCCTATGTGTTTTACTTTTCTACAATGACAGTTTATTTGTGAGTAGGCAGGTACATTTCACAAATCATAAAGTCTAATTAACAAGGGGCACCAACAACAAACAAACTCCTAGTAAATTTAAGCAACAAATACAAAGGTTAATAATGTTGTTTGCCTAAGTTGAGACACACAACCCCCCTCAAAAATCTCAAAATATTATCCTGAAAATATGTATTCCAAACCTAAAATATAAAATGACAAATCATCCCAAAAATATAACAAACATTCTTTTACGATCTGACGTAAAAAAAACATCTAGCCAAGAAATCCAGAAAAATAATAAATCAATACGTTTGTGAGAAGTGAGGGTGAATAGGAGCAGCTAAAACACGTCATTCTTCTTGCATTGTAAAGAAAAAGAGAATGCGCTGCATTAAAGACATTTTAACATTGCAGCGTGACGAATGTGCTAAGTGTCGATTAGGAACGGTAGTTTTACCCGACCGAGCGCTTCCGTCACAGAATTTCTTCTGAGCATGCGTAGCACTTTGTCCGTTGGACTACGCTACACACGATCGGAATTGGTATGATCGGACTTTGTTGTCGGAATATTTATAGAGCAGGAGATAGAACTTTGTCCGTCGGACAATCCGATGGAAACTGTCCACACGGTCGGAATTTCCGACAACATTGTCCGATAGGACAGAATCCATCGGAAAATCCGACCGTGTGTATGGGGCTTTAGGCTTCTGTTCCTATTACCGGAGGTTCGTAGAAGGGTTTGCCAAAATAGCCCATCCACTTACGGAGCTATTGAAGAACCAAGAGGAAGCTGGTATAGACTCAGATAATCCTGGAAAACCAAAAGAGGGACCCAGGAAAAAGAAAGAGTCCATCCAAGACCAGTGGACTTCACAATGCAAAGAGACTTTCAGGCAGCTGAAGTGTAGCCTTACCACTGCTCCAGTCTTGGCCTATGCAGACCCCACCAGGCCCTACGAACTGCACGTGGATGCCAGCCGAGACGGGCTGGGCGGAGTGCTCTACCAGGAACATAACGGGCATCTGAGGCACATTGCCTATGTGAGCCGAAGTCTAGTCCCTGCTGAGAGGAACTACCCCACTCACAAACTTGAATTTCTGGCCTTGAAGTGGGCTGTGGTAGACAAGCTAAAGGATTACCTGTATGGTGCAGAGTTTGTGGTCAAGACGGACAACAACCCCTCACATACTTGCTCACCACCCAAAGCTGGATGCCACAGGCCACAGGTGGTTGGCTGCCCTCTCGGCATTTACCTTCAGCCTGAAGTACAGACCAGGAGTTGGTAAGTTCCTTGTCAAGAAAACCTCACTGTTCATAGGGCCACCCAGAAGAATGGACCCAACTTACCCCTGAAGGAGTAAGAGCCCTATGTGTAGGGACAGAACAGCAAGGAAAAGGTGGAACCAGAGCTGAAGAAGTTGGAGTGTCTGCCGTAGGGGTGCCTAGGTGCTACTGTAACGTCTCTCAGATCGTACAGGAGGGTCTACCTAAACTATCTAAAAAGGACCTCTGGAGAGACCAACAGGAAGACCCACTTTGTGGACTAGTATTGAAGGCTTTGGAGAGTCAACATTCTGATCTACTGCTCAAGAGCACCCGGAAAGAAGCTTGGCGCCTACACAAAGAGTGGGATCGGTTGCAGCTACAACAAGGGGTGGTCTACCGAAGGGGCCCCTCTGAGGATCCTGAAGAGAAGTGGCAACTGTTTCTGCCAGAGAAACACAGAGAGAGAATACTGATCGCCTTGCATGATCACCATGGCCATCTGGGATCAGAAAGGACTCTTCAACTTATAAGGGTTCTACTGGCCTTACATGAGGACTGAAGTGGAGAGCTACTGTCATTCTTGTCTCAGGTGCATACAACGGAAGGCTTTGCCCCAGCGAGCCACCCCAATGGGCCACTTAGAGAGCCAAGGGCCAATGGATCTGGTCTGCATAGACTTCCTGTGTCTGGAATCCGACCTGAGTGGACAAGGAAACATCTTAGTAGTCATAGATCACTCCACCCGCTATTCTCAGACGTTTTCCACTATAGAGCAGCAAGCAGCCACAGTGGCAAAGACAGTGGCAAAGACTCTTGTGGAAAAGTTCTTCATTCATTATGGCCTACCTCAAGGGATCCATTCAGACCATGGAAGAGAGTGGAGAGAGTACTCTGATCAAGAGTTTGTTGGATCTACTAGGTATCCAGAAGTCTAGAACTACCCCCTATTACCCACAAGGAGACCCTCAATCAGAGAGGTTTAACAGAACTCTTCTCAATATGCTGGGGACCTTGACTACTGAACAAAAACCACATTGGAGCAAGCACATCACTGCTTTGGTACATGCTTACAACAGCACCAAGAGTGATGCTACAGGATACTCACCCTATCGGTTGATGTTTGGGTGAGAAGCCAGACTACCGATAGACTTGGCCTTTGGAACCTCTCTGGACCATACCTCAGAGACCTCTCATCGAGGGTATGTAGATAGGTTGCGGAGGAGTTTGAAGATTTGCCTGTGAGAAGACCCAAGCCACGTCAGACACCAGAGGGAGTAGGAACAAAAGGAACTTTGACTTAAGAGTATGAATTCAGGACCTACAACCCGGTGACCGAGTTCTCTTAAGAAATCTGGGCATCCCAGGCAAACATAAATTGGCTGACGACTGGAGGTCACAACCATATATTGTATGCAGACAACTTCCAGGGCTCCCAGTGTATGAGATCAGACCGGAAGGGAACACTGGACCAGTAAAGACCTGGCATCGAAAGCCACCTCCTACCTCTCACAGAAGCAGTCAGACACAGATAAACACAGAGGAAGAACTACCATCCACATCCACTGCTGTACATCGACCTGTAACTAGGTCTCAGCCTGGGCCCCTAGCAGCTGAAGGAAGTGAAGGAGAAGAAATGGAAATAAGCTGGCTGTGGCCATCTGATACACCAGAAACTGAAGCAGATGCTTCACCCCAGACAGGAAAAGGAGATAGTGGGACTTTTAGACCTAAAGCCCCAGAATTTGTACCACTGTCTGGACACTCTGAGGAATACTTGTCCCCCACTGGCACTGAGATGCAAGAGTTTGAAGTGGAGGAAAGTACTACTTGCCCAGAAGTAGTGATCACACCCAAAAGACAAAGAGTAAAGAGAGACATTCGCCCACCAAAAAGACTAAAATACGATACATTGGGCAAATGCTCTGAAGCGACTCAAGTTACCAGCAAGAGAAATACTGAAGTGCCTGGTCCCTCTACTGTCATTTCAGGAAGGGATAACCCCAGCTCACCCCTTGACACATCTGTACCAGACTCTATAGTGTCAAGTGTGAGTGCACAGAACAGCTTCCCATCATCTGTCTGTATTATACATTTGCCTAGAGGCAAAAATAGAGGAAAGAGCAAGGATTTTGCATATCTCCAAGAGTTAAAGCAGGGGGAGTATGTAGCGCTGGTATTTTTGCCTGCTAATGTAATACAATGTTAATCTATGATCAGTATTATAATTTAGTATTTGGCACCATCTAGTGGCCTATAATGGAAATGGACTCCAATATTTTTTTGTTCCAAGAGTATTAGAAATATAACAGAAAGTGACTGTTGAAATTCTGAATAATGCTAGACAAAATGAGCTTATTTCTCTCAATGGATTTCCTATAAAGCTTTTACAAGATCTCTCCCCCATTACGCTAAACAGGAGGGCACTCTGCCCAGTTCTGGAGACCCTACAGGAGAACAGCCTTTCATATAGATGGAAATTTCCATTCACCTTACAAGTCACACTCAATTGCAAACAACACAACTTAGGTAGCCGCATAAGTCATGATTCTTGTGAAAATATACACATCCCATAGGTAGAACTACCCGATTGGTATCAGGACTTCAAATTGCCAGTACTCAAAGGGGGCTCCCTATCATCTCCGTTCACCTCTCCTACAAACACACCATGCAAGAAAAGCAAGTATCGCAAACCTATCCAAGCTCTTAATACTCCGAGATCCAGAGCTTCAACAACCTACAGTATACCTTTTGGCTGTATCCTTCTTCCCTGAATCTTAACTTTTACCTTTAAAGTTTGAGTTTCAGCATGCGTTACCAAAACGAAAACAGTACATGCTGTTTCACAAGTCTCCATTTTTGTGTTGTTGTTACCCTGAACTTTGGGTTTAGTTTTCAAAGTTTGAAATTTCAAATATGAAACTCTACTCTATTGCTCTAAAGAGACCTCGGGCTGCTCAGGACTTTTGTGAGCATGCTTGAAGATTTGATTAAAATGACAAAAGTCCATCCATATCTATATCCGAGTATCTTAGATACATTAGCTTGGACTGCCCTCACCTAGTTTTTCTTCTGCAGCTAAGCCTTTTTCTTTTTTTCTGAAACTGACATTTATAATCTTCAGACATTTAATACGCTGGGCCTGCATTTATTTATTTTTTGTTTACAAACATTTTTTATTATGGATAAGGTCATAGTACAAGATTTTAACAGTGGAAGAAGATGTACAAGTGAGAGAGTAATTTAGATTATACATTATATTTGAGTAAAGACATATTATAAGAGAAAATATATACATATACATATATTAGATTATAAATCTATATAACATTTGCTGGAAAGTATCTGTAGATGTGCTTAAATAGAATAACAGTAGTGGACATTACACCAGTAGTGAGGTTTCCCATAAAGTAAATTTGTTTGGTATATATGCATGGTGTCATATAATGTGTGGTGTATTCTTTCTGATAATTTGATGTTTGCCATACGGTTAAGAACCTGAGGCCATGGTACGTTGGATGAACGCCAGTTGAAAGTGATGGTCCAGTGGATAGAGCTAAATAGAGTATGAATTAGTCTAGAACTGGCTCCTGGTATTTCTTGTATGGGGGAGAATAAAAGGCACATTTGGGGTGTTAGTGGGATCTTTCTGCCTGAAATTCGATCAATCATGAGACTTGCATTGTGCCAAATGTTTTTTAGATGGGAGCAATCCCAAAATATATGTAGTAGTAGCCCCTGAAACAGAGTGGGGATGTTGATGGGTAGAATGAGTTGAGTTTGGCAAGGGTGAGATACCACCTATAAAGCAGTTTGGTGGCAGATTCTCTGATGGTGGTAGTTTTGGTGCATTTGTGTAGGTTTTCAAATATGGTATCCCATTGTTCAGGGGAGAATGAAACGTTTAGGTCTGATTCCCATTGTAGCATGGGGTGTGATTTTTCGGGCACATTGAATTTGTTTCGATTTTTATTAATTTTGGAAATTAATCCTTTGTCCTGTGGAGAGGAAATACAAATCTGTTTGAATTGTGAGAAGGGGATAAGTAGAGTGAGTGAGTAGTATTTTTGGTAGAAGTGTTTTATCTTCGTATAATTTTCATGTTCTGTAGGTGCAAGGTCATAATTTGTTTGTAGTTCAGTGAAAGAGTAAAATGTATTGTTATGGGTAAGTGATTTTAGATTTGTTAGATTATGCAGTTTCCATATTGCTAATGAGTTTTGGTTATTATGTAAGGAAGTGAAGTGAGGGTCTCCTAGAAAGGATGCTAGGGGAGAGATGTCTGAAGACATGTTAAATTTGGTATCTTGTCTGTTCCACAGTTGTAGGGAATGTGTTACAATTTTATTTAACCGTCTTATTTTCTGTGGTAAAATAGACTTGGACCAGAGTAGTCCTTGTAGGTGGTATGGGAGGACTGATTGTTCTTCTAACAGGAGCCAGGGGATTTGGGAGGCTGGGGCATACCATTGTGCTAGTTGGGTGAATCTGGCTGACATATAATATAGCCATAAATTTGGGATATTTAAACCTCCTTTTAGTTGGGGGCCTAAACATTAAGGAGTAGCTAAACCTTGTTTTTTTTGTTTTGCCAAATGAATTTATTGATTTCTCTTTGAAGAGAATCTAACGTATTTTTGGGCAATGTAAGAGGAAGGGCTCTAAAAAATAATAAAAGTTTGGGTAGTATAACCATTTTCGTGGCCACTATTCTTCCTGAGAATGATATTTGGTATGATGACCATAGTTTCATTATGCTTTTGATGTTATTAAATATCGGTGGGTAATTTGCATGAAATAGAGTTTTGTATGAGGGCGTAATATGGATTCCTAGGTATCTAAATGAATCCATGCACCAATTGAATGGAAATTTGTCTTTGAGTGTTGTTATTAAGGCTGGTGGGATATTAATGGGTAGAGCTGATTATTTAGACAAGTTTACGCTTAAGCCAGTCAGGTCATGAAAAATGTCTAGTGTTTTGGTCAGATTCAGTAAGGAGATGAGGGGATCTGTTAGAAAGAGAAGGACGTCGTCTGCATAGAGGCTTAGTTTGAATTCCTTGGACCATTTAGTGTATCCTTTGATATCTGTGCTGTCTCTAATCTCACAGGCAAGGGGCTCTATTGCCAGGGCAAAGAGGAGCGGGGAAAGTACCTTGCCTGGTGCCCTTGCTCAGAAGGAAAAAGTCAACATTGTTGCAGGGGAGTTTGATGCGTGTTTGGGGGTTATGGTAGAGGGCTTTGAAACCATGTAAGAATTTGCTGTGTATGCCGTATCTAGGGAGTAGTGTGTCTAAGTATGACCAGCTGATGCTGCCGAAGGCTTTGTGGATATCAAGACTCTTGAATGATGAGGGCCTGCATTTCTTAAGGTATTTTCAGGCGATAGCTCCAGTTATAGGACATTAGTTGATTTAACCACTTCCTGACCGGCATGTGAATGTCAGAGTTTTGCAATGCCTCATGGGATGTGTAGTTCTGCAACAGCTGGAGGGCCGTAGTTTGAGGATCCCTGATCTACACAGATTTTCTCAAAAGGAAGTAGATTTTCTGCCGATCTAATGGGCTGATGCAGTGTCTCAATGAAGTGTTTCGATTGGCTATACCGCCATACATCTACCGCCATCAGCTCCTTTTTATTTTTTAATTCCTGATAAGTGTGTATTTTACCTTGTTGCATTATATCTTTTAGTTGTGTATTCTCCTGTATTATCCAGTTACCAAACAATGTCTCTATTCTTGGTATAAAATATTCTGTATTTTTCAATGGTATTAGAGGTGAATTATATTCCCACTTCTCCCTTTTATGTATGTTATCCCATATTTTTAGTGCATTACTCGTGATACTGTGTGTGTCTTTACTAAGGTTCCTATATTGTGCCGGGATCCATATTATTTTAAAAGTAAAGACAGTGCTGCGCAATGAATTAAATTAAATTAAAATGGTGAAGGTAAAAAGGTAAAAGAATCTCTATGCAGTCTGATAGGTTTGAATTTTTCAGTGTTCCCTTCACCACATAAACAGATGGCCTCTCACCTCCAGCATTCAACCTGAAACAGGTCACAGAGTAGTACACATATGGCAAGGTTCACAGATCCTCAGTTCCTCCCAGTATCCAAATAGACACAGTCAGTGAAATGATACCATGTATGAAGACAAAGAATAATAAGATCTAGTGCTCTCTGTATATACCATTTATTGTTGAAAAAGAATAAGAAGAACTCACTTACAAACAATGCACTCAGATCCGAGTGACGGCGTGTAAACGAATCAAACGCTGTGTCTAACCAATGTAATGGCAGGTGTCAAGCATGACATCACCCGCGGCCATTACATTGGTTGATTACTAGCTCAGCGGCTTATTGCGAGGGGAATATCTCCTAAACCATACAGGTTTAGGAGATATTTTTTTTACCTATAATAAGGCTTACCTGTAGGTAAAAGTTAAAAAAAAACACTATACAACCGCTTTAACTAAATTGTAAGCTGTTTGAGTTTCCTGTTCTATTAGATCTCTCATAGCCTCTCTTTTGCAGCTGAGTTTTAATACCAGTTCAGTGTCTCTCGTGGTCTTATACAACTGTTCTAAGTTATGGATTTCTTCCATTAGGGCTGTTTTATTCTCCTTAGTTCTCTTCTCTTCCTCTCTGAGCCTGCCATAATCAAGATACCCCTGATATAGGCCTTATGGGCTTCCCACACTATAGCTTCAGAGATCCCCTCCGTGTTATTAACCCTAAAAAGCTGCACTAGTTCTTCTTTAAATCGCTCTTCTATTGCTTTATCTTGTAGTAGATCTTTGTTTAGCCTCCACATATTACTCCTTATTTGGGCGACTCCTGTCTTTAGCTGTAGTGTCACAGGCGCATGGTCCTAGAAGGTCATTATTCCGATATTTGTGCTGACCGCTGCCTCTAACAGCCTATGCGCTATCAAAAAAAGTCCAATCTACGTGCCATGTACAGGGGAGTGGAATGTGTAGTCTCTTGCCTTAGTATGCTGCGACCTCCACATGTCTACTATTTGATGTTGGTGCAATTTCTTTTTTAACTTATTCCTCCATCGCATTCCAGTCTCCTGTACCTGTGACGTACTATCCTTCCTCGGTTCTATCCAGAAGTTAAGATCCCCAGCCATAATGGCCCCGTTTTAAATTCCATAAACTCTGCTATAACCCCATTAAATATCCAATGTTTTTTTTTTATTAGGGCCATTTAGTTTTCCTCTCAGAAACAGGTAGTGCCCTTCTGGGTCCGTCTTTCTCTCCTCCAAATCAAACCTCACTCCCCTGGCGAACCATATAGCCACTCCCTTGGCTCGACTAATAGGAGAGTCCCCGTAGTGCCATCTCGGGTAATCTTTAGAGAATATTCTAGTATTCGAGCCCTGGAAGAAATGTGTCTACTGTAGCAGAACCACGTCTGCTTTAAGGTTTTTTAATTTGCTTATTATATTCGCCCTTTTTATAGGCGCATTCAAACCACGTGCATTATATTTAAACTAGACACCATTACCCATTTTGTTTTTGAGGTTTCCCTGTGTCCTTGTTTCCCTGTGTCCAAGAAAAGGAACAACATTTTTCCACCCTACCACCAGTGAGAGAAGCAGTCTATACCTCCTATCATACTTTTCCCCCTAATATCCCAAATTACACCCTCTCTCCTTTTCCCTGCCTCCCCCTGCCCTCCCGATACACTCCCCCCTATTCTAGGGGAACTGGCCTCCCCATGGCCCCTGTAGCCATGGCCCACCAATCTCCTCCCAGCCCTACGGTTCCCTCCCTAGAGGTTGAGCTCTAAATGTGATTGTCAGGCAGAACCAATACTCCCCCCAGATTGTTTTGGGGGTACCCGCACCTGCCCTGGTCCCCCCGTCTCCCTCCTCCAACCCCCTCATCCCCAATCAATCTCCCTTTGTCTTTTTCATCAACTATCAATATAAATTTTTCCTTTTACCTTAACCACTTCAATACCAGGCACTTAAACACCTTCCTGCCCAGACCAATTTTGAGCTTTCAGCGCTGTCGCACTTTGAATGACAATTGCGCGGTCATGCTACACTGTACCCAAATGAAATTTTTATCATTTTTTTCTCACAAATAGAGATTACTTTTGGTGGTATTTGAGCACCTCTGCGGTTTTTATTTTTTGCTAAACAAATAAAAAAAGACCGAAAATTTGGAAAAAAAATATGTTTTTTTTGTTTCTGTTTCAAAACTTTGTAAATAAGTAAGTTTTCTCCTTAACAGATGGGCACTGATGGGTCTGCACTGAAGGGCACTGATAAGGCAGCACTGATGGGCACCGATGAGGTGGCACCAATAAAGTGGCACTGAGGTGGCATTGATGGGCACTGATAGGCGGCACTGATAGGCGGCACTGATAGGCAGCACTGATAGGCGGCATGGATAGGCAGCACTGATAGGTGGCATGGATAGCTGGCACAGATTGGCATGAATAGGCGGCACAGATGGGCATGGATAGGCGGCACAGATGGGCATGGATAGGCGGCACTGATAGGCGGCATGGATGGGCACTGATAGGCGGCACGGATGGGCACTGATTGGTGGCACGGATAGGCACTGATAGGTGGCACGGATAGGCACTGATCGGCAGCACTGTTTTGTACTGATGGATGCCAATCAGTGCCAAACAATAATGCATGCCAATCAGTGATGCCCATTGTGGGCACTGATTGGCATCCATTGTGGGCACTGATTGGCATCCATTGTGGGCACTGCCTGTCATCCCTGGTGGTCTAGGGTGGCATACCTTGTGCTGGTCATCCCTGGTGGTCTGGTGGTATCCCTGGTGGTCCAGTGTGGGCATCCTCGGGGGGGCTGCGCTGATAATAGATCAGCGCAGACCCCCCCTGTCAGAGGAGCAGCCAATCGGCTCTCCTCTACTCGCGTCTGACAGACGCGAGTGAGGAAAAGCCGATCACCCGCTCTTCCTATTTACACTGTGATCAGCCGTGATTGGACACGGCTGATCCCGTGGTAAAGAGTCTCCAACGGAGACTCTTTACCAAGATCGTAGTTGCGGGGTGTCATACTGACTCACCCCGCAACAACGATCACCGCGATGCGCGCCCCCTGTCAGGATTTTACAACCACTTTGCCGACGTAATTTGACAATGGGCGGCCGGCAAGTGGTTAAGTCTTATTTATTCTTCACTTCTCATTGTTTCGGTTTAGTGACTGGTTGCCACAGCTGCTGTTCGTTTGTATTTTCTGTGTTCTCCAATCTTTCCCACCAACCCGGAATTTCCATCACTGGAACCTCTAAGCGATTACAAAATGTAGGCGTATCTTCGGAATTCTTAGGATTGCTGCTCGGCCCTCTATCCGTCCAATTAAGCAGGCAGGGAAGCCCCATGTGTATTGGATATTATGCAACTTCAGCTGTTCCAATAAGGGTTTAAGAGTTCTTCTCCTGGCTAAGGTCTCCGCAGCCAGGTCTGGAAATATTTGTAGGGTAGTCTCTCCATATTTAGCGGGTTGGTTGGTCTTTAGCGGGTTGGTTGGTTGATACATGCCCTTATCTGTTCTTTATCCTGAAAATTCTGAAATCTTGCAATGACATCTCTTGGGACATCTCCTGTCATTTCAGCGGGCTTTCTAATCCGATGGATTCTTTTAAATTAGATTTTAGTGCTTACTCCAGATGCGTATACCATGTGACCAAAATTTTTATCCATCTTTTCTTGTAGTTCTTCGCTTTCCCCTCGCATCTCCGGTAGACCTCTAATCCGAAAGTTTTTCCTTCTATTTCTGTTTTCGTGGTCCTCTATTTTAAATAGTATATTCCTTTGGTCTCTCTGCATCTCAGCCATCTCTGCCTTAAGCCTTTTCATCTTATCCCCCTGTGTGACTAACCTTTCTTCTGTATCCTCTACCCTTTTTAATATGTGATTCATACCTTCATGCAAGGTTGCTATTTCTCCTTTTATTGACGTTTCCAATCTCGTAAACATTTCTGCCATTTCACCCTTTGTTGGTAACTGTTTTTTTTTGTCTAGGTTCCATTGTAACGTCTTCCTCTGGTGCCTCCCTTCCTCCTGGTTCTTTCTGTTTCTTCTAACTTTTTCCTCAGTCCGTTCTTTTGTGTACCCTCTGAGGCTGTACTCTTAGTCCTCGTTTTGTCTCCCCGGGCTTTTTTTTCCACCCTACTGGATCATATATTTTTTGATGGTTCCCAGGCTGGCGCTTGTTTACCCCTCATTTCATTCCTCCTTCCTGCCTCTCAGGGCTACTTTTCCTAAGTGTACTACTCTGGGATGGTGATGTGTTCCTACACAGCATTGTACACTATTATATTCACTGGAATCGCCAAAGTCACCAGAGTATACAATACTATGGGTTTAACTATGGGTCTTTTATGGTCCCATGGATACCTCCCCCTCAGTCTGTATACCTCGGTTTAGCTCTTGGGGTTGCTCTTCTATGGGTGTACTACTCCGGGGTGGGGATGTATATGCCCGTAATACTATGCGCTGTTGTAGTCGCTGAAATCACTGAAGTTGTTGAAATGTACAGTTCATATACAGTTCTTATACATAAATGAGAGCCGTCTAAGAATAGAGTAGACGTTCAGGAGTTTATCTTCTAAATGATATTTACTCCCCTGCTACTTCAGCTGCTGTAATTATCTGCTTCGGCTATCCATACCGTTTGTTTGTTATGGGTCACAATAGGTCACAGTTGTGGTCACAGTTATGGCCATTAGCTGTTTCAGTAAATTGCACATTAATACGCTATTTTCCTTTACAGTCCGGCCTCCGCTTTCATCTGTGCTAGTGATGAATCTCTTTGCACTGTGGGCTGTTCAGAGTCACAGTTCACGGTCACAGTTCACAGTCCTATTTATGCGCTGTTGCTGTATCAGTGTGCAACATGTTAAATCGATTTGCACTCCTTGCAGTCACTATAGCCATCACAGCTCAGTCTATACAATTTGTATGCCACATGCATATATTTGTCACACTAGAGCCATTGGACACACCCACTTTCTGCTTCCATCTTCCCTGAGGGTTACCAGCCGATCCTAGCGTGTGGGGGGTCTTGTATGCTGCGACTCTGCTGCTCCTCTGTTCCAGTACTCCGTGGGTCCCGGGGACACTCCGCACAGGCTCTTTGTTTTTCAGCCATTCCAGGCATGCTGGGTTTAAGGAAACCAGTGTTCACCAAGAATCCCTGGTACCAGCAGTACAGGATCGTCTGGAGTTCTAGAAAGCTATCTCCAAGTCCCAGGTAGATGACAAAAGATTCTATGATAGAAGAAGAAGAGGCAATCTGGATCTGAAACCTGGAGATAAGGTCTGGCTATCTACCACAAATCTAAAGCTGGCCTGCCCTTCAAGGAAGCTAGGACCAAGATACATTGGCCCATTCCCTATAAAAAGGAGGATTAACGCCGTTGCTTTTGAGTTAAGTCTACCAGAAAATCTAAGAGTTCATCCGGTGTTCCACGTGTCCCTCTTGAAGCAATCCGTGGTCAATCCCTTTCACGACCGAGACTCTGAGACTCCTGCTCCTCTGTTGGTTGAAGGGAATGAGGAATTCGAAGTGGAAGCTGTCCTGGATTGCAGGAAGAGAAGGAGCCAAACTCAGTTCCTTATAAAATGGAAGGGCTATGGCCCTGAGGACAATTCTTGGGAACCCTGCTCTGATGTACACGCTCCACAATTGTTCCAAGCCTATCGTCGCCTCCATCCTGAGAAGAAATCCCTAGTGGGCATCCGGAGGCTGCCCTTAAGGGGGAGCAATGTAAGGAAATCGGTGTAAATCGCCCGGCACGCGCTGGTGCACATGCACGCGTGCACAGGGGGACCACAGATGCCTGTGCACGCCTATGCGCATGCGCGTGTGTGGCACATGGCATACACGCGCAGGAGCTCGCCTTAGTGCCAGTTGGCGCCAGACGGCCTACTTAAAGGGGGCTCAAGCAACTGATCGGTGCTGACTGGTCTTCATCTGTGTGCCCGTTACTCTGAAACCTGCGTATGTCTGTCTGATTACCCATTGCTGACCTTGGCTCCTGTTGACCCTGCTCTGAACTCTGCTATATCTGATCTCTGGTTGCTGATCCCAGCTTCCCATCTGACCCGTCTCTGCCTGATGTTCCGGTACCCTGTTGCCCGCCTGTTGACGACCCCGGCTATCCCTGTGACCTTGCTTTGGTGCCCTGCTCGGCCCAGCATCATTACCCGAGTGTCTGCAACCACAGTCCTGTGACCAGCTGCAACTTCGTGCTCAGCCACCACAGTCCTGCGACTAGCTGTGACTTCCTGCTCTGCAACCACAGTCCTGCGACTAGCTGCGACTTCCTGCTACAGGATTCTGGGTTTCTATCTGCAGGCACTCGTGTGCCTTCTGTCTTTTGGCTCCTTCTGTTCCACTCTCAGCGGGACCTGGACTGGAGATACAAGAGAGGCCTCTCGGATTTCGTGTCCCCGGTCTCTGTCCATGTGCTGAGGTTATGGGACACACTAAATACACGGGAGCTGTTATCGCAACCGGTGTCCCAGCTTGCACCTCTTGGGGGCTTCCCCTGGTTTACCCCAGGGGAACACCTCTCCTATTTCCGCATGTGGGCAAGGGACAGGGAGACACGATGTGGGAGGTTTGTACACGAGCAAGGACTAGTCTCCTTAGACTGGCTACGCTCCCAATTTGGCCGCTTCCCAATGGACGAATGGCGCTATAGACAATTACAACACTTTATCAGTAGTCTACATCCCCCTATCCGACCTCCCTCCTCCATGACCCCATTTGAAAGGCTATGAAAGTCTGTAGACCCCATTCCTCACTCTATTTCTGTGCTTTATGAGATGTTGCAGTCTGCGGAGTCTCAGAGTAAGCCAATATACATACGAGAATGGGAGAGAGACCTGCAGCATAAATTTACGGAGGCTCAATTGAGTCAACTATATCATCTCACTCAAGAGCTCAGTGACCTTGGCTAGGATATATCCGACAGCTCCACTGCCTGTTGGAGGGGCTGTGGGCTTTAAGGCATCTTCTTGCACATTTGGTGGGAATGCCCGAGGCTTTGGCCCTTCTGGCAGGATATCAGGGCTCAGATAAAAAAATATTTTAGTTATTGATTTGCAGGATTCTCTATTCATACTGCACGTGCCATTCATTTCTCTAAGCCTTTATCGCAAATCAATTCTCCCACACCTCAATGCTGCCCGGCGTCTGATTCCTATACATTTGAAGTCGTCCAATGTCCCGGAGCGACCTGACTGGGTTCCTTTGCTCAACTCTATCATGGTGGCGGAGGAGTGGATGGCGAAGTGCAAGGATAGGTATGATAAATGTTATGCTATCTGGGCCACTTGGATACATTATACATCTAATATGACACAGACACCATCTGCTGCCACCCTTGGGCAGGCAGATTAGTGAATATGGTACATAGTTTCTTGGAGGATGAGACTTACACACCTCAATCCCATAGGTTTTCTACAACAGTTATTGACCCACACTTACTGCTGCTGTCATGCTGTTTTATTGTTTTCTTTGTTCTCAGGTATGCCCATCCCCCTTTTCCCCCTTTTCCCGCCATTTCACTTTGGGTTATGTCGGATGCAACGCGTGAGGTGTTGTATCCTAAATATATGAGAACGCAAACCTGATTTGATACAATGGTCAAAGTACTCACAAGCCCCCTTGTGGTTGGGGTATAACTTGATAAAGTCATATGAGGCTATCTATCTGAATGTATCAGGGGTTTCTATACACTTGTAACCCATTGTCCTCCCTGGTCCCCATATGTGCCCCTTGGGCATTTACTGTTTTTTTATTTTTTTCTCTGCTTTGTTGTATTTTGAGAATATAAAATAAAGGTTATACAAAAATAAAAGTGTCTCTCAGAAAAGAACACTATTCATTCCATGGAGAAAACCTTGCTATGGCAAATTACCATTTAGACCAGGGCTCTCCAAGCTACAGCCCAAGATGCGGCCCTTTTCTTGCTTTCATCCTGCCCTTGGGGCACTATTTTATCCATTGATACCAACAATAGGGCATAATTCCCCCCCAACTGACCCCAATGAAGAGGCACAATTCCTCCCAATGACACCAATGATAGGGCCCAATTCCTCCCATGGACACCAAAGATGGGGCATTGTTTTTTTTCCAATGACATCAGGACCTTTTCTACTCCCAATGGCCACACTCCAGCGCCCCAAAAAGTCTTTAGGACATTAAACTGGCCCTTTGTTTAGAACGTTTAGAGACCCTTGGTTTAGATCAATATCATAAAACTTGGAGAACCTGGTTTATGTTTTTCTATTCTAATGAATATAACTGTCTAATTGGCACTTGAGGGGGCTTTTTCTTTTCTTTTTTTCTTTCTTTTTTTTTCTTATTGTGTTAAGATCTAAGAACTCCTCTGTAGAAGTTTCTCCCTTTATGTTCTGTAGAATCTGTATTGCTTCACTGTAGCTATTAGATGTTAGGATGCCATGTCCTGCTAGGTTTATTTTTTCCTGCTGTTTTTGTTTCTTCTTTCATTATACCATCCACGTATCCTTGTCGATGACTTCTTATATTTGGCTCTTTTATTTGGTTCTTTTTTACTATTCTAGTCAGAATATTTCTTACCTACTCATTGATCCTGTAATTTACTGTTCGATGAACATTTACTCATATACTAAAATTGTACGTTACTTATATACACATGTTTTGATGTCTGACAACTTGACCTGACTGTGTATGCTTATTTTTTCTTCATACTGAAATACCCTACTGGTATATTGTATTTCTACGTATCTTACTCTTTATATCTTGTATACTTATAAGAATTTGTTCAAAAAAACATATTGTGAAAAAAAAAAAAAAAAAACATTTAGACTATAAAGCCTGTAACCACCAACTATCCTTATTTTATTGGTAGGTCTAATTACATAAACTTTGGTACATATTCCATAAAGACTTCTCAAGTAGACTCCATATTGCAGGTAACCCAATGCAATTACCCCCATTACAGATCATGCTACACATATTGCATCTATCTTCTTTAATACCCCTGGTCTATCACCTCTTTCATAAACAGCCATAGTCAATATGAATGCAGATTTCAGTTTAGCAGCTCCCTAAATATCTTAAATTTACAGATTGTCATCACTAAAACTCTCACCCCTTTCTCAGTGACCCCCTCTAGTGTTTACCGAATATAGCATAAACAAATGCAGCTCTTCGATGTGTGGCTCCACACAATCACTCTTCAAAACCTTCTCATTCTGGCACCTTATCCAAAAACTCTTTACTGCCTAATGAGTCGAAGTTGCACTTTATATTAAAGTGAGTCTAGTTTGGACAGTGTATGCGTTAGAAACAAGTTGCAGGACTGAGAAGATTTTGCAGTGAGGATCACCAGAGAGATGCATTTATAGGTAAATATGTTCTAATTCAAAAATACTGGGAGAAAGGAGGTGCCCTGAAAAGGATAAGTTCACCAAAGGTACAGTTTTCTTTAAACAGAATTATATTGTGAAGAACACGTGATGACATTTGCATGATGTTTTTATATAACCAATACCTGGGCATAACACTTGATTCACTTAATGCAATACTTGATTGTTGAAAAACGTAATACAAATTGGGCAATGCTTAATTGTATATGTTCTTTGATAAATAAGAATGTTGTTGTTATTATTATATATTATTATGGATTATTATACATTTTTATTATTATTTATTTATTTTGTAGTAGTAGTAGTACTAGTAGGACTAGTAGTAGCCGTAGTAGAAGTGTAATGAAACGTTCCTGTGTGGGTATATTTTGTGCTAAATTAACTGGGCATTTTGTTTGTAATTTTATAGAAAAACATTTTTTTAAGTTATAAAAAAACAGATATAATCTGCATAAGTACCCTCAAGGAAACTTGGCCTGTAACTGTGAAATCCATCAAAGCATTGTCTATGATACAATCACGAATATTGATTTTTTCGGTTGTATAACCTTGTAAACCTACTTTTAGCAAAATAATTACCTGATAACTGTTTTTTTTTTTGTTTTAGGTATTTAAGAAATCAGGTAAATGATTCCTAGGCTAATGTATGGTGAGGTGTAAGGTGGTATATATATATATATATATATATATATATATATATATATATATAATATATATATATATATAATCTTTTTTTCTTTTTTTACATACAGTGACCACAGTAATACAGTGTTACCATAATAATATTGTACTAATCTGTGGAGGTGATCAATATTTTTTTCTTTTTTGTAAACTCTATGATTATGTATAACAGTGAATATCAGTGTTATAAGAAAACATTTTTATGAATGACTATTGTGATTAGCTATGATTGGCCACAGCTAATCATATGATACATACGGGCTGTGATTTGCCCTGTTTGTAGCATGTGATCACAGTAATCTTCGACCCAATAGTACACAATGAATGGTATGAATAGAACCAATTCATTGTGTACAATTGCCATGTGATCTGCTGTGATTGGTCACATCGATCACATGGTACCGACCAAGGGTCGGTATACTGATCTGTCTTCAGCTGTGTAAGGTGGACACCGGGGGTGACAGATCATTCCAGAGTGTGGCCCAATTCTGGGAGGACATCATATGACATCAAACCAGAATTACAGAGCACCCGCCTGGCCATCACTTGTCTATAGGCTGGGCGGGAGGTGGTTAAATATCATATGGAAAATATACAATAATTTAAAAACATTTGTAATCCCCAAATAATTGGCATATATTCAAATAAATTTATTTTGTGCTGAATCAATCCTCATGTGTGCCAGAAACCATGAATCAGACTGAGACAGAAGTACAGTTAAATCTCACTTGTTTAATAATTAAAAAAAGGTAAACAGTAGTCAAAACATAGCCAGAGTTCAGGAACTGGAATGGATAGTCAGACAAGCCAAAAACGTCAGGGAGCCAGAGATGAGCGTCTTAGAACAGCTAGCAGGATCTGGAGCCAGAAGGAGTGTCAGCCAAGCAAGTGTTTAACAGGAACACAGGAGAGTGTCTCTAAAGATGTGACCAAGGCAAAGGCAGTGATCATCTGGGCTGGATGGCTTAAGTAGGCAGGACTGACGAGTCACTGGAGAGAGATAGGAGCCGGCAATTAGCCGACAGCTGATCAGCCAGCCCATCCCTGAGCCCATCCCTGACAGTACCCCCTCCTCAATGACCCCTCCCCTCTGAGGACCACCAGGCTTGAGGGGAATATGTCAATGGAAATCACGGAGGAGGACAGGGACATGTATGTCCGAGGATGTGACCCAAGAGCGTTCCTCTGGACCGTACCCTTTCCATTGTAATGTACCAGGTACTGTATGAGCCCACTGAACCTACTGGAGTCAACAATGGACTGTACTTCATACTCCTCATGGTTCTCAACCTGTACAGGGTGAGGACGAGGCACCAAGGTGGTAAAGCGGTTGCAGATCAAAGGTTTTAATAAGGAGACATGAAATACATTTGAGATGCGCATATTAGAAGGAAGGTCTAATGCGTAAGCCACTGGGTTAATCCTGTGAAGAATACGGAAAGGCCCAATAAACTGAGGTGCGAACTTCAGAGAGGGAACAAGAAGTCAGAGATTGTGAGATGACAGCCAGACCCTGTCCCCAACCTGGTAGGAAGGCGCAGGCAGGCGTCTGCGGTCAGCATGGAGTCTGTACCTATCATTACCATGTTGCAAAGCCTCCTGGATTGGTGCTCAAGTGGAACGAAGACCACAGAGATGCTCCTCTAATGCAGGAATACTCTGCGGAACAAGTGAGTCAGGCAACATGGAAGGTTGGAAACCATAGTGCGCCATAAACGAGGACAATTAGGAAGCAGAATTCAAGGCACTATTGTGAGCAAACTCCGCCCACTGTAAGAGATCTGATCAGTTGCTATGATGGTCAGAAATATAGGAAAGTAGGAATTGCTAATTGGCTCGTTCTGCGGCCCCATTAGACTGCGGGTGATACGCAGAGGAGAAAGCAAGCTGAATTCCCAACTGTGCGCAAAAGGCTTGCCAGAACCGGGACACAAACTAGCTACCCCTGTCCGAGACAATCACCTTGAGAAGCCCATGTAAGTGAAAGATCTCCTGAGCAAAAATAGAAGCCAGTTCCTTAGAAGTGGGCAACTTCTTAAGTGGAATACAATGAGACATTTTCGAGAACCGGTCAACCACCATAAGGATAACTGTGTTGCCCTAGGAGTGGGTAACCATAGCCAACTGCATATGTGAACCTGCTCCTTCTCTGTGGAATGGTCCATGGATCCCAGTGGCAGGGAAGCAGTGAAAACATCAATGTATGACTCTGACTGCTGCCCCCCCTGGCTTAGAGCAACAGGAAACAAGACTGCAGCCGTGCGGTTGCACACTTCTGGGTGATCCCGAGCGCTGCCGAATACTTCCGGGCAAAGTCTTGCGAGACATCTGGGCAAGCTCCGTGAGTGTCGTGTGCACAGCGAGAAGTCGGGCAGCATACACAAGACACTGGAGACGGAACAGTACAGAGCAGAACAGCTGGGGAGGGATCCAGGGAAAAACAAACAGGACATAGCACAAAGTCAGCCTGTCCTGGTAGCCGCAGTCATGTTCCCTCGGGTGATCGCAAGAGACATTGGGTACGCGCGATTGAAGACTTGTGAGATGCTGGGCATCACGTGTACCACGAGAGGACTGGTGAGACATGCGGAACGGGGTAGCATTGAGTGGTTCATTGTGAAGGAATCCAGGGACAAATCAGATACATGCTTGGATACAGCCTGGTCTTGGTAAGTCCAGTATCCCAATACCCTAGCACCCCAATACCCTCAATACCCCCCATTAGAGTGTGGATATGGTGAGGAGAAGAGGAGATGAACAAACTTATCAGGAAAATGTGGCGACACAATCACTGAGCTCCTCAAAAGACAAGAGTAATCAGATGGCGGCGGCAGCAGCAGCAGCAGCAGCAGCGGCTAAATTGGAGCGTTTTTTCCTTACCCCAGTCCAGACACCAACGAAAGGAGGACAGCAGGCAAAAGCAAAAGTACAATTGGGAGTACCCTTGGATAGAAAGAGTCATGGACAATCATCAGCAGTACCAGCGGCACCAGTGATAAGAACTGTAGCAAGAACTTAAGGTACTCCCTGATATGGGTTCCTCTTCTGGGGGAGAGCCGACATTGAGAGATGTTTTTCTAGCTGTTAATGCATGCAAGCTCTCATTGGCGGAACTGTGTGACCAACTAAAGGTGTTAAGGAGGAATTATCACTGGTAAGGCATGATTTGCAAAAAACTGTGGAAAGAACAACAGCTGTGGAAAGGAGGATAATTCAAGTAGAGGATGACTTGTACCCTCTAAAACAGGTGGTTAAAATTATGAGAGAACAAATGGGTATTTATGCAGCAAAAATGGATGAAATGGAGAACAGGATCCGCAGGGACAATGTGAGATTGGTGGGGCTTCCTGAAACGAGCGAGGGCCCTAATTCCATTGACTTTTTAGAAAAATGGTTTATAGAAATATTTGGAAAATAAACTTTCTCACCATTGTTTGCAATAGAAAGAGCTCTTAGAGTCCCCTTCAGGGCTCCACCACCAGGAGGATATCCCAGACCACTACTGGTGAAATTTCTTAATTATAATGACAAAGTGATTTTGCTGCGGAAGGCTAGAGTTATGGGAAATATCCTTTATAATGGAGTTAAGATCTCGCTGTACCCAGACTTCTCACCTGACCTGCAGAAGTGCAGGGCTAAATTTACAGAGATTAAACGCACCTTACAAAAATCTAAAGTTATATATGCATTACTCTACCCAGCACGATTACGTGTAGTGGTGCTGGGGGAACTCAGTTTTTTGATTCTCCTGCGGGAGTGGCAACATGGTTGGAAGACAACAAGGAAAGGCTGCAAGTAAACTGAAGAGAGGAGAAAGAGAGGGAGGAGAGGAGGGTAACAGACAATTGATTTAATTTTGTAGTTCACTGGAAAAATGACTACCTTTTGGTAAGAGAAGGAGTAGGCAGTCACACATAAGAGGAGTGAATTAATGAATGAGGGAGGTATTTGTTTTAAAAAATATATATATATATATATATATATTTTTTGGTAAGAGAAGGAGTAGGCAGTCACACATAAGAGGAGTGAATTAATGAATGAGGGAGGTATTTGTTTTTAAAAAATATATAGACTGGCTTTTGCTCGGAGACTTTACTACATGGGCTACCCAGGTATGTCTTGGACAGGGTATGCAGGGTTGGGCCCGGCTCTGATACCTTTTGTGCACATTGGAATTCGCTGCTTTCCCCCATCCCCTATGCATAATCACCGACATCACGTGCTATTGCCGCAGGACGCGATCGGTCACCATCGGAAGATTCACTACAAGTGAACTATTGATTGACCATAGGAAATGTTACCAACCTCTGCCATGGCGCAAGAGTCACTCCGCAAAAGAGAGAGCGGATTATGCTTCCATGTCCCGTTAAGCGAGATAGTCACACCCCAGACCTGACGGTTCGCAGATCGACGAAGAGGTAGCTGTCCTGCCTCCCTTGGTCACTAGTAAAGCAGATGGCTTGTGATGTATCGTGGTAGAAGACCACGCTAGACGATAGACCCCTGGCTGGATCAGACCTTCCCTAACCGTTGGGCGACAGTAGTGTACTCGGACTCCCCCTCGCTCCGTAAAAGACTTGGAAAATGGCGGGGATCCGGCGAGAAGACCCCCCATACGCGAAGGAGAAAACTATTTTTTTCAAAAGTGTGGGTGTTTTTTTTTTTTACTTTACATTTTACACCTTAGGTGAATGGTAGGGGTACATCGTACCCCATACTCATTCACATAGGGTGGGGGGCCGGTAATCTGGGGGCCCCCCTTATTAAAAGGGGGTTCCCAGATTCCGATAAGCCCCCGCCCGCAGACCCCGACAACCAACGGCCAGGGTTTGTCGGGAAGAGGCCCTTGTCCTCATCAACATGGGGACAAGGTGCTTTGGGGTGGGGGGGCCGCACGGCCCCCCTTTCCCCAGGGCACCCCCATGTTGAGGGCACGCGGCCTGGTACGGCTCAGGAGGGGGGGGGGCGCTCGTTCGTCCCCACCCCTTTCCTGGCCTGCCAGGCTGCGTGCTCGGATGAGGGTCTGACATGGATTTGGGGGGAACCCTCACGCCGTTTTTTCGGCGTGGGGATTCCCTTTAAATCCATGCCAGGTCACGGAGCTAGCGCGGCGGCAGTAACTGCCTACGCTAGCTACGTAACCTGAAGTCACGTGCGAAATGAACGGACTTGCCGATGAGCGTCAAGTCCGTTCATTTCAAAAGGTCCGCGGACTTGCCCACTAACGGCGGGATTGTCCGCTGGACTTCCAAGTCCAGCGGATAATTGAAAACAAAACCTGAAACTTTAGTCCGCCGTACTTTGGCGCCAAAATGTCCGCCGGCGCCCACACACGAGGGGATTAACCGCTGGACTTCAGTCCAGAGGATAATCCCGCGGGATTGTCCCTTCGTGTGTACGCGGCCTTAGAGTCCCCTTCAGGGCTCCACCACCAGGAGGATATCCCAGACCACTACTGGTGAAATTTCTTAATTATAATGACAAAGTGATTTTGCTGCGGAAGGCTAGAGTTATGGGAAATATCCTTTATAATGGAGTTAAGATCTCGCTGTACCCAAAAAAAAAATATATATATATATATATATATATTTTTTGATAACTTGGGGGGTGGAGGTAAAGGAACAAAATAGGAAAATATGTTTCAGTGAAAGGGTATGAGAAATATGTGTTGTGTGCGCTGGTCACAAAAATCCCCTAGGGTAAGTGACCAGGAAGAACAGTAACCCACAGAGTTGGTCTCCAGAGTCCATTAAGGCCTTTGAGAGTCTCAAGGCTGTCTTTGTTTCTGCTCCTGTTTTGGCACATCCTGATCCTTTGTTACCTTTTATCCTTGAGATTGATGCTTCTGAGACTGGAGTTGGTGCCCTTCTGTCTCAACGTCCTACCTCTGAGAGCGCTATGCATCCTTGTGGTTACTTTTCCAAGAAATTGTCACCTGCGGAGTGCATTACATGATTGGTGACAGAGAGCTGTTAGTGATCATTTTAACCCTGAAAGAATGGAAACATCTCCTCGAAGGTACCACTGTTCTCATTCTTACTGACCATAAGAATCTTACATTCTTGTCTGAGGCTAACTGCCTCTCTCCCAGAAGGGCGCGATGTGCTCTTTTCTTGTCTAGTTTCAATTACATTGTCTCATTCTTACCCAGTACTAAGAATGTAAGGCTGATGCTTTGTCACGACAATTTTCCTCCACTTCCAAGATGGAGTCGGTTCCGGTTCCTGTGATTCCTCCTGATCGTATTCTCGCTACGGTTTGCACCAGTCTCACTTCTCCTTTGGGTGACAAAATTCTTGCCGTTCAGATCCATGCTCCTCCTGAGAAACCTTGTGATCGCTGCTTTGTCCCAGAGAGTCTCTGTACTGCCCTGCTGCAGACTTACCATTCTCCCAAGGCTGCTGGCCACCCTGGGAAGAATCAACTCTTTTGGGCCATTTCCCAACAATTCTGGTGGCCTAGTCTACGTGCTGATGTAACCGCCTTCGTAGCTGCCTGTTCCATGTGTGCTCATAGTAAGACTCCACGACACCTTCCAGTGGGCCTCCTACAACCCATACCCAATGGAGAGAGGCCCTGGACCCACCTGTCTATGGATTTCCTTGTGGACTTAACCAACCCTCAGGGCAAAACAGTTATCCTTATTGTGGTTGACCGTTTCTCGAAAATGTCCCATTGTATTCCATTTAAGAAGTTGCCCATTTCTAAGGAACTGGCTTTTTGCTCGGGAGATCTTTCACTTACATGGGCTACCCAAGGTAATTGTCTTGGACAGGGGTAGTCAGTTTGTGTCCTGGCTCTGATGAGCCTTTTGTGCACAGTTGGGAATTCAGCTTGCTTTCTCCTCTGCATATCACCCACACTCTAATGGGGCCGCAGAATGAGCCAATCAATCCTTGGAGCAATTCCTACGTTGCTATATTTATGACCATCATAACAACTAGTCAGACCTCTTACCATGGGCAGAGTTCACTCACAATAGTGCCTTGAATTATGCTTCCTGATTGTCCCCGTTTATAGCGAACTATGGTTTCCAACCTTCCATGTTGCCTGACTTGTTTGTTCCGCAGAGTACTCCTGCATTAGAGGAGCATTTCCATGGTCTTTGGTCCACTTGTCACAAGTCCAGGAGGCTTTGTGACATGATAATGATAGGTACAGACTACATGCTGACCGCAGACCCCTGCCTGCGCCTTCCTACCAGGTTGGGGACAGGGTCTGGCTGTCATCTCGCAACCTCCAACTTCGTGTTCCCTCTCTGAATTTTGCCCCTCGGTTTATTGTGCCTTTCTGTATTCTTCGTAGGATTAACCCAGTGGCTTACGTATTAGACCTTCCTTCTCATATGCGTATCTCAAATGTATTTCATGTCTCCTTATTAAAACCTTTGGTCTGCAATTAGTTTACCACCTCGGTGCCTCATTCTCACCCTGTACAGGTTGAGAACCATGAGGAGTATGAGGTACAGTCCATTGTTGACTCCCGTAGGTTCTGTGGGTGCATACAGTACCTGGAGCATTGGAAAGGGTACGGTGCGGAGGAACGCTCTTGGGTCTCATCCTCGGATGTACATTCCCCTGTCCACCTCCGTGATTTCCATAGACATTTTCCCCTCAAGCCTGGTGGTCCTCCAAGGGGGAGGGGTCATTGAGGAGGGGGTACTGTTAGGGCTGGGATCAGTTCTTCCTTCTCTAAACTGGCTGCTCAGAGAAGCAGTCGGCTAATTGCCAGCTCCTTTCTCTCCACAGTGACTCACCTGGCTCGTCAGTCCTGCCTACTTAAGCCGTCTATCACATCTCTAGCCACTTCCCGACCGCCCCATGTAGATATACGTCAGCAGAATGGCACGTACAGGCAGAATCACGTACCTGTACGTGCCATTCTTCAGGCGCGTGGGGGGTCCGATCGGACCCCCCCGGCCGGCGGGGACGGTCGGGATCGCTTCAGGAGCGATCCGGGATGAGGGGACGGCCAGTGGTTTCTGGCCACCCCCTCGCGATCGCTCCTGGCGAATCAGATGCTTCCTCTGTCTGTGTCAATCAAAACACAGGCAGAGGAAGTGATGTCACGCTCGGTGCGCCGGTCTATGTGACCGGAACGCCGAGGAGACAGGATGTAAAGGTTAGTGCACCAACAGTACACTGACACCAGTACACATAGGCACATATTCCACCCCCCTGTCACCCCCAGATCACCCCCCAGATCACCCCCCCCCCCCCAGTCACAGTGTCACTAATTGCAGTGATCATTTTTTTACTGATCACTGCATTTAGTGTCAGTGTGACTGTAATAACTGTCAGGGCAGTTAGTTTTAGGTCCAAGGTAGCCCCCTACCCCCCCCTAATAAAGGTTTAACCCCTTGATTGCCCCCCAGGTAACCCTTTCACCCCCTTTTGCCAGTGTCACTAAGCGATCGTTTTTCTGATCGCTGTATTAGTGTCACTGCTGTCGCTAGGTAACCATTTTTTTTTTTTTTAGGTAACCGCCATGTTTATATAGGTTCATAAATAGGTTTATAGGTCAGGTACCCCCATATTACAACCTAAATAAAGGTTTTAACCCCCTGATTGCCCCTAGAGTTAACCCTTTCACCAGTGATCACTGTATAACTGTCACTGGTGACGCTGGTTAGCCAGTTAGTTATTTCGTTATTTAGGTTCCCCGTCAGGTTTTTATATAGCGTCAGGTACCCCCATATATTACCTAATAAAGGTTTTAACCCCCTGATTGCCCCTAGTTAACCCTTTCACCCCCTTTTGCCAGTGTCACTAAGCGATCGTTTTTCTGATCGCTGCATTAGTGTCGCTAGGTAACCAGTTTTTTTTTAGGTTAACCGCCATGTTTATATAGGTTCATAAATAGGTTTATAGGTCAGGTACCCCCATATTACAACCTAAATAAAGGTTTTAACCCCCTGATTGCCCCTAGAGTTAACCCTTTCACCAGTGATCACTGTATAAATGTCACTGGTGACGCTGGTTAGCCAGTTAGTTATTTCGTTATTTAGGTTCCCCGTCAGGTTTTTATATAGCGTCAGGTACCCCCATATATTACCTAATAAAGGTTTTAACCCCCTGATTGCCCCTAGTTAACCCTTTCACCCCCTTTTGCCAGTGTCACTAAGCGATCGTTTTTCTGATCGCTGCATTAGTGTCGCTAGGTAACCAGTTTTTTTTTGTATTACTGTTACGGGTGACGCTGGTTAGTTAGCTTGTTTTTTATACTGTCAGGGCACCCGCCATTTATTACCCAATAACGGTTTAACCCCCTGATCGCCCGGCGGGTGATATCAATTAGGTTTTAGGGTCAAATAAGGTCTGCGTCGCCCCCAGGTTAGTGCCAGCACCGCAAACACCCACGCGCAAAGCATACACCTCCCTTAGTGGCACAGTATCTGAACAGATCAATATCTGATCTGATCAGATCTATACTAGCGTCCCAGCAGTTTAGGGTTCCAAAAAAAAACGCATTGTTAGCGGGATCAGCCCAGATACCTGCTAGCACCTGCGTTTTCCCCCTCCGCCCAGCCCAGCCCACCCAAGTGCAGTATCGATCGATCACTGTCACTTACAAAACACTAAGCACACATAACTGCAGCGTTCGCAGAGTCAGGCCTGATCCCTGCGATCGCTAACATTTTTTTTGTGGTAGCGTTTTGATTCAGTCGCTTCAGTCAGGAGCTTTTTTACCTGTGAATCTCAAAAAAATAAAAAAAAATAAAATAGTTGTCGTTTTATTGTTCTCTCTCTCACTCTATTCTCTCTCTATTGTTGCTCTTTTTTTACTCCATTCTATTCTGCAATGTTTTATTATGTTTTATCATGTTTTATCATGCTTGCTTTTCAGGTATGTAATTTTGTTTACTGTGTTTTAGTGTTAAGCATTTTTTTGTTTTCAGGTGCGCCATTCAGTTGCAGCGTGGATTTATTTATCTTGACAGCAACAGCGTTTGCTCCCACGATACATAAAGCCGCGACTCCAACGCTGTAGGAGGTGATTTCACCACCACAGTTAAAAAAAAGAGCATATATGCCGAAGCAGGGGGCCCGCCGGGGGGGGGAGGAGCGATTGGCTCCTAATGCCACGTACATACGGTCGAAATTCCGACCGTGTGTACACGGCATAACTTTTGCGGGAGGATGCCCCCATGCATCGGCATATATAAATGGTGCATGTATGCCCATCATTAGAAGTGGGTGGATGAAGGGAGGTATTCTAATGGTGGGCATACCCACCAATCAATCTCTTTTTTTTCGTTTAGCCAAGAGGCTGCATGAAAAAAAAAAAAAGATTACAATATATGTCCAGTATGTTGCTGGACTTTGAATGGTTATACCAGAATGATGCCTGCAGGTTTAGGTATCATCTTAGTATCATTCTTTTCAGCCAGTGATCGGCTTTCATGTAAAAGCAATTCTAGTGGGTAATTAGCCTCTAGACTGCTTTTACAAGCAGTGGGAGGGAATGTCCCCCCTCCCGGATATAAACCGCGCCATTGGGAAATTGGGAAAGCATTTTATCACACCAATCTTGGTGTGGTCAGATGCTTTGAGGGCAGAGGAAAGATCTAGGGTCTAATAGACCCCAATTTTTTCAAAAAAAGAGTACCTGTCACTGCCTATTGCTATCATAGGGGATATTTACATTCCCTGAGATAACAATAAAAATCATAACAAAGAAAAAAAAATGGAAGGAACAGTTTAAAAATAGAATAAAAAAGCTAAATAAATAAAAAAAAAACTAAAAAAAAAAAAAAAAAAAGCACCCCTGCCCCCCCTTCTCTTGCGCAAAGGCGTACACAAGCGTTGGTCTGGCGTCATATGTAAACAGCAATTGCACCATGCATGTGAGGTATCACCGCGAAGGTCAGATCGAGGGCAGTAATTTTAGCAGTAGACCTCCTCCGTGAATCTAATGTGGTATCATGTAAAGGCTTTTAAAGGCTTTTAAAAATGTATGTAGTTTGTCGCCACTGCGTGTTTGTGCGCAATTTTAAAGCATGTCGTGTTTGGTATCCATGTACTCGGCCTAAGATCATATTTTTTATTTCATCAAAAATTTGAGCAATATAGTGTGTTTTAGTGCATTAAAATAAAAAAAGTGTATTTTTTCCACAAAAAATGCGTTTGAAAAATCGCTGCGCAAATACTGTGTGGAAAAAAAAAATGCAACACCCACCATTTTAATCTGTAGGGCCTTTGCTTTAACATTATATATAGTGTTTGGGGGTTCAACGTAATTTTCTTGCAAAAAAAAAATATGTTTTCATGTAAACAAAAAGTGTCAGAAAGGGCTTTGTCTTCAAGTGGTTAGAAGAGTGGGTGACGTGTGACATAGGCTTCTAAATGTTGTGCATAAAATGCCAGGACAGTTCAAACCCCCCCCCCAAATGACCCCATTTTGGAAAGTAGACACCCCAAGCTATTTGATGAGAGCAATGTTGAGCCCATTAAATATTTTTTTTTTTTGTCCCAAGAGATTGAATAATGAAAAAAAAAAAATATATATATTTTTTTTACAAAAAGTTGTCACTAAATGATATATTGCTCAAACATGTCATGGGCATATGTGGAAATACACCCCAAAATACATTCTGTTGCTTCTCCTGAGTACGGGGATACCACATGTGTGGGACTTTTTGGGAGCCTAGCTGCGTACGGAACCCCAAAAACCAATCACCGCCTTCAGGCTTTCTAAGGGTGTAATTTTTTTATTTCACTTCTCACTGCCAATCACAGTTTCGGAGGCCATGGAATGCCCAGATGGCATAAAACCCCCCAAAATGACCCCATTTTGGAAAGTAGACACCCCAAGCTATTTGCTGAGAGGTATGGTGAGTATTTTGCAGATCTCGCTTTTTGTCACAAAGTTTTGAAAATTGAAAAAAAGAAAAAAAAAAAATGTTTTTTTCTTTACTCTCTTCATTTTCAAAAACAAATGAGAGCTGTAAAATACTCACCATGCCTCTCAACAAATAGCTTGGGGTGTCTACTTTCCAAAATGGGGTCATTTGGGGGGGGGGTTTGTGCTATTTTGGCATTTTATGGCCTTCGAAACGGTGATAGGTAGTGAGGAGTGAAATCAAAAATTTGCACCATTAGAAATCCTGAAGGCGGTGCTTGGGTTTCGGGGCCCCGTACGCGGCTAGGCTCCCAAAAAGTCCCACACATGTGGTATCCCCATACTCAGGAGAAGCAGCAAAATGTATTTTGGGGTGCAATTCCACATATAACTATGGCATGTGTGAGCAATATATCATTTAGTGACAACTTTTTGAAAAAAAAAAAAATCTTTTTTATTTTTGTCTTTATTCAATCACTTGGGACTAAAAAAAAAAATATTCAATGGGCTCAACATGCCTCTCAGCAAATAGCTTGGGGTGTCTACTTTCCAAAATGGGGTCATTTGGGGGGGGTTTTGTACTTCTCTGCCATTTTAGCACCTCAAGAAATGAAATAGGCAGTCATAAATTAAAAGCGGTGTAAATTCCAGAAAATGTACTCTAGTTTGTAGACGCTATAACTTTTGCGCAAACCAATAAATATACGCTTATTGGCATTTTTTTTACTAAAGACATGTGGCTGAATACATTTTGGCCCAAATGTTTGACTAAAATTGAGTTTATTAGATTTTTTTTATAACAAAAAGTAGAAAATCTCTTTTTTTTTCAAAATTTTCGCTCTTTTTCCGTTTATATTGCAAAAAATAAAAATCACAGAGGCAATCAAATACCATCAAAAGAAAGCTCTATTTGTGGGAAGAAAAGGACGCAAATTTCGTTTGGTTACAAAATTGCATGACCGCGCAATTACCAGTTAAAGTAGTGCAGTGCGAAATTGAAAAAAGACCTCTGGTCCTTTGGCTGCCAAATGGTCCGGGGCTGAAGTGGCTAGAGACGCTCTCCTGTGTTCCTATTAAAGACTTGCTTGGCTGACATTCCTTCTTGCTCCAGATCTTACTTGCTGTTCTACTACATTCATCTCTGGCTCCCTGGCGTTTTGGCTTGTCTGACTATCCATTCCGGTTCCTGAACTCTGGCTATGTTTTGACTACCTTTACTCTGTTTACCTTTTTATTATTATTATTAAACAAGTGTGATTAAACTGTACTTCTGAATCAGTCTGATTCATGATTTTTGACTAGAGCTCAGTTCTTTTATTATTTTTTTCACCTTTATTCTGTCTAAATATTTCTGGACCATATTAATTTTGAGCTATTGAGGATCATTTGGGGCTGTGTCAATACCATCCCCATAATGGATGAGCTCCCCAATGCTCCTTTGTATACACAGAGCTGAATAAGGTATTTAATACATTTGCTTTCTCTTTGTCCCCAGTCATCCACTTTAGATTATTTTGTAAAGGGCCTACACGCTCAGACCTGACTTTTTTACTATTAATATATTTGAAGATTCTATCCTATCCTTTGCAATCTGACATTGCATGATCATTTTTAATTTTTGTGGCCTTGATTTCCTTTTTACATGTACTGTTATATTCTTTGCGACATTTAAATTATGATAGTGTTACTTTATTTTTATATATTTTTAAAAGCTATTTTCTTATTATTTATAACTTCTCTAACTTTGGCTGTGAGCCACATAGGTTTTATCTTTATCCTTTTAAACGTATTGCCCATGGGAATATATTTTGCAGAGTGTTCACATACAGTCTTTTTGAAGAATTCCTATTTCTGTTCTGTTTTAATCAATGCCAATATTCCCTCCCATTGTAAGTATTGGAGAGCAACCCTCATTCTTGGAAAAAGTTGCTTTCTTAAAGTTAAGTGTTCTTTTATATGAACATTAGTAATAAGTTCTGCATGGTTTGAGTTTTGCCAGGTCCAGAGGAGCATTAATCCTAGTCAGGGCCTCGATGAACGGGATCATAAAATTGTCTTGTAGAAGGTTTATACATGTATGCCCTTTAACTGTTCCTGCAATGCCATTACTCCAGTCAATTTCCAGGTAGTTAAAATCCCCCATTATGATCACTGTCCCAGCCCTTGCAGCTCTTTCTATCTGTGCAAGGAGCTGAGTCTCCACCTCCTCATTAACACTGGGAGGTCTATAACATACTCTTATGATGTCCTTTGTAGTATGCACACCCATGTGCAGTTCCACCCATAATGTCTCAGCCTCATAACACTCTCCATCAACTAGGTTCTCATTCACACTCGCTTTGAGATCGCTTCTGACATAGAGACAGACACCACCTTCCTTTTACTCTGTCTTTCAGAAAGAGAGCATAGCAAGAAATATTAATAGCTCAGTCATGTGAAGAATAAAGCCAAGATTGATGAATGTGCCTGCTGATAAGGTAAAAGATCTTGGTTTCTTAACAAATGTGGTCACAAATGTATAAAAGAAGGCAGAGAGGATACACTAGGTTATGCAGCACCTCATCCCTTTTGGTAATTGGGTGTAGAAGGGAGGATAGCGAAATAGGGATTATAGCGGTGCAAGGTTACAATATAAAATGGTCAGGGTTGACTAACAATTCAATGCTCGAGTCTTGGTTTAAAAGTTGACAAAATAATTTTATTACATATAGTTACAAATATATTATAGACAATACATATTAGAGCAAAACAATACAAAATAAGCAATATTAGATCTAATGGGATAAACAAACAGGTTAAAGGTCCCCGGTTAGGATGGACCAATTCGTGAATTCAACAAGGGGTAGTTGATCAATTCAAGAATTTCAATTTGATCAGAAAATGTCTCTTAGTTACAGTGGGTATAGTAACCTGGAGTAGACAGTACAGGCCTTATTGGAATGTTCCGACATGTTTCGCCATAGTCAATGGCTTCATCAGGGTTGGCCTACTATGCAAGATTACTGTATCCAAATCGGTGTAGGATGGTAATTGATAGGACACTAAACCGAGGTATGGAATGGAGTCGTCCAATGGAAATCCTTCAATGTATAGCAGAAGGCAAGTAAAACTTAATTTGGACTGTAAAAACAAGGGATAAGTATTGAAAGGACCTCAAGAATGTAATAATGATGAAAGAGGGGGCACCTGGTTAAACATTTAGTCATATGTGATGGTATATATTGGCGAGGTAAATGCACGACACAGTCAAAATGAAGGCGGTGTCAGCGGGAACAAAGTCCTTGTAAATATTGTACCGCAGAGAAAGAGAAGCGTCCGGTGCCTCCAAGGTGGTCGCCACTGTTAACCTCTACAATCTCTATTTCTGATTTATTAATCACAAAATATGATATGGGTTAAATAAGAGTTCTATTGACCAGGAGAAAAATCTTTAAATATAATAGCATTTATTACAGGTAGTTAAAAGTCTAGCTAATACACAAATCTCTAGCACATCAAGGCATAAAATGCTAGGTTGGAATAAAAATATATACATGAAGGAATGTAGATTATATTCCTTCAGACCGTGGTCTACACGCATGTTTAGTTACAAATAGCAGGGCATGGCTTCCCCTGCTAGCTGCCATTTACCTTGGCTCCATTCTGCTTGCTGGTTCCCCGAAAAGAGCCAGTTGCCTCCCCTTTCCTCTGAGGATATCAAAACCAGGCTGATGTCTCATTGGCTGGCTTAGCGTGAATTCAGATTGGTTATCTTCCCTATACTTAGTCTAAGCCAACCCCCTTTAATGCAACTCCCAGTGATGCAAAAACACTTGAATGGTCCCGGGAAGTTTAAGTATGAAACCTGGGGTGGGACTTACTTCATTACCTATCCCGGCATGGGGTCTTTTATAGTGAATAGGTGACAAACAATGGAATTGGCTCTCCATTGTTTGTGTATACAAGTCTCGGCCCCGCATTGTCTGCAATTAACAAGAGCTTGGGAGGAAGGCGGTTGCCCCCCCTATCATAGCTGCAAGCCAAAAGAGACATATTCATAATTACAGTAATTCACAGCTATTAATGGAGATTTCACATAAACTCATAAGGCAACGGATTGCTTCCTGTGCTTACTGTAAAGCATTTTTTATGGCATCCAATAGGACACATGAGGATTGATTCATCACTGCAACCAAATTAATTTATATGAAGATATTTCAAACACTTATGGATTCCAAAAGTTTCGAGTTAAACAAATAATATATATAAATAAAAAATTTGGAATGTACAATACGTAGGGGGAAACTGATATTTTTGTTAATTTTAGATACTTTTGGCCGAGAGTTGTTTTAAACATTGTATTATTTCTATGTGATATTTATTAAAAATGTATACAATTTGTTATATGGCAAATGGTATTGATGGACTGTCTTAGAGAACAAGTATTAGTATAGGCAAATTGAAGTTTAGTCTAAATCTGTTTTTATTGTTTGTTGGTGTTCATATTAATATGTAGTACCAATGACTCCCACAAAATTTCACAATAATTTTGTAAGACGTGGTTCAGCACACTGATTAGGTCATCACTCTGTTCACCTGTGTTGCTATAGCACATTAACTTTCTGCCTGGCATTACTTTTCAAAGCAATAGAACCATGACTGAGTGCTATGTTTTTTTTCTTCTGCAAACTATGTTGTTTATTTAATAGAATTGTCAGTCACAGATAAATGATATATGCTCCAAACGACACATTTATAGCTTTTTCAGTAAAAATAGTCAGACTGCTAACATTTAGTGAGTGCTGGCATTCAGGCACTTGGTGGTACAGCTAGTGAGTCTTGCTATGAAATACTTAGATTTGTTAGCCGCTACACCTCTGCTAACAACAGCTTAAGCTGTCAGCGCATAGCAAACACGCCTCCTTATAGAGTAAATTTGGTATTTAGTAATGACTCACAGGATCATTACTGATTACTAGCTCTTACAAACCAGAATGTTCTGACTGGGATTTTATTCTTGGGAGATTGTTGAATTTGGCTGTTTGAGTTAAAAAAATGTAAATCAATATATTGCATGCAAAAGAGAAAAATTTTGTAGATGTCGTAATTCTCCTAGCTTAGATATTGAGATGTCTTAACACTTATTCCTACTTCTGAATCTGTTCCCTTGAAGAGTAATTTTATATATATATGTAGCGAGGTCCCAGGCCTCCTTTGGTCTAATGAGAACCTCCAGGGCCAGAGACAGCTGACATCCTTCTGTATATGGTGGGTTGTGAGGCATGATGGGTGCAAGGTAGTTAAAGTTATTGGGCGTCAGACACTTCTTGAATGCAAAAGAGAGTTTATTACTCTTAACAAACTTATTTGGGAGAGAGGGGGTTAGGTAATTGCAAGATTAATTGGCAGACACCAAAACTTCAATACGAGGACAGCCATGCAGGGAAAGGCATCCAGCTAGACCCCACATCTGCATGTGTAGGAATGCTGTCTCCAATGGCAACAGTCTTTAACAGTTTCTAACACAAAGCGTAACAGTTCTTGACTTCCACTACAATCACTTCTTGTAGTTCTTCAACCCACTGAGCTCCCAGTCTCTCACTAGACTAGCTGATTCACTGCCACTGAATCCCTTGAGCTCCTCCAATCTTCACAGTGGTATCCTCCTCAAGCGTCACCCCTGCCTCTCTGCTGCGTCCCTAGCTTGGATACCTCTCATGCTTCACCCCACTGGCCTGCTCGGTCCCTGGCTTGAAACACACGGCTGCTCTGCAAGCGTCACCTCCGCTGGCTGGGTCCCTGGCTTGAAGTTTCCAGATTCTTTACCGTCCCCCGTTGATGAGAATTCTGCTCCGGTACTTGCTTCAGTTACTCACTGAGGTCCCTGGTAATAATGTGGTTCTTCCCTTATTGATGACAGCTTCCCTTCTATCTCCGACCACGACAGGTTCTCCGGGTGGCAGAACCGTCACTTTTGGTTGGACTGCAAGCCGCAGTCCCAACACTGTTCTGCTCTCTCCTGCTTTTGGAAAGGCTCTCAGACAGCCTAGCAGACAGATGTGCTCGGGATAGCCCCAATCTTCAGCCTAGCAGCCCGAGCAGTACAACACATGTCCACCCAGACAGCCGTCCATGTGGCAAAGAACACAACCACCTGACTCCACCTGAATATATAGGTTCTCCCAGCAGGCCAAGGGATTCAAGAAAACCCCTGCCCATTGGCTGAGATACACCATATACCCATAATCTGACTTCGCAATTCCCTTCTCGAATCCGGTACCACCAGGTACCCGGCCACCTAGTGGTTAGGGGGAAATCAACTAATCTCTAATGATTAGCCAAGATGAGGCAGAGAGTACTGTAGAGTGTATAGCAGTGGGAAGACCAGTAAATCTTTTAACTCACAGGTGAATGACAGGGAGAGAGAAATCTGTCTCATGATCCATTTTGTACCTACCTGTATTTACGAAAAAGTAAATAGAAAGCAGCAGCAGCATAGGTATTCAATTCTTTACACAGAGGGTTTTACAGAGAATTAATTGAGGTCAAAATGTGTGTATAGGGCCAGCTGAAATTGAAGTAGTTTATTCTGGGGCAGTGGAGGTGGTATGGATTGTGTCAACAGCACCATGGACTATGAAATTGGTAGGGGCGAGTAATAAGAATGGAATTGGGGATATTATGGAGGTTGAAAGGGAGAATCCAGAATGTAGTCAGGTTATCAGCAGGAACTGTATCATGGATTTTAGGAACAGTGGTGGTAGTGCTGGGTAATTTGGAGATGGGCAGGACTTTGTTGGCAAAACATGTTTAAATAGGTAATGGGACAGTGAGATTCTCAATGGACCAAAATCAGGGGACATGAGAATGCTTTTTGGGGCTCACTGAATAAATAAGAGGGATTATTGCACAGTGTAAGTTGGAGGAAGGATACAGGGGAAATGCCAATATATATATGTGGGCAGGAAGGGGAATCTCACTGAAGAGTGGCCATTATGTGTGTTGGAGATGGGCTCTTACTGGGCAAATCGCCAAAATATGTGTTGGAGATGGGATATCAGGGGGGGGGGGGGTAAATCAATCTGTGTGCTGGAAATGTGATATCACTAGGGAAGCACCTGCTTTGCAAAGTAGCAAAGTGAAAAAAGATTAGAAACAATGTAGAATATTAAAGAGTTTCAGCAGAATATTCTAATTTACAATATAAATGTATTAGCTTATCAGTGAGCTATTGTTACAAAGAAATTACCTCAATAAAAAGCTGTATAGTTCTTATTGACTGCTCGGGAATACACATACCTGTACATTTTGGAGCTTTTGATTCAACTTACTGTAGGTCTGTTTATCCATTCCACAACTACTGTACCTGAAAGCTACAATATAGTAGTTAGTGATGGGCTAGCTCTCGAGACCAAGCATCAGTTCAGCCCCGAACAGTGTCTATTCCAGGAGTTCGCAGAACCCCTGAATTTGCAGGGCACTCAGTGAGAGAATATCAGTGCATTGTAGCAGCCCTGATTGGCTTAAGCAATGCATCTGACCACTAGTCAGATGCAAGGCTTTGCCCAATTAGGGCACAGAGCACTATGAGAGCCCTGATTAGACAAATTCATTATGACTTTGTCCAATCATGGCTCAGTGCTCATAGTCCTAGCCCCACACTATAAAAGGTTCCTTGCCACTGAACCTTTGGCAGTGAAGTTAGAATGTGAAGAGTGAAGTTAGAGTGATAATACATTTTTAGCAAGCTAGTTAGTGTGAGTGTAGAGTGTCAGTGTATTGTGAGTATAGTGTAGTGTCAGTGTAGTGCAGTCTTTAACAGCATTACATTTAGTGCTGTAAGCAGTGCTGTATATAAACTTTTTTTTTTTTTGCCACTGCGTCCTTTTTTTTATTTGCTTGTTCCACCTTTCACTAATGCGAAGCTGGTGTTCCCATTTTGTATCAATATATATTTTTTTTTTGTTTTTCAATTTGTGTCAGCAGCAGTCCCCAATTGTACACAGTTTATAGTGCACCAAGTAACACATTTAATTAATTTAATGTCTTTTTTTTTAATTATTGTTATTATTACCCTTACCGTATTACCTTTTTTTAAATTGTCAACCACACTTTGTCTTACTGCGATGCTGGTGCTCCCCCTTTTTTTAATATATATATATATATATATATATATATTTTTTTTTTCCATTTGTGTCAGAGACAGTCCCCAATTGTACACAGTTTATAGTGCACCAACAAGCACCACATTACATTTTTCTTAACTTTTTTTGTTGCTGCGTCTTTTGTTATTATTGTTGTTGTTCCCCTGCCCCCTATTTTAAAATGCTGGTGTTTCCCCTAATTTATAAATATATATTATTGTTTTAGTTTTTCAAATTGTGTCATTGGCAGTCCTCAATTGTACCCAGTTTATGGTGCACCAAACACCACGTTTCATTAACCACTTTCAGAGCGGACCAATTTGCAGCCAAAGGACCAGGCCCCTTTTTGCGATTCGGCACTGCGTCGCTTTAACTGACAATTGCGCGGTCGTGCGACGTGGCTCCCAAACAAAATTGACGTCCTTTTTTTCCCACAAATAGAGCTTTCTTTTGGTGGAATTTGATCGCCCCTGCGGTTTTTATTTTTTGCGCTATAAACAAAAAAGTGCGACAATTTTGAAAAAAAAACGCATTATTTTTTGCTATAATAAATATCCCCCAAAAATATATAAAAAAACATTTTTTTTCCTCAGTTTAGGCCGATACGTATTCTTCTACATATTTTTGGTAAAAAAAATTGCAATAAGCAATTATTGATTGGTTTGCGCAGAAGTTATAGCGTTTACAAGATAGGGGATAGTTTTATAGCATTTTTATTAATAATTTTTTTTTATTAGTAACGGCGGCGATCAGCGATTTTTTTTTGTGACTGCGACGTTATGGCAGACACATCGGACATTTTTGACACATTTTTGGGACCATTGTCATTTATACAGCAATCAATGCTATTTAAATGCATTGATTCCTGTATAAATGACACTGGCAGTGAAGGGGTTAACCACAAGGGGGCAGTGTAGGGGTTAAGTATGCCTAGGGGTGTGTTTCTTACTGTGGGGGGGCGTGGCTGTCAGCTAGTGAATGCTGATCTCTGCTCCAATCACAGGGAGCAGAGATCGGCGTCACTAGTTGCTAGGCAGAATGGGGAGATGCTGTCTATTTCCGCATCTCCCCGTTCTGCCTTCCTGTGAGACGATCGCGGGTGTCCCCGCGGCGATCGAGCGGCCTCACGGGGGTCACGACCGGCGCGCTCCCGATGGCACGGACAGCTTAAAGGAGGGACTTATATATACGCCCTCCTGCCTGTCCGTGCTATTCTGCCAACGTATCTCGTCGTGCGCCGGTCGGGAACCGGTTAAATAAAGTGCACCCAATCACTGATTTCCTGTTAAATATTAATAATAATCAAATAAATTTGTGTAATCTGCCCCACCCATCATGACTGGGAGGCCAACAAGGAGAGGCAAATGTTCGAAATACATTATGAGGGGGCCAGCAGTGTCTTTGCCCACAGGCAAAGGTGGACTTGGTCCGTCCTAAGGAAGGGCACGTTTGTCTCTTTTTACTGATGTTGGCCAAGCTATCCCGCTACAGCATGCAGAGGAGGGGGTGGACTGGCTTACTAAACCACCCCCATCCTTTGTAACCCACCCTGACACTAGTTTGCAGTCCACTGCAGCTGCCAGAGCAGCCCTTTTCTGCCTTCTTGTCCACATCTACTCCTGCCATAGCCCCAACATCATGCATGGAGTCAGCTGAATTATTTGAACAAAGCATCAGCCACTTGCCTCTTGAGGATGCACAGCCATTACTTGATTCTGATGTTGGTTCTGAGGTTGAGGCAGGGAGTAACAGCCTACAGAGCGGGGATAACACTTATAAACAACAAATTGGCAGTCATGTTCCCCTAGCTGCAGCATATTGCCAGATTGGCAACAGCAACTGAAAGCCACACAAAAGGGACACACTTCTCCTCACTTTTCATCTCTACCCCCACTATACAGTGGTGTGAAAAAGTGTTTGCCCCCTTCCTCATTTCCTGTTCCTTTGCATGTTTGTCACACTTAAGTGTTTCGGAACATCAAACCAATTTAAACAATAGTCAAGGACAACACAAGTAAACACAAAATGCAATTTGTAAATGAAGGTGTTTATTATTAAAGGTGAAAAAAAATCCAAACCATCATGGCCCTGTGTGAAAAAGTGATTGCCCCCCTTGTTAAAACATACTATAACTGTGGTTGTCCACACCTGAGTTCAATTTCTCTAGCCACACCCAGGCCTGATTATTGCCACACCTGTTCACAATCAAGGCATCACTTAAATAGGAGCTGCTTGACACAGTAAGGTCCACCAGAAGATCCTTAAAAGCTACACATCATGCCGAGACCCAAAGAAATTCAGGAACAATTGAGAAAGAAAGTAATTGAGATCTATCAGTCTGGAAAGGGTTATAAAGCCATTTCCAAAGCTTTGGGAATCCAGCGAACCACAGTGAGAGCCATTATCCACAAATGGCGAAGACATGGAACAGTGGTGAACCTTCCCAGGAGTGGCCGGCCGCCCAAAATTACCCCAAGAGCGCAGCGACGACTCATCCAAGAGGTCACAAAAGACCCCACAACAACGTCCAAGGAACTGCAGGCCTCACTTGCCTCAGTTAAGGTCAGCGTTCATGCCTCCACCATCAGGAAAAGACTGGGCAAAAATGGCCTGCATGGCAGAGTTCCAAGGAGAAAACCACTGCTGAGCAAAAAGAACATCAAAGCTCATCTCAATTTCTCCACAACACATCTTGATGATCCCCAAGACTTTTGGGACAACATTCTGTGGACCGATGAGACAAAAGTGGAACTCTTTGGAAGGTGTGTGTCCAAGTATATCTGGCGTAGAAGGAACACTGCATTTCAGAAAAAGAACATTATACCAACAGTAAAATATGGTGGTGGTAGTGTGATGGTCTGGGGCTGTTTTGCTGCTTCAGGACCTGGAAGACTTGCCGTGATAAAAGGAACTATGAATTCTGCTGTCTACCAAGAGATCCTGAAGGAGAATGTCCGACCATCTGTTCGTGTACTCAAGCTGAAACGAACTTGGGTTCTGCCGCAGGACAATGATCCTAAACACACCAGCAAGTCCACCACCGAATGGCTGAAGAAAAACAAAATGAAGACTTTGGAGTGGCCTAGCCAAAGTCCTGACCTGAATCCTATTGAGATGTTGTGGTATGACCTTAAAAAGGCCGTTCATGCTCGAAAACCCTCTAATGTAACTGAATTAGGACAATTCTGCAAAGATGAGTGGGCCAAAATTCCTCCAGGACGCTGTAAAAGCCTCATTGCACGTTATCGCAAATGCTTGGTTGCAGTTGTTGCTGCTAAGGGTGGCCCAACCAGTTATTAGGTTTAGGGGGCAATCACTTTTTCACACAGGGCCATGATGGTTTGGATTTTTTTTCACCTTTAATAATAAACACCTTCATTTACAAATTGCATTTTGTGTTTACTTGTGTTGTCCTTGACTATTGTTTAAATTGGTTTGATGTTCCGAAACACTTAAGTGTGACAAACATGCAAAGGAACAGGAAATGAGGAAGGGGGCAAACACTTTTTCACACCACTGTATATTATCACCTCTCAGCAGCCTACACTGACGAGGGATGATGGTATAGAAAAGAGTGTCACAGGTCCTTGCAATAAGTCTGCCAGCGCTGTACCACAATGGCAAGATTTCCAGTTGCTATTTCTTTGCACGTAAGGCCTTTCCAGCTCTGTGCCATCAAATGGATAGCAATGTTTTGGCATCGTTGGCCAAGGCAGTAAGCCACAAGGTCCACATTACTGCTGATACATGGTCCAGCAAGCATGGACAGGGACAATATATTTAGTTCACAGCACACTGGGTAACTCTTCTTGCAACTAGGAAGGATGCAGGACTCAGTCCTGGAGCTTGTTTTGCCACCACTTCTCCATACAGCTGGTGGTGGTGATGTGAGATCCGTCAGCTACATCCCCTCCTCCTCCTCAGTGCCCCCTTTCTGAATTATCCTATGAACCACCATTATCCCCTAAGCGTTCAAGGGTCTATTCAATTAGTCAGTTAAAAGATGCCATGCAGTGCTTCATCTGGTCTGTCTAGGGGACAGGAGCCATACTGGAGCAGAGATCCTTTCAGCTCCGCAAGGGTATGCCCAGAGGTGGTTAAAGCCATGGCAGCTTGAGCCAGAAATAGTGGTGTGTGATAATGGCACTAACCCTATGTGTTTCAGCTGGCTGAAATTCACCTGCCATAAATAGCCTGATTTGGAACTCAACTGTAGAAGTGCTGCAGTGGCTTCAAATGCAGCAGAGGGCCATCATTGAGTACTTAAGTAAGTATGGCACATGGACAGGCTCAGTGGAGCTTATATTTTTTTCCCCATGTCAATGGCTGCTGATAAAGAATGCATGCACTGTACTGTCACCATTTGAGGAGGCGACAAGGATGAGATAAGTGACACTATCCCTCTTGTATTCCTGCTGGAGCACACATTGCTTGGCTTTATGGATAGGGCACTCGCAGAGGAGCAGAGGAAGGAAGAGGAGAACTTCCTTTCCTGTCAAGGCCTGCTTTATGCAGACACCATTCTTGCAAGGCCACAGAACACACAAGAGGAGAAGGAAGAGGAGGATTATGGCAGTTGTGGAGGCATTGAAGTGGAGGATGACACACGCCAAGCTTTAAGAGATGTTTTTCAGTCCCCTGAAACCTTGAGGGTAGTACATGGTTGGGAGGAGGCAGTTCCAGAGTGCAATCCTCAGTGACCTCGAGGACTCTGATTCTCATTCCTCCACAAACTTTTGGTGCATAGGCTCCCTTATTCTTCAAAGCCTGCAAAAGGATCTGAGAATTAGTGGCATCAAGGAGAAGGATCATTATTATTTGTCAACCCTCCTTGACCACCGTTACAAGGGGAGAGCCTCAGAACTCATTCTGTCTTCGCAGAGGGAGCACAGGATGCAATATCTTGAGGTCACCTTAAAGAGGAGTTTATGTGACACCTTACCAGACTCTGGTAGGTTACAGTCTAATGTAAAATGTATTTGTGAGGCTTCTGTTGGTCAAAGGAGGAGCAACTAAGTGATGTATTTAAAAAAAAAAAAATTAGTCCCCAGGGCTGTCAGCTTCAAGATCGCATCTGTGGCGTCTGCATCATATGGTGGAAGATTATCTAGGGGTGAACATAGACATGGAGAGCTTTCCTGTAGATGATTCCCTAGGTTACTGGGTCATGAGAATAGACCACTGGCCAGAACTTTCCCAGTCCTGGATTAGGAGCAAGCCCCTGATGCCTGTTTCTAATAAAATTAGTTGGGGATCTGGAATCTCTGCAAGACTGTCTAGGCTGCCTAGCTTTATGGGTGTAGTAATTTTTGGTATAGGTAATTGGTATTGGTAATTTTTTGGTTTAGGTTTCATGGGCACAATTTTTTTTTTTAACATAAACTTTATTTATTTTTCAACAGACCAACAGAGTATTATGCACGGTACAAAGATACTTCAGATATGAGCAAAAAAACAAAGACATTTGTACATGTATGCAGGTGGTTTAGATTGAGACTACACTTTATCACAGAACTTTCCCAGTCCATAGCGAACAGTAGGATGGTTAGTGGATCGAGGCCCAAAGCACAACAGAAAAGGGAAAATACCCCAGGGCAAACCTATGACAACTGTAGTATTACATCTATGGTCTAGAGCCCTACGGACGACATGAGTAACGATGACACATAGGAACAACACAAAACTTACCAACATGAAATAGACCTGAAAGTGTGCCTTGGTCTACCGTATGGTACACCAAAATAAGGGGGCATACCCTAGATGAGGAATGATAAGAAGTAGTTATGGAATAATGTGAAGTGAGTATTCAGTCTGGGGTAAGAATACTTGGAAGAGGTTTTTAGAAGGGGAGGGTGGGTGGGTATCTCGCACAGGAAACCGACAAAGACCGGCGGCCTTTGGGCTGCTTAAATACCCTCCGGGCTCCTCCCATAACTTCAGGCCGGTACCCGGCCTTCCAATCAGTCATGTATGAGTCAGATGGGATGGACCATTTCTTAGTCTAGGGTCAGGTCTCGTGCTGATACCCAAGGGGCCCAAATTTTGACGAATTTGTTCGGGCAGTTCCTGCCCAGGTACGTTAGCTTGTAGAGGGGCAAGGCGTCATTAATTAGCGTCATCCATCGCTGTTTAGTGGGGGGTTGGGTTTGGTTCCAAAACAAAAGAATGGCTTTCCTGGCATAATAGGATGCGTAAAAAACAAAGAGCTTCCTCTTTTGGGGAGCTTCAAGGAAATCGCAGACCCCCAACAGGAGGAGGATGGGGCTGTAAGGGACCCTAATTTTCCCTATGGAGTTAATATCTGCCAACACTTCCCTCCAGAATACCTCTATTCAGGGGCAAGACCAGACAACATGAAAGAAGCCTGCGTCATCCTGGCCACACCTGGGGCACACCGCTGAGCGACCAGGATAGATCCTTGCCAGGCGAGCAGGTGAGTATTGGGTACGGTGTAGGAATTTCAGCTGCATGAACCTATCCCTAGCAGAAATCATCAATGGCAAGTATTGCTGAATGCCCTCCTCCCAATCATCATCGGCATGCTCAGGGATATCAGCCTGCCAGCTATTATACAACAGTGTTACTTTAGAAGTGTCCAGAACAGCCAGCATGTTGTAGAGTGTAGAGAGTGTGCCCCCTTTTTCAGCGGACCTCAGATTAGACTCTAGGTTCGACATCTTTAGCGCGATCGCCCGAGGGAATTGAGTTTGGTATGCATGGCGTAACTGGAGAAACCTAAAGAACATGTCATTTGGTAGGCCCTTATCTCTTTTTAGGTCGTCAAAGGAGGCTAAACGCCCCCCAGTGACCACGTCTCTCAGTTGTGTGATTCCATGCCTGACCCATATGATCGGATCAGGAATAGAATGGAAGTGGGGCAGGCGGGGGTTACCCCACAGTGGGGTGTAGGGGGACCACACATCTGGTTCCTGCATCAGTGTATATACCTTGTCCCACACTCTGAGGGTGGTTTTCATGGGTGTGGATACCTCCGGGTTGGATGCGGGACCCCTGAACACCAGGTTCCTGAGCTCTACCTGGGAGCCCAACAGTGCGGCTTCCAGTGCAGACGCAGGGTTGGTCAGGTGCTCGGACAGCCACCACTGAACAGTGACTAATACTGCTGCCCAATAATATTTTATGAGGCTCGGCAGGGCCAGTCCTCCCAGCGTAAGTGGAAGTTGGAGGGTTGTCTTTGCTATCCTAGGTGTCGCCCCTCTCCATATGAAATTAGTCAGAATACTATCTACCTTTTTGAAAAAGGAGACGGGCACTACCACAGGTGTCTGTCTGAAGAGGTATGTGAATTTTGGAAGTATTGTCATCTTAATAAGATTGACACGCCCCACCGGTGTGAGCGGGAGGGACTTCCAAACTGCACATCTTTGTGACAAGTGGGACACTATCGGGGTCGAGTTTAGATTGATGAATTGGCCTAGATCCCGGTGTATTTCAACCCCCAGGTACCTGAACTGAGAGACCCTCTGTAGTTGTGCATCCGATAGCCGTGGAGCAGTATTGGAATGTAGGGGGAATAGTATAGACTTACCCCAGTTAATGCACAACCCCGAGCATTCCCCGAAGGTGTTAATGACTGATAGCGCCTTTTGGAGAGAGACACCGTCATCTTTGAGGTACAGAAGGGTCTCGTCAGCATATAACGAAACTTTTTCATGTATTGGGCCTATCGTGACACCCTGTATAGCCTGGCTGGACCTTACAAGTATCGCCATCGGTTCTATGGCGAGTGCGAACAAACCTGGCGATAGGGGGCACCCTTGTCTCGTACCTCTACCCAGGGCGAAAGGTGGTGAGAGAGGCGAACCTGTGCGGACCCTGGCTGTGGGGTTCTTATACTCTGCTTCCACCCAGGAAATAAAGATTGGGCCAAAACCGAACCTGCAGAGGACCTCCCACAGACAAGGCCACTCGACCAAGTCAAAGGCCTTCTCTGCGTCCAGAGAGGCTACCACCGCAGGCTGGGTGTCTCCCCTTCCCGAGGCCAGCACCGCATATAACCTTCGAAGATTAATGTCTGTCCCCTTACCGGGCATGAAACCTGACTGATCTTCGTGGATTAGGGTGAGTATTACTTCGTTTAGGCGTCTGGCAAGGATCTTGGTCAAGATTTTTGCATCCGAGTTCAAAAGGGGTATAGGCCGGTAGGACGAGCACAATTGAGGGTCCTTCCCAGGCTTAGGGATTACAACTATTATGGTTTGAGCCATTGATGGAGGGAGGACCCTGTCCTTCAGCGTTTTCGTAATCATAGTGTGTAGTCTGGGCACTAGTTCCTCAGCATACTGCTTGTAGAACTCTGGTGGCAAACCGTCCAGGCCCGGGGTCTTACCCGCCTGCAGTGAGCCTAGTGCTATACGAACTTCCTCTGTGGAGATCGGGGCATCTAAGAGGTCCCTCGCGGGGGGCGCAAGGGTTGGGAATGTCACGGAATCTAAGTAATTAGCTAGTTCCACGTCCGTGCAATGCACTCGGGGGGAGTATAGTTTAGTGTAATAGTCTACAAAGCAGGTATTAACTGCTCCCGGGTCCGACGCCAGCGTACCATCGTCTCGCAATATTCAGGGAAAAGCGGAGACCGTGGTCTGTTCCTTAGAGATCCATTCTAACATCCTCCCGGTCTTGTCACCCTGTTCAAATATACGCTGTGTTTGAACCAATTGTTTTTTTTTTACCTTTGCCACTCGGAGCAGCATTACTTCCCTATACGCCACCCTTATATCCTGAGCTGTGATAGGGTTAGCCGTTTGGGCAAAGCGTGCCTCGAGTGCCTGGGCCTTCTCCTCCGCCTTCTCCAATATTATCTGATCATTCCTACGTTCCCGATTTATAGAGGATATGTAACAACCCCTAGTATATGCCTTGAAGGCCTCCCAGTCATTACTAGGCGATGTGGAACCCCCATTCAACAACCAGTACTGCGCTATCTGTTTGGCTATCTCTATTTCTAGCGTAGGGTGACTGATCCAAAATTTAGATAGTCGCCAGATCCTGTCTGCCTGGGGAGTCAGGGTCTGTATGGAGCAGAGTAGGGGGGAGTGGTCGGAGATACCTCGGGGAAGCATCCTAATGTCCTGGATTTTAGGGAGCACACTGGCACTACCATATATCAGGTCTATACGGGATAGCGTATTGTGCGTCAGGGAATGACATGTATATATACGCTCCAGGGGATGCTTCCACCGCCATATATCCACCAAACCGTAGTTTTGTGCCCATCTTGATAAGGACGAGTCCGTGGCAGAGTCAGGAGAAAGTTTGTCCAGGGAGGGGTTCGGGGTCGTTTTAAAGTCTCCTACCACCAGTATATTATCTGTAGGAAATTGGGCCAGTAGTGTAGTGATGGACCTTAGGAATGTGAGGGTGGCTGACGGAGGCGCATATATACCAACTATCACCATCTCTACCGTATCGACAATAGCGCGTAGAAACACATACCGCCCACCCGGGTCCAATTTGACCGTAAGTAATTCAAAGGCTAGAGATTTGTGGATTAGTATGCTGACACCCCTGGCGTGACTAGAATAGGTGGCATGGTAGTGGTGGTTCACCCAGGGACGTTTAAGGCCCATGATCCTCCCACCCAGCAGGTGTGTTTCTTGAAATATACAAATTTGGGGGTTGTATTTCTGCACATAGTTAAAATACTAAGGAGGGCTTTATTTTATCGTTCATCCCCCTCGCGTTCCATGTAGGGATGAGCCGAACACCCCCCCCGTTCGGCTCGCACCAGAACCCACGAACGGACCTAAAGTCCGTGCGAGCTTTAGAACCCTATTAGTTATAATGGATGCGAACGCTCGAAATTAAAAGTGCTAATTTTAAAGGCTAATATGCATGTTAATGTCATAAAAAGTGTTTGGGGACCTGGGTCCTGCCCCAGGGGACATGTATCAATGCAAATTTTTTTTTTTTTAAAACGGCCGTTTTTTCAGGAGCAGTGATTTTAATAATGCTTAAATTGAAACAATAAAAGTGTAATATTCCTTTAAATTTCGTACCTGGGGGGTGTCTATAGTATGCATGTAAAGGGGCGCATGTTTCCCGTGTTTAGAACTGTCTCTGGAAAAAGTGTAATTTTTGCAAGTAAAAAAGCTATTTAAAATCACTTGCGGTGTATTGACGGCTCCCGTAATACAGAGAACAGTCATTCATTGAAACTGAAAGTCATTCATAAAAAAAAAAGTCATTGATAAAAAATGAAAAAAAAGAAAAAAAAAAGCGTGGGGGTCCCCCCAAATTCAATAACCAGGCCCTTCAGGTCTGGGATGGATATTAAGGGGAACCCCAGCCAAAAAAAAAAAAAAAAAATGGCGTAGGGTCCCCCTCAAAATCCATACCAGACCCTTGAGGTCTGGGATGGATTTTAAGGGGAACCCTAGCCAAAAAAAATGGAGTGGGGTCCCCCTCAAAATACCAGACCCTTATCCGAGCACGCAACCTGGCAGGCCGCAGGAAAAGAGAGGGGGGCCGAGAGCGGCCCCCCCTCCCGCCTGAACCGTACCAGGCCACATGCCCTCCCGGTGGTTGTGGGGGTCTGCGGGCGGGGGGCTTATCGGAATCTGGAAGCCCCCTTTAACAAGGGGACCCCCAGATCCTGCCCCCCCCCTGTGTGAAATGGTAAGGGGGTACAAAAGTACCCCTATCATTTCATCAAAAAAGTATGAAAAATTGTAAAAATGACAGGAGACGGTCTTTGACAATTCCTTTATTAAAATCTTCTTTCTTCTTTCTTCATCCTTCGGTTTCTTCATCTTCTCCTTCCGTCATCTTCTTCCATCTTCTTCTTCCTCCGATCCGCTTCTTCTTGCGCTGGTCTTCTCGTCCTTCTCGTCCGGCATCTTCTTCCGTCGGCGTCGTCGTCGGTGTCTCTTCTTGGGCCGCTCCGCGCAATGGGAGGCTCCCGCTGTGTGAGGCTCCGCTCCGTCTGACAGGTCTTTTATAACGGAGGGCACCTGGTGACCCCGCCCCCCTCTGACATCATGGGGAAAGCCATAGGGAATTCCCCATGACGTCCCGTGCGTCAGAGGGGGCGGGGTCACCAGGTGCCCTCCATTATAAAAGACCTGTCAGACGGAGCGGAGCCTCACACAGCGGGAGCCTCCCATTGCGCGGAGCGGCCCAAGAAGAGACACCGACACCGACGCCGACGGAAGAAAATGCCGGACGAGAAGACCAGCGCAAGAAGAAGCGGATCGGAGGAAGAAGAAGATGGAAGAAGATGGAAGAAGATGACGGAAGGAGAAGATGAAGAAACCGAAGGATGAAGAAAGAAGAAAGAAGATTTTAATAAAGGAATTGTCAAAGACCGTCTCCTGTCATTTTTACCATTTTTCACACTTTTTTGGTGAAATGGTAGGGGTACTTTTGTACCCCCTTACCATTTCACACAGGGGGGGGCGGGATCTGGGGGTCCCCTTGTTAAAAGGGGGCTTCCAGATTCCGATAAGCCCCCCACCCGCAGACCCCCACAACCACCGGGAACGGTTGTGGGGATGAGGCCCTTGTCCTCATCAACATGGGGACAAGGTGCTTTGGGGGGACCCCAAAGCATCCTCCCAATGTTGAGGGCATGTGGCCTGGTACGGTTTAGGCGGGGGGGGCGCTCTCGTCCCCCCCTCTTTTCCTGCGGCCTGCCAGGTTGCGTGCTCGGATAAGGGTCTGGTATGGATTTTGAGGGGGACCCCACGCCATTTTTTTTGGCTAGGGTTCCCCTTAAAATCCATCCCAGACCTCAAGGGTCTGGTATGGATTTTGAGGGGGACCCTACGCCATTTTTTTTAAAAAAATTTTTTTTTGGCTGGGGTCCCCCTTAATATCCATCCCAGACCTGAAGGGCCTGGTTATTGAATTTGGGGGGACCCCCCACACTTTTTTTTTGTTTTTTATTAATGAATGACAGTTCTCTGTGTTACAGGAGCCATCAATTCATTAGCCGCGAGTGCTTTTAAATAGCTTTTTTCCTGCAAAAATTACACTTTTTGCAGGGAAAGTTCTAAGCACAGGAAACCTGCCCCCCTTCACAGGCCACCTATAGAGACCCCCCAGATGTGATACTGCAATGCTGTTCTAACAGCACGCACACACAAATCCCCAGAAATAGAGCATATCTTGTCAGCAACACACTGACACGCTGACACTGTGACTGAAACATAATATGCGAGGCCGCCGCCGCCGCGGCCTCTTATACCATGGGGCGTGTACTAAAGCCCCTGAGCTATAATTGGCTACAGGCATCCTGCCTGTAGCCAATTATGGCTCTCCTCGCTGCCGGCGCTGTGATTGGCCAAGCATGCGGGATCACAGTGCATTCTTGGCCAATCATCAGCCAGCATTGCACTGCGACTAGCGCAATGCATTGCGGGCCACTCGCATCACACGAATTTGATGCGAGCGGCCCCAATAGTTCTGGGCTCGCCGAGCGAGCGAACGCCCGTTGCTCGATTCGAACATGGGTTCGAATCGAACACCGGACCCATCCCTAGTTCCATGACAGAATCTTTAAGGGAGCCATGATGCATCTAGGCTTAGATAAGTGTCGGGGTAGTCCTCAGTCCAACCATCCATGGGGGCACACCTCCCCCATACCCACAGGTCAGTCGTATACCACTGTCGATATAGATGGAAAGTAAGCATAATACCATACATCACCATTTGCATATTGTGTAGGTCTGTGTATGGCCGTCTAAGACCATAGAGACAGCAAAAATGAGAAAAGAAAAAAAACTAAAAAAGAACAAAACCAGCGAACATAACTGACCCACCCATCCCACCCCGCGCCGTAATAAACATATCACAGGGCGCTTGATTACCCAAACCCAACCCGAAACTATTGATCTTAGGAAATGTTCCTATGGGGGCGGTGTGTACCGAGAGCACACCAAGGACACAGTTCTCAACTGCGGGAGTATGGGACTCCGCAGTCCAGGTCATCAGAGGCAATAAGTAGAAGACACATTGAAAAGCAAAACGACATTACATGGGGTGATTAGCACCCAACACTTAGACTTATCTAAGGGCACATACTTAGTTACATTGCTATATAGGCATAACACATGAACTCTAGGGATATTGCAACAGTGCAGGAGGAATTTGGTCCCGCAATCGGGACAACCTGAGCAAAACGAGGGGGGAACCCCCACCCGCCTCTAGGAGGGAGAGCGAGGGGGACAGATAAAAGTAAAGAGGGAAAAATGAAAAAATAAAAAATACACAGGGGGTCCAAGACCATGTAAGGGTTCCCCCCCTCCCCATCCCCAGTTCATCATCCTCTCCAGCCTCTCACCTCCAGGCAATCCCTCCGAGTACCGGCGGTTCGTTAGGGTCATTCCAGGGGGACAGTGTACGGTAGTACGGGTCCCATACCCGCACGGGCATCGTTCAGGACAATTAGAAGAATAAGCAGGGGGGAGGGGGGGGGAAAGGGGGGCCCCCCAGTTCCGAGTTATAGCCTCCCGCTCTCAATCACCATGCAGCAAGCACAGAAGAAATATGAGTTGCATACGGGAGAGCGGTGCGATGAAGCAGCAGGGGTCAACCACCATCCCCATAGTGTCCAACCCGATCCAGTCCGTCCCAGTGTAGTACGGCCAGACCCCGTGCTTTGCATCCGGGCTACCAGTGGAAATTACTGCCCCAGGGTAGTTACCTTAGTGATAAGAGCAGTTTAGTACAGTCCTCCCGGTCCTTGGCAGGGCGATCTTGTCCGTAACCACCGGTAGGCTCAAAGCGTTGTGGCGGGAGCGTAGAGGAGAGGAGCCCTCAGCCGAGGGCGGTAAAGGCTGGTGTCAGGGCCGAAGAGGAGGGGAGATCACGGTCCAGACAGCTATCGGTCTCTGGGGAGGGATTCCACCCAGCGCAAGGCTTCTTCAGGGGAGGTGAAAAATCTTGAGTTTTCTCCGTCCAGCACCTTAAGCCGTGCAGGAAAAAGCATGTTATATTTCAACCCCCTCGTGCGGATTAGTGCCTTCACGTGGTCAAATGTGCGCCTCTGCCTCTGGGTCTCCACAGAATAGTCAGGGAACACCATGATTTTAGCATTTGCATGCCGCAGTTCCCCCAGCTTCCTCGCCTCTCTGAGTATTAGGTCTCGGTCACGGAAGTTGAGTAACCTGAATATAAATGTCCTCGGCGGAGCCCCGGGTGGGCCTCTAACTGATGGCATCCGATGGGCCCTCTCACCGCGAAGTGCGGGGGGAAATGGCGCCTGTGGGAATAGCGAAGGAGCTGTTCAGTGTACTACACCGGGTCTCGGCCCTCTATCCCCTCCGGGAGGCCCACCACCCGGAGGTTGTTCCCCCTGTTCCGATTTTCCTGGTCCTCCGCACGGGATTCCACAGCCTTCATTTTAATATGCAGAGTGTGTATGGAGGAGTCATGCTCTCGAAGGGTGTCCTCGGCATCTCCGACCCTCCTCTCTGCCTCCGACAGCCGGGCACGGACCTTATCCATGTCCCTCCTGACCAGTCCCATCTCCAACTGCACCTGCTCAATCTTAGCTGTCAGCGAGGTCTGGCATCCCATGATTGCCTGCATTAGGGCATTGAATTGATCCGTTCCCAGCGTGGACGGTTCTGCTTGCTCTGTTTGGGACGCCATGTCTGCCGCACACAGCACACGTGGGCCCCAGGGTGTCTGAGAGGGCTTCTGGGCCGGAGCGCGCTTTCGATGGGTCCCGGAGTTACCTCTTCTCATGCCCAGTCAGTGCCCGTGCTTTTAGGTCAGTTCAAGCGTGTATATGTGTCTCTGTAGCCGGATAAAGTAGCCTCCAGGTACGGAGCTCCTGTCCCACACGTCCTCCTAGGTCGCCATCATGGCCACGCCCCCTTCATGGGCACAATTAACATCCAAGGCCAAATTTTTTCTGCACCTGTGTGACAATTGCATATAATTTTAATTTCTTTACATCAGGGTCCAGCCCTACTCTCCCCAAGAGTAACTGTGAGGGGTTACATTGTGCAAGCACCGCCAAGATTCAAGGCCCAATTTTTCCAAACCTATTTGACAGGTGCATATCATTTACATTTTTTACAGCAAGGCCAATTCTTGTTTTTATCAAGAGTACCTCGATAGGGTTATGGTGCAGAGGCATCCTCAACAAGGCCCAGGTGCCCAGGTGCATATAATTTGAGTTTTTTTTCAGCAGGGTCCAGTCCTGAGCCCTCCAAGAGTTACTGTGAGGAGTTACAGTGTGAAGGCACCACCAACACCCAAGGCCCAATTTTTCCGCCCCTGTGGGACATCATTTTTGAGAACAGAGTCCAATCCTGCATTTGTCAAGAATAACTGTGTAGGGTTATGGTGTGAAGGCACCACCAACAACAAAATTGCAAATCTTGGCCTGAGTGTAATATCATTTGGCTTCTTCACATAAGGCTTGCTCACTGTGGTGCAAAACTTTTTTTCCATCCAAAGTCTGCCAAAGAGACACCAGAATTTATCCCAAAAATCTCTAATCTTGTTCTGAGTGCACTAAAATGTGGCCTCATCATACAGACTGGCTCCCCAAGCCATTGTTTACAAAAAAAAGCTTTGCAGGCAAAATCAATTTAACCTCTTGCTTACTGGGCACTTTTCAGCCAATTTTCAGCTTTCAGCGCTGTCGCACTTTGAATGACAATTGCAAGGCCATGCTGCACTGTACTCAACTGACATTTTTATAATTTTTTTCACACAAATGGAGCTTTCTTTTGGTGGTATTTAATCACCACTCGGGTTTTTATTTTTTGCTAAAAAAGACAAACATTTTTGAAAAAAAAACTAAAAACGTTTAATAGTTTGTTATAAAATTTTGCAAACGGGTAATTTTTCTCCTTCATTGATATTCGCTGATGAAGCTGCACTGATGGGCACTGATGGGCTGAACTGATGGGCACAGATAAGGTGACACTGATAGGCACAGATAAGACAACACTGATGGGCACTGATAAGACGGCACTGATAGGCACAGATAAGACGACACTGATGGGCACAGATAAGAAGGCACTGGGTGGCACTGGTGGGTGGCACTGGTGGGTGGCACTGATGAGTGGCACTGATGGGTGGTACTGATGGGTGGCACTGATAGATGTCACTGATGGGCACTGATAGGTGCCACTGATGGGCACTGGTAGGTGACACTGGTAGGTGATATTGATAGGCAGCACTGGTGAGGACACACTGTGGGCACTGATAGGTGGCACTGTGGGCACTGATGGGTGGCACTGTGGGCACTGATGAGTGGCACCATGGTCACTTGTAGGCGGTGCTGGTGGGTACTGATAGGTGAGGCCAGTGGGCACAGAAGCCTCTCCACGATCGGGACTGATGTCCCTCTCGCAGCCGCCGGCGATCAGCTTTTTTTTCTCCTCACGCTATTAGCCCAGCTCAGCACAGGCCACTCAAGAACGGGAGAACGTCCATGGGTGCCCTCCCTGTAAATTAGGTCCACGCTGTAGCTGTCTTTCGGCTATAGCGCGGACGGCAAGTGGTTAACTGTAATTTATTTCCCCTTATATAGTGTATGTCAGATTTGCTGCAGCAGGTTCTATATACAGTACAGGTGGGCCACATTACAGGCAGACTAAGGGGACCCCCCCAAGCACTTAATTTAAAAGGTTTTTATTATTTTTATTGTTTTACTTTAAGCATCATTAAAATCACTGCTCATTTAACCACTTCAGCCCCGAAAGATTTGGCTGCTGAATGATCGGGCCATTTTTTGCGATTCAGCACTTTTTTTCCCACAAATAGAGCTTTCTTTTGGTGGTATTTAATCACCTCTGTGGCAAAAAAATTAAAGAGCGATAATTTTGAAAAGAAAGCAATATTTTTTATTTTTTTCTATAATAAATATCCTCCAAAAATATATAAAAAAACAATTTTTTTACTCAGTTTAGGCTGATATGTATTCTTCTACATATTTTTGGTAAAAAAAATTGCAATAAGCGTATATTGATTGGTTTGCGCAAAAGTTATAGCATCTACAAAACAGGGGATAGTTTTATGGCATTTTTATTATTCATTTTTTGTTGTTAGTAATGGCAGCGATATGCAATTTTTATCATGACTGTGACATTATGGCGGACACATCAAACACTTTTGACACTATTTTGGGACCATTGTTATTTATACAGCGATCAGTGCTATAAAAATGCACTGATTACTGGGGGCGACAAAGGGGTTAAGTGTGTCCTAACTGAGTGATTCTAACTGTGGGGGGGGGGGGCTACCAAGGATATAACAGTGATCACTGCTCCCGTTCACAGGGAGCAGTAGATTTCTGTCATTACACATTACACAAGGCAGAACAGGGAAATGCCTTGTTTACAAAGGTGTCTCCCCGTTCTACCTCTCCACACCGTAATCACAGGCCGCTGGAGAACATCAAGTTCCTGGGACCTGCGGGCACGCTCCTGTGATGGGCGTGCGCCCGAAAGGCGGCAAATTTAAAGGGACCTACCTGTACGCCCATTTGCCTGCCTGTGCCATTCTGCCGACGTACATCTGTGTGTGGCAGTTGGCAAGCAGTAAAAACAATCTTTTTAAAAAGTTTTTTTTTGCAGTACCTGGGCCCCCATATCCTTTTTTATGGCTAATAACTTGCATATAAGCCTTAAAAATTGTCACTTTTGGTTCTTTGATTTCTACTTACATAAACTTTAATAGGGTTCTGGGTTCTGGTCAGACCTTTTTCCCTGTTCTGACATTCTGGTGTAGAACAGAACCCGGGGGGTGTTCTGCCCATCACTTTTAGTATCTCACTCCAAGCATCTGTACAGTTGTGTCTCTAACAGTATTACAGAGCTTTCAATATTTTATATATATATGTTCTTCCATAAACATTCATTTGTGGTGCCTTGTGGTCTCACATACCTTTATTGCTAGTGCTCAGGTAATAGCTAATTACCCCAAAAAGTATTTTTGTTCACATTCTTTATTGCAAAAATTGGGCCTGGTTTTTTGTTGCACTCATTATTTTTGTAAAATCAGAACTCTGCTCCCCTTGCATGTATGCAAAGGGTTCACATTTTAAAGTTGAATTATACTCCTTCAAATGAGCAAATGAGCATAAGACAACACTGTCCCTGATACCAAAACTCATTTGATCCAGAATACTCTGGCTCTTATGAGTCTGTACAAACAAACACACCACAACTAAAACTGGAACAACTAATTGCATGCTTCTATTGTGTTCTACCACTTCAGAACCAATAACTTTTTGATCTGTTTGCTTAAAATAAATGCTTTATATAAGCTGTATATATTTTTTCTTTATTTACTGTGTTTAGTTGTAAAAAACATATTTTTATTTCTTTAAGAGTAAAACATTATTAGTGTTTCATATTTACGACCAATAATGCCGCGTACACACGAAGGGACTATCCCGCGGGATTATCCCCTGGACTCAAGTCCAGCGGACAATCCCCTCGTGTGTGGGCCTCCGACGGACTTTTTCCCAAAAAATCCGGCGGACTAAAGTTTTAAGTTTTGTTTTAAAATTATCCGCTGGACTTGGCAGTCCGGCGGACAATCCCGCCGTTAGTAGGCTAGTCCGCCGGACTTTTGAAATGAACAGACTTGCCGCTCATCGGAAAGTCCGTTCATTTAGCATGTGATTTCAGGTACGTAGCTAGCGTAGGCAGTAAATGCCGGCGTGCTAGCTCCGTCACCTGGCATGGATTTAAAGGGACTCCCCACGCCGAAAAACGGCATGGGGGTCCCCCCCAAATCCATCTCAGACCCTTATCCGAGCATGCAGCCCGGCAGGCCAGGAAAGGGGTGGGGACGAGCGAGCGCCCCCCCTTCTGAGCCGTACCAGGCCGCGTGCCCTCAACATGGGGGGTGCCCTGGGGAAAGGGGGGCCGTGCGGCCCCCCCACCCCAAAGCACCTTGTCCCCATGTTGATGAGGACAAGGGCCTCTTCCCGACAACCCTGGCCATTGGTTGTCGGGGTCTGCGGGCGGGGGGCTTATCGGAATCTGGGAGCCCCCTTTTATAAGGGGGCCCCCAGATCCCAGCCCCCCACCCTATGTGAATGAGTATGGGGTACGATGTACCCCTACCCATTCACCTAAGGTGTAAAATGTAAAGTAAAAAAACACACTTTTGAAAAAATATTTTATTGCACTGCTCCGGGGGTCTTCTTCCGTCTTGGGGGTCTTCTCGCCGGACTCCTCCGCCATTTACCTAGCTCTTTTACCGAGGGGAGAAGTCCGGCTACCTTCTTCGTCGTCGCCGCCGTTGTCTGGGGGTCTCGATCTGCCTTAGGGGGTCTTCAGGGGTCTTCCGGGTCTCTTCTGTTCTTGCCGCTGTCGTCGCTTTCTGCGCCTTCTTCTTCTTCTTCTTCTTCTTCCTCCTCTTCTTCTTCTTCTTCTTCTTCTTCTTTCTTCTTCCGATGTTGACACGTAGCTCTCTCTGGCCGGAATGCCAGAACCGCGCTGTGCTGGGACTTATATAGGGACAAGGGGACAGGGTCACATGCTCATGTCACATGGTGACCCCGCCCCCTTGTGATGTCACAGTCCCGGAGGACAAAGTCCGAACGTGTGTACGCGGCATAAGGTGAACAAGAAAAATCAAGAGCTTTACTTCACCTGTTTAGCACCAATCATAGAACTGAAGCACAGAAGAAATCATACTGTACAGACTGCTGGGTGACTAAAGTTGGCATACAGTAGATAGATTAAAATTAAACCAGTTCAGCCGGGACTAGCCAGCATTTTTGCAGTATTTAGGAGTGTTAGCACTTTTATTAAGTAGCAGACTGCCACCGGCATACTTAACAACCAGCGAGCACCCCTTCCCTCCTGAATCATACCAGGCCACATGACCTCAACATAAGGGAGCCCCCCTACCCCAAAGCACATTGTCCCAATGTTCATGAATACAAGGGTTTCTTCCCCACAACCCTTGGCCATGGTTTTAAGGTTGTGGGAAGAGACTTATCGGAATCCCAGCCCCCCTATATTGTTCTCCTACCCATTCACCAAAAAACTGTCATTTTAATTCTGCTCCTAGAACCTGGAACTTGAAAAACATTTCTAGCCCAAAATAGTGCATGGACACATAGGATAACACTATTTGCTTCTAGGGGCAGAAAAAAATGCTCAAAGCAACTGCTAGCAGCTTAAAAATAAGCCAGTGTGCATGGAGCCTAATGCCGCATACACACGATCGGATTTTCCAACGGGAAATGTTGGATGTGAACTTGTTGGCGATAAGTCCGACCGTGTGTCAGACATTTGTTGGCGGACTTTCTGCCAACAAATGTTGGCTAGCAGGGTCTCAAATTTTCTGCCAACAAATGTTTGTTGTCGGACTTTCCAATCGTGTGCACACAAGCCTGTCGCACAAAAGTCCACACATGCTCAGAATCAAGTACAAACCAGAAGCGCTCTGTCTTGTAAAACTAGCATTCGTAATGTAAATATCATATTCGTGACGCAGCAAATTATGAAATCTCTCAATGCAGCGCATTCTCTTCTTCTTTATAATGGTATAATAATGAAGTAGCTTTGCTGCTGATATCCACAGAGTTCTGGCAAACATATTTTTTATTATTTCTAGTGATCTCCAGAATAATATATTTTTTTTCTAGTGATCACCAGAATATTTTTATTTTTTTTTTGTTTTTATTTTCTAGTGATCTCCAGAATAATATTTTTTTTCTATTGATCTCCAGAATAATATAGTTTTTTCTTCTTTTTTCTAGTGAGCTCCATAATATTTTTTCATTTTCTGTGTTTTATTCGGGGTTGGAACGAATATGTTGGGCTATGGGTTCTTTTATCAGGGAGAAGTTAGTTTCATTGGTAATTTTGAATGAGGATGAAAGGGAGCCTGACGTCTATACTTTAGCACTAGGACAGGAGTACAGGGTAGTAATTGCAGAAAGAATTCCTCTGGTGAAGCCAAAACTCTGAAGAATTGATATCATGTAAGTCCAGCGTATTCTATCGAAGGCTTTTTCAGCATCAAGGGCTATTAGTAGAGAGGAAATGTGATGATGTTCTGCCCATTGAATAAGATTTATAAATTGTCTGGTTCCATCAGAGTTTTGGAAACCCAAGATGAATTTTACCTGATCTGGGTTGACCAAAAGTGGGGTGAGCCGGGCGAGGTGGTTGGCAAGAATTTTAGCGTATAGCTTTGTGTCGGTTTTAAGGAGGGAGATTGGGGGAAAGTTAGCCTCAGTTTCTGAGGGTTTACCAGTCTTGGGTATGGTTACTATGAAAGATTTGAGAAATTCCTTGGGACAGGAACCAGTGTCAATAATGTTGCTGAAGAAATCAGAGCTAGGGAATCTGCAAATTGTCTATAATATCCATTAATGAAGCTATCCAGGTCCTGGGGATTTATGCAAAGGGAGAGTTTTCATTGTTTTGGTAACCTCTGCTATGGAGAATGGTGTGGATAAATCTTTGATTGCTCAGGTGAGAGGGAGGGGAGGTTGATAGAGTCTAGAAAGCTATGGATCTTGTCCAAGTTAGGAGGTGTGGAGGAGGGAGATTGTTGAAGATTATACAAGGAAGAGTATAATTCCCTGAATTGTTCCGCAATCTCAGAGGGGTTATAGAGTTTGCAGCTGTGGATTTCTTCGAGAAAGCTAATTTGTTAGGAAGGCTCCGGGTCTGTTGGTTAATAAATAGAAGGAGAAGAGTAGCCTTTTAATGTCATAGTCGAACTAGTGTTTAAAGGAGATCACTTAGTTGGGTGCGTAAGTCAGGGAGTACAGAGGGGTCCATCTTCTGTTTATTACAGGCCTCTAAGTTTTGGAATCGGGAGGTGACATTTGGGAGCTTTGGAGGATGCAAAGTGTGTTTCTTGTATACATATGATATCCCCTTTAGAGGAGAGGGCTTCTTTCCATAAGAGGGAGAGTTTGAAAGGGATATTATGCCCTTTAGCGTTTAAAGAAATAATGGTTTGTCTTCTGGGACATGTACTGATTTGATGACTCTGTGAGCCCGGTCAATTGTGCGGTCTTAGGCAGTGAGCGCAGGTACCAGGGTTGAGAAGAGACGTTGCAGATAGGTGGTTAATTCTCCAAAAGGTACCTTTTTTAGGAATACCTCTGATTTTGAGGTTGTTCCTGCAGGAACAGTCCTTTAAGTTTATAAACTTAGTGGATATGAGTTGTAGCTCTTCTGTTTGGGCCTGGTGTGCTTCAACCAATTGGTTGTAAGTAGAGATGGGCTGAACAACCCCCTGTTCAGTTTGCAGCAGAACTCCCAAACAGGGGAAAAGTTCTGCCCCGAACCGCAAAACTCCATTGAAATCTATGGTAGGCGAATATGAGAAATCAAAAGTGCCTATTTTGCCTTAAAAAAGTATTCATACCCCTTTACATTTTCCATATTTTGTCATGTTACAACCAAAAACGTAAATGTATTTTATGGGGATTTTATGTGATAGACCAACACAAAGTGGCATATAATTGTGAAGTGAAAAGAAAATGATAAATGGTTTTAATTTTTTTTTTACAAATAAATATCTGAAAAGTGTGGTGTGCATTTGTATTCAGCCCCCTTTACTCTGATACCCTAACTATAGAGTATAGACTCTAGGGGGGACCCCACACCATTTTTTTTAATTTTGGCATGGGGTTCCTCTTTAAATCTATACCAGACCTCCACCCTCCACAGCCTTCATCTGACACTCCAACACTGCCTCCTACAATGCTCCGACCCACAGCATTAACAACAAAAAAGCATCTGCCTTATTACCACCCTGACACTTGTGATCAGGATGCAGATTCTGATGATGATCATGAGATATCCTTGGCTGATGTAAACACTACTGACAATCCAGTGTCTGAAACCACTTTAAAACACATGCCGCTCTCTTTAAAAAAAGACCTCATAAAAGATCTCAATAGAGCTATCTTCCACATGCAGTCTCAGATTGATGAGTTGGGTGACTGCACTGGCACTGTAGAGCAGGGGTCTCAAACTGGCGGCCCTCCAGCTGTTGCAAAACTACAAGTCCCATGAGGCATTGCAAGGCTGACAGTTACAAGCATGACTCCCACAGGCAGAGGCATGAGGGGACTTGTAGTTTTGCAACAGCTGGAGGGCCGCCAGTTTGAGACCCCTGCTGTAGAGAAACAACTCCACTCATATGTTGAAGCTTTTAACTAGTGTTGGGCGAATGGTTTGGCCCAAGCATGATTTCAGGGCAAACATTGACTGTTTACCCCATTTGGAGAACCCCCATATTTGCAGGGTGTTCATCCCGCTGAACGCCCTGCAATGCACTGCACACCCAATGAGGGCACAGTAAAATCTGGTTGTTAAGGAGCAGGGCTGGGAAGCCAGACGCAGCATCCTTAACAATCGATAAGTCACCAACTGTTAATGGACTTCCCCGCTGACAACTGAAAACAAAAAAGAAAAAACATTTGCAGGTAAAAATAGTAAACCAAAAGAAAATGACATGGGGTCCCCCCCAATCCATACCAGGCCCTATGACTAAGCCCCAGTGGGCGAGGCGAAATGTATCAGGGTGTGTGGTTTGGTGGAGACATGTAGGCATAGGCCACTCTTTATCGTTTATTCACTTGGGTTAGTTGGGAGAAGCGGCAAACCTTTTCCTACTGATTTCATTTGTAGTAATTTTTGCAGTTTGCTTTTTATTATCTCTCTAATGCTAAATGTACTAATGTATTTTACGTACATTTTGTTTTCCATGCCTATGTAATATTTCCCACTTTTTGGTCTGCAATTCACTAGTAAATCTTTTATTTTTTTGCACTATTTTAGACAGCTGTGTTTTTCCTCTTCATAGTAGCTAACTCTGCATCTGCCCCATGGTAAATAGAACTCGCAGGAGATGATAGACCACACAGTGGTAGGTCTTAGCTCACTCAGAATTTTATATTACCAGCCTTATGGTGTAATACACTCACTTCTCCTTCCTTCTCACTTGTTCAATGACGTTACATAGTTACATTGTAGGTGAGGTTGAAAAAAGACACAAGTCCATTAAGTCCAACCTATGTGTGTGATTATATGTCAATATTACATTGTATATCCCTGTATGTTGTGGTCGTTCAGGTGCTTATCTAATCGTTTTTTGAGACTATCAATGCCCCCAGCCCCCGCTGAAACCACCGCCTGTGAAAGGGAATTCCATATCCTTGCTGCTCTTACAGTGAAGAACCCTCTACGTGGTTTATGGTTAAACCTCTTTTCTAATTTTAATGAGTGGCCACATGTCTTGTTAAACTCCCTATTGTGGGGTCACCAGTACAGTATTTGTAAATTTAAATCATATCCTCTCTTAAGTGTCTCTTCTACAGAGAGAATAAGTTCAGTGATCGCAACCTTTCTTCATAACAAATATCCTCCAGACCCTTTATTAGCTTTGTTGCCCTTCTTTGTACTTGCTCCATTTCCAGTACATCCTTCCTGAGGACTGGTGCCCAGAACTGGACAGCATACTCTAGGTGCGGCCGGACCAGAATCTTGTAGAGTGGGAGAATTATCGCTTTATCCTTGGAGTTAATCCCTTTTTTAATGCATGCCAATAATCTGTTTCCTTTATTAGCAGCAGCTTGGCATCGCATGCCATTGCTGAGCCTATCATCTACTAGGACACCCATCCTAGATTCCCCCTGAGATTCTCCCCCTAGTGTATAGATTGCATTCATATTTTTGCCACCCAAATATTTTACATCTTTCTACATTAAACCTTGTTTGCCATGTAGTTGCCCACCCCATTAATTTGTTCAGATCTTCCTGCAAGGTTTCCACATCCCGCGGAGAAGTTACTGCCCTGCTTAGCTTATTATTATCTGCAAATACAGAGATTGAACTGTTTACCCCATCCTCCAGGTAATTTATGAACACATTAAATAGGATTGGTCCCAGCACAGAACCCTGTGGGACCCCACTACCCACCCCTGACCATTCAGAGTATTCGTTGGCTGCTGTGTCCAGCAGTATTAGCCACAAAGATTCTGGCACCATATAGAAGAAACACAACAAATGACAACTCATGTGTAACAACTAAAGCACCAACACAGGTGTCAAAATTTTTAGGATTGTAATGGATGGTGTAGTGGAATCGTTAACCCAACTACTTTATAATTCTAAATTCAGTCATGGTCAGTCAGACTAGGAAATTTCTGTTAAGTAAACATTGAATAAAAATTAAGTAAATGTGAACTTTTCTCCCTCTCTAATAAGAATCCCCTACACTTCCCTGCAATTGTTCACACAGAAAGAAGCAGCTCCAAATTGAACTGTAGTGGCTGGGTTTTCGTACAAAACACCTTAACTTCGAACAGGCAAATGCAAGCCATCCTTTCTCTGTTTCCTTATTTCTGTGATCATATGCTGCTAAATTATTATCTGTGTAGAGTATAAAAAAGAGCAATAACCCTTAACTGGTGCTGTTATTAGATATTGTTTTAGCTTTTCAAATACCTGTGGTTGAGAATATCATCATAGGACTTTAGCATCATGTATAGTTTTTATTATAGAAAGTGCTTGTACCTACTCCTTTAAGATAAGTGTAGAGTTGAGCGGACACCTGGATGTTCGGGTTCGGACGAACTTCGTAAAAAAGTCCGGGTTCGGGACCGAACTTGACCCGAACTTAACCCCGAACTCCAAACCCCATTGAAGTCAATGGGGACCCGAACTTTTGAAGACTAAAATGGCTGTAAAAAAGTAATGGAAAGGGCAAGAGGGCTTCAAATGGCAACAAAATGTTGTTAAGAGCATGGCAAGTGCTCTGCAAACAAATGTGGATAGGGAAATAACTTAAAATAACATAAAAAAATAACAAAATTTAAATAATATGCTGGAGGCCCCCTTCTCAGCAGAAGCGGTACAGGAAGTCATTAAGAACCTCAACGGCACGATGCCACACATATGGTGGGAGTGCTCCAGAATACGCCCTTTCTGGAAAAAATTATTCAATTTAATGGATAAGATAGTGGGAAAATAAAATACTTGGAAATTAAAAAAATAAAAAAATTATAATTTTGACCTAGGAGGTTGAGGTCAATATGGAGTAGGAGGTTGAGGTGGCGGTGGATGTGGCGATGTAGGTGGAAGCGGCGGTGGATGAGGTAGCCAACACTGGTTCAAAAATACAACAATGGCTGGGTAAGGCTGGTGGTGATGTGTCGAATTCTGTCCCCCTTCGCATAGTGTCCGCCCTGTACTGCGCTTGCGTAGGACAAGGGGATTTCAAAACTCTCCGAAGACAATGCACGGTGAGTCCAGGTTCAAGCCACTTCATCCGAGGTTGAAGCCGAGCCAAGCAAGGCCGTGCCCGAAGCGTGGCGAGCAAAGCGAGCCCATGAGGGGCCCTGTTACTATGTGCTACCTTATGTCCACTTGGATGGTGGGGCTTGAACCACTGCGCAGGCGCCTTTCATCTTCGGAGATTTTGAGAGAAAAACGGTATACATGTCTATTCTGCAAAAGGTACGGACAAGTCCTGTGGGATCCATGCCTGGTTCATTTTAATGAACGTGAGCTTGTCCACATTGGCTCTGGACAGGTGGCTGCGCTTGTCTGTGATAACGCCCCATAGATCGATTGAATATGTCACACTCCTGCAAACATGCAGAAAACACTGAAAATTTTTATTTTTTTGCAATGTTTTTGCAATAGCAGAGTACACCCACAGTATGTACAGCGTGTATCTCAAAAACTGCAAAACTGCAGAAAATGCTCTTAAAAAATATTTTTTCACAAAATTTTTTTTTTTGGAATAGCACAATAGAAGAAAAATAGATCAATTGAATATGTCACACTCCTGCAAACATGCAGAAAACACTGCAAAATTTTATTTTTTTGCAATGTTTTTGCAATAGCAGAATACACCCACAGTATGTACAGCGTGTATCTCAAAAACTGCAAAACTGCAGAAAATGCTATGAAAAAAAAAATGTCATTCAAATTTTTTTTTGGAATAGCACAATAGAAGAACACTCCTGCAAACATGCATAAAACACTGCACAATTTTATTTTTTTGCAATGTTTTTGCTATAGCAGAATACACCCAGAGTATGTACAGGGTGTATCTATCAGTAACATATGCAGTGCTGGTGCACTGAGCTTGTAGATACAAGTTATATTTTGTCTGGCACTGGGCTCATGGCAGTGTAAAAAAACTGTGCACTGCAACCCAACCAGGTCTTAAGCCCCATACACACGGTCGGATTTTCCGATGGATTCTGTCCTATCAGACAATGTTGTCGGAAATTCCGACCGTGTGTAGGCACCATCGGACAGTTTCCATCGGATTGTCTGACGGACAAAGTCCTATCTCCTGCTGGATAGATTTTTTGACAACAAAGTCCGATCACACCAAATCCGATCGTGTGTAGCGAATTCCGACGGACAAAGTGCTACGCATGCTCAGATCACATTACAAGACCAAAGCTATTGGCTACTAGCCTCTACGTAGTCCCGTCTTAGGCAACAAACGTCACCACGTTCAGAATGATCGGATTTTCCGACAACTTTGTCCGACCGTGTGTACGCAAAACCAACATCGGACAAAGTATGACGGACATGATCCGACGGACCTGGTCCTCGGATAATCCGCGCGTGTGTATGGGGCTTTAGAATTGATTTATGAATCTGGATAATTCTCTCTCCCTCAAAACATACACAGGAACCTTGACCTACACTCTCTATCTATGTAGATCGCTGACTAATTAGAAGATATTTCAGGAATGTGGACTGACTCCTAGCATGTAATTCTCTCCCTCACAGCAGCCAAGAACCTTTCCCTACACTGTGTAAAGCAGAGTGACGTGCTGTGTGCCTCTAGCTTATATAGAGGCTGGGTCACATGCTGAACTGGCCAATCACAGCCATGCCATTAGTAGGCATGGCTGTTATGGCTTCTAAGGGCACACTAGTGAAACTAACGTGGATTGGCTGCCCTGCAGCTTTTAAAAAGGCGACAATACATCGCCGAACACCGGACCCAAACACACAGTCAATTGTTCGGGACCGGGACCTGGACACCCAAAAGTCCGGTACGGACCCGAACTTTACAGTTCGGGTTCGCTCAACCCTAGTTATGTGCCTTTTTGGACATGATTTCAATAAACTCAATTGTGTAAAAAAAAAGAAAGTGCTTGTAGAAGAATAAATGTAAACAAAATTTTATATGTGTATATATAAAAATAAGTATAAAAACTGTGCTAAACAACATCTATCAAATAAATAAGGAGAGCAGCAATTACCGGTAATATGTGCAACACAAACAATAATGTAAATAAGTAAAAAATCACGCTAAATTAGTAATAAAAAGTGTATATAAAATACATAAATTGTGCAAGTAACATAAAGTCTGTAAAGATGTAAAAGGGAACAAAAATCCAGAAAAAATCTAATTGGTCTGAAAGTGCAAATGCAAAAGTGTCCATGCTAGTGATGTGATTAAATACATCAATCTAATTGGTGTCATAATCCATCCTCCATCACCAAACAAATGTGAATCCAACACCAGCTGTATAAACTGCTTACCTGCTCCTATTGACCCCTTGTTATAGGGCATCAATGTATGCCTGTGGCTTAACACCCATCCAGGGCCTTTTTCCATGTCTCGGCACTGCTCTGCACCTCCGGTGTCACCCATCAGCTAGGTATGGAGTGGGATACCTTTTGCTGCTGTAGGTCTGCTGGCACCTGTGGTTCCACAAGCTTGTGCTCTGCTCTTGCTGCACTGACTTAGCTAGCTGCACATTTTTTTTTCAATCAAGTTAAAACCATATGTATAAAGAAAGTGGGAGAATATACAAAAACTCCACATAAATATGCATCTTTCAAAGTGTGTTAATACCACATTACATAGCATACAATATTTCACTACCAAACACATATCATATAGTCCACAAGGTTGATGCGTTTTATGTAAAGCTTCTTCAAGACCTTTTCCTTAAAATTCAGTGTGGGAGCAGAACTAACTAAATAGAAAATCACTTCAGTTATATAATTCTATATATCATTAAATATGTATCAGTAATTTGTCCTTCCTGCATGTCAACATGCCACCTACAACAGCTGTAAGAGAAGAGAATTTTATCAAATTAAAGCCTTATTTGTCTCAAAGAAAATGATCCATGGTATTGTCAGACTACAAAACCTAAAAGATTCAAGGTGTGGAACCATTGCCAAAATAAAAACATTTTGGATCAGAGGTAGAGTGGCTGTCCTGGATGCATTTAAATACTACCAAGCTGCCCATCTTTGTGGAGTGATAGATTGGTGCAGACATGGAGATATTAAGCTCTGGACTGACACTGAGCAACAGTTTAGCCTTGTCCCTTTACACAGGGCACTGTGGTGTTATGTAGATGGAGCTGAAGTGTTCCTTTGAACATACTTTAATATACTATCCTGAATCATTTTTTTAATTAGGGTATACGTGAGAAAATAAGGCAGGACGGTGTTTGAATATTTTTCTTCTGGTGACCTGCGTTATGTTTATTATAATAATAGGTTGTTTGGAATTGGTTTTGTATCAGGTGAAAATGTTGAATTTATTATGTGGTATATTGTTTTGATGGATGCACAGTCATTTTTAAATAAATAAAGAATTATAAGAAAGAATATTAGGTAACTGCTACCAAAGTTGTATACCACATCCCAACAAAAAAAAAGAAAAAAGAACAGACTTTACTAGCACAGAGGATGAAACAGTGATATTTAAAACATAATACACCTTTTTATTCAATCAAGTTAATGCCCCAGGACTTGACGTCATAAGGGGCGGGGTCACGCCACGCCCCACACCCATGCCTATATAATTTGCCGCGCACGTCGCACAAGCTATTACAGCAGGAGAGAGTGCCGTGTCAACATCGGAAGAAGAGAGAAGAGGGAAGAAGGATGGAGGAGACCGGGCTCCTCTGCTAGTAAAAGGGCTGCAAGAAGATAGCGGAGGAGCCCGGAAGAGGCCGGAGAGCGGGAGAAGAGGCTGGAGAGAGCGGGAGAAGAACCAGTGAGCGCGAAGGAGTCGGAAGAGACCCCCAAAGTCGGAAGAAAACCACCGGAGCTGTCTAATAAATTACTTTAAAAACCTGTGTAGTGTGTTTTTTTTATTGACTCTTTTCCCCAGGTGAATGGGTAGGGGTACAATGTACCCCATACTCTTCACATAGGGTGGGGGGGCTTTAAAGGGGGCTCCCTGATTCTGATAAGCCCCCCACCCGCAGGCCCCGACAACCAACGGCCAGGGTTGTTGGGAAGAGGCCCTTGTCCGCATCAACATGGGGACAAGGTGCTTTGGGGTGGGGGGAAGCAGGACGCCCCCTTCCCCAAAGCACACACCCCCCATGTTGAGGGCATGTGGCCCCATCCCCTTTCATGACCGGCCGGGCTGCGTGCTCGGATAAGGGTCTGGTATGGATTTTGGGGGGACCCCCACGCCAAAGTCGCCTGGCTTGGGGCGACTTAAAGTCGTGTTGTAAGTCACCCCAAGTCGCGTTGAAGTCGCCCCAAGTTGCATTGTTAGTCATACTCAAGTCGTATCCAAGTTGCCTCCAAAAGTCCCACTGAAAAGTCGTGTTGCCCCTGTGTGAACCGACTCTCAAGGTATTTTCCTTGGCTTTGGTAAAGGTATTGGTTGCCACCTTATGTGATTGGTGAAATCTTGTATACTATGTAATGTGGTACTAAAGATGTATACATATGGGGAATTTTTGTATATATTCCCTCTTTCTTTTATAAATATGGTTTTAACTTGATTGCATAAAAATTTGTAAGTCTGTTCTTTTTTCTTTTCTTTTTTTGTTTACATAAGAAAATACAATATCATTTGGAAATGTATCAATCACAAATATGTAAAATAAGTCACACTTATGTTATATTCATTTAATTAAGCAGACTTTGTCAGTTATATTTTGGTGTACAAATCTGGGGCTGCATTATTGTCAAAAAATTTGCTTTGGAATGAATTACAGGAAAACAATTTTTTACATTTTTCCTTATTTCTTCCTAATTAAAACCTAAAAAAAAAATATATGTATCCAAAAATGTTATCAAATTAAAGCCCTATTTGTCTCAAAGAAAATGATCCATGGTATAGTCATATGTATAGATATAAAATATAGCGCTCACAACCGTTGAAGGATAAAAAACATGTGTAAAGAAACACAATCAAATAATTGACAAAATAAAGTACAAATACAAATATATAAAGTGACTCGTGCTTCAATCCGAAGGGAACAAACGTGCAGAAATATTGCAGATGTATTCAGGTGCAAAACACTCCCTCATGTATCCCCACTCACCAGATCGTGATGACCCCCAGCTTTTCAGTCTGGTGGGTAAGTGGATACATGAAAAGCTGGGGGTCATCACGATCTGGTGAGTGGGGATACATGAGGGGGTGTTTTGCACCTGAATACATCTGCAATATTTCTGATGTTTGTTCCCTTCGAATTGAAGCACCTAGAGTCACTTTATATATTTGTATTTGGACTTTATTTTGTCAATTATTTGATTGTGTTTCTTTACACATGTTTTTTATACTTCAATGGTTATGAGCGCTATATTTTATATTTATACGTTTTTCAAGTGTTCAGCACTTTGTGTATAGCTGCTGCTTCCTCTTTTTTCACAGATACACCATTAGCGCGAGTTTATATATTTAGCATATTTCTTGTACATGGTATAGTCAGATTTAAGGTGTGAAACCAATACATTGCCAAAATGAAAACATTTGGGATTTTAGGAAAGAAAATACTGAGGGGCTCAAGTAGTTAAATATACTGCTGATAGCATTTTGTTACATCTGCTGATTTCGACAGAAACCTTTTCATTTGATTATGTCCTGTGATCTCTCCCTGTGCATTCTTATTAGTTACTGTTCCAAGTGTTCCAAGTTATCTCAGATTAAAAAAAAATAACTCCTCTCCTCCCCCCATGTACTGTTGAAGAGAAAAGGAAGAGGATTCTGTAGTCCTGTTCTGTTTCTGTCTTCTTGTTACAATAGGATTTGCATTGTCATCCTAGAACAGAAAATGTGTTACTGTGAGAATGAAAAAGGGGACACAATATGGGTCCACTTTCCTGAGATTGTGTACTCCCTCCCCCCTCTCTTTTTGTAGATAGATAGCATATAGTTTAGTGCTAGTTTAAAAGGTTGTGGCCCCTTTAAGGAAGAGAGAATAGGAGTCAGGAAGAGCCAATCAGGGGAAAGGGAATTTTCTGGAAGGCAGTTGAGGCTATATAAGGATAGCAGGAAAGGGGCTTTCCCTCTTTCCCTTTGGATCAGCAAGAAGATTGGAGCTTCTACCTTTCCCTAATTCGTCAGCTCCTTGAGAAGGCCGGCGGTGCAGGAGGGGAGGCATGGCTTCGCCACTGTCTGGCATCTGCCACTGAAGAGGAAGAGCCCTGTGTGAGGACTGAAGGCGTAGACTCGGCGGTAGGCGGCAAGCAGGCGGAACCTAATGGCGCAGGGCGGAGTGAAGAAGAGCCCGCCCTGCGTGTGAGAACCAGGAGGAGTGTGCCTCCCGAACGTTTTCACCAGGCTGCGGAGGCAGCCGAAGAGGACAGTGCGCCTCACGAACGGTCGGATGGCGGCGGGTCGGTTCGGGGCCGCCGAGGGTCCAAGAAGAGGAGGTCCTGTTCCCAGTCTCCAGCGGGCAGCAGCGGTCGGAGGTGTCAGGTCCAGCATCCTTCTACAGCAGCAAGGGGAAGACAGCCAGCGCCTCAGCATCCATGGCAGCTTGCAGCTGAAACAGTGCAGCATGACACTCAGCGCTCTGAGGTGTCCTATCAGTCCCAGGTTGGGCAGTCCTTTCAAGCCCCAGACCCTGCAGTGCTGCTGGAGGAAGACAGTCAGCCTCCAGCAGCTGGTGAGTTAAACCAATTGTCTATTTTAAATGGTTTAGTGGGATCTTTGTCTTCTCTGGTGCAATCTTTGTTTCAGGTGTCTGTACCTGCTTCTCCTTCTATGGAAGCTATGCCAGTTAACCCTTCTGCTGCTGTGCTCTCTCCTTCTCCTGTCAGTCTGGCAGTTCACAATAGGAATGTTAATGTGGGATTGCAGAATTACATTATTTGCCCTGAGTCCTTATACACGGCTGCACCTGTTAAATTGAATATACCCGAAACATGCATGAAAGGTAATGCCTTGTGAGATGTCACCTTTAGGATGTCATTTAAGTGCAGCAGTTAAAGATAAAATATTGAAGGGGGAGTATATAGACATCCTTTCTCTCCTGCCTTCGCATATGGAATTTATGGCTAGATCAGAAAGAAGGGGGGAAGAGAGGGGTGAGGAGGACCAATTCCCCGGTCGTTTAATAATTGGCTGCAGGCTTACTGTATCTATGCAGGTATACTGGCAGACAAACACCCTGAGATGTGTGGGGGCCTGTTCCAGCATTTGGACCATATTTTAGAGGCTTACAAGAACTTTGGAGGCCTGGGATATCTACTACGACTAATCTTTTCGTCAAAAGTTGTCCATACACCCATCATTAAGATGGGGAATGAAGGACGTGGGCTTGTGGTCAATTTAATACTGCCGCAAAGGATAGTGGCACCTAGGCCTTCCACGTCTAACCCTTAAAATCCTGCTTTTAGAAAAGGATGTTGCTTTGCATTCAACAACAGTCAGTGCCGTTGGAATGCGGCCTGTAAATACAGGCATGAATGTTCCATTTGTGCAGGTGCACATCCAGCGGCTAAATGTTTAAAAAAAAAATGCGAATGTCAGTCAAGGTCCTGCGAAAGCAGAGAGATATTTTTCCAAAAAGCCTGCACTCCAGTGAGGCTGGAAAAAATGCGCCCATGGCTGGGCAGATACCCAGACAGGGAGAAGGTATATTTCCTCACTGAAGGTTTTTCTAAAGGTTTCCCTTTACCTGCCTTTTTAGGGTCTGGGTGTACAGTAAGGAGGAATTTAAAGTCGGTAGAGTTGTTTCCCCAAGTAGTGAGGGCTAAATTGTGCAAAGAGCTTGCAGAAGGGCGAATTGAAGGGCCTTTTGAGCAGCCACCATTCCCTAATGTTCAGATTTCCCCATTGGGGGTAGTTCCTAAGCGTGAGCCCAATGCCTTCCGCATCATCCACCAGCTGTCATTTCCGAAAGGAGATTCTTTAAATGACGACATTGATGCAAGATTATGCTTGGTTTCTTATGCGAGTTTTGAAGACGCGGTAAAAAAGATTAGGTCGTGCGGGCGCTTTGTTGGCAAAGGCCGATATACAATCGGCTTTTCGCCTCCTACCTATCTCTCTGGAGGCTTTCAATTCACTGGGGTTTTTCTTTGAGAATCAATATTTTTGACAAATGTCTCCCTATGGGGTGTTCATTATCGTGTGCTTATTTTGAAGCATTCTCTACATTTCTTCATTGGGTGTTAGATGAGCGATCGGATAGCGTTATTCACTATTTGGACGATTTTTTATTTGTCGGTCCGTTGGATACCACGCGTTGCACTGATTGTTAATGGAGTTTCAGGCACTTGCTATTGAATTTGGCGTTCCACTAGCGGAAGAGAAGACATGTGTGCCCAACACGGTCTTGGAGTTTTTGGGCATTGAAATAGATACCCGCAGTATGGAGTTTCGTTTGCCGGAGGTAAAGCTGAGCAAATTGAAATGGCTGATTGCTAGGGTTATGCAAAAGAAGAAAATCCGGCTGAAAGAGATGCAATCTCTCCTGGGTATCTTGGCCTTCGCTTGTAGAATTATGCCGGTGGGCAGAATTTTTCGCGTCGCCTCTACTTGGCCATTTCAGGTTTCAAGTCCCCTATGGCCCACATTCGCATGACAATTCCTCTTAAAGAGGATTTATTAGTGTGGGCGAAGTTCCTTGATTGTTACAACGGGCGGTCGTTTTTTCAATCTGAATTTAATTTTGCCCTGACCTCAGGCTGTTTACGGATGCAGCTGGCTTGTTGGTGATCAAAGTACTGCGCCAGGTGGTTTTTAGATGCCTCAAATTTACTATTTGGCTGAAGGCTAAGTATACGCCGGGGATTCTGAATAATATAGCCGATTCTCTGTCTCGTTTTCAGATGGACCGTTTCAGGCGGTCACTTCCAGAGGCGGATCGAGATGGAATCCCATGCCCAGACCATCTGTGGGAAGTGATTTAAATGTGGTGTCAGAAGCTATTCGGGGTTCTTTGGCCCCCAAGACTTGGGCCAGTTACTCAGCAGCTTGGAAGAGCTGGTTGTCCTTTGCCACTAATGAAAGCTTTCCTTTTAATAGGCCATCTGAGGACATGATTTTGGCATTTTTGGCAGGTCTTATGCGGCAGCGGAATTCGTATAGTTATATAGCGAAAACATTGGCCAGCATTTAATTTTCTTTAGACTATTTGGTTTGCAACATTGTTCTTTTTATTTTTCGGTGAAACAGGCGCTAAAGGGATACAAGAGGTCAACGTTTGTGGTGGACGCCAGAAGACCAATCTCCCTTGACATCCTTGGTGGCCTTTGTAGAATTACTGAAGTTACTTGCTTCTCGGCCTATGAGGCTCTGCTCTTCAGAACGGCATTTGCGCTTGCCTTTTTTTGGCGCATTCCGCATGTCAGAGCTGGTCCCCGCAAATAAGCGGGGCGGCTCTGGAATTATGTTTGAACAAGTGGTGATTGACAGCTGTGGAGTGCATATCTGGTTGCATATCTGGTTGCAACATTCTAAAACCGATCAATGTGGCAGGGGTAGGTGGGTAGGTGATGATTTATTCATATGTCCAAGTAGCAAGTTTTCATCACACTCATTTAGGATAGGTGCAGCCTCCGAAGCGGCTCGCTTAGGGGTCCCGAAGTCTGATATTAAGGAGATGGGGAGGTGGAGGTCCCAATGTTTTAGGTTATATGTTCGTCCTAATTTGTTTATTTAATTTCAGGTATCCAGCACACGGTGTTGATTCTTGGACACTCGTTTATATACTGGGCTCCAAAAAGAGCGGCTCAACACAGTTACTCAATGAATCTGTCTTTACAGCCAGAATCTTTTTAGTTATTTTGGAAAGGTGTGAGAGGACTTCAGTGGTATCAACTTTATTTTCAGTTAACCAGGTTATGTCAGATGTGGCCCTCGCCATCCATATTGATTATTCACGTAGGGGGTAATGACATAAGGAACGTTAGAACGTTGGATTTATTATTTATGATTAATAGGGACCTCCTTCGCTTTAATGTTACTTTGCCAGGTACAACTTTAATGATCTCTGAGATAGTTCCTCGTCTTTCTTGGCTCTCTTCTGATCAGAAGAGGGTCATGGAAAAAATGAGGAAAAGGATTAACAAGGTGATGGAGAAATTCATGCCTCAAGTTGGCAGATTATCATAACGTCATGTGGACCTTGAGGGTGGTTTTCCGGGACTGTATAGACCTGATGGAGTTCACTTATCAGAAGTGGGTCTTGATATATTTAATCTGGGCTTGCAAAACAGTATTGAGAATGCTGTGGCCGCGGCGGTGGGGGTGGGCCATTCTTGATGCTCAAGTCCGGCGTGTGGGGACTGTTAATTATATTTTAAATGGTGCTACTGCTCGAGTTCTGAGAACTGAGCAGATAGAATTCTGTGTTGGTTGAATTTATGATTTTAATAAATGAGTTATGTTTAATACATGTTTAAACCAATAAAGGTGCCGTGGCCAATTTTTTTGCCAAAATGGTTTGTTTGTGTTAATTAATTTATGGTTTATGGGTTAAAGGTTAAGGTGTGTCCTACAATCTCATGAAAAAGGGGACACAATATGGGTCCACTTTCCTGAGATTGTGGACTCCCTCCCCCTCTCTTTTTGTAGATAGATAGCATATAGTTTAGTGTTAGTTTAAAAGGTTGTGGCCCCTTTAAGGAAGAGAGAATAGGAGTCAGGAAGAGCCAATTAGGGGAAAGGGAATTTTCTGGAAGGCAGTTGAGGCTATATAAGGATAGCAAGAAAGGGGCTTTCCCTCTTTCCCTTTGGATCAGCAAGAAGATTGGAGCTCCCTCCCGCAGAGTCGCGTGCACCATTATGTGGTAGGGTCACCCCGGATTCTGGGGGGGGACTGTTAATTATATTTTAAATGGAGCTACTGCTCGAGTTCTGAGAACTGAGCAGATAGAATTCTGTGTTGGTTAAATTTATGATTTTAATAAAAGAGTTATGTTTAATACATGATAGCAGGTAAGGAAAAATTGGCGCTCCCTGTGATTCCAAAGGAAGGGTGTTAGAGTATAATTAACTGGCCGTAAGATAAATGAGAAAAGAAGGATGGAAATGAACACCTGATTACAGGCGATACTACACATAGACCTATCACCACCTCCTCTATAAACCCATACCCTGTATGACAAATATACTGATAAAATAAAATGAATATAGAGGAGGGCAAACCAACGGTGTGTGGACGTTCACCCCTGATCTACCAGTCTCTAAAGTGCACTAGTAAATATGTGCAATATACAAACAAAAGTGAATAAACGCGTACACCCCTAATTTACCAGTCTCCAATAAGCACTAATAAATATGTGCTATATATAAACGAAGGTGGAAGTACACGGGGGGAGGAAAGAAAGGGACCCAGGGCGGTTACCCAAATGACCTGTATCCTTTAACCACCCGTCCGTATATTATGTGCAAGCCAGTATAAGTGACAGTATCCAATTTATGTAAGTAAGTGATATAAAATAATGAAACCTGATCCAGAGGGGCCCATAGAACATATAGACCTAGATTGAATAACCCTAAAATTAAATGTGTGATACCAGTGGAAGTGTTACTCTAATTATGTGATAACATCGGTGATAACATCACTCAAAATTCATAACAGCAGCAAAAAAAAAACATGTAATTAGGTGATAACAATAAAAGATAAGTGAAAATATAAGTGAATGTTAATAAAACCCCAAAAATACCCAGACCCCAAAAAATGTGAAAAAATAATAAGTCCAGTAACAAAAGAAAAAATTTTGGTAACACTGTATTAGTTGATTTTTTGACAGTAGTTCAGGCAGTGACTTTGTGCTCCAGCAATATTGGTGACTTTGTGCTGCCCCCTTAGGCTCCCTCACTCATCAGACTTCGATACCCCTGCAGGGGTGATCAGCTTGTCAAATATCGGTATAAGGTCCTCCTGTGGTCCCACATTGAAAGATGTCCTCACCATACGGATCGATTGCCAGCTCCAATGGATCCTCACCAGCTGCCCTTGTATAATGTCTTAAGAGCCTCAGCGGGTGAGAGGGGATAGCATCCAGCGTTCCCGGGTGGGTTGGGGGATGAGTCTCACAAAGTAGAGATAGGAGATCTCATGTGTGATATCAGGTAGTATATTTATTTAAAAAAACGAATAACAGAGATAAAAATAAAAACAATAATAAAATCCAGGCTATCCCGCAGGATACACCTAGTTCCACCACACACTTTAAAAAGTTTACAGGAAAAAAACAACAGAGGAATTAGGGCCGGTTTGCAGCGTGCGCTTCAGCTGCGTACCAAGCCTCTAATTGCCGTACCGGAAGTGACGTCAGCACACCTTACGCGTTTCGTCATAGGATGTTCTCAAAGGCAACGCCATCTTACTACACCTCCCGGTTTTTAAGGCGGCGGAGATGCATGGTCCACTCGGAAATTATCCAATACCCGAGTGGGCCATGCATCTCCGCCACCTTAAAAACCGTGAGGTGTAGTAAGATGGCGTCGCCTTTGAGAACATCCTATGACGAAACGTGTAAGGTGTGCTGACGTTACTTCCGGTACGGCAATTAGAGGCTTGGTACGCAGATGAAGCACACGCTGCAAACCGGCCCTAATTCCTCTGTTGTTTTTTTCCTGTAAACTTTTTAAAGTGTGTGGTGGAACTAGGTGTATCCTGCGGGATAGCCTGGATTTTATTATTGTTTTTTTTTATCTCTGTTATTCGTTTTTTGAAATAAATATACCACCTGATATCACACATGAGATCTCCTATCTCTTCTTTATGAGGCTCATCCCCCAACCCACCCGGGAACTCTGGATGCTATCCCCTCTCACCCGCTGAGGCTCTTAAGACATTATATAAGGGCAGCTGGTGAGGATCCATTGGAGCTGACAATCGATCCGTATGGTGAGGACATCTTTCAGTGTGGGACCACAGGAGGACCTTATACCGATATTTGACAAGCTGATCACCCCTGCAGGGGTATCGAAGTCTGGTGAGTGAGGGAGCCTAAGGGGGCAGCACAAAGTCACCAATATTGCTGGAGCACAAAGTCACTGCCTGAACTACTGTCAAAAAATCAACTAATACAGTGTTACCAACATTTTTTCTTTTGTTACTGGACTTATTATTTTTTCCCATTTTTTGGGGTCTGGGTATTTTTTGGGTTTTATTAACATTCACTTATATTTTTCACTTATCTTTTATTTTTATCACCTAATTACATGTTTTTTTTTTTGCTGCTGTTATGAATTTTGAGTGATGTTATCACCGATGTTATCACATAATTAGAGTGACACTTCCACTGGTATCACACATTTAATTTTAGGGTTATTCAATCTAGGTCTATATGTTCTACGGGCCCCTCTGGCTCAGGTTTAATTATTTTATATCACTTACTTACATAAATTGGATACTGTCACTTATACTGGCTTGCACATAATATATGGACGGGTGGTTAAAGGATACAGGTCATTTGTGTAACCGCCCTGGGGCCCTTTCTTTCCCCCCCCCCCCCCCGTGTACTGCCACCTTCGTTTATATATAGCACATATTTATTAGTGCTTATTGGAGACTGGTAAATTAGGGGTGTACGTGTTTATTCACTTTTGTTTGTATATTGCACATATTTACTAGTGCACTTTAGAGACTGGTAGATCAGGGGTGAACGTCCGCACACCGTTGGTTTGCCCTCCTCTATATTCATTTTATTTTATCAGTATATTTGTCATACAGGGTATGGGTTTATAACATACTGTTTAGGAGGTGGTGATAGGTCTATGTGTAGTATCACCTGTAATCAGGTGTTCATTTCCATCCTTCTTTTCTCATTTATCTTACGGCCAGTTAATTATACTCTAACACCCTTCCTTTGGAATCACAGGGAGCGCCAACTTTTCCTTACCTGCTATCAATTATTCAAATTCGCCCCTTGGGCGGTTAATTTTTTCGGGAAAGGCTGCATACCTGGACTACCTGTCCCTAAGCGCAGAGTCTTTGTTGCTTTTTATTATGTTTAATACATGTTCAGGTGAAAAATAAATAATACAGAGATCACAATACAGTGGCTGGTAAAATGCAGTATATTAATGTTTGTATTATATGAGCTGAAAATCTGAAGAAAAGTTTCATAACTAGTCCACAGTTTAGATGTCCCATCAACTGTCCAATGACTGCTTCCTATGTATGGATAACTTAACTGCAGTACTTTAATATGCAGAGTGCCTATCCTGCCCTGTCTTAAGAGATATGTTGAATATTTGCCTTTAGGAATGTCAACCCCTATATAGAGCAGGTATGCATTCTGCTAGTTTTAATGGCATGTACAGAATGGCAGCAGTGCTTTGCAGCTCAGCATTGCATGACTAAGGCTAGCCACACATGCATATACTTGCTCAGTCTGTGGATTGAAAGAGACAATTATTTTAGATTTCTCCATCCACACTAAGCAACATGGATGAAAGAATCTCCCCTGCTGGCTTTTGCATTCTGACAGCCATGGAAGATTGGATACAGTCACTGATTATCTAACAATTTTTCACCCAACTTCTTACTGAGCCAGGTGGTACTGACAGAGCGATTCATGGCTTGAATTGTATCCAGTTCACTGGAGTGAGCTGAAAATATAGCAGACTTAAGCAGCAAAAATGCTGCTGAACCTGGTCACACCTGGAAGCTGGAAGTTTTAGAGCTAGATCTAGATTCTGTTCATGGACCTGGTATGTTGTATGTTGTGAGGGCTTTTCTTGCACCTCCTGCCCAACACTCCTGAAGAGGGAGACAGCGAGTGTGAAGGCATGGGGTGGCATGAGTGCCATGGTAGATGGCTGAAGGTACCCCACTACAGGTGGGTAGAACTGGAAGCCACATTCCTTGGGACAGGTCACAGGAACAACTTGGTACCAGAGCAGGAGCCAGTACAGGAAAATAGAGAGCAGGCCAAGGACAGTAACAGTTGGTCAGCACAGGAATGAATCAGCAGGCAGGGCAAGTCCAGGAAGAAGGCCAAGGTTGGTAACAGCCTAGAAAACAATACAGAATCAGCAGGCAAAGACAAGTCTAGTAATCAGGTCAAAGTCAAAGATAACCAGATGAGTAGAGTTGAGGCAGAAGGCAGGGGTGAAGTCCTGGGGGAATCCTGGTCATACACAAGCTGAAGATCATTAATTTAGCAACTTCTCTCAGGGACACATCCGTTTAACCACCTCAATACAGGGCACTTACACCCCCTTCCAATTTTCAGCTTTCAGCGCTGTCGCTGTTTACATGACAATTGCGCAGTCATGCTAGACTGTACCAAAACAGAATTTCTATCATTTTGTTCCCACGAATAGAGCTTTCTTTTGGTGGTATTTGATCACCTCTGCGTTTTTTTTTTTTTTTTGATAAACAAAAAAAAAGCCCCAAATTTTGAAAAAAAAAAAATGTTTTCTTTTGTTTCTGTTATATATTTTTTTTAAATAAGTAATTTTTCTCCTTCACTGATGGGCACTGATAAGGTGGCACTGAAGGGGCACTGATAAGGCGGCACCGATAAGGTGGTTCCAATGAGGTTGTAGTGACGATGGCCACTAACGATGGGCACTGACGATGGGCACTGATAGGCGGCAATGGTAGGCGGCACTTATATGCAGCACTGATGGGCATTGATAATGCGGCACTGATGAGTACTTATGGGTGGCACTGATGGGCACTGATATGTGGCACTCATGGATGGCATTGTTAGGCATCACTGATGGCACTGGCAGGCATTGGGGATGGGCACTAATTGGCAACTGCCTGGGCACTGATTGGCATTTTCCTGTTGGTCTAGGGTGGCATACCTGGTGGTCCAGTGGGGGGGCATCCCTGGTGATCCTGGTGGCATCCTGGTGGTCCTGGGTGGGCATCCGAGGGGGGGCTGCACTGATAAACAATCAGCACAGACCCCCCTGTCAGGAGAGCAACCAATCGGCTCTCCTCTACTTGCGTCTGTCAGACGCGAGTGAGCAAAAGCCGATCAACAGCTCTTCCTGTTTACATCGTGTTCCGCCGTGATTGGACATGGCTGATCAGGTGGTAAAGAGCCTCAGTTAGAGGCTCTTTACCGAGATCAGTGTAGCGGTGTGTCAGACTGACACACCGCACCACCGTTCGCCGTGATGCGTGCCCCCATGGGTGCGCGAGAGTGGTCATTCTGGGAGGCCATCATATGATGTCCTCCCAGAACGAAAGACACGCCGCCCAGCCGTCATTTGACAACCGGCGGGCGGGAAGCGGTTAAATAGGCTGCTGGATTCCAGCAGTGTACATGCTAATTTCTACATGCATGCGTTCATGCGGCAAACTATCACAGTACGTCTGATATTGCCCTTTTGCTTAGAAATATGAGTGGTGCAATGCGCATAAGCATAACTCTGCACTGAAATTATGATCATGGGACTCTGCTTTACCTTACAGAAGTTGATGCAACATTTATATAAAGGGGAAGTGTCCTCAGGTAGAGGCTTCTATTTTCTGTCTTATTAGCCAAAGTCTTACAACTTTATTGGCAGAGCGAATTGTGACTTGGAGTTGCAGAGCACCGTGGTGACCAAGAACTGGTATAAGGTAAATAAGAAAAAAAAATTGGAATGATGTGCCAAGAATGAGAAAGACAAAGAAAATGAAATAAATTAAAAGAACGTTAGGTTGCATTTAAGATCCATGAGTGTCTGTGCTGGGGAAGTAGTAAAACTAAACTAAAGAGGTTTGTATCTGTGTGCAGACTACTGTAGAATGGGAACATTTTATGTATAGTGTGAAATCTGGAAACATTGTGAGGAACCGAAGTGTGAAATCTGGAACTATTGTTGTGGAACTAAAGTGTGAAATCTGGAAGCAGTGTCACAAATACTGGCTGACCATTGGAAGGAACACTGCTACAAAGAGTATATACCAAAAACTGAACTGCTAAAACTGAAAGTATGTTCAATTCTGGAGCATGCAAGTATTTAGCAGACCTTATTTTCACAATAGTTTTTTTTTTTTTTTTTACTAATTAAATTGCAATTTGCATTTGTTTATTTTTTCTCCAAACATTCATTGTGCAATCAGACCAAATTAACAACTTACCTAATCAATTCTGAAGAGAACAGAATTAAAAATAATAACATTTGCATACAAATGATTCAAAAACAGGTGCTGAGAAATATCCAAAATCTTTAAATCATAAAAGCACCACAAAATTTACTTTTTAGTAGAAACCTGTACTGGGAAAATATATGCTGACACCTTTTTTACACCTGTTTTATTTGACATTTTAGACCAGTGTATCACTACTAGCTTGGCTGCTCAATAGCATATTTAAAGGGTGGACAAAGCATGACAGAGATCACTGGTAGTTCAAGGATTCATTGTAGAAGTCTAGAGGAGCCCGGTGGTCACTATAACAAGAGTAAAAGTTTATAAAAAATTTTAAAGAATTTATTTGGCTTCCAAACTGGGGAATGACTATAGAAATATAATATAACATACATAACATATTTTTTTAACCACTTCAGCCCCGGAAGGACTTAAAGAATAGGCAATTTTTTGCGATACAGCACTGCGTTGCTTTAACTGACAATTGCACGGTCATGCCACATTCTTCATCAGTTTACGGCAATATGTATTCTTCTACATATTTTTGGTAAAAAAAAAAAATCACAAAAAACGTATATTAATTGGTTTGCACAAAAGTTATACCATCTACAAAATAGGGGATATATTTATGGCATTTTTATTATTTTTTTTTTTTTACTAGTAATGGCGGTGATTAGCGATTTTCAATGGGACTGCGACATTGTAGCGAACAGATCGGATACTTTGCACACTTTTTTGAGACTAGTGACATTTATACTGCGATCAGAACTAAAAATAACCACTGATTACTGTATAAATGACCCTGGCAGGGAAGGGGTTACACTAGGGGCGATCAAGAGATTAAGTGTTCCCTAGGTTTCTAACTGTGGGGGGAGTGGGCGGACTAGGAGTAGAGAGAGATCGCTGTACCTGATCACTAAAATGGGGACCCGGTTGTTTACATTGACAGGTCCCCGTTCTGGCTCTCTGTAGAGTGATCGCAGGTGGCTGGCGAACATTGCGGATGATGGCCACGCGCATTGGCTCCGGCATTGTGCCGCCGGTGCGCGCTCGCCTTCTATTGCTCTTAAAGTGGCCGATGTACATTACATCTACAGTGATTTTTATAAACAAGTTAAACAATTTAAGAATCTACATTAATCAGAAAGATGGGACAATTTTAAAAAACAAAATCAATTTAGGAAGAAATATAATCTGAATAAAGACAATCCTACACAAAAATATCAGTAGGAATTCAGACAATTCGCAGTTCTTGAAATTGTTTAACCCCTGGGCGGTTAAGGCTGGGGTACTGAGTCAAATGTCCAGAGATAGTGACTTGTGAATACCCAATACAGGGGCAAAATTCTCTCTCTCTCTCATCTCTCTCTCTCTCTCTCTCTCTGGAGTTCATAGTTTCATAGTTAGTAAGGTTGCATAAAGACATCAGTCCATCCAGTTCAACCTGAGTGAGTCTCTACAATTGTGCCTATCCCTGTACATTGCACACTCACATCGGTCCCTACCCTTAAGGAGCCCACAAACTTCTCTTAATACAAGAAAGGACTTTGCTCGCTTTGGAAACCGCAGCTTGGCATTGTATGCGATTATTAAGCTTATAGTCTACCAAAACCCCCAGATCGTTCTCCACTGGATTCCCCCATTTGTACTCCCTCTAGTATGTATGATACATGCATATTCCTAGCCCCCAAGTGCATAACTTTACATTTATCAAGATTAAATCTCATTTGCCACATAGTCGCCCAATGAAACATGCATTGGGGTCTGCTTGTAAGCTAGAGACATCCTGTAAGGACGTTTTTTCCACTGCATAGACTTGGTGTCATCTGCAAATACTGAAATGGTACTTTTAATCCCAGACCCTATATCATTTAGAAAGATATTCCCCCCCCCCCACCCCCCCCCCCCCCCAACTTCTTACTGAGCCAAGAGTACAGACAGAAGCGATCATGCTATGGTATCCAGTTCACTGGGCGTGAGCTGAAAATATAGCAGACTTAAAGCAGCACAAAAATGCTTGCTGAACCTGGTCACACGCTGATCTGGAAGTTTTAGAGCAAGCACTTGATTTGTCATGGCCCTGGTATTTGTATGTTTTGAGGCTTTTTCTTGCACCTCCTGCCACACTCCTGAAGAGGGAGACGGCGGGGGGGAAGGCATGGGATGGCATAAGATGCCATGGAAGATGGCTGCTAGTGTACTCTCCCCCACCACCAGGTGGTGAGCACTGTAAGGCCCATTCCTTTGGACATGTGCACCGGAACAACTTGGTAACTAGAGGCCGGAGCCTACAGGAAAATAAGACTAGGCCAAGAACAGTACAGTTGGTCAGCACAGGAATGAATCCGCAGGCCGGTCAAGTCCTAGGAAGACGCATTGTACACAAACAAAATATATATATTTTTCCCCACATAGAGCTTTCTTTTGGTGGTATTTGATCACCTCTGCGGTTTTTATTTTTTTGCGCTATAAACAAAAAAATCTGACAATTTTAGAAAAAACAAACACTATCCTTTTACTTTTTGCATAATGAATATCCCAAAACATCCCCTGTTGATCCTCGTGGCATCCTGTTGTCCTGGGTGGGCATCCGAGGGGGGGGCCTGCACTTAATACACAATCAGCACAGGACCCCCTGTACAGTAGAGCAACCTAACGGGCTCTCCTCTATTTGCGTCTGTTCAGACGCGAGAGTGAGCAAAAGCCTATGCTAACATCACTTCCATGTTTACATCAGTTGTTCCGGCCGTGAATTGGGACTGGCTGGATCAGGTGGTAACGAGCCACAGTTTAGAGGCTCTTTAACCGAGACTCAGTGTTAGCGTGTGTCAGACTGACACACCGCACACACCGTGTTCGCCGATAATGCGTGCCCCATGGGTGCGCGAGAGTGTTCATTCTGGGAGGCCATCATATGATGTCCTCCCAGAACGAAAGACACGCCGCCCATGCCGTCATTTGACAACCGGGCGGCGCGGGAGAAGCGGTTAAATAGGCTGCTGGATTCCGAGCAGTGTACCTGCTAATTTCTACATAATGAATATCCCAAAAAAAAAAAAAAATAAAAAATTGTGCGGAACCGCAGTGTGAAATCGGGAACTATTGTTGAGGAACTAAAGTGTGAAATCATGGAAGCTGTGTCACAAAAATACAGGCTGACCATTGGAAGGTACACTCGCTACAAAGAGTATCTCCCAAAAACTGAACTCCTTAAAAACTGAAGTATGTTCAAATTCTAGGCGGCATGCAAGTATTTAGCGACCTTATTTTCACACCATAGTTTTTTTTTTTTTTTTTTTTTTACTAATTAATTTGCAATTTGCATTTGATTAATTTATTTATTTTTTTCTCAAACAAAACATTATGTGCCATCAGACCAAAATTACAACACCTTCCCTAATCAAATTCTGAAGTGACCACACATCAAAAACTCATCAAACATATGTCATACAACCTGCATTCAAAACACACACAGCTATTCTGAGCAAGTATCCAAAATCTTTAAATCATACACTCCCCACCAAATTTTACTATTTACAGTACGACACAACCTGTTACTGTCCCAATATATGGCTGACCCCTATTTTAACACACTGTTTTATTTGACATTTTTAGACCAGTGTATCATCTACTTCTTCATCAGTTTACGGCAATATGTATTCTTCTACACATATTTTGGTAAAAAAAAAAAATCACAAAAAACGTATATTAATTGGTTTGCACAAAAGTTATACCATCTACAAAATAGGGGATATATTTATGGCATTTTTATTATTTTTTTTTTTACTAGTAATGGCGGTGATTAGCGATTTTCAATGGGACTGCGACATTGTAGCGAACAGATCGGATACTTTGCACACTTTTTTGAGACTAGTGACATTTATACTGCGATCAGAACTAAAAATAACCACTGATTACTGTATAAATGACCCTGGCAGGGAAGGGGTTACACTAGGGGCGATCAAGAGATTAAGTGTTCCCTAGGTTTCTAACTGTGGGGGGAGTGGGCGGACTGGGAGTAGAGAGAGATCGCTGTACCTGATCACTAAAATGGGGACCCGGTTGTTTACATTGACAGGTCCCCGTTCTGGCTCTCTGTAGAGTGATCGCAGGTGGCTGGCGAACATTGCGGATGATGGCCACGCGCATTGGCTCCGGCATTGTGCCGCCGGTGCGCGCTCGCCTTCTATTGCTCTTAAAGTGGCCGATGTACATTACATCTACAGTGATTTTTATAAACAAGTTAAACAATTTAAGAATCTACATTAATCAGAAAGATGGGACAATTTTAAAAAACAAAATCAATTTAGGAAGAAATATAATCTGAATAAAGACAATCCTACACAAAAATATCAGTAGGAATTCAGACAATTCGCAGTTCTTGAAATTGTTTAACCCCTGGGCGGTTAAGGCTGGGGTACTGAGTCAAATGTCCAGAGATAGTGACTTGTGAATACCCAATACAGGGGCAAAATTCTCTCTCTCTCTCTCTCTCTCTCTCTCTCTCTCTCTCTGGAGTTCATAGTTTCATAGTTAGTAAGGTTGCATAAAGACATCAGTCCATCCAGTTCAACCTGAGTGAGTCTCTACAATTGTGCCTATCCCTGTACATTGCACACTCACATCGGTCCCTACCCTTAAGGAGCCCACAAACTTCTCTTAATACAAGAAAGGACTTTGCTCGCTTTGGAAACCGCAGCTTGGCATTGTATGCGATTATTAAGCTTATAGTCTACCAAAACCCCCAGATCGTTCTCCACTGGATTCCCCCATTTGTACTCCCTCTAGTATGTATGATACATGCATATTCCTAGCCCCCAAGTGCATAACTTTACATTTATCAAGATTAAATCTCATTTGCCACATAGTCGCCCAATGAAACATGCATTGGGGTCTGCTTGTAAGCTAGAGACATCCTGTAAGGACGTTTTTTCCACTGCATAGACTTGGTGTCATCTGCAAATACTGAAATGGTACTTTTAATCCCAGACCCTATATCATTTAGAAAGATATTAAAAAGTAAGTGTCCCAACACTGAACCTTGGGGTACACCACTGATAACCTTAGATCATTCAGAGTATGAATCAATAACCACTAATCTCTGAATTCTGTATTTTAGCCAGTTTTCTATCCATTTACAAACCAATCTTTCCAAGCCTGTAGACTTTACACATTAGTCATGTATGGGGAACTGTGTCAAATGCTTTTGCAAAATCCAAGTATACCACATCCACAGCCACCTCTCTTTTCAAGGTTTTACTTACCTCTTCATAAAAATAAATCAGTGGTATTATAGCAGAGTGCATGTTTCCTCACCATGCTCAGATACAGGCACATATCTCTAGGTTCCTTTACACACCCAGGGAAGATATGTTCCTCCATTTCTCTTACTCAGCAGCTCAGAGAGGCCACACCTGATAAGGCAGAGGTAGCTGAACAAGATATATGCAGCCAGGTGAGTGTCCCTCTACTGTACGTATCAACATGCTGGTAGCTGGGCAGGAGCCAAAAAATATGCAGCTTTTCTTGAAGATGTAGCTACAGTCAGTGGGTAGCACCTCTCTAAATACTATCAGAGTACTGCAGTTCCAGTGTGGTGGTTCTTTGTCCCCAGGCCTGGGATCGCCCCAACTTTTGCTGGTGACACTGTTGATCTGATATGGCCACGTGGCAGTGGCGTAACTAGAACCCTCAGGGCCCGATGCAAGAAACCATGGAGCCCCCCCCCCCCCGACCTCCGGACAAAGCTCTTTACTCCGAACCCGATGTTGGAACACCAGGGCCCAGTCACAAGTGGGTGGCTGCATATAAAGGAACCAATTTTTTTCATTTTTATATATACACACACACACTATATATATAAATGCACATATAAACCAGTGACAGCTGGTGCTCAACATTTTTAGGGGGGCGCAAGCAAACTGAAAAATTCAGAAATAAAAACATCAATTGCAGCCACTGTACCATCAAACGCCACAACTGTACCATCAAATGTCGCCACTGTGCCCATCAATTGCAGCCACTGTACCATTAAACGCCACCACTGTAGCATCAAATGTCGCCACTGTGCCCATCAAATGCTGCCACTGTGCCCATTAAATGCCACCACTGTAGCATCAAATGTCGCCACTGTGCCCATCAAATGCTGCCACTGTGCCCATCAAACTCTGCCGCTGTGCCCATCAAATGCTGCCAGTGTGCCCATCAAATGCTGCCACTGTGCCATCAAATGCTGCCGGTGTGCCCATTAAATGCTGCCGGTGTGCCAAATGCTGCCACTGTGAATCCCCACCACCCGCTCGCACACCCACACACATGCATGCACACCAACACACATATGCATGCACACCCATACACATATGCATGCACACCCCCCCCACACACACATGCATGCACACCCCCACACACACACCCCCACACACACATGCACCCCCCCACACACACATGCATGCACCCCCCACACACATGCATGCACACCCCCACACACACATGCATGCACCCCCCCCCCACACACGTGCACACCCCCCCCCCACACACACACACATATGCATATATACATGCATGCACCCCCCACACACATATGCATGCACACCCCCCCCCCCCACACACACACATGCATGCACACACATATAAACACACATACAGTAGATATATATATATAAAAAAAACGTCAGACATCTTCCTGCCGGGTACTGCACTGTAGGGGGAGACAAAGAGCACAGCACACACTGCTTTCACTTTAGGTATGTGAGGACGCGCTCCCTGCACAGTGGCATTATAGTTTGACTGACGATCGGGGAGCTCCTCTCAGCCTCCCCTCCTATCAAAGAGTACAGGGGGCCCTCAAGGACCCCCTGCAGCAAGGGGCCCGGTCGCCATGGCGATCTCGGCGACCCCTATAATTTCGCCACTGCCACGTGGCTATATTGTTTGTGTTGCTTTGTTACCACATGTTACACTGGCAAAGTCACATAGTCAATGCACAGTCCATGTTTCTGTAGCTTTAATAATCTTTTTTTTTTGTATTATTCTGCAGTGTGCACTTGCTCTTTACCATCCTGAACATTTTTTGAATTATTGCTTCTATCTTTGCATCTGTTTAGTAAACTGCAAGTTACAATTAAGGCAGCCATGCATGAATTGAAATTTGGCCAGTTCAGCAGGGTCTGGCTGAATTTTGATCCATGTATGGGAACAGTGCTTGTACAGAAGTCGATCTACTAATCGACTTCTATTCAACTCGCCTGTCGGATAAATGGCACTCGATCAGCACCTCCAGCTATTGCTACTCATCATTGTATTCTGACAGCAGCAAAGTATCCCTGCTGTCAAAACACAATAGCTCAGCGGTAGTGATTGCCCCATTCACACTCAGTGTGTGGATAGGGGAATTGGGTCTGTTTTTTTGATTAATCTGCTAGAACAAAAAAAACTGAATCATTTGTGGGCTGCTTTGCTCCTTGTCTGATCATTCAGCCAATTCACCTAGTCTGCTAAAGAATAAACATAAACCTAAATTTAGGGAAAATTGTAAGGGAAATGGCATGCAACTTTCCTTAACTAACTTATATTTTGAAATGTTTATTCAAGTGTAACAGCTTGTCTTGTGTGAGAAACAAAGAACAAATGCCTGACCAGAAGCTTTCTCTTTTGCTTGTCTGATCAGCTTTTAATGTTTGTTTAATGCAACAAATGACACCATCCTTTTGAATGATGTTGCTAACATTTTATCCCAAGACTCTTATAAATACTTCATATCCACTGTTAACATTCCCGATTAAACATCATAATGCATAATCATCCCAGCTGTCTGGCTTGTATGTCTGGAGAAAGCTACTGTGAATCAGGTTACTTTGACATAATTCGCATGAGGACTGAAATACTCAGGCATTGCAGCTGTCCAGTCTGGAGAATGCATGTATTTAGTAGCTGTTTAGTGTATGTTTTTTCAAATAACAGTCATTCGTAAATCCACTTGGACATCTATGATTACAAAAAAATTTTAAAATATCACATAATGCTCTGGTGTTTTATTATGAACAATGCAAGACAATAGAAATTAAAGTAAATTATAGTACTGTTTGCCTATAAACATTTTTATAATCTGTTACTGAAAATATTTTTAGGCATTAGCATATATTGATATCCAAGGACTCTAATATGGCCTCAGGAGGGCAACAATGCACTGGTGTGGTCATTCTAGACTTTTTTGATGTTAGTGTATACTTATATGTAAGATTAATTTAGTAGACTGAAAATGCAAGTGATTGAAATACATTAAGACCACTTTCACACTGAGGCGCTTTTCAGGCGCTTTCACGCTAAAAACAGCGCCTAAAAAGCTCACGAAAACTTATTTCCATTAAAATCAATGAACACTTTCACACTGGGGCAGTGTGCTGGCAGGGCTGTGAAAAACTCCCCTCCCCATTGAAATGAATGGCAAGCTCTTCAAAAGCGCCTGAAAAGCTCTTCAAAAGCGCTCAGTGTTTTTACTGGCAGTTTAGAAGCGCTTCAGTGTGAAAGTGGCCTTAGCCAACAAATGGTATCACTTTAAATCTAGAGTGTTATGCTTTGTTTGATTACCCACATGGTACGATACAGTTATATAGTCACTACTAACTGTGTGGCAGTTGGGGGCGACACAGAAGCATTACAAAAGTAATAGGTCCATGGGCTTTTTTGAATGTTAAATTTAACCATAGATTAACCATAGATTCTAGAAATATTTTTTAGGGTGTGTGAAGCCCCATACACACGGTCGGATTTTTTCATGGATTCTGTCCGATCGGACAATGTTGTTGAAAAATCAGACCGTGTGTATGCACCATCGGACAGTGTACGTCGGATTGTCCGACGGACAAAGTCTTATCTCCTGCTGGATAGATTTGCCGACAACACGGTCCGATCACACCAAATCCGATCGTGTGTACGGTTTTCCGACCGGACAAAGTGCTACGCATGCTCAGATCACATTACAAGACCAAAGCTATTGGCTACTAGCCTCTACGTAGTCCCGTCGTAGGCAACAAACGTCACCACGTTCAGAATGATCGGATTTTCCGACAACTTTGTCCGACCGTGTGTACGCAAAACCAACATCAGACAAAGTATGACGGACATGGTCCGACGGACATGGTCCGACGGACCTGGTCCTCGGATAATCCGCGCGTGTGTATGGGGCTTAAGAGTGTTGCTGTGGTGTGTGCTGAAAAAAGTACAGCATGCAGTACTTTTTTCAGTGCACCAAGTTGCTGCGTGAAGTACTGTATTTTAGTAAAACTCCTTCATGACATTTCAATTCAATTTTGTGAAATAAAGGAAACTGTGCTATGCCCCATAATCAGCTCACCTGCACAGTGTCTCACAGTGCACACCAGCAGCTAAATGTGCATTTAGTATGCAGTTTGTTGCCTGTAGATATTTATCATATTGCTCACCTTTTTTTCATTTGATTACTTCTTTCATTCAGCAGTTTACTAATCATTCTACAGGCTTGTGCAGATCAACAAGTGCAGTGTGCTTTTAGGTGCATTCAACTTGCATTTGAGATCAGTTCATCATTCACCTTATGTTACACCTATAATGAAATGTGTAATGAAACATGATCACATTCCCCAACCCCCACCCTCAAACCGCTCATCCTACTTACCTGAATTTGTGGGGCTCATCTCTGTAGGATTCAGTTTTTTTCCGAATTCAGTGTCATCAATGTCATCCATTTACAGACCATGGCCATGGCAAAAGAGACTTGTAGACCTCAATGGACTACATCTGCAGTGATGTCCCTGCACCTGTAGTCCATTGTTTACTTCCTCCAGCTCCATGACGGTTGGTTCGTACCTTAGTAGAGAACTGAGGCTGGGGGAAGAGTTTGCAGGAGCCTGTGCATTGCATCCAAGATGCACTGATCATGGTTTGTCATGCTCTGCAGGCCCCAATGTAAGCATTTAATAAGTTCACTTTTGTAATTATTGTAGGTGCAATTATTTAAAAAAAAAAGGACTATGCCTTTTTAGATGGGAGTTGTGACTTCCGGTTCCTGCACCTCATGAGGAAGGAGTAAACTACAGCAGCTCCAGTATCACCCACATACAAAGCCCTCCTCACACTGCTCGAGGACACCTGCCACTTCCATCACCCGCCTGCTTACCCCCGGGGATCCTCAGCATGGATCGGTATGTGGTCCATAGCGGCACTCCGGCAATCACAACCTCCCACCTGGAACTCATGCCCCCAGCCAAACAATCAGGCAATATGGCTGACAGCATGGCTGCAGGGGTTACCGTGAATCCTCTGCAGCTGTCAGAAACCTCAGCTGTCCCCATGGAAGAGCAATACCACAAGATGGCCCAGGCTGTGGCTGCCTTACTATCCCCAACTATCACAGCAGCAGTGGACAGGGCTGTGGCTGCTGGCATTACTCAGCTGCGGAAGGAGATGGGAGAACATGCTAAATGGCTATCCGAGCTGGAGCACCGCCTCTCAGACCTGAAGGATGAAGTGCAAGCCTCCCAGGCCAGTGACCAACAACAGACTCAGACACAACAGTACATACTTAAGAAACTCGATGGCCTTGAGAACCGTTCCCATCAGAACAACCTGAGAGTTATAGGCTTACCTGAATCTTTTAATGCTAGCTCTCTGCTGGAGGTCTGCTACAAGTTTACCTCAAGCTCTGGAGATTACCACACCATGTGTAGTGGAAAGAGCACACCTCCTGGGGACCCCTTCAAATGACCACCGTACTCCTCGTCCTATCATCATCTGCTATCTTAATTATACGGACAGAGTCGCTATCCTCATATCTTTCCAGAATGCCAAATCCCTCCAATTAGATGGCCAAAAACTTCTTCTCTTTGCAGACTATTCACAAGAGGTTTCCCGCAGACACAAGGCCTTTCAACTCATCTGTACAGCACTATATCAAAAAGGCGTTAAGTTGATGTTAACCTACCGCGCAGTCCTCCGCTTCACTGACTCGGCTGGTGACCCAAATTTATTTTCTCACCCAGAGGAAGCTGCCAACTATCTACAGGCCTATCTATATATTCCTATGGAAACCCAGACAACGGCTGCTCCCTCCCTTTCTCCTGGCAGTAGGGATCTTTGCAGCCCAAGAAAGGACTCACCTAAGATGGCTCATTACTCTAAAAAACCCAAATAGGGCAAACCCTGCTGAGTCACTATGGTTACTGCCCTCTAGCCTGTTTCGCCAACACTGGCCTACATAGGGCCCCTGTAATTACACCCAGCTATATTTGATGTTTTATCAGTTGAACGGTTCAGGTTATTCCTTTCTCAATTCTGTTCATGTATTACTGCTTTGTTTTTTTAGGCCCACAGCCTTAACGGAGATCTTTCTCCTATGCATCATCACCGCTGCCAGGACCTTTAGCCAATGCAACATGTCCTAGCTGATAAGGCATCCCTCAGGGGAAATCCATCCGGCAAAGTCTGCAAGCGACTCATCTATACATCTCCGGTAATGCTGTCTTGTGAGGAGTATTTCCCATGATGAAAAAAGTCCACTTGATGTGTGGTATGTTTTTGTTTATTTCCCCTGGTAACCTCTGTTGGGTTAGTCATCACTCCACACCTTACCCTATAGGATGCAAGCACCCCCTAAATTTCCACACCCCACTGAGCAGCACCTCTCGGGTGTCATTCCTGTTGACATCTACTTTCACATTTATCTTCTATACCAATCCCCCCCAGCACGGCCCTGGCATTAAAATAGTATCCTGGAATGTCAAAGGGTTACGGTCTCCCCATAAAAGAATGCCTATCCTATGTCACCTTAAGCGACTTAAGACAGAAATAGCTCTGTTACAGGAAACCCAAATACTTCTTCCAGGGCCTTACCTCTCGCTTAGCCCCTATGTCCACCTTCCTCTGTTAGTTGGGGGTGATTTTAACGTGGTTATGCACCTCCTGAAGGACAGTTTGCTGATGGCCTTCAACTAATAGACATATGGAGGGTAGCTAATCCCATTGGAAAAGAATACACTTTCTTTTCCCCACTTTATCATAGTTTGTCCAGGATAGATTACATTCTCTGTAACTCTCTTCTCTTAAAATATACTGCAGAACCCCTCATTGGTGATATTGCAATCTCCGACCGTGCCCCGATCTAGATTAACCTGACAGGTCTGGTACCCCCTAGCTCAGCTAGAACTTGGCAATTCCCATCCCAGCTATCCAGCAACCAGGACTTCCTGAAAGTTATCAGGGAAGCATGGGCAGAATTTGCGGACACAAATTCAGGTCATAGCATGGACCCCAACCTATTCTGGGAGGAAGGCTGTGATCTGGGGCAAAATCATTGCCTTCTCCGGAGCTTACGAAAAAATTTGAACAGGCAGTTCAGCATTGGCTAGTGATACACTTCAGAGTCGCCTAGAGTCGTCTCACACAACATAACTTACCAGAGAATAGGCCCGCTTGGAAAGAGCCAAAAAACTAGTTTGACTTGTGGGCTGAGGCTCAGTCGCTCTCAAATCTGCAATATCACAAATATTGCAACAAGGCAGGAAAGCTGTTAGCCCAACTGTGTAGGGGACCTTGCACCCCTGCACACATATCAGCCCTGAAAAACTCCAGTGGCACACTCTCTTCTTCCCCCAAGGACATCAACCCCTTACTAGAACGATTCTATGCTACCCTGTATGGCCCTGATCCTATTGATGCCATGGCGGCACAAGCCTTTCTTGCTAAGGTCCAGCTCCCTCAAATAGACCCATCACACTCAACGCCCTGATTACTACCATGGATGTAAACTCTGCGATAGCTTCACTAGCTCCAGGTAAAGCACTGGGCCCAGATAGATCCAACCGTCGTATCCATCTACCAAACGATCCTAGATGGGGGCCAATACCCTCCCTCTGGGTTTCAAGCCTATATCAAATTGATCCCCAAAAAGGGAAAAGACCCAATGGAGCCAGGCTCCTACTGTCCAAGATCATGGCCAACAGGTTAGCATTGATTATGCAATCACTCTAAAGCCCCATACACACGGTCGGACTTTTTCATGGATTCTGTCCGATCGGACAATGTTGTTGAAAAATCAGACCGTGTGTATGCACCATCGGACAGTGTACGTCGGTTTGTCCGACGGACAAAGTCTTATCTCCTGCTGGAAAGATTTGCCGTCAACACGGTCCGATCACACCAAATCCGATCGTGTGTACGGTTGTCCGACCGGACAAAGTGCTACGCATGCTCAGATCACATTACAAGACCAAAGCTATTGGCTACTAGCCTCTACGTAGTCCCGTCGTAAGCAACAAACGTCACCACGTTCAGAATGATCGGATTTTCCGACAACTTTGTCCGACCGTGTGTACGCAAAACCAACATCGGACAAAGTATGACGGACATGGTCCGACGGACCTGGTCCGCGGATTGTCCGACCGTGTGTATGGGGCTTTAGGCTGGCTTTACGCTAGGTCATTCAGCCACATCCAATACCTGCAAAGTCCTCACCGTATTGGAGCAAGCGAAAGCCAACCCCTCCAGTGACCTGGCCATTATCTCTCTAGACGCAGAGAAGGCCTTTGATAATGTCAGCTTTCACTGGTTGTGATTGGCCCTCCAGAAATTTGGTTTTGATGGCCCCTTCCTTCACTTGATCTCTGCTATGTATTCTGCCCCCTCTGCAAATGTTGTAGCTACTGGTCATATCTCCAATAGCATTTCCCTTCATAAAGGAACTAGACAAGGCTGCCCCTTGTCACCTCTCCTTTTTAACCTGGCTCTCAAGTCCCTGTCACGCTTCCTGCTATTCCATTCCAATCTCCACGGAGTCATGGTTGGTCAAAAGAAGTTTGTACAGTTTTTTTTGCCGACGACATCTTAATATTTACTTTGGATCCCAAGTCAGACATGCCCTATATACAGGATATTTTCACACAGTTCTGAGTCTGCTCAGGACTTAGGTTCAACTGCTCCAAGAGCGAAATCTTGCCCTTATACCATGCCCGGCCACCTCCCTGAACAGCTCATTCCACCTTCTCAGTATTTAAAACCCATATTACATACCCCCTTCCTCCCTCTACCACCTTAAGTATCCCCAGTCATCTCCAAAATCATTGGGGAATTAGAAAATTGGGCAAACCTCCCACTTTCCCTGTTTGGTAGATGGTCAGTTTCCCCAAATTCCTATACCCCCTCCAAACTATCCCACTCCTACTGCGGCATAAAGATATCCAGATGCCCCATAGGGCTCTCTCAGCATTCCTATGGTGTATATGCCGTTCTTGTATATCCCTCTAAAAATTTATTCTCCCCAAGTGTGAGGGGGGGGGACGTAAATCTACCAAATATTCAAAACTATAACCTGTCTTGCCTCCTCAGAGTGGGTCTTAACTGATTGTCGGGGGGGGGCTATAGATACTCTAATTATGACTTGGGGTCACAGATGGTAGAACCATGTGGATTGCCCACCCTACTACACTGCAAAACGAACTCCCTCCCTCCATCTTTAAAACATAACTTACTATTACGTGACACCATAATAACATGGAGGGAGATCAGGAAAAAAATGCAACCCCCCCTTTATATCCCGACACCTACCAATAATTTTCACCCTCTCTTCACACAATCATGGCAGTTTGCTGCCTTTTCCACATGGGCCCCCCATGGGCTCACAACCTTGGTTCAACTATTTGACCAATCTACTGGCAAAGCTCTACACTTTCCTATGTTACAATCTCTGTACAACCTACCTGTCCACCTTCATGCACAGCAAGCAATCAACTTTGCAGCAAGCCAAGTTGGTCAGACAGCCTGACAGGGGTACGCGTTTCCGCACCTCCTTATTGGACACCCTCTTGAGCTGCGACCGACTCAAGATTTTGAACGTCTACAAACCCTTGTCTCTTCAACTTACCAAGCCTCACCTCCCGGACTCAACTTCCCTGTGGAACAAAGACCTTCCCCACTTATTGAGAGACCATATACTAGCAGGCTACAACACCACTTGTGCCTTCATTACCAATGAGTTTTGGTGGGAACAGCAAGTCAAAATCATGCACCGTGCATATTTACTATTCTCAGTGTCCTCTACCTCTACAACCCAGCAACAATGTCCATGGTGCCAACTGCATAGACCAACTCAACTCCACAGACTATGGCAGTGCCCTTATATCTCTCGCTTCTGGGATCAACTAGAAAACTTTTCTGCCACAATCACAGGGTACCAACCATGTAAAGATCCCCTACCCCTGCTCTTTGGCTTCTTGGAAAATCTCACCCCAAGATTTACAAAATCACAAGTGCTGATCATATGTCGCAACAAGGCCTGGCTTTCCACCTGCTTCATGAGAGCCATCCTTAGACAATGGACCTCCAACACCCCCCCCCCCCCCCACCATCTCAGAGGTGAAAATGGAACTTACTAGCCTTCTACGCAAAGAAAGATTGGACATGCTACTCTTATCCTGCAACCATTCTCGCGTTCACAGTAAATGGGACTCCTACATTATCAAGGCTCTACAACCTGTGGATATATCTCTCATAGGGCTTTTCCCACCTGACAATGGATGAGACCTAACTACCCTTCCCCAAAAGATTGACGCCATGCACAACTTCCTTTTCTTGAAAATCCTGACGGTCACTGCTTTTCCATGCTTTTCCATCTACCCCTTATGGTCATAGTGTGGTTCTGTTATGCTGTTGACCCCCCCCCCCCCCCCCCCGGATGTTAAACTTGCTACTATATCATACTCACACTCCATCTAGATGTTACCTTCTTCCACTTAGAAAGTGTACTTGTCCCCTCCTGTGCTTTCTGTTAGCTCTTCTCACATAAAACTACAACTACGGTTCCCACTTCTCCCCTCCCACCCTACCTTCTCTCCCCCCCACCACTCTCCTAACTTTATAGTTACTGGTTTATTATTATAAATACCCCTCGGGATGTCCACCAGAGTTCTATGTAACCAATGCTTTTGATACTTTGTATGTTAACAAATACAATAAAATATGATTAAAAAAATAAATAAAATAAAGATGGAAGTTCCTCTATGGGTCCTTCTATCCTCCTTTTGGACTCCTTCTGACCAGATTCCAACCTCTTTCTAATCTGCATCAAGCTTCTTTTATATGCTTAGGCATTTCCACTAACTTACATGAGGAGAAAAGCAGTTCAAATGCATACAAATGTTTGTGTGCACAAGACCTAACACAGTTGAGGAAGTTGAACTTAAAAGACTCAAACTGAAATCTAAACATGCCACAAAATCAAAGAAAGTTCATTTATCCAGGCTACATTATCCATTTTACTGAACTTCTGCAATGTAATCTTGAACTGTGTTCAAATAGAATTGAAACAAACTTTCTATTAAAAATATAAAAAAACATACAGTTCGACAGATTTAAAGTGCTTGTTTTGTCTATTGAATGAAAATTACACAAGCAAGCTAATTTATCTTTTTTTATTATTAACCAAATTGGCAACAGGGATACCAACAAATTGCTTTAACAAGGACAAGTTTCACAGAAGCTATAGATTTGGAATTGATATTCAGGCTATGCTACCTTAGCTTGTATATGAGAGCAATGGAAGCAAATTCATCTATAGCATTTGAAATAGGGCAGAAACAGCATGCAATGTCTCTCATTGCCTAGCACAAGCAAAATAACTATGTGCTTAAATATATTGATATATTTTCAAATGACTAAGCTGCACATAGAAAACCTCAGGTACAGTATGTACACCAAAGAGAGGCAATTTAATAAATCATTTATGACACTTTTCTGGTGGTATGGTCCCTCCATCTCCCTCAGAACATTTGACCTGCTCTTGATTCATTACACATTTTCAACAGTTTTCTTAAGACTTATTTGTGCAACTTTAAGAATTTGCCACTATTGCTGCAAAAAATTAAAAAAAAAAGACTACAAAAGGACTGCAGATACGCAAACTGGTGGTAATCAAGACCAACACTAAGCTGGTGTACAGATATATGGCAGGTGCTTAAAGTGGGTCATGTTTATGCTGAGAAGCTGTCATGAATGTGACTGAATGTGACTGCTTCCCACTCAGGGCTTATGGGTTGCTAAGACATTTGTAGTACCAGCCATGTGGCCATATTAGGCCACTGATAAAAAAAAACATCTCCACCCCTTTGTTACCCCAGGGCCTGCTTGTGCATGATTGTCAATGACCTACACTCTCCCACTCTGCTCATTCCAGTTCTTGTAGCCAGTTTGAAGGAGCCTGACATGATAAGCAGAGGAGGAGTGGGAGAAAACATCAGCAACATTGCATATTGGCTTTTTTTTGCCTGGGAGGAGGAAGATGCTGCAAGTTTCACTAAGGAGGTGCAGGGAATGTGTGGTAAAGACATGAGGTGTTTTTGGTGACACTGTTTACTTTATTTACCTGTAATTACCTGTGGTTTATTTAAAAAGTGATGCAATGCTCTGAAAAAGAGGTAGCTCACAAACTGTGCAATTAAACTGTAGTGCACTGGCCATTTTTTGCTCAGCCACACCTTCATGTGGCTTGTGTCTTTTTCATCCTGTTACTGACCTGACTTAAACCCCCTTCCTAACCAGACCAATTTTCAGCTTTCGGTGCTCTCACACTTTGAATGACAATTACTCAGTCATGCAACACTGTACCCAAATGAATGTTGTGTCCTTTTTTTCACACAAATAGAGCTTTCTTTTGGTGGTATTTAATCACTGCTGTTTTTTTTTTTTGCGCTATAAATCAAAAAATACTGAAAATTCGGTAAAAAAATAAATAAATAAAATTCTTTGTTTCTATTAAAAATTATTGCAGAGTATTGGTGAGTATTGACAATTATTGGTGAGTATTGACAGGTATTGGCAGAGTATTGGCAGAGTATTGGCAGAGTATTGCACAGTGGTGGTAGAGCATTGCACAGTGGTGGTAGAGCATTGCACAGTGGTGGTAGAGCATTGCACAGTGGTTGCATAGCATTACACAGTGGTGGCAGAGCATTGCACAGTGGTGGCAGAGCATTGCACAGTGGTGGCAGAGCTTTGCACAGTGGTTGCAGAGCATTGCACAGTGGTGGCAGAGCATTGCACAGTGGTTGCAGAGCATTGCACAGTGGTGGCACTACACATCCAGCCCACATCGCTGGTCCCATCTCTTCCCCTTTCCGCTTCTCCCCTCTCACTGTACCGATCGGTACAGAGAGGGGAGGGAGTAACCCGCGTCATAACATGACGCCGGTTTGTGTACATGTGATCGCTCCGTCATTTGACGGAGCAATCACGTGGTAAACGGCCGCTACCAGCGGCCGTTTACTGTGATCCATGATGCGCCGGGTCCTCGGCGGTCACGGATGTTCCCGAGTGCGCGCCCCAGGGGGCGCGCGGTAGCAAGTTTCTGGGAGGACGTCCGTAGGACGTCCACCCAGAATAAGCCGGCCGCGCTGTAGCCGTCTTTCGGCTATGGCCCGGTCGGCATGTGGTTAAACTCCCTTCAATGGAAAAGTTTTATCCCTATTGTGGGGTCACAAGTATGGTATTTGTAAATTAAAAACCATATCCCCTCTCAAGAGTCTCTTCTCCAGAGAGAATAAGTTCAGTGGCCTAAACTTTTAAATAAGATTCTACCTTATTATTCTGTACCTTGCTTCTAACGCTAAAAAAAAAAAAACATTTTGAGGATATTACTTTTGCTGATTAAAGCAGGCCTAACACAGAGTGATGAAAACACAAGTCACTGCTAAAACTAACAGACAAAAAACCCTTTTGACTGAAATGAACTAAATGAAAGTTGTTCTAAATACTGTCTGTAAACAAAGCAACTTGTAAAAAAAGTATATAATAAATAAATATGTTCCACTGTCAAAAAAGCACTGCCAAACTATGTTACTGATGCTGTCCCAAAGAACACTGATGATAGTGTAACACCATATACAGCTTTAGGATATCCCTGAACCTGTAATTTAAAGAATTTCCTTTTTTTTACAATAACACTTTTAGTGCCAGCAGTCCGGCAAAAAGGCCAAGATTGACCATCAAAAGAGATCCTCCATTATTTTAATACAGTTCAAAAGTTGAGTTCTTCAAAATGTTCTTATGTTCAGTAAATTTAGGTCACACCAAATTTCTCTGATCCGCTCATCACTACTTGTGAGATGATGATATAAAACATTTAGGGCTAGATAATTGAACTAAATTGTGTTATTATTTTTCTAAAGTTTTGTTTAAAGTCGTTCCTGTAGACAGTCTATAATGTTAAAGTTAACATTGTTCAAGACTGCATACATATGTTTATACACACACAAAGGGGCCAATTTCAGTTTTGTTTGCTAATAAGCACACATATTACAGCTTCTCTACAGGTATGAGTTAAAGTCCTGTAGCTGAACTGGTGATTTAAAACTTCAACAACTTTGAGAGCTGTCAGGTATTCACAGCAAATGTGATGCATGTGGAAATAAAGGTAGCAAATCTTGCAGTTCTACAAGGAACCTCAGATCCATCAACACTGAAGTGGTTAAATCAAAGTAACACAAGTGATTTATTTAGTAGCTTTCACTGGCTATACTCAAGGGAGATAAATCTACCTATTTGTCAAGCTTCTCACAATAGCACATTTATTTTCCTCTACCAGTTTGCTTTATTAAGGAAACACTTGACCCACCTGTCATATCAAATTGCTTCTTTTATCCAAAACTGAATAATATAGACATTCCCCCATCGGGAATTTGGATGCAAATACAGGAGCTCTATAAGTGCAGGTTGCCAATTTGTTGAGCATATTAGGGTACAGATATATTGTCAAGGGAAAGAACTCTAATACAGAATCTTCTAACAAGCTCATTTTTCTTTTTTTCCTCTGCTACTTTTGCTCTATCTATAGTTGATATTATACAGTTTCTTTTCACAATTGTTATGGACAGCTGTCAAATGAAACTGGCTTTATACTTTGATGGAAATAGCTAGAGCTGTTTTGGGATGTCTCTCATGGATACTTGTGATTTTACCTCTTTCAATGACTATAAGACAGAATTCAAGTGAAAACTGCAATGCCCATCTAGCTTTGTATATACAATGCTGCTTCTAAGGCTTTCTCTTATGCATCTTACATACATTTTGCACTCAAAACTATATTGTCCAGAATGTACAGTTTTATGTATTTGAGTGAAAATTGTATTTCCATTCCACTTTACTCACTAATTTATTTGTAAGTTGTTTACACAATACCCTTCTTTGACCCAATCCAGTTAATTGATGTCCAAACGATTTTGTCATTAAAGTTGATAGCCCAGGTTTTTTTAGTAGCTATCTAGTGAATAGAAAATACTATTGCATTTTTACTGAAAGAAAAAAAGTATTTTTTATTTTAATTAAATAAAATGGGTAATTTACACTGAAAATATAGTGATAGTTTTTTTGTTTTTTTAATAAAATAAGGCTAGAGCATGTATGACAAAAAATGTAACAAATAATTAAAAACAAACAATTACCGGCTGAGAACTTTGTTTTGTTAATTGTATGCTAATAACATTTTTATTTGCAATTTAGGTTTCTTATTTATCTTTTTCATTTTTAGAAGACTAACACAAGAAACTAAGTTCACAGTGCATGCTGTTTGAAGTCTAAATTTACAAAATGCAAATGTACACTTATATGTTATTTGGTTGTAATAAGTTGAAGGATTTAAAATGAGGAATTTTAATTATATTTTTTTCACAAAGTTGTCATTTTAAGTTATTTCTCGAACACAGCATAGGCATACTTAGAATTACACCCCAAAACACATTCTGCTATGCCTCCCAAGTATGGGGATACCACATGTTTGAGACTTTTTTCACAGCCTAGTAGCAGCTGTTTGCTTTTTTTCACTTAATTATTTAATTATTTATTCCTTTACTGGTATAGTTAGTAAGTAATTAATTTTTTGGTGCAATGGGGGGAAAAAATATAGAGGGTGGTTCTTATATTTATTTTTTACCAACAGTAAAAAGTGAACATTGCAAAAAAAATAAAAAATCTGTCTATAAACTGTCTAACATATAAACTACAAACAGACATTTTTGCTAAAAATACTTGTGGACCACCTGTCGGCAATGTACTGCGGATGGGCGGCCCACACAGGTAAGGCAACCTACTGTACCCTAATATCACTACCTCCTTCTGTGGTTTAGGGTGCAGGCATGCAAGCCCCCAACCCCCCACACCTGCCGAAGCCTGTTGTGATCGTACACAGCAGGAGTCTGTCAGCAAGTCCCGGACAATGATTTATGGACAGAACCTGCTGATTGGCTATGTGCAATCACAGTCCAGAGCCCTGTGTTGACAATCAACACAGGGCTCTGTACAGAGGAAATTATGTTTCTGTTTCTTATCTCTGCAAAGCAGGGATAAGTAACACAGTGATCTGTAGTGAAAAGCAGCACACATTACACACAAAATAATTCAAATTGAGGGCACACATTTAACCCTGTGATTGGCCTATATGTTAACCCCTTCCCAGCAAGTGCCCTTAGTACTGTGACAGTGTAGACTATTAGCACTGATCACTGTATTAGTGTCACTGGTGAGGTCAGAGACAGTCAGTTCCTCCCCCATCATCAGTTGGTGTCTGATTGTTCGCCGCACTATCACAGTCCCATTATAAGTTGCTGATTACTGCCATTACTAGAATAAAATAAATAAATAAAAATTCCAGTATATATACCATCGTTTGTAGGCACTATAACTTTGATGCAAACCGAACATGTACACTTATTGGGATTTTTTTTAATCAAAGACATCTAGCAGAATACATTTTGGCCAAAATGTATGAATAAATTTGATTGTTTGTTTTTATTTTTATTGGATATGTTTTGTAGCAGAAAGTAAAAAATTCTAAAATGCTGTATTTGTGGGAAAAATTATTTCATTTGGGTACAGCTTTACATAACAGTTAAAGTAGCGCGGTGCTAAATAGAAAAAAATGGCCCAGTCATGAAGGGGGTAAAACCTCAAGTGGTTAAAGATGGTTGAAAATGGTTGAGAAAGGTATACATGCTTACTGAGAAGTTTTTCCAACATCTTCCTTCCACAGAGGAAATCCACACTGAAATTTGTCTGGCACTTGCAGAACTGGGCACATTTTGATCAGTGTATGGCCAGCTTATGCCATTCAACCAGAAAACATGCAATGTAAATAAGTAATAAATCCTTATATGCATACTTGTTATGGGTGAGAGTCTTACAGAAAAAATGATTAGCATGTCAGCCAGACAACTAGCATTTGTAGAACAAGAGGTCAGTAATGGTAGCCACCTTATTAATCTCAGGAAGGTTCCTTTTAAGATTGTAGCAGATGTGCACTGTCCAACAACATAAAAAAAAATGCAGACAGAAACTGCCTTAAAGTGGAAATCCACCTTTGTGTGAATATCATAGTGAAATTAGAGCAAGCCATTTCAGTACAGGAGAGGCTGTGTGAGACTGAAAGTAAGCCTGAATTTCCGATTCAGATAATGAATAAAATAATTGTCCAATCCTCACATGACAATCCTATGTTTTAGCACTATTATGACGCTGTGGAACAATAATTCAATAAATGTAACCCTAGATGGGGGGTATTGAATGAAATAGAGACCCACAGAGGAACAGGGGGAACAGGGGAAATCGATGAATCTCTGAAATTGTTTCTTTTGCCTTTTAACAATTATTATTAAATAAGTTGAATTAGTTTAAAATGTAGCATATTTTTTCATTCACTTCAGTTCTTTGTATAGTGTATCCACAAGCACCATTATTTGGCTTTGTTTGGCTTTGGATTTGGCCATAAAAAATATCAATACAAATGAAGCTGGTCTTTAAAGCAATACAGGGGGTCCCCTACTTACAAACATCCGACTTACAAACGACTCCTACTTACAAACGGAGGGAGACAACAGGAAGTGAGAGGAAATCCACCCCTAGGAAGGGAAATTCACTCCTGTAAGAGTTAATTAGGGAAAAAGGTGTCTCCACTGATGCTTTATCACCAGTCCATGCTTCCCTAACAACCCAAAATTTTCAAAATCCAATTGTCATTGGGACAGAAGGTGAGGTGAAATCTTCTGAACAGGGGCACAGACAGCAAAACAAATGTTACAGGGGTGATAACCCTTCTCTATGTTATCTAAAAAACGTAAAAATAGATTTTTTTGGCTGGAGCTACACAATGTACCTGTTCCGACTTACAAACAGATTCAACTTAAGAACAAACCTACAGACCCTATCTTGTTTGTAACCCGGGGACCCCCTGTAGTCTGAAACCAAAAGTGTTTCCCCTTTTTTTTTTGGGGGGGGGGGTTGTTTCTTCAATTCCTGTGCCAAAGACATAACAGAAAGTGAATGAAAATCACTTCTAATATATTTATCACTAGGAATGAATGCGTGATTTTTGCAAAAAAAAAGAATTTTGGTTAAACTTCTTTTTTTTTTTTGTATATTTTAACATTTGTGTACTGTTGCTTGTTTAGTTATGTATTTATTTATTTTTACTTTACTTTTATTTATTGCCTATATTTTATTTTTGTAAAACAATTAAAAATAAATGCGAATGCATAGACAACAAATGTTTTTTGTGCAAGCATATCCTACTCTATTTTTTATCTCTCTTTCAGTTCATATGAAGAAATTTATGGGCTTGCAGCCCAATACATTTGTGGGGAAAAAAATACTTATCAGTTGCACCAACTACTGTATCTATAAAGATAAGAGTGCTCAGAAATAGCTTGAACTCACAGAAAAAAATTAAGAAGAAACTAATATGAAATGATTTAAATGATCCAAGAATAAATGTTTTGTGTTTATCTTGATTTAGAAAAATGCAGGGTATCTGGAAATTAACATAATTAACATTTTTAACCTGTTACTCTTGAGGCATATTAGCTAAAGTGTTTATATATTTCCTTAGACTATCTGGTTTTCCTCAGACATTTTTCATCCAGAAATGGGCGAAGGTTGATGTGTTTGTGTACAGCAAAGTAAAAGTTTCCTGTAGAAAATTCTTTTTGGCTTTAGTACAATTGTGATACAATCAGGAAGGCATGCAAAAAGATTGGAATAGACTCCATGGTTATAATGTAGGTTAAAGAAGCTGGCAGGAGTTAAGACCGACTTTGATCTGGTGTACCAAGGCACACCAGTACTCAAGAGTGTGCCTTGGAAGCCACCATGTTTGTGCTTCATGTACCTCTCTGTAACAAGTACATGAAATGAGTGTTAGCACTGACATTTGAGGATTCTAAAGGATGTCTACAAGACCCTTTATGAATTCCTCTGACTCTGTCTCTATAGGGACAGTATAGTGATTAAGAATGGAAGAATCAAAAAAAAAGAAAAGAAAAAGAAAACTAATACAGCCGCCAAAACTGGGGCTGGAATATACAAATTTGCAGTATAAATGCTATATCTGTAAAATGAGACAAAATGCAAAAAAAAGTAATATGAGCCTGTCAAATGAAGGACAATCTCTGCTTTCATTTTTATTTTTTTTAATTTGCCTGCACATGTTCTCCACTTTGGTATCCTATAGAGTCAGTGCTCATACAGAGGGAGAGTACTTCATACTAGGAGTAGGAGTTAACCAATGGTGTGATACATTTTGTTGGCTCATGGTAGCACCCAGCCAATGGACATCAGTTTAAATAAAATATTGCCTGGTCAGTAATAACTAATAATTCTATAATTAATACACTTGCAATAAATAATAAAAAACGTTCCTGGGTTTCCTGAAATGTATTATATTATTTCCTTATCCTAATTTTTTCCATTAATGGATCTGGGCTACCAAATACAAACCAGATAGAACCCACAGCTACACCTTTTTCTGGTTCACACTTGCAATTGTAAAGTTTTGGATTGTGTACCTAAACTGGATGATATCAAATTACATTTTTTAAACGGTTTTTCTATTTACAATAGTACAATCAAAGGTAGCATAGGTATATAAAAACTACACAGAATAATATTGCACTAAATTATATCACATAGGGTCGATACATAAGAGTGAGATATTCATGATCACTTAATAATGAACAATCAAAAGTTTGGCTTTTCCAGGCGATCATGCATATTACACTTTTTCCTTAAACATATCCTTTTGGGACAGCTTTCATAATTTGCCTGCTGACAACACTGGAAAGAAAATTGTAAAGGATAAGCCAGCTGATCTCATTTTAATTCACCCTCAGGCTGATCCTTATTCCCAGTACATCAGCTGATTGCTCAGTGTCCGATATTAAATACGCCAGAATTGCTGTATCGATGTATGTCTCCTGCTGTATACAATATACAGATTAACCCCATAGAGCATTGTTACAAAAAAATGACTTGGTTTCTAGTGTTCTAATAAAACTTACATAATATAAATATCAGCATCTGTAAAATATAAACATTTGCACACAATTCTCTGTCTCAATTGTTTCCATGATTTACACTGTAAAAAATCATTCTGTGCATTTGTAGAATTTGTTAAATTTTATATGTAAGCTTGATTTTACAGAATTAATGTCATGATTTTTAAAATTATTACAAAGTGACTGAGAAGCTGCTGTGATCTGTGGAAGAAGGCTTCTTTCTTCCTAATATCAGCATCAGTGTGCTTAAAGATTGATATAAATAATAACTATATATTTTTATGTGTGTGTGTGTGTATATATATATATATATATATATATATATATATATATATATATATATAGAAAATCTATAGAAAAATATAGTATGTTTCATATATACAATGTATATATATTGTAACATGGGGGATCGTTAGCTCTAGTGATAGACATGTTTTCTAGTGATTCACGGTAATCAGGAACTATTTTTTTAAGGGCCTGGTATCCCATCTTTCTTAAAAGGCAAATAAAAAGTCTGTAGGGGTTCTTCTCCAGTAAAAATGCATAACCAGAAAATGCTAGCCCACCTGGCTCTTAAGCGCTCGCTCAGCTTTTTTGTTGCAGTATCTCTACTCTTTATACTCTTTAAACTGGTCCCCAGACCATAGGTTTCTTCAGTGCTGATGGGTACACTGTAAAGCCTCATACACACAATCAAATTGTGTGATGATAGGCTATTGGTGGAAAATCCAACCATTTGTACACTCCATCGGACAATTGTTGTCGGATTTTCAGTGGAAAAATGTTGGCTGGCAGGCTTTAAAATTTTCCACGGACAAATGTCTGTTGTCGGATTTTCTGATCGCGTGTACACAAGTCCATCAGACAAAATTCCAAAGTACAAACACACATGCTTGGAAGCAAGGATGAGCCAGAAGCGGTTGGTCTTGTAAACTAGCATCCGCAATGGAGAATTAACATTCGTGACGCGGCAAATTATGAAATGTCGAAATGCAGCGCACATTCTCTTCTTCTTTAATGGGATAATAATGAAGCTGCTTTGCTGATGATACTGATGGAGTTCTGCCAAACATATTTTAAAAGGCTTTTATTTTCTAGTGATATCAAGAATAATATTATTATGCTTTTTTTTTTTTTTTTTGGGCAAGTTACCACAACACCATTATCCTGTAGATTTAAAGATCAAATATACAACTGTGGCTGCACAGATCAGGAAATGTCTCACTGCCTGTGATTAGCTGTGCAGTATGAGCTTCCTGGTGGGCTTGGGCATGTGGAGCTGCGAACACGCCCGAGCCTATCTTTAGTGGAGATGCCGCCAACTGGGAGCCATGAGGTATTCCCATACCTTCATTATAAGGACTGGTGGTCCTCCACAAAACCTGGACACAGTTTTGGAGATTTAGTTTTCTCCAGTCCACATCTATGCTCTGCAGTCCTGCATCGAGCCAATGTGCACACTCTGTGTCCTTCAAACCAGTGGATCTCAACCCTTTCCTCAAGTACCCCAAACAGGACATGTTTGAAAGTTGTCCTTCACAGGTGCTTTAACCACTTTAAGACCAGCCTTGTTTTGGATTTTAGGTGTTTACATGTTTAAAACAGTTTTTTTTTTGCTAGAAAAAAACTTAGAACCCCCAAACATTATATATTGTTTTTTTTCTAACACCCTAGAGAATAAAATGGCGGTCGTTGCAATACTTTTTTTCACACCGTATTTGCGCAGCGGTCTTGCAAGCGCACTTTTTTTGGAAAAAATGCACTTTTTTGAATAAAAAAATAAGACAACAGTAAAGTTAGTCCAATTTTTTTATATATTGTGAAAGATAATGTTATGCCGAGTAAATTGATACCTAACATGTCACGCTTCAAAATTGCGCCCGCTCGTGGAATGGCATCAAACTTTTACCCTCAAAAATCTCCATAGGCGACGTTTAAAAAATTCTACAGGTTGCATATTTTGCGTTACAGAGGAGGTCTACGGCTATAATTATTGCTCTCGCTCTACCGATCACGGCGATACCTCACATGTGTGGTTTGACCACCGTTTTCATATGCGGGCGCTACTCACGTATGCGTTCGCTTCTGCGCACGAGCTCGTCGGGACGGGGCGCTTTAAAAAAATTTTTTTTTGTTTTTCTTATTTATTTTTCTTGATTTTATTTATTTTTACACTGTTTTTTTTTAAAAAAATTAATTGGCTCACTTTTATTCCTATTAAAAGGAATGTAAACATTCCTTGTAATAGAAAAAAGCATAACAGGTCCTCTTAAATATGAGATCTGGGGTCAAAAAGTCCTCAGATCTCATATTTGGACTTCAATGAAAAAAATAAAAAAATAAAAATAAAAATGTCATTTAAAAAAATGACATTTGAAAATTCCTCTTTAAGAGGTATGGGCGGAAGTGACGTTTTTGACGTCGCTTCCGCCCTCCTATGGTATAGAGATGAGTGGCGGCCATCTTAGCGTCACTCATCTCTAGACACAGGAGGGGTTGGACCCGATCGCCTCCGCCGCTGCCGACGGTTCCGGTAAGCGGTGGAAGGCGCGGGAGAGCGACGGGAGGGGGGGGGGGGCACCTCTCCCGCCGCCAATAACGGTGATCTCGCGGCGAATATGCCGCGATGACCACCATTATCGGACAGCCAACCGGCGCCTGAAGAGATGGATACCTCGGTTGTGGCAGCAGCTGCTGCCGTTACCGAGATATCCCTCTTCAAAAAAGGGACGTACATCGTCGTGCGCCGGTCGGAAAGTGGTTAAATCAGAGTCAATGTCTTGGTATTTTGGACAACTATTTTAAGAGAAATTCCCAAAACATGATCTGTTGTAGGTACTTGAGGACAGCGTTGAGAACCACTGCTTTAAATTACCAATTTTACAGTGACAGCATCTCATACTGTCACAATATATATATATATATATATATATATATATATATATATATATACTATATAGATAGAGTTATATTTATATATTTATATCTATATGTATCTATCTATATATACAGTATATACACACACAAACACAGTATAGTTATAATGTATTGTCTTTTGGAACCCATTCACATCTGAGCAATGGAGAATTGTTATATTTGTTCCGTGATTCCAAATTGTGCTAAAATTGTGTCAAAATACGCTTCTGGATGCTATTTATTGTTACTGGCACCCCAAATGCAGTCAGCAAACTTTTTGCCATTTGACAAATGCGCTACCAACATGCCAAAATGCGCATTGAAACGCTCCATACCCAAAAAATGTAAAATGTTGCTTTTTGAGCCTTTTTTGCACATTTTGGTACATTTTTTTAAGGCACTTTTTGCTGCTTATTTTTAACACACATTTTGGCATGATTTTTAAAACACATTTTAGCACATTTTTATATACATTTTGATGCTTTTGTAACATGTATTTTACCTGCATTTTTGTGTGGATCCTGCAAAATGCATGTTATGCTTGCGGTGTCATTAATTGTTAATGGCACCCCAAAAGTGGCTAGGAAATGTGCTGTTTGCCAAAATACGCATGCAAACCAAATTAAAATGCATGTTAAAAAAGTGCCAAAATACATGCTAAAAGAAGTGCTAAAATGTGTGTTACACACCACACCAAAGTGCGTGTTACAAAACCTGTGCTAAAATGTACGTTAAAGCACCAAAATGTGTGTTTAGAAAAGTGCCAATATGCACAATAAAATGCACAATAAAAAAAAACATGATGAGTGTTAAAAAATGCAGCATAGTAAAAACTGCAAAATGCACGTAAATAATGCCAATTAAAGGATGTGCAATTACACTGTCTTTTTAACTTTGGTTTCACCTTTTAACTCAGCTGCTCTGTATTCACACAGGTATCTCACAAGATCACAGGCAGCCCTCCCCCTTCTACACAGATCTCAGGTGTCCTCAGAGGAAAAACTTCTCCTCTGTTCTCCTTCTGATAACAAATGTTCTCCGCTTCATAAACAGGGTGCCATAAAAACGGAAAATTGTATCATACTTACCGTAATTTTCCTTTCCTGGTGCCTATCCATGGCAGCATACTGGTGATAGAGCTCCACCTCAACTCCACTCTCAGGACTAGTGAATAGCATAAATGAAAGGCATAGTCCCTCCCCCAACATTCCCAGTAATATAGAATACCGAGGGTGGGAGCGTATGCTGCCATGGATAGGCACCAGGAAAGGAAAATTACGGTAAGTATGATACAATTTTCAGTTTTCCTGGTGCCTCCATGGCAGCATACTGGTGATAAATAACTAGCTGACATGGGGGGGATAATGCTTAACAATAAACGTTTAATTAGAAAGGGACATTGCCGCCTGAACTGCCCTCCTTCCAAACTCAACAGTCTTGAGAGCTCCTGGGTCAATATGGTAATGTCTGAGAAAAGTATTGTGAGAAGACCAGGTGGCGGCCCTACACATTGTCTCCAATGAAACATTACCCCTTGCTGCCCAGGAAGTTGAAACTGCCCTTGTAGAATGAGCATTTACTCGGGATGGAGGCTCCATATTCTTCACCCTGTAAGCCTTTTGGATTATTTTTACAACCCAAGATGCCAGAGTTCTGATGGAAGCTTCTTTGCCCTTGAATTTACCGAATGGTACAATGAAAAGTCTTTCCGAGTTCCTGAAGGGTCTGGTGGCCTCTAGGTAGGCCCTGAGCACTCTGGATATGTCCAGCTCATGAATCTGAATCTGCTTCAGTGAATACTGCAAATGACAAGAACTCATCCCATATTCTTGAATATATGGCATTGGTTGCTGGCTTTCTGGCTTTTAAGAGGGTTATTATGACCCCTGGGGAACATCCTAGGGACTCAAACTTTCGCCTCTCAACCTTCAGAGTTGAAGATTCAACTTCTGGGGGTTTGGATGAACTAGACTGCCCTGCGCCAGAAGTTGAGGGGGAAGGAGGGAACCTGATTGGAGAGCTCACGCTGAGGCGCATGGTTGAGGGGGAAGGAGGGATCCTGATTGGAGAGCTCACGCTGAGGCGCATGGCTAGAGGAAACCAGCCAACATGGAAGTACTGACAGTACATGGACCGTCTCTCTGAGAAGCCCCAAGAGAAATTTGAATATTAATGGCCGGGGAGGAAAGGCATACGCCGTGGAGAACCTCCAGGGGCATGACAGGGCATCCACTTCCTTGGCTTCCGTATGCGGGAGGCGAGAGAAGAATCTGGTTAGCTTGGCATTCTCCAGAGTGGCGAATAGGTCTACTTGAGGGGGATCTCAAAGGCTGGCAATTTGATGAAAGACATGGGGATGAAGGGCCCACTCATTGTCCAGGAAGTTCTTTGACAGCGTGTCCGCTTCTGTGTTCAACCTGCCTGGAAGATACATTGCTCTGAGATCTAGGAGGTTCTTCTCTGCCCAGAACATGATCGGCTCTACTTCTCTGAGAAGTGATCTTCTGCGAGTGCCCCCCTGCTTCTGCATATATGCAACGGCTGCCCTGTTGTCCAGGCGTATAAGTATCCTTTACTCTTTGATTTCAGATGCCAATGAAGTCAATGCCAGGAATGCTGCCCTCATCTCCAGGATGTTGGATACCACTCCCTGGGTGGAACAGCGGCAAGGACGCCGAACAGCTCCGTGCTGCCTGCCGGGCTCTCTCCAAATAGGGAAGACAAAACACCCGCAGCCCCCAGCCTGTACCAGGATCGAAGGACAAGGGAGCAAAATAAAACATAATAAAACAGCAGCCAGCACAAGCAGACCAGAAATAAAAATAAAACTTTTTTTTTTTAAAGGAAAGAAAAGAGGATAGGGAAGATAACAGAGGAAAAAAATGACATATGCTACTTAAGATAAGTAAAAAACCACAAGCCTGGGAAAATGAGAGCTGATCCTTTTGTGACTCCTCTGCATTCATCATAGGATATGGTGGTAGACTGCGTTCCTGTGAGGAAACTCTGCTAGAAGCCCCCAACAGATCCACAGATGGGTTCCCAGTCTTATCAGCGCTGTGAGCGGCCCAAGAAGAGGGACTGCGCACGGGAAAGGCTAAACCCGGCGAACGCTGCCAAAGGCAGAGGTATGGACATATTGCTACTCTTCACCAGCACAAGAGGTATGAGGAAAAAAAGGAGAATGTTGGGGGAGGGACTATGCCTTTAATTTATACTATTCACTAGTCCTGAGGGGGGAGTCGAGGCAGAGCTCTATCACCAGTATGCTGCCATGGAGGCACCAGGAAAGATGATTTTTCTCTGAGAACCCCTGAGAACTGAAATTAGATAAATTATCTCTGGTTAATAAATGTACACCTTAGACAAGAGCCAATGTAGTGATTGTCTTATTTAAGTCTGCGGGGCCAGGTGTGAATTTCTCATACTGATATCGGTATTGGTGCCAATTTTATTGTTATTATGCATTGTTACAATCACTCAACAATGATACTGTACTTACCGTATATACTCGAGTATAAGCCGAGTTTTTCAGCACATTTTTTGTGTGCTGAAAGTGCCCCCCTCAGGTTATACTCAAGTCAAGCACTTTTCTAGAGCAGAGAATTAAATTTTCTGTCCCAACTTTGGGGCCCCGTATCTGGGGTTACTAGCACCAAGTGGCCAGAGATACAGGGCCCCAAAGTCGTTCTCTGCTGCAGGAAAGTGCTTGACATTTTCCGACCAGACTTTGGGGCCCTGTATCTCAGGGCCAGTTGGTACTAGGAACCCCAAATTGGTGTGCAAACCCAGTTGAACCAACACTATAACATATCCAAATTTGGGGTTCCTAGCACCAAGTGGCCCCAAGATACAGGGCCCCAAATTCGGTCAACTGTGTCCATCTGCAGCAATGTCATTTCGGGACCCTTTGGGTCCAGAGACCCCAAATTGGCTGGAGCTAGGGGGCATCTGGGAACCCTTAGCTACCAAGTTTGAAGTTTGGGGGACCTATGGCTGCAAATGGGCACAGTGAGGCATGCAAATGGGCACAGCGAGGCTGCAAATGGGCATTGTTGACCCTCTTTTCCACTTACAGTAGCTGCGCATTTCTCACCCTAGGCTTATACTTGAGTCAATAAGTTCTCCCAGTTTTTTGTGGTAAAATTAGGTGCCTCGGCTTATATTCGAGTTGGCTTATACTCGAGTATATACGGTATGTTCTGTTGTTTACTGGATTTTTTTTTACCCTTTTAAGCTTGTATCTGTGTATGCATGGAAATTACGCTTGTAAGTAAATAATTTTTATGCATGTATAACTGTTCTGTTGATTAAGAGAAGTGATGCTCACTCTGTCTGAGAATACTTGATATTTTTTGTTAATGTTATTGGCAATAATAAACATTAAAAAGTTCTTAATTCATCTTTGAAGTCCCTCAGTTATTCATACCTGAAATCAGATTTAAGCCCCATACACACGGTCGGACAATCCGCGGACCAGGTCGGTCGGATCCTGTCCGTCATACTTTGTCTGATGTTGGTTTTGCGTACACACGGTCGGACAAAGTTGTCGGAAAATCCGATCATTCTGAACGTGGTGACATTTGTTGCCTACGACTGGACTACGTAGAGGCTAGTAGCCAATAGCTTTGGTCTTGTAATGTGATCTGAGCATGCGTAGCACTTTGTCCGGCTGTGTCATGTGTTTGATATTCTGTCCCTATAATTTAAAATACATCCATGTAAAACATTTTAAACCCTTCATTTCTTTGTAAGTGGGGAAACATACAAAATCTGCAGGGGATCATTTTTCTCACTATATTACATTTTTGTTCTTATTGAGTCTAAATATATGTTTGCAACAAATAGCTAATACAATTAATAAAGTACTGCTCTGTCTAGATAATTAATGTAGCACATACCCACTGAAAATGTATTTTTTCAAAAATAATGACTACAGAAAATAAAAGCTATAAAAGCCAGTGATAATTTGGTTTTAATTTTGCATTGAAAATGTCACAGTGATAAAATAAAGTTAAATTCTACAGAAAGGAAATAGCTTTAGATTTTTAATAATTTATATGGTTGAAAAAATACCAACACAACCCTCTAAAATTTACACTGACATCTATTACACTGGGCACAATTTGTATGGCAAACAGGCCACCTGTCTTACATTGTCACCATAATCTCACATAATAAATGTTCTACTCATTTTGGAAATAGTAGACTAGAATTAAGTCTAAAGATTATAAAGTTGCAGTACAGAATCCAACAAGAGACGTACAGGCCATCAGTCCTGCCCAACATGTTTCTCAGGTTCTAATACCAAGGCTGTATTAAACTGAATCTCTCATAAACATGCAGCAGTAATCCAATAACAATTCATCATTAAAATGTCATTGTGAACTTCCATCAATTATACATCTTGTGCAAGCCCTGCTCAGATTCAGCCACCATTTATTCAAACTCTGAGATTTCTTTTTTCAAAGATTGTCATTTTCCTTAGTCTTAAGGCCACTTGCACACTGGGAATTATGTGATTTATGTATAGCTTAATAAATTACAAGTGCAAATTATTTGTAAAGTACATTTACAAGTACAGTAAAACCTTGGTTTGAGAGTAACTTGGTTTAAGAGCGTTTTGCAAGACAAGCAACATTTTTAAATACATTTTGACTTTATATACAAGTGATGTCTTGATATACAAGTAGCGTCATGTCACAACTAAGTTAAAAACAGAACAGAGGCACCTCTAAGTGTAGCAATATGGTTTAACTACTTAACCCACCCGGCCACTGCACATATACGGCCAGGCGGGAGCCTTCTACTTCTGATAGGACGTTCCTGAACGTCCTTGAGAAGTAGGGGGATAGTGTGCGTGTGCCGGAGCAGTGGCGCGATCCCGATGCGCTCGTGTCACCCGGACACGGCTCATCTCGGATCGGCAGGAGGGCTCTGTGATTGGCCCTCCTGATCACATGACAGCCATGTCCAATCACAGCTGTCATGTGATGTAAGCAAACAGCCGGTTGCTAGGCAATCGGCTCTCCTCTCCTCACACGGAAGTCGTCGCTGAGGAGAGGAAAGCGGATCGCTGCAGCCGGCTGGTGATCAGTGAGTATAAGCAGTTTTTTACAACTTTTTACTCACTGATTACCAGTCTAGTGTAAACACACATGTCCCAACACATGTCCCCAAATAAAAACACATGTCCCCAAATAATAAAAACACATGTCCCCCACATATGTCCCAGTAAAATCACACGTCCCAATGATTATCTGCACACATATGTCCGTGATCACCTGCACACATCTGTACATGATCATTTGCGTACATATGTCCGTGATCACACAAACCAATTATTATACACTTAACTGAATTTTTTTTACTAAAAACATGTAGCAGAATACATTTTGGCTTAAATTTATGATTTTATTGGATTTCTTTTAAAATAGAAAGAAGAAAATATCGTTTTTTTTCCAAATTTCCGCTATTTTTTCGCTTATATCGCAAAAAATAAAAAACGAAGTCGTGAATAAATACCACCAAAAGAGAGCTCTATCTGTGCAAACAAAAAGATAAAAATGTCATTTGGATACAGTGTAGCATGACCGCACAATTGTCATTGAAAGTGCAAGAGCGCTGAAAGCTGAAAAATGGTCTGGGAAGGAAGGGGGCGAAAGTGCCCAGTATTGTAGTGGTTAATGAAGGTACAACACTTAGCAAGTCACATGGTTGATGATTAAAACAGGCACATAGACCATCCTCCACACCACCATAGACATCATCCCTTCCATGCTGCACTCCACGAGTGCTTCAAGACTCGTTTTCAAATCTCTCTAGCGCAGGGTAGTCTTCCTGCTCAGAATTGCAGACTGACAGTGGTAAGAGACGGCGGTGCAGAGGATGGTCTATGTGGACAGCTTTACCCCAGCTGCTTACATACTTAGATGTGCCTCTTTTAATCATCAACCATGTGAGTTGCTAAATGTTGTACCTTCATTTAATGTAACCATATTGCTACACTTAGAGGTGCCTCTCTTCTCTTTTATACACTGTAGATCCTACTGGATTTTGCTTCTAATCCCCTTGTGGAGGCTGCCATTTGTGGATGGACATTTTAGGGTTACACATCACATTGCTATAATCTTATTATATGGACTATAATCTGAAGGACTTCTGAATAAATGGTTGTAGAACAAATCATCTGAGTTTCCATTATTTCTTATGGGGAAATTTGCTTTGATATACAAGTGCTTTGGATTACAATCATGTTTCCAGAATGAATTATGCTCGCAATCCAAAGTTTTATTGTACTAGCTTTTATATTTAAGCTGTGCTAGCAGTTATATTTTAGGCTGTTGGCTGCTAGCAGGCTTGTATAACAGACCAAAGAAGCTTCCCACCTCACCTCACTTCATCGCCTCTCAATTGGCTTGCTGACCAACAACATGTTACATTGTTTAACTTTACTTGCCAAAGTCATGATATGTATAAAAGAGCACCTGTATTTGTGGCTCTTGCATGTGGACACCCAGGATTACCTGTTACACAGTCCCACTAGCTGTTTACAAAACCGTACAATTTTGTTTGAGGAATTTAATCACATTTTCTTTATAAATTCATTTGTATTACATATAACATCACAGGCATGCAAAAGGATTCTGAGAACTCCTTTTCTTGGTATGAAAAAAGTAAGGCGAGTTGGTGTTTGTGCCATCAGGCAAAAATAATGTTATTTGCAACTACTGTACATATCCTAGCAAGTGTGTTGTACACACAAAAAAGTACACTGTCAAATAACATACTTTTGATGGCATTAGCAATTGACGTTAGAAAATGCTCTGTAAAGACCTATGAAAATATTTTAAAGATTCTTGGTGCTATAGTTTAGTTACTGTGCCTACAGGACACTCGAAAGCCGCCTTTAAAAAAAAAAAAAAGTTTTTCATTCAAAAGGATAACACACTTGGCTATATATGTATACTAGTACTCTCCTAGTCTATTTCCCAAAGTCACAATAATTTCAATTGTGATAACAGAAAGAGATGCTCATATTTTGGATGACTCCTTACTATGATTTAATAAAGATACTTTTATCTTTATATTCCTTATAAACCACTGATACTGTACATTCAATTCTTTAACTTTATAATTAGATAATTATGGATGGTTTGGGACAATCAGCCTCACTGATAAAAATGTTATATGTGTAATTTTCCATCCACTGCACATCTCATTGTTATGTGTACAGCAACAAATTGCCATTTTGTACTTTGCAGTATGGTAGATGCCATGTCAATTTAATTTCAAAATAACTTTACTGCACATTGCTGATTAGACTTTACTTTAAAAACAGCGGTGGAAAAAAGTGGAATTTTATTTTATTTTGTGTTTTTTTAAAGCTTATAAAGTATACATGACAATTTTTGTTTTACAAATAAACACTGATCATATTACAAAGGAGTTCTGTGGGTTTTCTAAAGAGTGGTCACATGAATATTTATCACCCTCGGATAATGGGTGGAGGAAGAGGTGCATGAGTCACTTTTCTGAATACGATAATTAGTGTTTGTGTGTAAATTGCAGCTTGAGTTATTAAACTCTGCAGACAATTTTTTACAAATTGAGGCATTGGAAAACATGTGGAAAGGAGACTACGGCCTCACCTGATAATATATATATAAAACACTATATTGCCAAAGGCATTGGGACATCTGCTATTACATGCACATTAACTTTAATGGCATCCCAGTCTTAGTCTGTAGGGTTCAATATCAAGTTAGCCCACCCTTTGCACCCATAACAGCTTCAACTCGGGGATCTTTGACCATTCTTCCAGAAGGGCTATTGTGATGTCAGGCACTGATGTTGGCCTGGCTCACAGTCTCCACTCTAATTCATCCCAAAGGTGTTCTATTAGGTTGGGATCAGGACTCTGTGCAGATCAATCAAGTTCCTCTACCCAAAACTCACTCATACATGTCTTTATAGACCTTGCTTTGTGCACTGGTGTGCAGTCATGTTGGAACAGGAAGGGGCCATCCCCAAACTGTTCCCACAAAGTTGGAAACATGAAATTGTCCAAAATGTCTTGGTATGCTGACGCCTTAAGAGTTCCCTTCATTGGAACTAAGGGGCTGAGCCGAATGCCTGAAAAACAACCCCGCACCATAATCCACCCTCCACCAAATGATTTTGAGGGGTGGGCCAATACTTTTGGCAATATAGTGTGGATGAGAGCGTTTGGGGTGGAGGAGCTTAACTGGTCTGCACAGTCCTGACCTCAACACGATAGAACACCTTTGGGATGAATTAGAGTGGAGACTGCGAGCCAGGCTTTCTTGTCCAACATCAGTGCCTGACCTCACAAATGCACTTCTGAAAGAATGGTCAAACATTCCTATAGACACACTCCTAAACCTTGTGGACAGCCTTCCCAGAAGAGTTGAAGCTGTCATTGCTGCAAAGGGTAGGCCAACTCAATATTGAACCCTATGGACTATGACTGGGATGCAATTAAAAATCATGTGCATGTAAAGGCAGACGTCCTAATACTTTTGGCAATATAGTGTGTGTATATATATATATATATATATATATATATATATATATATATATATATATATATATATATATATATATATATATATATATATATATATATATATATATATATATATAATATATATATATTGTATATATAAAAAAATCATAACTTTTATGACTTTAATAATCTATATTTCTTTTTATATGTGTAAATTTTAATTTGGAATTAGAGTGCATACACAGCAGATGATGACAATTCCTTTTAGAAAACCTAGCATTTCTGCTTTGTGGTTCAGTTTAGAGTGTGCAAATCCAGGATGATAAGGAGATAAGTATATTGGAGGAATTTAAGCTTTTACTGGCTTGAAGTTTGAAAATTTCCATGTAGGATGGCTTTTCTACTTTTCTCTCTCATTGTACAAATTCATAACTGAAAACTTCTGCATTACTCTCTCCATTTTGGATGCTTGATCTCTTATATTAACATATGTAATTATATATTTTTTCCAAATCAAAGCATAGTACATTATCTTACATACTACATCCTAACAGCTGAAAAAAGACTACAAAATTCAATTTTGTTATTACTGAAAGAAAAAGTCACATATACTAAGTCCTCTTTTATCCCCATTTATCCCACATTTATCCAGACACTGAACATTTCTCTGCACTAAGCGCTGGTCTTTGCACAGTTCTGGCCCTAACACCATAAATCTTCTTTTCTAAAACCCTGCTAATACTAATAATCATAGATCATGCAAATCTTTTGGCTCTGCAACATAAAAAGAATTCAAAGTTGTAATCTCTTGTTAGTACAAAATTATGGAAAGGGCAATTCACTGTCACAGTTATTAATTTTTTCTCCCCCTTGTTATGGATGTATTTTCCACCTCATATTACTTTTCATTCAAGATCATTCCAGAACAAGGATTAATTTTCTCTTCTAATCCTTTACCCTTCACTACTGGTGCAGCTGGCATGGCAATTCCCATTCAGCCCGTCATTCATACTTGCACATTAACACTGTCTTCCTATAATCCATTCTCCCAGTAACATAATATATAGTAAACCAAGAAGCTAAACTCATTATATTCATTTAAAGATCCCAGCATTTTCTCTTTGCAATTTCTATAGCTTTATATAGGCCAAGGATTACCAGCTTCCTGTAACTTCTGTGTGTGCCTATGTGACTATTTTTTTACACCATGCCTGCATTGCATATTATTGGGGAATAATCCAGCTAGGAAATTTCAGAGATAACAAGCAAAAAAGATTCTATTATATCCCTGGAGACACCAAAGCTGAATGTTCCCCATACCATGTATTATTCAGCTGTAGTCACTACAATCCTTCCTAAATGTTTTGAATGACAATATGTTGGCGATCAGGCTGTGCTGTGACACCAGCTAAAGAATATTTTTTAACTGGGTGCAAAAGTAATTTTCTCTTAGATGCATTTTCTTCTTCTTGAAGAATGAAGGTTACTCTATTCTGTGGATTGAAATTATTAATTATAATACACTTTCTTTTGCAAATGCCAACACTTATTTTCACAGCTTCTCCTCCAAAATCTTAGGCAGCGGTAAATATAAAAGTGGTGTCCGAAACCACTATTTACTATGGCTACCAAGCTTTTCAACTGTGTCCACCAAAACCTGCTACTCAATGCATGAGTTCTAAAGCGTCCCACACACTTTATCCACCAAATAGAAATATGATACTTTTTTTCCAGTTGCAAAAGAGGATTTCAGCAGCCATTGTAGATACTCCTTCTGTCACAAAGCTTGTAAATGGAAATAGTTTTTTTTTAACCTTAACACACATTACTTAGATTATTTACATTGAGCTGAAAACATTTACATACACTTCTGAAAACCTTTAAAATAACTCTAGAAGGAATGATAACTGGTAATGACACAAACCATACCTCAAAGAAAGTAAAATAGCTTTAGAAATATTGATTGGCATGAGCAACCTGTAAAAATTGGTGTAGGAGGGTTTAAAACAACTGAACATATTAGGCAATGGGATTGTAGAGGAGATATGGAATTCAATTACTTGGATTTTGATGGGAAACCCCATGCTAAAATAAAAATTTAAAAAGCATGAGGTCCACACTCAAAAATCCACATCCAAATCCACATGACCTCAATTCAATATAAAGGGGATACCTTACCAGGTGGTGGGGACTTTTTGTGGCTTTTTTTCTCATTAAAGGGCTTGTCAAAACTTGTTACTGACTTTATTTACACTTTACATTTTTATAATTGAGTAGCGGTACCGAGAATTCCCTATAAACTCACATAGGGAAGGATGGTATCTGGACTGTTAAAATGGGCTTCAGATTCCAAAAAGACCTCACCTGCAAACCTCCAAACTACTGGCTGATGGTTTTGGGAAAGATCCCCTTGTCTTCTTGAACATAGAGACAAGATGCTTTGCCAGTGGGGTTCCCCAAGAAAGGTCCCCCATCATGTTGAAGGCATATGACCTGTTATGGTTTAGGGGGCCACAGAACCACCACCCCCTTTTCTGGCAAGCCAGACTGCTTTTTTTGTGTGGGTTTCCCCCTTACAATTGATACCAGACCTGAATTATGGGTGAACAGTTTTTTTAACTATTCTCATCCCTTTCCTTTCATTGCCAGGAATTCCCGGCCAGTGAAGTGAAGGAGACGCTGCACCTGTTTCCACTGGTGTCCTTAACAATCATTAAGCTGTGATACCACTAATATACATCACATTTAGCTCCCACAGAACTGGTAACTGCTCAAAATCTGAACAGCAAAGGTTCAGTCTGAACTTGTGTTTCGAACAAACCTAAAGCTCATCCCTAGCTGTAGCCATTGTACCGTATATACTCGAGTATAGGTCGACCCGAATATAAGCCGAGGCCCCTAATTTACCACAAAAAAAAACTGGGAAAACGTATTGACTCGTGTATAAGCCAAGGGTGAGAAATGCAGCAGCTACTGTAAGTGGAAAAGAGGGTCAGCAAATGCCCATCTGCAGCTGCATGTCTCCCTGTGTCCTGTACATACCCCCTGTGTCCTGTACATACCCCCCTGTGTCCATTGCAGCCTACCTGTGCCAATCTACATCCCCTGGGTCCTGTGTATGCCTCCCTGTGCGATCTGCCACCTGTGTCCACCATTGCAGTCTTTCTGTGCCAATCGTTAGATGCCTCCCTGTTCGATCTGTGTCCCCCATTGCTGATCCTGCCAATCAGCGTGTAAGGCAAAACAGACGGCGCCATTCCGATATACAAAAGCCGCGCCTCCTCCTCTTCCTCGTCTGTGATAGGAGGAACACTCTGTTTTCCCAGCAGTCAGTGTTCAGTGTTCCGCCTATCACGGACATCCTCTCATCCTCGTCCTTTAGATGAGAATGATAGGACGTCCGTGATAGGCGGTAACCTGCACACTGACTCACTGCTGGGAAAATTAGTGTTCCTCCTATCACGGACGGGGAAGAGGAGGAGGTGCGGCTATTGAACACTGCTGTCTGTCTGCATGACACACTGATCATGTAGGCAGATGGCGGTGACTCGAGTATAAGCCAAGGGGGGCACTTTCAGCCCTAAAAAAAGGGCTGAAAATCTCGGCTTATACTCGAGTATATACGGTAAGTGGGAGTGAGGTGGCTGGCAATGCATGTCTGTCAGCGGGGAGTGACGTTATGTCACTCCCCGCTGACAGACATGCATTGCCAGCCACCTCACTCCCACTTACCGTATATACTCGAGTATAAGCCGAGATTTTCAGCCCTTTTTTTAGGGCTGAAAGTGCCCCCCTTGGCTTATACTCGAGTCACCGCCATCTGCCTACATGATCAGTGTGTCATGCAGACAGACAGCAGTGTTCAATAGCCGCACCTCCTCCTCTTCCCCGTCCGTAATAGGAGGAACACTAATTTTCCCAGCAGTGAGTCAGTGTGCAGTTTTCCGCCTATCACGGACGTCCTATCATTCTCATCTCAAGGACGAGGATGAGAGGATATCTATCCAGTGGTGTATTTTGGTTTTGTGCTGCCCTAGGCAAGACTAAAATCTGGCACCCCCCATCTAAATTTGTCTCACCCCCTTCCTGTTTATTGACATCTGCCCGCCATTCGATCTACTCCCCATCTGTCTGGCGGATCGACAGGCAGTCAGATGGAAATGGACAGGTTGTCCGTTTAGATCTGACTGCCCCATAGAGGAGAGCAGGCTGTGTCTGTGTATGCTCTGCATAGTGAACAGACCCCCCTTTGAGGAGGCGGATCAGCTTTAAGGAGCCCACCCATGTGAAACGGCTCTTAATATGTTTTTATTTATCCGCAATTGAGGGTGGCTCTGGGGAGCGCCATTTGGTTGGGATACACATCTTTGCTGCATTCACCATATGCATGGCGAGGGAGCGAAAGTAAGCCTTCCTTGAGATTGAGGGGAGATTGAGCAAGAATTGTGATGGCGTAAATGCCAAATCATGACTGGTTACATGTTTGATAAGTCTATGGACCTCTGACCAGAATGGTTGGAGTTTGGGGCATGTCCACCAAATGTGAATGAACGATCTGACATCTGTGTTACATCTCCAGCATTGTGGTGGGGAATTTGGGAACATACAATGTAGCTTGAGAGGGGTCCTGTACCATCTGGAGTTTAATTTGTATGCGTTTTCCTGAGTGTAAGTATTAACGGAACCTTTGTGTACAAAAGTATAAATGGAATCCCAATCAGCTTGTGTGAGTTTCGTAGGGATATCCCGTTCCCATTTAAGTTTGGCCCAATCATTAGTGTGATCGTGGTCAGAGAATAAGAGTGCATATGTATAAGAAATGAGGTGTCGTTGAGGTTCTGTCTGCAGACACATTGATTCGAAGGGGGTAAGTGGTCTTGACCAATCCGTGCCGGGTGATGAGGTGCTGAGGAAATCACGTAATTGTACATAAGTCCAAAAGGGGAATCTGCCAGAGGTAGTAATGGCGGATATGTCATCAAACAAATTTTAATATTACACAAAGATAACCCGAGTAAATCCAAAATGCAGTTTTTACATTTTTATTTCATTTATTAAGGGAAAAAAGCTGTTCAAACCTGCCTTGCCCTATGTGAAAAAGTATTGCCCCCTCCCATGCTGAATGAACTGTGATTAACCACAATAGTTTTGGAAAGCTGAGTTCAATTTCACTTGCCACACCCAGGCCTGATTACTGCCAGACCTGTTGAATCAAGAAATCACATAAATAGAAGCTGTCTGACAAAGTGAAGCATGCTAATAGATCGCAAAAAGCCACACATCATGCCACAATCTACAAAAATTCAAGAACAGATTAGTAATGTACATGTATCAGTCTGGGAAGGGTTTCAATGCCATTCCTAAGGCTTTGGAACTCCAGGTAACCATGAGTAGAGCCATTATCCACAAATGGAGGTAACTTGCAACAGTGGTGAACCTTCCCAGGAGTGGCTGGCCTACAAAAATTACTCCAAGAGCATGACAACAACTCATCCAGGAGGTCATAAAAGAACCCAGAACAACATATAAAGAACTGCAGGCCTCACTTGCCTCAGGTAAGATCAGTGTTCGTGATTCAACAATAGGAAAGAGACTGGGCAAAAATGGCATTGCTGGGATAGTTCCAAAGGCAAAGCTACTGCTGACCAAAAATAACACAAAGGCTCATTTCACATTTACCAAAAAACATATTGATTATCCCAAAGACTTTCAGGCAAATATTCTGTGGACTGATGAGACAAAAATTGAACTTTTTGGAAGGTGTGCGTCCCGTTGCATCTGGCATTAAACGAATACAGCATTTCATAACAAGAACATCATTCCAACAGTCAGACATGGTGTTGGTAGTGTGATGGTCTGGGGCTGCTTTGCAGCTTCAGGACCTGGACGACTTACCATAATTGATGGAACCAAAATCCTTACCAGACCCTTTAGGTGGTTGTGGGGGTCTGCGGGCAGGGTGCTTATCAGAATCTGGAAGACCCCTTTTTCAAGGGGACCACCAGATCCCGGGCCCCCCCTATGTGAATTTGTACCCCCCACCAATTCACAAAAAAAGTGCCAAAAATAGTAAAAAAGACAGGAGAAACTTTGGGACAAGTCCTTTATTCAAAAAATCTAAAAATAAAAAGGTCCAATGATGTCCATTCATCTTCTATCACGCCACCCGACGAACTGAAAAAAAAAAGCCCAACAGCTCCACCTCCATGGAAGGCTCCCGCCGAGTGACGCTTCTTCTCATGACAGCTGCAGACCCCCACAACCACTGGGCAAGGGTTGTGGGGATGAGGCCCTTGTCCCCATCAACATGGGGACAAGGTTCAAACTTAGGCTCGACTCAAACGTCAGGCTCATCCCTACTCTACAGCAATGTGAAAGACTCATTGCCAGTTATCGCAAATGCTTGATTGCAGTTGTTGCCGCTAAGGGTGGTACAACCAGTTATTAGGTTTAGGGGGCAATTACTTTTTTACATAAAGCCAGGCAGGCTTGGGCAGATTTTTTGCCTTAATAAATGACCCCATCATTTAAAAACTGCATTTTGTATTTACTCAGTGTGACGAAACGTCCCACACTCCACTTGAGTGCTTTTGTCATATACTGCTTCCTCCCAGTCTAAATATAGATATCAGATATTCCAACCATTCCCAACAACAAACAAGGCAAAACTCACTTGGTTGCTGAACATGAACTGTTTATTAGAACAAGAATACAGTCTTATATATCGTTGAAGAGGAGGTTCCCCCTCCTGCTCATATTACTCTAACAATACACCTGTAACCAGAAACCTAATTAACATGAGCTAGTTATCTAATAATTTACCCAGACTTGGTGACTCAGAGATATGACCTTTCAGGGTAGACTTTCCGTCTCCTCACTTACAACTTACAATACACATAAGTATAAACACATCCCCCAATAGTGCACCTAGGAGACAAAAGTGTGTTAATGAGCACAATAAACTATTGGGTGAAAGACCCAGGCTTTCCAGGTCTCATTAATCAACATTCCTTTCACATACAAGTCCTAAGCTGGTAGAGACCATAATGGCCTCCTTAATAATGTCCTTTTGCATTACATAACAGAATATCTTCCAAAATGCTTGTAGCTCCCTCAAATGCCAGGGGAACATAGTCAGTAGGGAAGAGGTAGGGAAGAGGCTAGCATTCAGTCCCCTCCAAAAGCCTCTGTCCTGGGTTAGTCTGTCACACTTGGGTTATCTTTGTGTAATAATAACATTTGTTTGATGATCTGAGTCATTTAAGTGTGACAAATATGCAAAGAAAAAAAATTAGAAAGGGGCAAATACATTTTCACAGCATTGTATCAATACATATGGCAAGAAACAGCATCAAATTTTGAAAAAATGGTTAACATATCATCATCATATCATGACTGTAGGGATAGGGGAAGGGAAATGTTCAGGGATGTCGATTTTTGTGGATTGACTTGGAGACCAGATAGTTGTCCAAAACCAGAGTATGGCTAAAGGGTTTGGAGAGAAGATTAAGTGAGAGGTAAGGAAGAGAAGAACATCATCCGCGAATAAGCATAATTTATCCTGATGGCCACTTAGCTCTAAAACTTGGGTTGGAACCTATTAGAAGGGCAAGAGGTTCAATTGCTAGGGCAAAGGGGAGTGGGGAAAGGGAGCAGCCTTGACGTGTGCCTCATTCAATGGGAAAAGGGTTAGAACGGAGTGGAAGTAGGAAACATAAGCTTTGGGATTCTGGTATAGAGCCTAGACCCACTGTACGAAATGAGTGCCAAATCCCCAGGATGGAGAGACGATATAAACAGGCCAACATGTCAAATGCTTTGCAAATTTTTATATAGAGTGGAAAGATGTCTACGGAATTATTGTAGAATCTTAATGGGATTACTGGAGTATGAGTCCTTAGTCAGTTTCAGGTGGATAAGTTTAAGGGTATAGTTAGCTTTGCGGAGCGCTAGGGCGAGAAACGTGTCTGGTTTGTTCGCTTTAATATAAAGAGTATGTTGTAAACTGCAGAGGCGTTTTTCCGCCGACTCTGTCAGAAAAAGATCGAGTTCTAAGCATGATTTTTCGTAAGAGCTTTTATTCGACGGAGTTGGTGAGATTTGGAATGTTGCTGAAGCCTTATAGAAGGCTTCTTCTAGTCGCTTATGTTGAAGACGTTTCTCTTTGCAAATATGGGACACTTGGCTGCTGCATTTTCCCCTAATAGCAGGTTCGTGAGACTCCCAACACGTTAGAGGGGAGACGTCAGGTGTACAGTTGTTGGCTAGGTAGTCTTTAAAAGCGTTTTTAATGTCTTGGTGGTGAGTTGGGTTAACCAGCAAGCTGTCATTATTGGTCCAGGAATGGTGATTAGGTCCAGGGACTAAGGAGGAGAAGGAGGTGATGACAGCATTATAGTCTGACCAAGAGAAAGGTGCGATGGTCGAGCTCAGGATGAGTAGGAGGTGCTGACAATAACAAGAATATGATCTATTTGGGGAAATTGTTTGTGGGGGTGGGAATAGAGGGTGTATTGTCGTCTTGCTGTATTCTGTTCCCCCTGTGAATCCAATAGAGAATATTGGTTCAAGAGTTGTTGAAAGAAAAGATATTGTGCATTAGGTGGGGTAGGAGATTTGTCCAAGAATGGATAGACCACTTGGTTTGAGTCAACACAAAGCAGGAGCATACCTCGTTTGTGGCAAACTACAAAAAGCAGGTGGGAGAGAAAGGAGACCAAATTTTTGTTGGGAGCATATTAGGGGACAATTGTAATCTCACTATAGGAGATTTCCAAAGAGTATTAGGTAGCGAGCTTCCGGATCTCTGATCTGCGTCAGGGGTGTGAATAACCTGGACTGATGAAATGTGATAAGAACCCCCCTTTGTTTGGTGGGGGGCAGAGGCTGTATACACTTGAGGATATTGGCGGCCAAAGAATTTAGGAGTAGAGTTAGAAGAGAAGAGTGTCTCCTGTAAACAAACCACTTGGGCTGAGAGAGCTGAGAATGAGCGTAATGCTTTAAGAAGTTTAGCTGGGAACATTGAGCATTAGTACATTAAGGGAAGCCATTATTGGGACCTGAAAGGGTCAGGTATAGCTTCACTGTTAACCTTGAGGTTAGGTAGTTCCAGGGGGGAAAAGGGGGGGGCAGGTCCAAGGTGGAGAAAAGAAAAGAGAAATGGGGGAGGGGTTAAATTTAGGAAAGTGGTTAGCTCTGCAGAGGATAAGGTAGAAAGGTCAGAGGGTGCAGAAACTTCTACTCAACCGCGGGACCTAAAAAAAAAAGTCCAAGGCGTACCTGGTAATGTTAAAATAATGGGAAAAAACGTTTTAAAGGGAGGTACTCAAGGAATAGCAGGGGAGCAGTGAGCAGTCTCCGGGACTATAACAGCTTAAAAAAAAGAAAGATGCAAACAAAGTAATAAAGTACTGAGATATTAACAAATCACAACAGTGTATATAGCATAAGTAGGCTCAAACCGACAACTGGGGAACCTCTGTGGGCAACTAGGTAATAGGTTTGCTTTGGGAGCCAATGTTATAGGTATCATTATTAAACTATGGTTTGTGACCACAAAGATACCCCACTGTGTGTAGATATAAAACGTGTCTAAGTAAATAGAGGCAGAGAAGCCCCTAGATCTAGGTAGGAGTTCAAATTAATTTGACAAACTTTTACTGAAAACACAAGAATATGCTGTAGATGGCAAGAAAGACATTTTAAATAACTGTAGTAACTAAGGTGAGCCTGATCTTTAGGGAGCCACCAAGAAACAGTATGGGGGTCAAGGGGTTGTAGATGTGCTGGAAGTATAGGAGACCAAAGTCTCTCAGTGGAGGAGGATTATTTAATTTCTCAGTGGTAAGAGAGATTGAAGCCAGAGCATCAAGAGACCTTGAGATACCCAGAACATAAAAAAATGCTACTAGCAAGTAGACATGGGATCCGTCAAAAAATACGTTTCGTTTCGTTCCGTTTTATTTCGTATCCAAAAAAATTCGTAATTCGGATTTCATATACGGAATTTAATTCGGATTCGTACGAAATACGGATTTCGTACGAATCGTAAGAATCGTTAATTTGGTTAACGAATAGCGACACTCTACGAATAATATCCGAAAACGTATTAAGGTTGCATAACAACAGTCTATTGTGTGTGTGTACTGTGTAGACAATAGCTCTGCCTATGCCTAACGTTATTCTAATGGATTTGTAAATTCGTTACTTTTTTTGGTTTGTTGATTGGTCATTTTACATGTCTCTCTTTCTCTTACAATGGCGCTGTCTAACGTGCTTCGAATGTATTCGTACATTCGTAACTTTTTTTTTTGTTTGTTGATTCGTAATTTTCCGTGTCTCTTAAAATGGCGCTGCTTATGCTTAACGTGCTTCGAATGGATTCTTAAATTCGTTACTTTTTATTGTTTGTTGATTTGTCATTTTACGTGTCTCTCTCACAATGGCCCTGTCTAACGTGCCTCGAATGGATTCGTACATTCTTAACTTTTTTTGTTTTTGTTTGTTGAGTCGTCATTTTTCGTGTCTCTTACAATGGTGCTGCCTAACGTGCTTCGAATGGATTCTTAAATTCGTTACTTTTCTTTGTTTGTTGATCTGTCATTTTACGTGTCTCTCTCTCACAATTGCGCTGTGACTGTCTAACGTCCTTCGAATGGATTCGTAACTTTTTTATTTGTTTGTTGATTCGTCATTTTACGTGTCTCTCTGACTCTCTCACAATGGCGCTGTCTAACGTGCTTCGAATGGATTCTCAAATTCGTTACTTTTTTTTGTTTTTGTTGATTTGTCATTTTACGCGTCTCTCTCTCACAATAGCGATGTCTAACGTGCTTCGAATGGATTCGTAACTTTTTTTTTTTTTGGTTTACTGATTCGTCATTTTACGTGTCTCTCACTCTCTCACAATGGCGCTGGCTAACGCGCTTCGAATGGATTCGTACATTCGTAACTTTTTTCTTTTTGGTCGTTGATTCGTAAATTTCCATGTCTGACACAGTGGCGCTGCGGCGCTGCATGCGTCGAATGGATTCGTACTTTTCTAATACATCGCTGTTATTCGTAACTATTCGAAATCTCGTTTATTCTTTACTTTCGTTTTTGACATGTGCCTATAGTCTCCGCCCCTGGATGTAGTTTTGAGAGGCCGGCCCCTGGATGTAATTTAGAGAGACCGTGTGACTCCGTGTGACTGTAGTGTAGTGAGGGAGGAACAGAGAGAGAGCAGAGCAGAGAGCAGAGCAGAGACTGAGAGCAGAGAGAGTGGTATTGTTGGAGTTGTGGTTGTTGTTTTTGTGTGGACTGAATTTGTGATTTGTGTGGAATTAGAATGTCTGGGAGTGAGAATGTATGTGTGAGTGAGAGTGTTGGTTTGAAAGTTGTTGTTGTGAGTGAGAGTGGAGAGGACTCAGGGGATCGGATGAGTGGAGGGGAGCGCCGGATGAGTGGAGGGGATCGGATGAGTGGAGGGGAGCGCCGGATGAGTGGAGGGGATCGGATGAGTGGAGGGGAGCGCCGGATGAGTGGAGGGGAGAAGAGTGGAGGAGAGAGGAGTGGAGGGTCAGGGGGTGGAGGGGAGCACAGGAGTGGAGGGGACTGGAGTGGGGGTGAGAGGAGGATCAGTGGGGGGTTGAGGAGAGAGGAGGGAAGAGTAGAGAAGAGGAAGCGTAGTAGAGAGGACAGGGAGAGGAAGCGTAGTAGAGGGGACAGGGAGAGGAAGCGCGGAGGGGACAGGGAGAGGAAGCGCGGAGGGGACAGGGAGAGGAAGCGCGGAGGGGAGAGGAGGCGTGAAGAGGAGATGAAGAGTGGAAGGGAGCATGGCCATGGAAGTGGAGTGGAGCGGGAGCGGGAGCATGGCCAAAAAAAGAGGCGTATGCCCCCCCCCACATCAGAAGATGAAATGTCTGACACCGGCGACCACCAGCGAACCAAACGCAAGCAGCAGCAGAAGACGATGACGTCATCAACAAGGGGGCCAGTCTTTACCCCCCAGGAAAACGCTGCTCTGGTGGCTGCTGTTAGGAGGGACAAGGCCACATTGTTCAGCCTCAACGTCCCTACTGCCCAGAAGACAGCAGCCTGGGATCGAGTCCGGGACTCTGTGAATGCCCTGTCCAAGGTTCGCAGGACCACCGCTGGTGTCAGGCACAGGTAATAATTATTCAAATATTATATCACTCTTAGAACACACCCCATATTTGTGAAAAAACACACACAGTAGGCTTTGAGTAATAAACTGATTTGAACGTAACACAAATATATTTAATATATTTATTTGACACAGACAGACACAGAAAAGTAACATGTAAAATAAAAATAATATTAACGTGTGTATATTTACTAAATATACTATTTTCATTTGCAGATTTTATGATTGTCGGGCCTCTGTCCATAAAAAAATTGAGAGGCAGGCCACTGGAGGAGGCAAGACTGTCTTATTTAGACAGTGGGAGGCAGAGCTTAAGGATGGCCTCCTACTTCACGAAGATGCCCCGCCCCCTGGAGTGAGCACTGCCAGTGCCAGATCCGCCGCCAAGCACCAGAGACTGAGAGCTGGTGAGTAAAATAAAATCTATCATTATATATTGCAGTTATATGGTTGTTGTTTGCAGCTCACTATATTTTTTATGACTACGGCATGTGAGACTTACGTTTTGCTTTACATTCATGTTTTCCAGATCGATCAATGTCATCATCCGTGGAGGAGGGAACAGGAACAGCTGCTTCTGCTTCATGCCCCCCTCAATATTCTGGCAGTGGTGAGTACCTACTACCTACCTAACCAACACAAAGCAAACATAATAACAAACATCTATTTAACCACTTCAGCCCCCGATGATTTTCCCCCCTTCCTTACCAGAGCACTTTTTGCGATTCGGCACTGCGTCGCTTTAAGTGACAATTGCGCGGTCGTGCGACGTGGCTCCCAAACAAAATTGGCGTATTTTTTTGAACACAAATAGGGTGGTATTTGGTGGTATTATTTGATCACCTTTGCGGTTTTTATTTTTTGTGCTATAAACAAAAAAAGAGCAACAATTTTTTAAAAAAAATCAATATTTTTTACTTTGTTTGTCATAAAAATTATCCCCCAAAAATATAAAAATAAATATTTTTTTCCCTCAGTTTAGGCCGATATGTATTCTTCTACATATTTTTTGTCAAAAAAATTACGTTAAGTGTATATTAATAATTGGTTCGCGTGATCACGGACATATGTACGCAAATGATCATGTACAGATGACTGTGTGCAGGTGATCACGGACATATGTGTGCAGATAATCATTGACACATGTTATTTTACCGGGACATATGTGAGGGACATGTGTTTTTATTATTTTGGGACATGTGTTTTTATTAGGGGACATGTGTGTTTTGGGGACATGTGTGTTTACACTGTGGGGACACTACACTGGTGATCAGTGAGTAAAAAGCTGTAAAAACAGCTAATACTCACTGATCACCAGCCGGCTGGAGCGATCCGCTCTCCTCTCCTCACCAACGACTTCCGTGTGAGGAGAGGAGAGCCGATTGCCTAGCAAACGGCTGTTTGTTTACATCACATGACGGCTGTGATTCGACACGGCCCTCATGTGATCAGGAGGGCCAATCACCGACCCCTCCTGCCGATCCGAGATGCGCCGTGTCCGGGGGACACGGCCGCATCGGGATCGCGCCACTGCGCTGGCACGCGCGCGATCCCTCTACTTCAGAAGGACGTTCCAGAACGTCAGATCAGAAGTAGACGGCTCCCACCCGGCCGTCTATGTACAGTGGCCGGGTGGGAAGTAGTTAAGTACCGTAGTTTATCGCGATTCCAAGAGCGTTTGCAATTTTAAACCATAACATGTTCGATATTTATCTATTTTACTTGGAGTAACATCGACTATCGCAATATCCCCAAAAATTGGGCTAAATACATTTACTGTAAAAAAAAAATTTTTTAATTCAGTTAATTTCTCACCTAAAATTGCTTTTGAAAGGCCGCTGTGCAAATACACACTCAGTGCACATATATATATATAATTATAATGTTTGTGGTTCTCAGTAATTTTCTAGAAAAAAGTTTTGATTTTAAATTGTAAACAATAACTGTCATAAATAGGCTTGGTCCAGAAGTGGTTACCATAACTCTTTATTCTATCTTAACAGAAAGCCTGAGCCGCCATATCCCAGACCCTCCAGCATCAGCTCCTTCTGCCAGGAAGCAACGCCCCATTTCTCCTCAACGTAAGTACTTGAATATGCAAGCTGCCAATATAAAGAAAAAAGGACACAAGGCACCATCATCCACAGTCCACACTAAGTTCACAAACACATAAAAAAAAGCTACAACCATCCATTTTTAAGTTCATACACACAGCACACACCCCAAACTAGGGGTCTACCGATTAATGGTGGCCCCTTTTTTTGTAATTATCGTTGACAAACTTACCAATATAGTGCTTCAAGGTGTTGTACTCGGGTGATGCTTGCAGCGGCAGACATCACCCGTCCGGTGCCGTTTTTTAACAACCAATGTGGCTAAGCACTAGCAGCCGCTTGTCTGTTATTACAAACAGCTGGAGGGGAAGTCCTCCCCAGAAGTGCAGTCGCTGTAAATCTGAGGAGAAACTCTGAATTGAGGGGAAGCTCTGCTGATTTTATCTTCCAATCGTGTACAAACAAACATTCTGTTTTTTTTTCCCTTGCATGACTGTCCCCCTCAGATCTACAGCGACTGCACTTCCAAGTGCACTTGTAGTGGAAAGTGTATTTTCCTTTAGTAAATAGACCCCACTGTTACTGTTAGTATTGTAACTAGACATGTGCGATTCGTTTCGTACGAATTCGTAATTCGTACGAATTTTTCGAAATTCGTACGAATTTACGAATCTGTAGTACGAATTTTTTTTTTTACGAATTCCGTACGGAATACGAAATTTTTTTTACGAATCGTTAGTAAAGTTACGAATCGTTACGAATCGTTACGAATCGTTAACGCGGCTAATGAATTGTTGGTTCTCATAACACAGAGAACAATTCGAATCCAACTACAAATATCGAATTTCAATTTCAAGTTACGAATCGTTACGAATCGTTATGAATAGTTACGAATCGTTACGAATCGTTATGAATAGTTACGAATCGTTAGTAAATCCAACTACCAATATCGAATTTCAACTAATTTGAACGAAATTATTATAGCAGATATAACGAATGAATTCGAATGACAAAGTGTCATTTTTGCAGAAAAAAAAAAAAGCGTAGGGGTCCCCCCAAATTCAATAACCAGGCCCTTCAGGTCTGGTATGGATATTAAGGGGGACCCCAGCCAAAAAAAAATAAAAAAAATGGCGTGGGGTCCCCCCCAAATATCCATACCAGACCCTTCAGGTCTGGGATGGATTTTAAGGGGAACCCCGGCCAAAAAAAAAAAAAAAAAAAATGGCGTGGGGTCCCCCTCAAAATCCATACCAGACCCTTTATCCGAGCACGCAACCTGGCAGGCCGCAGGAAAGGAGGGGGGGACGAGAGCGGCCCCCCCTCCCGCCTGAACCGTACCAGGCCACATGCCCTCAACATTGGGAGGGTGCTTTGGGGTCCCCCCCAAAGCACCTTGTCCCCATGTTGATGAGGACAAGGGCCTCATCCCCACAACCCTGGCCGGTGGTTGTGGGGGTCTGCGGGCGGGGGGCTTATCGGAATCTGGAAGCCCCCTTTAACAAGGGGACCCCCAGATCCCGGCCCCCCCCCTGTGTGAAATGGTAAGGGGGTACAAAAGTACCCCTACCATTTCACCAAAAAAGTGTCAAAAATGGTAAAAATGACAGGAGACGGTCTTTGACAATTCCTTTATTAAAATCTTCTTTCTTCTTTCTTCTGGTCTTCCTTTCTTCATCTTCTCCTTCCGTCATCTTCTCCTTCCGTCATCTTCTTCCATCTTCTTCTTCCTTCGATTCGCTTCTTCTTCCTCCGGTCTTCTCGTCCTTCTCGTCCGGCGTCGTCCTTCTCGTCCGGCATCGTCGTCTCTTCTCGCAGGCCGCTCCTCGCAATGGGAGGCTCCCGCTCTGTGAGGCTCCGCTCCGGGTGACAGGTCTTTTATAACGAAGGCACCTGGTGACCCCGCCCCCTCTGACGCACGGGGACGTCATGTGGAATTCCCTATGGCTTTCCCCATGACGTCAGAGAGGGGGCGGGGTCACCGGGTGCCTTCGTTATACAAGACCTGTCACCCGGAGCGAAGCCTCACAGAGCGGGAGCCTCCCATTGCGAGGAGCGGCCTGCGAGAAGAGACGACGATGCCGGACGAGAAGGACGACGCCGGACGAGAAGGACGACGCCGGACGAGAAGGACGAGAAGACCGGAGGAAGAAGAAGCGAATCGAAGGAAGAAGAAGATGGAAGAAGATGCCGGAAGGAGAAGATGAAGAAAGGAAGAGCAGAAGAAAGAAGAAAGAAGATTTTAATAAAGGAATTGTCAAAGACCGTCTCCTGTCATTTTTACAATTTTTGACGCTTTTTTGGTGAAATGGTAGGGGTACTTTTGTACCCCCTTACCATTTCACACAGGGGGGGGCCGGGATCTGGGGGTCCCCTTGTTAAAGGGGGCTTCCAGATTCCGATAAGCCCCCCGCCCGCAGACCCCCACAACCACCGGCACGGTTGTGGGGATGAGGCCCTTGTCCTCATCAACATGGGGACAAGGTGCTTTGGGGGGGACCCCAAAGCATCCTCCCAATGTTGAGGGCATGTGGCCTGGTACGGTTCAGGCGGGAGGGGGGGCCGCTCTCGTCCCCCCCTCCTTTCCTGCGGCCTGCCAGGTTGCGTGCTCGGATAAGGGTCTGGTATGGATTTTATGGGGGACCCCACGCCATTTTTTTGGGCTAGGGTTCCCCTTAAAATCCATCCCAGACCTCAAGGGTCTGGTATGGATTTTGAGGGGGACCCTACGCCATTTTTTTTTTTTTTTTTTTGGCTGGGGTCCCCCTTAATATCCATCCCAGACCTGAAGGGCCTGGTTATTGAATTTGGGGGGACCCCTACACATTTTTTTATCAATGACTTCAATGAATGACAGTTCTCTGTATTACGGATCCAACAATTCATTTGCCGGCAATAGCTGCGACTCGATTTTAAATAGTTTTTTTTTTCCTGCAAAAATGACACATTGTACAGAGACAGTTCTCTATATTAGATATACTGAATCTCGAATCATTCGAAGCATTCGTTATATCCGCTATTATAATTTCTTTCATATTAGTTGAAATTACATATTTGTTAGTTACAATACAACATTCGAATTGTTCTCTGTATTAAGGGAATCGGCAATTAGCCGCGAGTGATTTTAAATGTCTTTTTTTCCTGCAAAAATGACACATTGTACAGAGAGAGTTCTAAACACGGGAAACCTGCGCCCTTCTATATACTATATACTCTATAGTATGTCTATGAAGGGGGTCATGTTTCCCGTGTTTAGAACTCTCTCTGTACAATGTGTCATTTTTGCAGGAAAAAAAGACATTTAAAATCACTCGCGGCTAATTGCCGATTCCCGCAATACAGAGAACAATTCGAATGTTGTATTGTAACTAACAAATATGTAATTTCAACTAATATGAAAGAAATGATAATAGCGGCTATAACGAATGCTTCGAATGATTCGAGATTCAGTATATCTAATATAGGGAACTGTTTCTTGCAGTGTCATTTTTGCAGGAAAAAAAAACTATTTAAAATCACGAGTCGCAGCTATTTGCCGGCAAATGAATTGTTGGATCCGTAATACAGAGAACTGTCATTCATTGAAGTCATTGATAAAAAAATGTGTAGGGGTCCCCCCAAATTCAATAACCAGGCCCTTCAGGTCTGGGATGGATATTAAGGGGGACCCCAGCCAAAAAAAAAAAAAATGGCGTAGGGTCCCCCTCAAAATCCATACCAGACCCTTGAGGTCTGGGATGGATTTTAAGGGGAACCCTAGCCAAAAAAAATGGCGTGGGGTCCCCCATAAAATCCATACCAGACCCTTATCCGAGCACGCAACCTGGCAGGCCGCAGGAAAGGAGGGGGGGACGAGAGCGGCCCCCCCTCCCGCCTGAACCGTACCAGGCCACATGCCCTCAACATTGGGAGGGTGCTTTGGGGTCCCCCCAAAGCACCTTGTCCCCATGTTGATGAGGACAAGGGCCTCATCCCCACAACCCTGGCCGGTGGTTGTGGGGGTCTGCGGGCGGGGGGCTTATCGGAATCTGGAAGCCCCCTTTAACAAGGGGACCCCCAGATCCCGGCCTCCCCCCTGTGTGAAATGGTAAGGGGGTACAAAAGTACCCCTACCATTTCACCAAAAAAGCGTCAAAAATTGTAAAAATGACAGGAGACGGTCTTTGACAATTCCTTTATTAAAATCTTCTTTCTTCTTTCTTCTGGTCTTCCTTTCTTCATCTTCTCCTTCCGGCATCTTCTTCCATCTTCTTCTTCCTTCGATTCGCTTCTTCTTCCTCCGGTCTTCTCGTCCTTCTCGTCCGGCGTCGTCCTTCTCGTCCGGCATCGTCGTCTCTTCTCGCAGGCCGCTCCTCGCAATGGGAGGCTCCCGCTCTGTGAGGCTTCGCTCCGGGTGACAGGTCTTGTATAACGAAGGCACCCGGTGACCCCGCCCCCTCTCTGACGTCATGGGGAAAGCCATAGGGAATTCCACATGACGTCCCCGTGCGTCAGAGGGGGCGGGGTCACCAGGTGCCTTCGTTATAAAAGACCTGTCACCCGGAGCGGAGCCTCACAGAGCGGGAGCCTCCCATTGCGAGGAGCGGCCTGCGAGAAGAGACGACGATGCCGGACGAGAAGGACGACGCCGGACGAGAAGGACGAGAAGACCGGAGGAAGAAGAAGCGAATCGAAGGAAGAAGAAGAAGAAGATGACGGAAGGAGAAGATGACGGAAGGAGAAGATGAAGAAAGGAAGACCAGAAGAAAGAAGAAAGAAGATTTTAATAAAGGAATTGTCAAAGACCGTCTCCTGTCATTTTTACCATTTTTGACACTTTTTTGGTGAAATGGTAGGGGTACTTTTGTACCCCCTTACCATTTCACACAGGGGGGGGGGCCGGGATCTGGGGGTCCCCTTGTTAAAGGGGGCTTCCAGATTCCGATAAGCCCCCCGCCCGCAGACCCCCACAACCACCGGCCAGGGTTGTGGGGATGAGGCCCTTGTCCTCATCAACATGGGGACAAGGTGCTTTGGGGGGGACCCCAAAGCACCCTCCCAATGTTGAGGGCATGTGGCCTGGTACGGTTCAGGCGGGAGGGGGGGCCGCTCTCGTCCCCCCCTCCTTTCCTGCGGCCTGCCAGGTTGCGTGCTCGGATAAAGGGTCTGGTATGGATTTTGAGGGGGACCCCACGCCATTTTTTTTTTTTTTTTTTTGGCCGGGGTTCCCCTTAAAATCCATCCCAGACCTGAAGGGTCTGGTATGGATATTTGGGGGGGACCCCACGCCATTTTTTTTATTTTTTTTTGGCTGGGGTCCCCCTTAATATCCATACCAGACCTGAAGGGCCTGGTTATTGAATTTGGGGGGACCCCTACGCTTTTTTTTTTTCTGCAAAAATGACACTTTGTCATTCGAATTCATTCGTTATATCTGCTATAATAATTTCGTTCAAATTAGTTGAAATTCGATATTGGTAGTTGGATTTACTAACGATTCGTAACTATTCATAACGATTCGTAACGATTCGTAACTATTCATAACGATTCGTAACTATTCGTAACTATTCATATCGATTCGTAACGATTCGTAACTTGAAATTGAAATTCGATATTTGTAGTTGGATTCGAATTGTTCTCTGTGTTATGAGAACCAACAATTCATTAGCCGCGTTAACGATTCGTAACGATTCGTAACGATTCGTAACGATTCGTAACTTTACTAACGATTCGTAAAAAAATTACGATTCGTCCGAATTTCGTATTTCGTACGAATTCGAACGGAATTTCGTACACGAATTACGAATTACAAATTTTTTTATATACGAAACGGGACGAAACGAAACGAAACGAATTTTTTGGCAGTTCCCATGTCTAATTGTAACCTATAATTGTTTATTCTATTACTACAATATTTGGAAATGCATCTGATCTTAGTATCTGAACGCCACTACAATCAGACAGCCACCAGTAACAGTAAGTTAGTAACTAGGGTGGAACTTAGAAAAGAGTAGTGAAAATAAATTATTTGCTATATATTATAAAGAGAAAAACAAACCTATTTTTATTGAAAGCGTTTGTTTAAAAAAAAAAGAAACCTGTTCCCTTAAAAACTTAAGGAAGGACCACCCGCCGCAGTTATATGTCGGCTGTTTGAAGAGGACCACCATTGTTATGGCAGCAGATAGCTGCCATAACCCCGGTATCTTCTTCAGCGGGCGGTCCTCTTTCAGATAAAATTGGTTACTGCGGCGGGCTTGCCGCAAGTTCACTTTTATCAGGGGCCAAAGAGGCGGTGGAGACGATCAGGTCCACTTCTGCCCTCCAATCTTAAAGGGTTTTTTTTTTGGGTGGGGGAGAAGAATATGACATTTCTTTTTATATTCATTTTTTATTGTATTTTTGTGTAAATATGAGATCTGAGGTCTTTTTGACCCCAGATTTCACATTAAAGAGGACCTGTCTTTGTTTTTTTCTATTACAAAGGATGTTTACAATACATTCCTTGTAATAGGAATATATGTATATGTTACACAAATAGTATTTATTTTTTAAAGGACAATGTCAAAATAAAAAGGAATAAAATATGTTTTTATTATAATCTCTAGAAATCAATTTCTTTGAATGCTAGCATCAACATTGGCTATCTCGTCTATTTCAGATCAACAAGACCTGTCAGATGGGATTTCGCTCCGGGATGAGACCGAGCTGACCCCTTTGGCCCAGAAGCAGACTCTAGGGCCACAGGAAGCTGCCCCCCCTGTACGTCCTCCACTGCCTCACCCTCTAGAGGAGCAGCCAGTGCCGCAGTTGCCACCACCGACACCGAGTCAGACAACTGTCCTGCTGACAGAGATGCGGAGGCTGGCCAAAGCCAACAAAAAAATGCAGAGGGAGAATCGTAGGTTGAACCGGACCCTCCACCGTGCCATCAGAAACCACACTGATGATATGGAGAGGATGTGGGTCCGGTTCAACCAACAACAGAACCAGGCAATGGAGCATTGCAAATTATGTTTGCTGGAAGCAATTTCCAGACACAATGCTCCATTGCCTGGTACTAGCTCTACCACCACCATGAGCAGCCGAGAAGCCTCTCCAACATGAAACCATCATCCACTGCGTGCTCCAGGACCATAGCTATTTTGTTTGTTTGTTCTGTTCAAATCTAATATATTATTTTATACTTTTATTTTGTGTGTAAAAATAAAGTTGTTTTGAAGTAATAAAACCAGCAGTCTTTAGTGCTTGATTTTGTTGAGGGAGGTGTTTATGTTTACAGCACACTAGACATAGACACACTGTGATAAGCCACATTGACACAGAAATAAAAAGTTCCCTCCTCCGCCTGCTCCGCAACTCAAAAGGAGTGTTGCAAAGCGAGCTGTACATTCTGTCCCCCACCCCATCCCATTCCCCATCCAAGGTAGCCAGGCAGACATATAGGACAGAATAAGGGCATATTGGGGCACATCAGGGCATACTGGGGCACATGGCATATTATTGGGGCACATTGGGGAACATCAGGCCACAGCGTTTACACTAGAACATACTGTACAACTGAACATAGAAATGTTTATTAGGTCTCTCTAAAGCATAAAGCAACTCCAACAATAAATTATTAATAACTTAACTTAACAGTAGTTAGTTCCCTTCTGCAATGGCAGAAAACAAAAACACTCCCCTTCCCCCACCCAAACATATTGGGGCACATCAGGGCATATTGGGGCACATCAGGGCATACTGGGGCACATGGCATATTATTGGGGCACATTGGGGAACATCAGGCCACAGCGTTTACCAGCTTGTGGATTAGTATAATTACATTTGGCACATTGAACAACAATTGAATGGGTATAAATATTTTTTGGGCATTTAAGAAACTTTGATTGTGGGGAGGGACAGTGTCCAACTAAAGAGTCTAAGACCAAGAGGCCATCTCTGCTGCAGAGTGCAGACAGTCAGTCAGTTCAAGGAATGTCCAGAGTAAGGGAGGGGTACCCCAGCTTTGGCAAATTTATTTTCAAAAATGCTAACTGCTCCATTAGCTGGGGGGACAACTGTGATCTTTGGGGTGACAGGATGTTTCCCGTCACAGAAAACACCCGCTCACTCTGGACACTTGTTGGAGGGCAGGACAGTAGCTCCTTGGCAATATCTGCGAGGGCAGGCCACTCCTCGCTCTTCTCCTGCCAAAAAGACATAGGATCTGTGGTGGGGTGCACTGGTGGGGATGACAAATATGTCATGACAACCTCCTTTGATGAAATGCGTTTCTTGGGGCGCACTATGCTGCTGGAGGTTCCCATTAGGGTGTCAAATGCCTCAGTCAAGACGGAAGAAGATGCTCCGCGACCGCTGGCAGGAGCTCTGCTGCTCACTTCAGAAACAGTAGATGCTGTTGCATGGGAGAGGGGGTTTTCAATATCTTCTTCCTCCTCTTCCTCCTCTCCCAGCTCTAGCGGCCTTACTAGCTGCCTTTCCCTCTGACGCACCCTGTCAATCAGTCTGTCCCGCCATGTTGTGAGAGCACTGCACTGCACAGCCATTTTGCCCTTGCAACGAGGGTCACACATGGCAGCCAGCATCAGTTCTGGGCAAGAGGCGGTCAAATCCTGCGTGCGCCTGCCCAATTCCAAGAGAAATGTCTTGAGCAGAGCCAACACATCAGGTTGAGGGACACCACCAGGCAAAGGTTCCTGAGCTGACATGAACCGCTCCAATTTACTCTGAAGGTGGTTAAAAAGCGGCAGCACATTAGCAATGCTGGCATCCTCGCGGCTCAGATGTTCTGTCACAGAGAGGAATGGTTTGAGGACTGCCACAATCTGCCCAATTATGGCCCAGTCCTCCCTGCCTAAAGGTCTCTCTATGCCAATATTATGTTCGCAGGCCATGGCATGGAGAGCCTTCTGCTGCTCAAGGATGCGTTCCAGCATTGCTAGGGTTGAATTCCACCTAGTCCCCACATCCTGTTTTAGGCAGTGTTCTGGAAGGCCTGCCTTCCTCTGTTCCAACCTGAGGAGGTGGCTGTCCCTCACACTTCGATGGAAGTGGCCAGCCATCTTCCGGCAAGAGTCCACCACTTTGGACAGCCTTCCATCGCCGCCAGAATTAGCCTCCACCAATCGAAAGCTGTCGGTTACCACCTGGTGGAGAAGGTGGGCTGAGCAGCGCACACCCACAAATCTGCCATCCCTTACAGCCTTCACCATGTTGCTGCCTCCGTCTGTCACAATATAGCCAATCCTGTAGCTGTTGCTGTCAGTGTCTGCCTGAAACCACTGCAACAACATTTTCTGCAGGGCTTGCAGGATATTTTGCGCTGTATGCTTCTCATCAAGCACCTCAGCGTGCAGGAGAAAAGAACGGTGCCCCTCTTTGTCAAGTGCTGATGACGAGGATCCAGATGACACCTTGCCCTGCCACCAATGTGCCGTCAGGGACAGGAAGGCGTGTCGGGCACTAGATGCACTCCACAGGTCAGTGGTCAGGTGCACTGCCTGTCCACCTGCCTTTCTAATCTCGTCCTTCAGCACCCCAACACAAGACCTGTATAAGGCTGGCACCACAGTTTGGCTAAAGGTCTTTCGTGATGGCACACGGTACTGTGGTGCAACAGCCTGCATCAACTGCCTGAAGGGCTCACCTTCTACCATATTGAATGGTGCTCCTCCAACTGCAATAAGCTGGCCGATCAGGCGTGTAATCTTCCTAACCTGTGCCTGAGACATTCCTTTTGCACTGTGAAAGCCACCAAAATCTTCCAGGGTGGCCTGGTGGCTGGTATGGGTTGGATGTGGGGTGGTGGTGCTGGTACTTATGGTGGTGGCTGTGGTGGTGCCACTATTGGTATTGGTTCCTCTTTTGGTGTTTGGAGGGGACACAATTTTCTCCCCTAACAGCACAGCCTGGTGGTGCACACGCATGTGCTGTTTCATCCCGCTGTTGCTGAGATGCCCTATGTCTCGGCCCCGGCTGATGTCCCTGCCACAATGCTTGCATTTGGCCTTCTGACCAACGCCAATTTTGGTGAAATGCAGCCAAACGCTGGAACGGCAGCCAGCACCAATGACACTGCCCGCAGTGCCTGGTGATGGAATCACATCCACTGCAGTGGTTGGACTGTCTTTCTGAGGTTCAGCAGGAGGAGCAGGATGAAGAAGAGAATGTGATTGTGATCTGAACATCACGGGTATTTTGGGTGCTGTTGCTGTGGTTGCATTGGCCGATGATGCTGGAGGCTTTGAAATAACGGCAGGGGACTTATAAGGGGAGAAAAGTAGTGGGGAGTCAGGGGAGATATATTCTCCTGGGCTGTCGCTGGGGCCAACATGGGTAGATACAGATGCCGATGGTTGGTAATCAAAGTTCTCCATGTGAAAACTTGTTTCCATCTCTTTCTCTTCTTCTACATTGCCAGGGGAAGACTGATGATCTTTACAATGTGTTGTAAGCTGAGTCTCCTCAGGCTCCTGCTTGCTTATCTCGAAGCTCCCTGGAGTGCTGATAGTGATAACATCATCATGAGCTTGTTCAGCCTGGGCCTTCTCACATGTCTCATGCAGCATGCTGTCCAAGATCTCCATCTTTGGCTGCACAAAGGTGTGTGCACTGGGAAGTTTACCTTTGGTCTGCCCTCGTCCTCTTCCATAAAAGGTACGAGTGGGCATGCTAGTGCTACCAGCAGCAGTGCTTGTACAAGGTAAGTCCTCCTGGAACAGCTGGCGACGTGATGTCTGCTGTTTGGCAGGCTCTTTCACTCCTCCTGGTCGCCTCAACTTCATGGGAGGTGAGCTGAGCTCAGGGGGCGCAGAGACAGAACGTCCCACCTGCTGCTGTTGTACTTTACGCCGGCTCGAAGCTCTTCCTCTCCCAGCAGCAGCACTCTTTCTGCCTTGATCTCCTTGTTTGCTGCTCATTTTGCCTTCCAAGTCAAAAAAAGACAAAAAAAAGATGAGCAGACTAAAACAAAAATCTGGAGCAAAAGAAGAAATCCAATAGCAAAATAAGCTATCAAGGATAATAATCTTGCAGACTCGAACAGATATCAGGGCAAATGAATATCAAAAATCCAAGGATCACAACGATATTTGAGCAGATGCACTGGCACAAATAGTTGACTGTATGATCTGCTCCACAAAGAGAAGTCATATGATCAGGGCGTGCCCTCTGCCCTGCCCTGTAGGCCTCAGCATCACAAGAAAACCTCTGATGTGATTGGTCAACCAACAGTCACATGTTTCTGTAGTAAAGAAATTTGGACCAACAAAGAATTCGTTATTATTCGTACACTGTCGATATTCGTTATACTGAATATCGAATTCATTCAAATCATTCGTTATATCCGCTATAATAATTTATTTTGTATTAGTTGAAATTAGATATTATTTGGTAGTTGGAGCCGAAATTCTAATCATTCGTTATATCCGCTATAATAATTTCTTTCGTATTAGTTGAAAATTAGAAATTCGATATATTTGGTAGTTGAATTCGAATAGTTTGGAGCCGAATTTCGAATCACTCGTTATATCCGCTATAATAATTTCTTTAGTATTAGTTGAAATTGAAATTCGATATATTTGGTAGTTGAATTCGAATAGTTTGGAGCCGAATTTCGAATCACTCGTTATATCCGCTATAATAATTTCTTTAGTATTAGTTGAAATTGAAATTCGATATATTTGGTAGTTGAATTCGAATAGTTTGGAGCCGAATTTCGAATCACTCGTTATATCCGCTATAATAATTTCTTTAGTATTAGTTGAAATTGAAATTCGATATATTTGGTAGTTGAATTCGAATAGTTTGGAGCCGAATTTCGAATCACTCGTTATATCCGCTATAATAATTTCTTTAGTATTAGTTGAAATTGAAATTCGATATATTTGGTAGTTGAATTCGAATAGTTTGGAGCCGAATTTCGAATCACTCGTTATATCCGCTATAATAATTTCTTTAGTATTAGTTGAAATTGAAATTCGATATATTTGGTAGTTGGATTCGAATAAATTAAGAATAATTTGGATCCGAAATTCGTAAACGGAATTTCGTATTCCGTACAGAATTCGTATCCAAAAAAATTCGTAATTCGGTTCCGTACGAATGTACGAATTTCGAAAAATTCGTACGAATTTACGATTCGTACGAAACTAACCGCACATGTCTACTAGCAAGTGAACCTTTACATGTAAGGGGAGGAAGGGTTGGGAATGGAAGGTGGAGGGTGGAGGGTGAGGGATTGTGGATCTGATGAAAGGGGTTGAGGTAGAGGAGCTGCAGGCCTAAAGCTAGCAGTAATTAACGTTTGTTACTACGGGAACTGGAGAATAGAGTATCGTGAGGGGAACAGTATATGAATACTGTTCAGGAAGTGTCACCCAGTGAATTTGCCTGGAGGGCAAAATGGAGGGGTTAGAGAGTTAAATAAGGGGGGGGATACCCCTAGTTACCAGGGTAGGAATGTCAGTTCATGGAGTCCTCTTCTGGGGCCGGTCCCAGGGAGATGTAGGGGCCTCATTTGTTAGCACTGGATGTGGCCTGAAGACCTGAGGAGGTTGGTATCTTCTTGGGGGAGCTGGAGGCTGCTCTGCGGCGAGATCCCTGAGCAACAGGTTCAGTCAGCAAGAGATGTGGTCTGGAGGTCATCTGCGGATTTAGATAGGTATGAGATCACTTGTAGGAGAAACTAATAGCAAAAGGAAAATACCAGCGATAAGTGATTCAGTGTTGTTGCAAGATCTGTAGGTGAGGCTTCATAGCCTTGCATTTGGTAATAGTTATCTGGGAAATATCTTGAAATATCTGGTATTGGTGACCTTGAAACGCCAAAGGATCCTTATTGTGGGATGCCACCATTAGCTGCTCTTTAGTGTGAAACAATATCCCTTGGTGGGCCATCCTCAGGTCGTGGCACCAGGGATCTATGGATTCTGTCTATCTCAAGCCTCTCTATGGGGATTGTGGGTGTAAGTTCTTGAAATAATGCAGTAATGGTAGATTGGCGATCCACCACTGTCTCTGGTATACTGCAAATGCGAAGATTGGAGCATGGTTCTGTTCTCAAAATCTTCCAGGCGTGCCTGTAAGGTTAAATTCTCCTCACAAATGATTTCTAGTTCCTCAGCATGGGCACCTGTAAGGAGATCCTGCTCATCCATCCTCTGCTCTAACACTGAGGTGCGGTGGCCCACTTCTCATATCTCTTGTGTCAGTTTATCTGTAATGATGTCTGAGGTTTTTTAAAGGGCTCTTCTTGAGCAGTCTCTAAAATTTTAGTAGTAGGTCAATATGTGGTTTGTCTGCTTGGTGGCTGCTGCAGGGAGCCTGATGATGGCAAGGACATCTCGGATGGATCTTGGCTTGTTCTTAGGCTTAATGCCGTTGTATACCATCGCGGGTGTTTGCCGCTGTTCCCGGTTATGTAAGGAGTCGGCGGGTGCCAGCGGGTGACTCAGAGATACAATGCTGTGAGGCTGTGTTATCCCGGTAGGTGTGGAGCCTTTATCAAGCATGACAGGCTTGGACGGCTTTGTGCATATGCCCCTATTTTAATTTCTCACAACTTTATTTTAAAAATGTATTGTGGGGGGGGGGATTTAAGGAAACATCAATGGTCTAAACAAACCTTTAATGTCTCTTTTTCTGAGACAGAGAAGACTGAAGACAGCCCCTTTCTCTGCAGCAAGAGCTGCAATGTGGATGAATGAGATAAGAGTCTGTATAGGGACTCCTGTCCATTCATAAAATGAAATATAGTAAATAGTGTTTACAATATTTCATTCACAAACTGACACATAGTAAACACAATTTACTATGTGTCAGTGATTAATGAATACAGAAGCGATCAGTACTGTGACCACTGTCTGTATTATTTAAGGAAAGAAAGAGGCTAAACATATATTCACCAGCCCCCCACTCTCCATCCATCCAGCAATCTCCCACACTAGCAGTGGCTGCAGCCAGCGGGAGGGGGAGGAGGAAGATCCGGCCAGCAGCTTCAGGTAAGGGGGCCCCAAGCACTCTTCAGGGCAGTGAAGGGGGGTCAGATCAGCAGGGTGAGTCTGTTTGGCTAAACAGATCCCACTGTGGCTGCCCTGCAGCTCCCAGAGTCAGCCAGAGGCCAGAGGAGGGAAGCCAACAGCTGCAGGAGGTCGGGTCTGCGAGAGTGGGGGAATCAGTGCAACCAGGTGAAGTGACAGATAGAGGGAGCTTTAGTATACCAAAATGTTGAATGTCTGTTTATAAAGGCTTTGATTGCCTCCAGACATGAAAAAGTTAATTGTTACTGTATTTTTTTTTCTGGCCAGAGGGTGCACTCCCTGACTTCTAAACAGTTGGTAAAATATAGTTGGGTGCATCTTATGACTTAGATAAAATTGTACATTGACATATGTTGGTTGGTACAGGGATCTCTTTTAACTGCAATTTTTAAAACCAGTAGTCAGTCCAGCAATAGCGAAAGTAAGATCTGAATATTTATGTGTAGTTCAATAGTTCAAAATAAGCTTTTCATTTTTTTTGAATATATTGACTGTATATATGGACTAAATGGAGGTTTTTACACTTGCCCAAATGCACGTATATCTCGTGTATATTTGCACAACTTTCTTGATCCATATACAAAAACCTGCTGAGTGTTTCAAAAGTAGAACCAAGTAAAGAATGTATTTTATACTCTCTTTTTTCACAGTTGTGGAAATAATTAGTCAAGTATAAGAAGTGATTCAGCTGCTAAGCATGATTAAGGATCTAGCCAAAGTACATGAACGGGAAATGTTTCTTACAAAGACCACTCTCAGAATTGGCAGTTGAAGTTAGGAGTAAGGCAACATTGATTGAATGCTTTCAGAAACTCTGCTCTGCATAGCATTATGTTACTGCTAGTTTTTGACTGCTGTAACATATCACCTGTATGTTGTGTTGTTGATCTAGCTCTCTTTTGTGGTGTGGCAAAACAGCAACTATTCTCTCATTCTTCTATTTACTTGGTTAAATTAATAAATACTTAACATTCTGGCTACTAAAAACAATAATTAGCTGGGCATATATCCTTTGTTATTTATGTGTGGTGTTGTAATTTGCATATACATCAGTTCCTTGATTAAATAAGAACTCTAGACAATTGTGAGAGCTCTGTACTGTAAACTCACTAAAAACTTAAATTACACTTACAAATTGTCTTGGGTTTGCTGGGACAATCCTTCTTCTTATTTAGCTGTCCATCAAAGTCTGTGTCCCGGGACCAAAGCATGAAGTTGTCTGAGTTTATCTGTCACTACTTCTGTCCAGCAGCTTTGTCTCTGTTACATTGTGCCCACAGCTCAGTCATATGCAAATCATGTAGTGGCTCATTCATATGCAAGTACATCTGCTTATTCATGTGCAAATCTCTATCTAATTCAAAGCAATTTAGCACATTGCTTAGTCTGTTTGTGAAATACACAAGGGGAGATATAGAACAGGTTTAATTAACACATACAAATGGCAACTCATATTTGTGAAGTTAAAAACAGGCATGTAGTAAATCCCAGCAAGAGGGGGAATGTCATCAGTAGGTGGTCAAATCCTGGATGGGAAGCGCTGTGCTCACCCATTGATTGCTGATGTGTAGAGTCGGCCGCGGTGGAGAAGAGCTCAAAGCAAGGCCTGGAGCTCTGGTGGTACAGGAGGCGAGGATGAATGACGTCACTGGCATGTGACGCATTTCCTGAGCATGTGCGCTGTGGGTGACACAGCAGCCACACTCCTTTTTCAAGCTAACTAGTGGGACTACAAGGGCTGCATTATAAAGTGTACACAGGGGAGGAGCCGGTACAAACAATGATTGATAACACAAGGAAATCATTTAAAACGCCCAAATGTCTCTGTATCTTATACATGTAAGTTATAGAGCGCACTGTAATAATCTGCAAACTGATTCGCTATTTCCTGTGGATTAGTGATTTTATGAAGCAAAGTGTGGTGTTGGAGATAAGATATTCCATTTTTGATGCGTGCTGTTTTGATTCTATTGGCTAGGTATTTTTCTGCTCTATTTGCGTTGGCATATGAATTTAATTGCAGCTTTCTGAAGCCCCATACACACGGTCGGACAATCCGCGGACCAGGTCTGTCGGACCATGTCCGTCATACTTTGTCCGATGTTGGTTTTGCGTACACACGGTCGGACAAAGTTGTCGGAAAATACGATCATTCTGAACGTGGTGACGTTTGTTGCCTACGACGGGACTACGTAGAGGCTAGTAGCCAATAGCTTTGGTCTTGTAATGTGATCTGAGCATGCGTAGCACTTTGTCCGGTCGGACAACCGTACACACGATCGGATTTGGTGTGATCGGACCGTGTTGTCGGCAAATCTTTCCAGCAGGAGATAAGACTTTGTCCGTCGGTCAAACCGACGAACACTGTCCGATGGTGCATACACACGGTCTGATTTTTCAACAACCTTGTCCGATCGGACAGAATCCATGAAAAAGTCCGACCGTGTGTATGGGGCTTAAGATGTCTATCGTATTGTTGTGCTAGATGTTCTCTTAGGGATTCTCTGAGTTTAGAAAGGGTGTTTGACATGGTTGTGGACGGTGAGTTTTTATTTAGTGTTTCTGTTGTGTGTATGTCTGACAGTAAGGTTTTCAATTTCGTGGAGTAGCGCCTTTTTTCCCGAGCTCCTAATTGTATAAGTATACCTCTCATGTAAGCTTTGTGGGAGTTCCACAGGGTGAATGGGTCTATTGTAGGTGTGGCATTAATATGAAAAAAAGTCACGGAGATGCTGAGAGATCACAGAGCACGTGTGGGGTTCATGTAGTAGTCTAGTATTGCAGCGCCAGATGGGAGGTGAGGAGGAGACACCCTGTTCAGTAATGGACATTGATATAGCGGCATGGTCTGACCACGTTATGTCATGTATTCTCGTGGAGTTGATACGTTGCAGGAGCTGTTGATCCACAAGGAACATGTCAATGCGTGAATATGAGTTATGCCTGGTAGAAAAAAAGGTGTAGTCTCTTTTGTTGGCATGGAGACATCTCCAAGCGTCGAACAGTTCCTGAGTGTGTAGCAGGTGCTGGAGGGTTGAAGGTTTATTTGGCTTGACTGTGGTGGTGTCTAATATTGGATCCACGATCAGGTTGAGATCTCCTCCAAATATAAGGTTGCCATATAACATGGACTTTACTTTTTTGAGTACTTTTCGTAAAAAACGTATTTGATGGCAATTCGGGGTATACACTGTGGCTATCGTGTATGGTTTTGAGTTAATGTCTCCCGTAACAATGAGAAATCTACCCCCTTCATCTGTATAGGAGTCTTTGAGTTGGAATGAGAGGGAGTTTTTGAAAGCCAGCATCACGCCACCTTTTTTGCTGTTAGGAGTACATGCTAGAAAGATGTGGGGAAATGCCTTATGTGTACAGTTTGGTGCTTTGTGTGTTTGAAAGTGGGTCTCCTGTACACAGAGGATATCCGCCTTTTGTGCAAGGGCTTCCTTCCAGAGTGAGAATCTTTTTGCCAGATGATTTAGGCCCTGTACGTTGCTAGATAAGCAGTTAATAGTCATCTATAGTGTGGGAAGGCGTGTCGAATGATAGTGTGGAACTACTCACTGCGATCTTGGGTATGCCGTTAGAATCATCTGGTATGTGGTAAGGAGTGTTCGGAGGTTTGTCGTTCTTGACAGGTAACAGTTCCAAACGGTTACGGTTTCTGTGTATACAAAGGAAATAACAAAAAGAACAGAAAAGACAAAACGTGCAAAGTGAGAACTGTGGTTCTGTAAGAAAGGACCTTAGAACTGGTCCACGTGCAGACATAGCTGCGTAACTGAGCAAGGCGCTAGGAGACTAAGTATTAGGCTCCTGTTACCAGAGAAAAACAAAAGCTTGTCATTGTAGGTTGATTATGAGCTTGCACCGGTGTGTTTCTTAGTGGCCCGCTTATGGGACACTACTTGCCATTCTGTGTGCATCGCCTGAGGTTGAGATGTGGGGATGGGCTGTGTCATTTGATCAGGCAAGATCCCCCATTGTCGCAGGATTGCTATGCCCTCATCCATGGTGGTGATGGACTTTGTGGTACCATTATGAGTAATGGTCAGTGTGGCTGGATACTTCCACTTGTGCGGAATCTTGTGGTTTCTCAGGGCTTTTGTAATTGTCGCTAAGTTGCGGCGTATTTGCAAGGTGTGCCTGGAGAGGTCTGGGAGTAAGAGGACATCTGCGTATTGTGGAGGGTTAGAATCAGGTTTGCCTGCTGCCTGAAGGATCCGTTCTTTCACGTGGTAGAAGTGGACTCGTAGGAGTATGTCACTTGGAGTACCTTCTGGCAGGAAGGACGGTTTCGGAATTCTATGGATTCTATCCACTACGAGGTCCTGTGCGGTTAGCTCAGGGACCAGAGTACAGAACAAGGTGTGGGCATATTGCAGGAGATGTGTGGATGGGACTGATTCTGGGACCCCACGTAGCTTTATATTGTTCCTCCTGCTTCTGTCAGCGACCTTATCTTTTAACCATGCAATGTCCTCTCCCTGCGCAGCGTGAGCATCCACCATTGTATTGTATGTAGAGGCATAAGTGTCCATCTGATTCTCCATCTGGTCTACTCTGACACCCAGGGCCTGCACTTCTTTGTGGCATTGGTTTATCCCTGTCCCCATGTCAGCTTGTAGTGAGGATCTCAGTGACAGCAGCATCTCTTTGAGCATGGTGTCAGAGATAGGCCTATCTGCAGTAGGGAAGTCTGCTATTGGGTCTGTCAGGGAGTTAGCTTGTGAGGTGCAGTAGGCTTGCGGCCTGCTTACCTCCATGTCGGATGCCTCATGCGGCCTGTTGGGAGATGCCATCCGCGGTTTCGATTTGTCCGGGCTTCTCGTGGATGGACTTGAGGTACCTGAGGAGGATCCGCTGGGTAATCGAACCTGCGAGGGCCGATCGAGAGATCCGTTGTGGCCGGTGGAGTGAATCGCGGCCCTGTCCTCCGGCCTCTGTGTAGTGAAGCGTCCGCTGCCATTTTGTTGAGGCTCGTGGGATTTCTGTGAGAAGAAATCGGGCATTTTGGTGGGTTGCGGCGGGTTCTTTCGGCGCTTCGTCATTCCACGAATGCCTGTCGGTGTCTTGGGGATGTTTGTGTCCGCGTAGCTGATCGGTGCGCTCCGATGTGACTGGATTTCTCCGGCGGCCGAGTGGAGCTCCTCCCTCGTCTTGTATGGATATTAAGGGGAACCCCTACGCAATTTAAAAAAAGGAAAGGCATGGGGCCCCCAGGCCCTATATACTCTGAACAGCAGTATACAGGTGGTGCAAACAAGACAGGGACTGTGTAGGTTTGTTGTTAAGTAGAATCTGTTTGTAATTTTGAACTGGTACATTTTTAAAGTGTAGCTCCAGTCCAAACATCTATTTCTAAGCTTTTTGGAAAACATAGGGATGGGTTATCACCCCTGTAACATTTTTTTTGCTGTGAACCTCTTCAGAAGATTTCACCAGACTTTCTGTCTCAATGACAAATGTTTTTTGTAAATTTGGGTTTTTTAGTAAAACAAGGATTGGGATAAAGCATCAGGGGTGACTGGAGAGGAGACACGTTTTTCCCATATCAACTCTTACAGGAGAGAATTTCCCTTCCTAGGGGTAGATTTCATCTCACTTGCTGTTGTCTCCTTCCGTTTGCAAGTAGGAGACGTTTGTAAGTTGTATGTTTGAAAGTAGGGGCCTGCTCTATATGCTCAGCAGAAATTTGGGCCTAAGGTGTTGGTGTTGCCACAACACTATAAGCCCTCAAAGTGACTCTTGGTGGGTGCTGGAATGTCCTGCTGTGAACTATTATATCAAGAATTGTAATTACATGCCATTGTTGAACAGTGGTAGAAAAATTGGGCATTTGGTGGTGGTGGTGCTGGTGCCACAACACTGTAATGCCGCGTACACACGGTCGGAATTTCCGATGGAAACAGTCCGATGGGAGCTTTTCAACGGATTTTCCGACCGCATGTATGCCCATCGGTCTTTTTCTGTCGGAATTTCTGACGGACTTTGGATTAAAAACCTGTTCTCAATTTTTCTGATGGAAAACCTTTCTATCGGATTTTCCTATCGTGTGTATGCAATTCCGAGACACAAAATTCCGACGCATGCTCGGAAACAATTCGATGCATGCTCGGAAGCATTAAACTTCCCTTTTATAGTGCTGTCGAACGTGTTTTATGCCGCTGTGTTACAGACTGTCGGAATTTGGTGTGACCCTGTGTAGGCAAGACAGTTTGAGCGAAATTCCGTCGAAAAACCATCAGAGCTTTTTCCAACAAGAATTCTGACCATGTGTACGCGGCATTAGTCCTCACAGTTACTCTTGGTGGGCGCTGGAATGGGCCCTGCTGTGAAATATTATATCAAAAATTTTAATTACATGCACCTGTTGAACAGGGGCAGAAAAATTGGGCCTTAGGCACTGGTGCCACAACACTGCAACACCTCACAGAAACTCTATTTGGAGCGCAGGAATGAGCCCTGCTGAAAAGTATTGATTCAAAAATTTTAATTACATGCCCTGTTAAACAGGGGCTGGAAAATCGGGCCCTAGGCACTGCTGCTGGTGCCACAACACTGCAACCCCTCACAAATACTCTAGTTGGAGTGCAGGAATGAGCCCTGCTGCAAAATATTGCATCAAAAATTGTAATTACACGCCCCTGTTAAACAGGGGCTAAAAAATTGGTTCTTAGACACTGGTGCTGGTGCCACAACACTGCAACCCCTCACAGATACTCTATTTGGAGTGCAGGAATGAGCCCTGCTGCAAAGTATTGCGCCAAAAATTGTAATTACACGCCCCTGTTAAACAGGGGCTGAAAAATTGGGCCTTAGCCACTGGTGGCGGCGCCCAGAACCAAAAATGTTCTTACAAGCTATCAGCATGATCATTGAGGAGGAATAGTATAGTCACTTAGCATAACAGGATAGTCACTCAGCATCAGCATAGGCAGTGTTGAAGGGATCTGACATTTCAAAAAAAAAAAAATATTTGGTTACATCAGCATCAGGTGCTTGGTAGCTGGTGGTGATCCAAGACTGATTCATTTTTATGAAGGTCAGTCGATCAACCAAGTCGGTGGACAGGCGCACCCTGTGATTGGTTACAAAGACTCCAGCAGCACTGAATGTGCATTCCGAAAGAACGCTGGATGCAGGACAGGCTAGTAGCTCAATTGCATACTGTGCAAGCTCTGGCCAGTGATCCATCCCCAAGACCCAGTAACCCAGACGATCTTCGGTGGGAAAGGTGTCCAAGTCTGACCTTGCCCCTAGGTATTCCTGGACCATGTAAATCAGACGCTGTCGATGGTTGCTGGAACCGATCATACCTTGGGGCTGCGGACTAAAAAATTGTCTGAACTCATCAGTCTCTGGGAACGCGTTGCACAGACCTTTCTACAAGGCCTTCCGAAGTTGTTTTATCCTCTGCTCCCTCTGCAACGGCAAGATAATGTCGGCAAACTTACCCTTGTAATGTGGATCAAGGAGGGTTGCCAGCCAGTAATGATCCCCCTCCTTAATCTGAAAATACAAGGATCCTTCCGCTTTGCAGGATCAGGGAGGCCATACAACGTAGGTTAGCTGAGGCATTTGGTCCGGAGTCCTCTGGGTCACTAAGGATGACATGATCCGCAGCCGCCTCCTCCCAGCCAAGTACAAGTCCACAGGTTTCTTGGGACTGTGAATGATCCCTAAAAGACTGCTGCTGATGCTGAGTGCCAGGCTCCACCTCCATGCTGACACAATCCTCCTCCTCCTCCTTGTCCTCTTCCTGTGTGATCGGCGGGCCAGCAGGAACACTGTCTGGATCAAGGGGACCTTGAGAGGTAAGGAAGACCTCCTCTTCCTGACTCTGTTCTGCCTCAAGTGCCCTGTCAATTATCCCACGCAGCGTGTGCTCCAACAGGTGGACAAGAGGGACAGTGTTACTGATGCATGCACTGTCACTGCTCACCATCCTTGTGGCCTCCTCAAATGGTGACAGGACAGTGCATGCATCCATAATCATGGCCCACTGGCGTGGGAAAAAAAACCCAAGCTCCCCTGACCCAGGTACTCATTGATGGCCCTCTGCTGCGTGTGCAGCTGCTGCAGCATGGCCAACATTGAGTTCCACCTGGTGGGCATGTCACAGATTGGGCGGTTCTTGGGCAGGTTATATTCCTTTTGGAGGTCAGCCAACCGAGCACTGGCATTATATGACCGGCGGAAATGCACACAGACTTTCCTGGCCTGCATCAGGACATCCTGTAAGCTGTACCTGCCCAAGAACCGCTGCACCACCAAGTTAAGGACGTGAGCCACACAGGGCAGAGGCCTTCCACATGCCGGTAGAGAGCTGGAATCGCCTTCCGAGAGAAAAAGTGGCATTTGGGAACCTGCCACAGAGGAACCGCACATTTCACAAACTCACGGAAGGGGGCAGAGTCTACCAACTGAAAAGGCAGCAGTTGAAGTGCTAGCAATTTAGCCAAGCTAGCATTTAACTGCTGGGCATGTGGATGGCTGGGAGTGAACTTCTTTCGATGGTGCAGCAGCTGAGGCAGGGAAATTTGCCTGGTACAATCGGACGTCAGTGTACCGATAGCAGATTGCCTGCAAGTACTTGGCTGTGACACACCTAATTCTACACCTTCATTCCTCTCAGTACAGGTTTCAGAGAGGACTGAAGGTATAGTGGGGTTGGAGATCCCAGCTGATGAGGAGCAAGGAGAGGTCCGCTTTGTTCTTTGCTGTGGGTCATTTAGGTACGCTTGCCAACAAACTGCATGGCAGGTCGACATATGTCTGGTCAAGCATGTGGTGCCCAAGCGGCTGATGTTTTGGCCACCTGAGATACGCTTGAGACACATGTTGCAAATAGCAGCGGCGCAATCTGATGCACTCGTCTCAAAAAAGGCCCACACCAAAGAACTTTTGGAATAACGCGCACAGGCAGCGTCCAGCACATGTGCAGCTGTGTGGTGTGATGCAGTCGGTGTGCTGCCCTTAAGCTGGCCCCTGGAGGGCATCCTGCCTCATTGGAGATGTGCCTCCTCCTCTCTCCTATAAGGCACCCATGTGGAGTCAGTGACCTCATAATCCCCTCCCTCCTCATCACTGGAGCAAATCTGGCAGTATGCTGCAGCTGGGGGAACATGACTGCCAGATTGCTGTCCTTCTTGGGCACCCCCTCTCTCTGGGCTCACGTTACTGCCTTCCTCTAGCTGGGTATCATCATCAGTGTTTACAAAACGCTGGGCATCCTCATGGAGCATGTACCCAACACTGTGCTCAAACTGTTCGGGGGACTCCTCAGGAAGACATGGTGGGGCTAGGGAAGGAGTGACTGATGCCTTGAGATGGCTTGGTCATCCACTCTACCAAGTCTTTGGCATGTTGCAGCTCAACGCGTCCAGCTGCCGAAAAAAAGGACGAGCGTGTCCCATGGCCACGTGCTGATGAGGATGCACCGTGTCCACGACCAGCACTGTTGCCTCTAGACACAGAGCCTGCTTGCCCTCTTTTATTGCCTCATGACTGTCTGCCTCTCCTTGTTGGCCTTCCAGACATACTAATGGTTTGCAGGGAGATGTAGCTGCACAAAGCTGGGACATATATACTGATATACTGCAGCTAGCAGAAACTGCCTGCCTGTAGTATTATTATTATGAGAACACCAGCAATTGGGGTAGCTTCAGGTGTACACTGTGCAGATGGCACAATACACCCACTATATTTGCAACAGCTGCATACGGATAGGATGCGCAGAACACCAGCAGTTGGGGTAGCTTCAGGTGTACACTGTGCAGATGGCACAATACACCCACTGTATTTGCAACAGTTGCCTATGGATAGGATGCGCAGAACAACAGCAATTGGGGTAGCTTCAGGCGTGTAAACTGTGCAGATGGCACAATACACCCACTGTATTTGCAACAGCTGCCTATAGATAGGATGCACAGAACAACAGCAATTGGGGTAGCTTCAGGCGTGTACACTGTGCAGATGGCACAATACACCCACTGCATTTGCAACAGCTGCCTACCAATAGGATGCGCAGAACAGCAATTGGGGTAGCTTCAGGTGTGTACACTGTGCAGACGGCACAGTACGCCCACTGTATTTGCAACAGCTGCCTACGGATAGGATGTGCAGAACAACAGCAATTGGGGTAGCGTCAGGTGTACACTGTGCAGATGGCACAATACACCCACTGTATTTGCAACAGCTGACTACGGATAGGATGTGCAGAACAACAGCAATTGGGGTAGCTTCAAGTGTACACTGTGCAGATGGCACAATACACCCACTGTATTTGCAACAGCTTCAAAATTAAATGAAATCACACTGTCTCTCTGTGTATATCTCTTAAATAAAAACACACTGTCTCTCTGTGTATATCTCTTAAATGAAATCACACTGTCTCTCTGTCTATCTCTCTGGCCGCTGCAACACACTACACAAGTGCAAAGCCGCAGTGAATTATGGGCCGTGACACGCTACTCGAATTCGAGTGGCGAGAACAGACACTAACTTTCACGATTCACCGAGCGAGCGAACAGACGATGTTCGAGTCAAACATGGGTTCGACTCGAACACAAAGCTCATCCCTAGTTGCAAACTACAGTACCTTTTCACCTTTTTGCAGTATGCACTAGGATAAGTAGCTATAGGGAATAGGAGTGGTGACTCCAGTGCCTTATCTGTGCCCATCAGTGTGGTGTCACCAGTGCCTTATCTGTGGCCATCATTGTGGTGCCACCAGTGCCTTATCTATGCCCATCATTGCGGTGTCACCCACGCCTTATCTGTGCCCATCTTTGCGGTGTCACCAGTGCCTTATCTGTGACCATCATTGCGGTGTCACCAGTGCCTTACCTGTGCCCTTCAGTGCAGAGCAGGGATAGTTACAGACAGAGCGCATCTCGGGTGACAGGTCTGAATGGGAGAGCACCGCTTGTGGTACAGCCCTGCCTCCCTGCACCAGAATTGTGATAGACAGTGCAGAATGCACTGTTCTAATGTGCAGGGAGGCAAGGCTGTACGACAAGCGGTGTTTCCACATACAGATCTGTCAGCCTAAGATCTGCTCTGTCCTGATTATCTGTGACTCTCCCCTCACTGGAGAGAGAGAGGGTGGGATGGGCGGCAGGTGGGCGGTGGCCGCGGGGGGACGGGGGCAGAGTGCTAGCAGGGAGGAGGAGGGAGCAGAGGAGGAAGACACCACCTCTATGGGCAGCACAGAACGGGGGCTGAGGTTACTGGAGGGATAGCAGCCAGTGGTCTTGCAAACAGGAAATCACCAGGCAATAACGATTTTTCAGCAAGTTCAGCAGGTTATTGCAGAGGAACGACAGAGCTCAGAAGAACATGGCTGACATAGTTGGTGAAGGTAGGAGATCAGCAATGTGAACAAGGAAAAAAGGTTTTGCCCAGAGTTCTGTTTTAAGTCCATATTCAAAAGGTAGATTGGTCTGTAGGATTGTGGTTTGAGTGCCTCCTCTGAACTCTTAGGAATCATACCAATGTGCGCCTTTAGCCACCTCAAGTCCGAATACTTTCACCCCCTTCCAGTCCAGGCCAATTTTGTAGCTTTAAGCGCTATCACACTTTGAGTGATAATTAGTGAGGCATGCAACATTGTACCTATATTATATGACATTTAAAAAAAAAGAATTTAGACAGAAAGGACTTTATTTTTGTGGTATTTATTCACCACTGGGTTTTTTTATTGTTTGCTATATAAACAAAAAAGTCCTAAATATAAAATAAACACTTTTTTTTCTTAGTTTTTTTTTAATTTTGCAAATAAAAAATATTTCTTCATAGATTTAGGCCAAAATGTATTCTGCAATTTTTTTTGGCAAAAATAATCCAAAACAGTATATATTATTTGGTCTGTTTCAAAGTTACAGAGTCTATAAACTATGGAATATATAATTAACAATTAATCAGTCTTGGTGTACTGACTGCCTAAGTCATTTCTTGAGACCCTAAAATGCCAGGGCAGTACAAATACCTCCCAAATGACCCCTTTTAGGAAAGTTAATAGTCCCTTTCACACATGCAAACCATTTGTCCATTTTTCATCCATCCCTTGATGAATAAAAAACAGACATTAATGCATCTCTATGGAAAAGCGGATGTAAATAGATGATCATCCATTTACATCTGTTTACATCCACTTCCATCAACATCCATTTTTTGGAACAGATCAAAGCCCTATTTTTCTTCCATTACAAAAACGCATCTGACGAAAAATGTATGTAAATGGACAAATGGTCCTTGCAGGAAAAAATGACTCTGGGTGGTTAAAGAGGATGTCCACCCGATTTTTTTTTTTTTTTAAAAGTCAGCAGCTACAAATACTACAGCTGCTGACTTTTAATAAATGGACACTTACCTGTTCCAGGTTCCAGCGGTGTCGGCAGAATGTGACGAGCAAGCGCTCGTCTCTCGCTGCCCCCCCGCCATCCTCGGTCAGGGAATCAGGAAGTGAAGACGCAAGATCTTCACTGCCCGGTTCCCTACTGCGCATGCGCGAGTCACGCTGCGCTTCTCTATTGGTCCCCACTGTGTCCTGGCAACTGTGTTTCCCAAGACATAACGGGGCATTCTCGGATAGGGACGGACATCCTCGGATATGGGCGGGGATGCTAGTCCCGGAAGTGGGTGCAGATACCTGTATTATACAGGTATCTGCTCCCCCTCCCCCCTGAAAGGTGTCAATTGTGGCACCGGAGGGGGGGAGGAATCCGATAAGCGGAAGTTCCACTTTAGGGTGGAACTCCGCTTTAAGTACTCTAGCTGGAGGATGTAAAAAACTGATGTAAAAGCAGATGAAAAAGGAATGAAAAACTGATGACAAACTGATGAAAAACTTATGTAAACTTCATGTGTTTTTTTTTTTTTTTTTTAAACGTGACTGTACTGATGAAACGAATGGTCCGCATGTGTAAATGGGCCTAAGGGGCACAGTGAGTTTTGAAATTGTCATTTTTTGTCACAGTTTTTAGAAAAATTAGGAAATGAAATATTATTATTTTTTTTTTTTTTTAAGTTTTTCTAATTTTAACAAGTTATGTCTCACACACTGCATGCTGTAGGTATAGTTACATAGTTACATAGTTATTAAGATTGAATAAAGACACCAGTCCATCCAGTTCAACCTGAGTGAGTATCCACAATTGTCCCTATCCCTGTGCATTGGTCCCTACTCTCAAGGAGCCCACAATCCAAGGTCCCCATTCATATACTAGGGCCAATTTCTGGACAGAAGCCAATTAAGCTACATGTTAACCTGCATGTCTTTGGAGTGTTGGAGGAAACCGGAGTACCTGGAGGAAACCCACACAGGCACAGGGAGAACATGCAAATTCCAGGCAGGTAGTGTCGTGGTTGGGATTTGAACCAGCGACCCTTCTTACTGCTAGGTGAGAGTGCTAACACCTACACCACTGTGCCACCCAATTAAACTTGTGTTTACACCACTGTGCCGCCCAAGTATACTTGCAATTACACCCCAAAACACATTCTACTATGCCTCCTGAGTATTGGGATATCACATGTGACTTTTTCACAACCTGGATTTATAGAAGGGTTTAAAATCCATCTTCAGGCATTCCAGGGAATAAAATAACATTATGCATAAGTTACTTATCACGTTTTCGGAGGCCCTGGAGCCCCAGGACAGTGGAAACACCAACAAGATGACCCCAACAATTTGAAAGCAAACACTCCAAGGTATTTTCTTAAAGACACAATGAGTCTTTTGAAAATGTTATTTTTTGCCACAAGTTTTTGGAAAATGTAGGAAAGAAAATGAAATTGCATTTTTTTACACAAAGTTGACAATAAGATATTTCTAACACACAGCATGGATATACTTAGAAATACACCCCAATAAATACTACTCCTAAATATGGCGATACCACAGCCTAGGCACACAAAGGGGTCCAAAATCCTTCAGGCTTTCTAGGGGCATAAATTACTCATCTAATTTCCTGAATACCTATCATTTTGGAGGCCCTGGAGCACCAGGACATTAGAAACACTCACAAAATTACCACATTTTGGAGAGTAAACACCCCAAGGTATTTATAAGGGGCATTGGGGGGCCTTTGAAGTGTTTTTTTGCCACAAAATTTCGGAAAATGTTGAAAGAAAATGTTAAAAAAAATTTTACGTAAAATTTTTAATTTTAACCAAATGACCTGCGGACAATTTACCCCCCCCCCCCCCCTCATGACCAGGCCATTTTTTGTGATGCTGCAGTTTGTTTTTTTGTGCTATAAACAAAACAAGACCGACAATTAAAAAAAAAAGATACTCTTTACTTTCTGATATAAAACATATCCAATAAAAGCATTTACATTTTCTTCATACATTTAGGCCAGTATATATTCTGCTACATATTTTTGGTAAAAAAATCCCAATAAGTGTATATTGATTGTTTTTTGCGCAAAAGTTATAGCGTCTACAAACTATGCAATATATACTATGGAAATCCTTTTTTTTTACTAGTAACGACGGCAATCAGCGACTGCGACACTTTGTAAAATAATATGCACTGTCACTGTACTAATGACACTGGCTGGGAAGGGGTTAAAAATCCAGGGAAATCAAAGGGTTAAATGTGTGCCTAACCAGTGTTTATGTGTACTATGTGTGTGCTGATTTTACTAAAGGATGTAAAGGATTAAAAGTAAAGTATATAATTATTCCTGTGCTACCATAAAAGGAGGATAATGGAACTGCTGCAAGCACCGAATAAGGGTCAAACCATACCAAAAAATAAATAGAATCAAAGAGAGGTTGTGCTGCTCTGTTCCCAACAAAGTAAAAAATTGTCACTGCTAAAGGTAGCAGTACATAGGTAATTTTAATGGGAATAAATCAACAATGTAAATAATATATAATAATCATAATCATAAAATTCTAACAATTGATGTCAGAACAGTTCAAAGTGCATGAATGAATTGCTAATACCACTGTGAAAGAACTGTTCAATACTGCATATTGAACAGTTCTTTCACAGTGGTATTAGCAATTCATTCATGCACTTTGCACTTTGCACTGTTCTGACATCAATTGTTTGAATTTTATTATTATTATTTACATAGTTGATTTATTCCCATTGAAATTACCTATGTACTGCTACCTTTAGCAGTGACATTTTTTTACTTTGTTGGGAACAGCGCAGCAACACCTCTCTTTGATTCTATGTGAAGGATTTTATTCCCTGTTTGCGGGGCAAGAAAATCCATTGAATGCTGCTGACAGGATGGAGCTATGCCTTGTTTATATAGGCAGAGCTCCATCCTGTGTCTCTCCTCACTGTTAGGCAGATGCCGGCAGACATCTATTGGCCAGCACTCACTGATCGGCATCTGCTGTGACTAATCACTTCCCCCTAGGCAGAAGTGCAGAGTCAAGTATATACAGTATCTCACAAATGTGAGTACACCCCTTACATTTTTGTAAATATGTTATTATATCTTTTCATGTGACAACTCTGAAGAAATGACTTTGCTGTCCCCTCAAAATAACTCAACACAAGCCATTAATGTCTAAACCGCTGGCAACAAAAGTAAGAACACCCCTAAGTAAAAATGTCCAAATTGAGCCCAATTAGATATTTTCTCTCCCTGGTGTCATGTGACTCATTAGTGTAACAAGGTCTCAGGTGTGAATGGGGAGCAGTTGTGTTAAATTTGGTGGTCACTGTTAGGCCGCGTACACACGAAGGGACAATCCCGCGGGATTATCCTCTGGACTGAAGTCCAGAGGATAATCCCCTCGTGTGTGGACGCCGGCGGACTTTTTGGCGCCAAAGTACGGCGGACTAAAGTTTCAGGTTTTGTTCTCAAATTATCCGCTGGACTTGGAAGTCCAGCGGACAATCCCGCCGTTAGTGGGCAAGTCCGCGGGACTTTTGAAATGAACGGACTTGCCGCTCATCGGCAAGTCCGTTCATTTAGCACGTGACTTCAGGTTACGTAGCTAGCGTAGGCAGTTACTGCCGCCGCGCTAGCTCCGTGACCTGGCATGGATTTAAAGGGAATCCCCACGCCGAAAAAACGGCGTGAGGGTTCCCCCCAAATCCATGTCAGACCCTCATCCGAGCACGCAGCCTGGCAGGCCAGGAAAGGGGTGGGGACGAACGAGCGCCCCCCCCCCTCCTGAGCCGTACCAGGCCGCGTGCCCTCAACATGGGGGGTGCCCTGGGGAAAGGGGGGCCGTGCGGCCCCCCCACCCCAAAGCACCTTGTCCCCATGTTGATGAGGACAAGGGCCTCTTCCCGACAACCCTGGCCGTTGGTTGTCGGGGTCTGCGGGCGGGGGCTTATCGGAATCTGGGAACCCCCTTTAATAAGGGGGCCCCCAGATACCGGCCCCCCACCCTATGTGAATGAATATGGGGTACGATGTACCCCTACCCATTCACCTAAGGTGTAAAATGTAAAGTAAAAAAAAACACCCACACTTTTGAAAAAATAGTTTATTGCACTGCTCCGGGGGTCTTCTTCCGTCTTGGGGGTCTTCTCGCCGGACTCCCCCGCCATTTACCAAGCTCTTTTACCGAGCGGGGGAAGTCCGGCTACCTTCTTCGTCGTCGCCGCCGTCTGGGGGTCTCGATCCGCCTTCGGGGGTCTTCTTCCGTCTTGGGGGTCTTCTCGCCGGACTCCTCCCCTCTCTTCTGCTCTTTTACCTAGCTCTTTCACGAGGGGAGGTGTCCGGCTACCTTCTTCGTCATCGCCGCCGTCGTCTGGGGGTCTCGATCCGCCTTCGGGGGTCTTCCGGGGGTCTCTTCTGTTCTTGCGGCGGTCGTCGTCTTCCGCGCCGCCGGCGCCTTGTCCTTCTTCTTGTTCTTCTTGTTCTTCTTCTTCTTCCGATGTTGACCCGACGCTCTCTCTGCCCGGAATGCCTGTGCCGCTCTGAGCTCGGACTTATATAGGGACATGGGCGACAGGGTCACATGTTCATGTCACATGGTGACCCCGCCCCCTTGCGATGTCACAGTCCCAGCATCCTCCGGGACTGTGACAACACAAGGGGGCGGGGTCACCATGTGACATGAACATGTGACCCTGTCGCCCATGTCCCTATATAAGTCCGAGCTCAGAGCGGCACAGGCATTCCGGGCAGAGAGAGCGTCGGGTCAACATCGGAAGAAGAAGAAGAACAAGAAGAACAAGAAGGACAAGAAGAAGGACAAGGCGCCGGCGGCGCGGAAGACGACGACCGCCGCAAGAACAGAAGAGACCCCCGGAAGACCCCCGAAGGCGGATCGAGACCCCCAGACGACGGCGGCGACGACGAAGAAGGTAGCCGGACACCTCCCCTCGTGAAAGAGCTAGGTAAAAGAGCAGAAGAGAGGGGAGGAGTCCGGCGAGAAGACCCCCAAGACGGAAGAAGACCCCCGAAGGCGGATCGAGACCCCCAGACGGCGGCGACGACGAAGAAGGTAGCCGGACTTCCCCCGCTCGGTAAAAGAGCTTGGTAAATGGCGGGGGAGTCCGGCGAGAAGACCCCCAAGACGGAAGAAGACCCCCGGAGCAGTGCAATAAACTATATTTTCAAAAGTGTGGGTGTTTTTTTTACTTTACATTTTACACCTGGGTAGGGGTACATCGTACCCCATATTCATTCACATAGGGTGGGGGGCCGGTATCTGGGGGCCCCCTTATTAAAGGGGGTTCCCAGATTCCGATAAGCCCCCGCCCGCAGACCCCGACAACCAACGGCCAGGGTTGTCGGGAAGAGGCCCTTGTCCTCATCAACATGGGGACAAGGTGCTTTGGGGTGGGGGGGCCGCACGGCCCCCCTTTCCCCAGGGCACCCCCCATGTTGAGGGCACGCGGCCTGGTACGGCTCAGGAGGGGGGGGGCTCATGAAAAAGAACTCTGAGGATCTGAAAAAAAGATATGTTGCTCTACATAAAGATGGCATAGGCTATAAGAAAATTGCCAAGACCCTGAAACTGAGCTGCAGCACGGTGGCAAAGACCATACAGCGGTTTAACAGGACAGGTTCCACTCAGAACATGCCTTGTCGCGGTCGACCAAAGAAGTTGAGTGCATGTGTGCAGCGCCATATCCAGAGGTTGTCTATGGTAAATAGACATATGAGTGCTGCCAGCATTGCTGCAGAGGTTGAAGGGGTGGGGGGTCAGCCTGTCAGTGCTCAGACCATACGCTGCACACTGCATCAAATTGGTCTGCATGGCTGTCATCCCAGAAGGCAGCCTCTTCTAAAAATGATACACAAGAAAGCCTGCAAACAGTTTGCTGAAGACAAGCAGGCTAAGGACATGGACTGATGGAACCATGGCCTGTGGCCTGATGAAACCAAGATAAGCGTATTTGGTTCAGATGGTGTCCAGCGTGTGTGGCGGCAACCAGGTTTAGAGTACAAAGACAAGTGTGTCTTGCCTACAGTCAAGCATGGTGGTGGGAGTGTCATGATCTAGGGCTGAATGAGTTCTGCCGGCAGTGGGGAGCTACAGTTCATTGAGGGAGTCATGAATGCCAACATGTACTGTGACATACTAAAGCAGAGCATGATCCCCTCCCTTTGGAGACTGGACCGCAGGGCAGTATTCCAACATGATAATGACCCAAACACACCTCCAAGATGACCACTGCCTTGCTAAAGAAGCTGAGGGTAAAGGTGATGGACTGGACAAGCATCTCTCTAGACACCTAAACCGTATTGAGCATCTGTGGGGCATCCTCAAACGGAAGGTGGTGAAGTGCAAGGTCTCTAACATCAACCAGCTCCATGATGTCATCATGGAGGCGTAGAAGAGGACTCCAGTGGAAACCTGTGAAGCTCTGGTGAACTCTATGCCAAAGAGGGTTAAGGCAGTGCTGGAAAAAAATGGAGGCCACAAAAAATATTGACACTTTGGGCCCAATTTGGACATTTTCACTTAGGGGTGTACTCACTTTTGTTGCCAGCGGTTTAGAAATTAATGGCTGTGTGTTGAGGTATTTTAAGGGTACAGCAAATATACACTGTTATACAAGCTGTACACTCACTACCTTACATTGTAGCAAAGTGTCATTTCTTCAGTGTTGTCACATGAAAAGATATAATAAAATATTTACAAAAATGTGAGGGGTGTACTCACTTTTGTGAGATACTGTATGTATGATTCTGCACAGAATGGCCTCCCTGTAGCAGTAAATCTGCTATGGGGCAGTCGGGAAGTGGTTAATAAGATATTTCTTACACATAGCATGGCATACTTAAAATTACACCCCAAAACACATTCTGCTACTCCTTAAAGTGGAAGTAAACCCCCCTATCGTTTTCAGCCAAGGAAGCTGCCATCTTTGCCTCTGTTTTTATCTTCAACTGCCACAGTGCTGCACATGTCTTCCGTTATGACACCAGCCATTGGATGGTTTGACTGTTTGGTTGAGAGCACAGCCAGTGTGCAGTTAGCATTCACGGCATGCCTTTTTTTTTTTAGACTGTTAAATCGATGGGTTTACTTCCACTTTAAGTAAGGGGTAACACATGTGTGAGACTTTTTCACAGCCTAGCCACGCAGAGGGTCCCGACATCCAAGTAGCACCATAACCTCTTCTAGTCCAAGCCAATTCTGACATTCTTCTGCTGTATAAAACATATTTTTTTGCTAGAAAGCTACCTAGAACCCCCAAACATTATATCTTTTTTTAAGCAGAGGCCCTAGAGAATGAAATGGCAGTTGTTGCATATTTTTATGTCACATGGCTGTGCAATGGTTTTGCAAATAAATTTTTTGGAAAAAAATACACTTTAGCAAATTTCAATGCACAAAAACACAGAATAATACCCAATATTTTGGTAAAATATAAAATATGGTATTATGCCAAGTAAATAGATACCAAACGCGTTAAGCTTTAAAATTGCATCTACCCGTGGAATGGTGCCAAACTACAGTACCTAAAAATCCTCATAGGCAACAATCTAAAAGCCTTTACAGGTTACCAGTTTAGGGTTACACAAGAGGTATGGAGCTTTAATTATTGCTCTCAGTCTGACATTGGCAGCTATACCTCACATGTGTGGTGTGATCTCTGTTTACATATGCGAGCGGGACCAGCACACACGTTTGCATTTGTGCATGAGCAAGGCCGAACAGGGCCCTTTAAATTATTTTTTTTATTATTTATTTTATTTAAAAAAAAAAACATTTTTACACTGTCTCTTTAATTTATTTTATCAACGTTATTGCTATCACAAGGGGTGAACAACTTCCCTTGTGACAGCATGGGCCATGACAGGTCCTCTTTATGGAGAGATCCAGGATCTATCTCTCCTCTCACCTCCAATGCAGCAGACCAGACACAGATCGGTCTGATCGGCTGCTTCCCTGGCCGGTAATGGCCAGGTAAACAAAGAACCAAACCGAGAAGTGACGAACACAGTGGGTGGAACAACATCAGTTCCTCTCACTTATGTGCTTGGAGCCAGATGCCACAGGTCACATCTTTACCGCGCTCCCTGAGAGCCCAGTAAAGGCAGCAGTGGGAGGGTGTGCCATCCCACCACCTGTAAAGAGACACTCTGATTACTTTTACCGGATTCAGGAATCACCAGTAACGGCATGTCACTGGAAAGGAGGGGGTTAAGGTGTTCTGGGTGGAATAAATTACATATCTACAGTAATTTCCTGACTATCTTTCACCTTTTTGGAGGCCATGGAGAACCAAGACAGTGGAAACAATTGGAGATACTGGCTCTGACAGTGGTACTGATATGGCGGTGATCAGGACCCTGGTATGGCACTGATGTTTACTTTCAGTTTTTCTTGTTTACCTTGGGATTGCTGCGATTGGACACAGCAATCACATGTACAAGCCTATGTAATCACCTGGACACAGCTGTTACAGAGTTACGTAGTGGATTTAATAGATATTTTAGAACCAGTTGGAGCCTGTTGCTTTCAAAGATGGCAGGGATTTTGGTAACTTCCATTTCAGATATGTCTGCATTTTGGAAATCTCAGGCAGACTCCAATAGTGGGGAAAGTCGTAAGTCTAAAAAGAAAAGGTCAGCTTTCTCCGTGATAAAAGGGGCAGTTTTGCCATACAGTGATGAGCAAATCTGAAGAAAGGAAGTAATCTAATGCGGCGTACACATGCTCGGACTTTCTGGCGGGATTGTCCGCCGGACCTAGTCCAGCGGACAAACCGCCGGACTTTCCAGTGGAGCTCCGCCGGACTTTACGAACGTGTGGACTTGCCCACACACGCCTGGACTTTTCCGGCGGACAATCCGCGGGAAAAAGTTTGCGGGAATTTTGAAATGAACGGACTTGCCCCAAACACGGAGGAAAGTCCGTTCATTTAGAACGTAACTGCAGGTAGACGGGACTAGCGAAGGCAGTGAATGCCGCCGCGCTAGCCCCGTCACCTGGCATGGATTTAAAGGGAATCCCTACGCCAAAAAAACGGCGTGGGGTCCCCCCCAAATCCATCTCAGACCCTTATCCAAGCACGCAGCCCGGCCGGCCAGGAAAGGGGGTGGGGACGAGCGAGCGCCCCCCCTCCTGAGCCGTACCAGGCCGCGTGCCCTCAACATGGGGGGTGCCCTGGGGAAAGGGGGGCTTATCGGGGTCTACGGGCGGGGGGCTTATTGGAATCCGGGAGCCCCCTTTAATAAGGGGGCCCCCAGATCCCGGCCCCCCACCCTATGTGAATGAGTATGGGGAGCCCAGCTTTCTTCTTCGTTGCCGCCGCCGTCGTCGTCTGGGAGTCTCGTTCCACCTTCGGGGGTCTTCCGGGGTCTCTTCTGTTCTTGCCGCTGTCGCCGTCTTCTTCTTTCTCTTCCTCTTCTTCTTCTTCTTCTTCTTCTTCCGATGTTGACTCGTCGATGTCTCTGGCCGGAATGGCAGAGACGCGCGGTGTTGTGACTTATATAGGGACAAGGGGGCGGGGGTCACATGATCATGTCACATGGTGACCCCGCCCCCCTATGATGTCACAGTCCCGGAGGATGCATGTGACCCCGCTTCATTGTCCCTATATAAGTCACAACACAGCGCGTCTCTGCCATTCCGGCCAGAGAGAGCGACGAGTCAACATCGGAAGGAGAAGAAGAAGAAGAGGAAGAAGACGGCGCAGAAAGCAGGGACAGCAGCAAGAGACACCGGAAGACTCCCGAAGACCCCGAAGGCGGAACGAGACCCCCAGATGACAGCGGCGAAGACGAAGAAGAAAGCTGGGCTCCCCCGCTCGTGAAAGAGCTAGGTAAAAGAGCAGAAGAGAGCAGAGGAGTCCGGCGAGAAGACCCCCCAAGACAGAAGAAGACCCCCGGAGCAGTGCAATTAAATATTTTAAAAAAATTGGTGTTTTTTTTTTATTGACACTTTTACACCTTAGGTGAATGGGTAGGGGTACATCGTACCCCATACTCATTCGCATAGGGTGGGGGCCGGGATCTGGGGGCCCCCTTATTAAAGGGGGCTCCCGGATTCTGATAAGCCCCCCGCCCGCAGACCCCGACAACCAACGGCCAGGGTTGTCGAGAAGAGGCCCTTGTCCTCATCAACATGGGGACAAGGTGTTTTGGGGTGGGGGGCTGCACGGCCCCCCTTTCCCCAGGGCACCCCCCATGTTGAGGGCACGCGGCCTGGTACGGCTCAGGAGGGGGGGCGCTCGCTCGTCCACACCCCTTTCCTGGCCAGCCGGGCTGCGTGCTCGGATAAGGGTCTGAGATGGATTTGGGGGGGACCCCCACGCCTTTTTTTTGGCGTAGGGATTCCCTTTAAATCCATACCTGGTGACGGGGCTAGCGCGGCGGCATTCACTGCCTTCGCTAGTCCCGTCTACCTGCAGTCACGTTCTAAATGAACAGACTTTCTGATCTTGTGTTGGCAAGTCCGTTCATTTCCAAAAGTCCCACGGACTAGCACACAGACCGCGGGATTGTCCGCCGGACTCGCGAGTCCAGCGGACAATTTTAAGTCTGGACTTAAAACTTAGTCCGCCGGACTTTTGGCGGGAAAGTCCGCTCATGTGTATGCCGCATTACATGTAAGATTCCCACTATGAGTTATTAATTGATTCAGTTTACAGGACTTTTCTGTGGAATTAAGTTTTCACAATTTTCGCGCATTAATAATACTTACCGTATGTTTGGACTAGTGCACTGCTCATTCTAAACTGGTGTTATTTGTCTGTGAAACTCACCTCAGTATGGATTCAAAGTACCAATTAAAGTTCATGCAGGTCAGGGATGGTTCTTTAAAGCCAAACTCCAGCCAATTTTTTTATTATTTAGTTCTGGACACAGTGGGGAAGGGTTATTGTTTCTGTCAGCATGCCAATTGAGGATATGTTTCCTTATTTCCTATAACTGTGACACCTGTACAACAAGTGTGGGATTGGTCATCACATGAACTAGAAGGTACAGACAGCATTAAAAACATTGTCAGAAGTTGTACCCTTCCTGGTGAATTTTACATCACTTCCTGTCTGACAATCAGGACAAATTACATATGGCTGTGATACAGTTCCAATTAACTAGTTTACCACTGAGTAAGAAGTCCCCCTATAATAGTAACAGTACACAATTTGTATCAGCACTACACATGCTATACATTTAACACCCATACAGTTTGAACTACGTTAATCCCACCTAATTATATGCATTTTATAAAGAATTTAGAAACCTGAACTATTTATTTCAGTCATGAAAATGTAGGACATTTTTTTTCTCTGTATAAAAAAACTGTAGAGTATGTAGACTTCTCTGCTGGATTGCGGAAACATCATTTAAATTGTTCTGTCACACATGGAAAAAGATCTTTGTTTTTTCTGTGGGTGGGAGGTGATGAAATGTTACTGTCATGGGAGGAGGACACTGCTGTGTGTAGCTGTCTTAGAATGGTGCACCCCACCCAGTCAGTAACATATCTATCTGCAATCATTGCTCACCAGTGACGTTGAACAATGTGTTTAGATTTAGAAACACAAGTACTACAGATTTAAAAAAAACTTTTATTCCATGACCACTGCAGATGGCATTCAAGAGACAGTGTATTTAGTGCACAAAATATTTTAAATGCTACAATTTCATTTTAGATCAGTTAAAATAGAAAAGAACTTATTGTATACGGAAAAAAAAAAAACATTTTATGTTATTAAATGTGATGTTGTATCATCTCTAAAGTAGAAATCACACTTGTTGAAATTTCTTTAATACCAGCACATAAACACAGAAACTTGAAGACGATTTTCTTATACACTAGATTCTTAAAGAAGAAACATTTGTAAAGCATTTGCTTCACAAAACTACAAACAGAAATTTATTTTGGAATAAAGAATTTTTCTATATAGACATGAATTGGAATTGAAGTACATTTTTTGTTTTTGGCTGTGGGGTCAAAAGTAGAGAAATCATTCTGTGGTGGGTTTTCAAATACTGTACGTTACCCCGTCTTAATGCACATTTTTTAGATTAAGAAATAATTCAGGTAAATGTATGTATTACTTAGAGGGGTGGTTGAGCTATAGAGGTAGAGGCTTTAGTTCAAAGTTTCAACTAGAGTTTTTTCTTACTGTACTCTTGTTGGACCACTCACATAAAGTGGTTGTTAAGGCTGAATGTTTTTTATCTTAATACATTCTCTGCTTTAGGGTAAAAAAAAACACACCTCTGTGCAACTCCCTCCCAGACATTGGCTCCCGCTGCTTTTATTCACAGCCAGTGAGAAGAGAGCAGGGTCTATGGACACACAGAACCAGCTTGGGGGTGAGCCTGCACGAGTAAGACACCAGTATTTATATTATGATTGTTAATACAGTAAAACTTTGTAACTGTCACATATTCACTATGATCACAAACAGACAAGTTGCTGCCTTTTCCAGCTCAGTAATATATTTATGAATAACACCAGGAATTGTGGATGCTTGTAGTTAACAGGCATGGTTGACCTGTTTTCTGTAGGTCTGAAAGGAAGCTCCTACATACATATTGTGAAGAGAAGCATAGATCAAATATCATAGCTTGGCTTAACATAAATTACTGTCCTGATGACAAAAGAAATCCTATGAATAAGAAAGCAACAAAGGAATATATGAATGCAAGCGGTACTTGATTGCTTTATCTTAGGCAAAAAAGGCTATGGCTATAGGATATATCTAGAGAAATTGGATAACCAAGATTTATGTGACACCCAACATTACACAAATCATACTCCATTACAATCATTACACGAATCATAAATAGTCCAATTTGCTGTCACGGTAGCTAAATATTATTTATAGCCATATACCATGCAACAGTTGAAAATGACACACGTGAAGTAACTTGCAAGTATAGCAGATCCCCAAATTATACATATTTGGGGATTTCTGGCTATATTTGTCCAGTACTGGTTTTCAAACATGCATAACATTTCTCACGCATGTAACTGGTTTCACTTAATGTATCAATAATTAATACAACACACCCTGTTAGACAGAACTCTAGAAGCTATAAAAAGGCAGGCAGAGAGCAAAGGGCCGGTCACCAGTATTGCCTGTGGTCCCTCTGCAGCTAATTCTTTCTCATTACTGACTTATCATGCCATTTTCTGCTCTGTGTGGAGGTGACCAGCTTTATAGAGGCATGCCTTTGATACTTGTCAAACCCTTGTGAAGAAGTACAGCAAGGGGCAATGTATCAACATCACCTAATCTCACCTCAAATAGCCTTAGAGTAGCATAGGCAGCAGTGCCTTAGATGTCATACTGCAGATGACTCCTGTGCAGACTACAGAATGAGGCTGTATGCACAGGAGTGCCTAGGCATCACCACTCATCGGGAAGTGTGGCGCTCTATTTCAGAAAACTAAAGGTACATTTTTCGGGGTACTGCTTATGCAAAAGTAACATGTCTTTAAATTTTGAGTTAAAGTGATACTAAACATGCACTGTTTATTTTACACTTTCCCTTCTATTTCTGTATGTGGACAATGGCACTGTAATTATTTTAATAAAAAAAAAAAACATCTGAGTACCTTTTTTCTAATCAATATACAGTCACATGACCCAGATCTTTATCAACCTGTCTGTAGGGAAACATAAGCAGAGGGAGCTTCTAGTCCTCTGCTACTGGTCACATGCTCAAAATAAAATAAAAACTGCCGTTGGAATACAGTAAAAATAAATAAATATTATTAAAAAACTGTTTTAAATTGGAATACAAATATACAGTAAATTTAAAATCAAATCTTTATTATTTTGTGGAAAAAACATGATGTGGGCAGATTTCTGCGGATTTCTGCCAGTCACAGGCTGTGTCACACCCCTCCAGCTTGTTTCTTAGAATTATGCTGCGTACACACGACTGGACATTCCGACAACAAAATCCTGGGATTTTTTTCTGACGGATGTTGGCTTAAGCTTGTCTTGCATACACACAGTCGCACAAATGTTGTCGGAAATTCCGATCGTCAAGAACGCGCTGACGTACAACACGTACGATGGCACTATAAAGAGGAAGTTCAATAGCCAGTGCGCCACCCTTTGGGCTCCTTCTGCTAATCTCGTGTTAGTAGAAGTTTGGTGAGAGACGATTTGTGCTTTTCAGCCTGCTGCTTTTCAGATCGTTACTGCTCTTCAGTCTGTGCTTGTGGGTTCGTATCTGGTTTTCAGTGCGTACTATTAATAGTACGTATTCGATTTTACAGTGCGTTCTTGTCCGCTCGTTTCTGATTTTCAGTGCGTTCTGTTAGTTCATTCTGACTAGCCGACTGTTTTGAAGCCATGTTGCGGGTACATACTCGTCGTAGAGTTCGTGCTGTGCAGGGGCTTGGTGTTGTGGTTTTACTTTGACCCAAGTCCAGTCCATGAACAGAGCGAGGAGGAGTTCATGGACCAAAAATTGTTTGCTCCAGTGTGACCAATTCTTTCTTATGCCTTTGTTGCGGGAGATCTGTGAGAATAATCCTGATAATTTCAGGAATTATCTCCGGATGACGGACCCCATTTTTCATCGTCTGTTGACTTTGCTGTCCACTTATATTTTGAAGCAGGACACCTGCATGCGGCAAGCCATCACTACCGAGCAGAGGCTCGTCGCCACCTTGTGGTACTTGGCGATGGGGAGAAGTCTGCGGGACCTCAAGTTCACGACAGGCATCTCCCCCCAGGCTCTAGGGATCATTATTCCAGAGTCCTGTTCTGCCATAATTCAGGTCCTGCAGAAGGACTATATTAGGGTAAGTTTTATCCTTTAACATTACATTATATGTATTTATTTATAGAAAAAACATGCAAGGAAAATGCATTGAAGGGATGCCCCCTTGGACTTTAAAGGGCAGGCAAGAGTGAATAGAGAGTAATTATTTATAAAAAGGCACAAAGGTGCCAACTATATTAATATGCAAAAGTAAAGTAGAAAAGTTTGAACTAAACAAAATTCACTTATATAGTACAAATAGTACACCAATGAATAAACATCATAAAATATACAATATATATCACCCAAAGCTAGTATTTCAAAGTGCTACTCAGATTGAGTTGAGCTCAGTTTGAAATTTACAGCATTTATCCTGTCATGTTTCAGAAAATCGCTTTGGAATGTATTTTTCCTTCTTCAGGGGAGATTTATAGTTGGGTATATTATTGTCTTATCTGTAACACAAATATATATATATATATATATATATATATAACAATATAGACCTAGTGTTATAACAGAAACGTTAAAATGTAATTTAGAGCCTATTATATCATATTATAAAGTAACAGTATAGAGAGTACTTACATATTTTTGACTCATTGGGGGATGAGAGGATAAAAACAGGAAAAAAAATACATGCTGGCTGCATGAGTCCACACATACAGGACATGGAAATTGTCCGTGTATCCATAGCTATTTATTGAGACGCATTCACAAGGGATGTCTGATTTCACAGCGGCGATCAAACCTTGCCACTGTAGGAACAATTATAACAGGAGGGCGGTTAGATCAACCTTCTCTTGTTAAGGAATAATGAAGAAAAAAAAAAAAAATTGCAGCAGACACATGAACAAAAAGCCATGTCTGTCTGTGTAATGCCTGATAGATCAATGCTGTTTACCTCAGGTTTAGGGGAGAGTATGCAGCTGACATCGAGGCAGCGGCCAGAAGACAGACACAAGCCAGCCAAGTGTCAGCATATATGTACCTGATCTGATTGGCATAAGCCAATCAGGTAGTTCACTCCGTCTGATCAGCTGCATGGATTGCAGCTGATCGCGGAGGTCAGAGCGTCTCTCTGACCAGGGGCGCGTGGCATGGCCATGCCCATAAGGGCGTGATGATGTCAATCATCTCTGCGTCACCAGCGGGGGGAACGCTCACCGCTCGTCATGGAAACAATGGCAGGGACGTGGATAAGCTCCTCCTGGCGCAATGGGACTAGGGCATAGACAAGGGTATGCTGCTGCTGTTCCTGATCTCTCTGAGTCTTGGACCGGATTGTGCTCCCTATTAAATGGACTCCTCAGTATCCCAATTTTGCCTGTCAAATAGTTGATATGTGCCCTGGGGTACAAAGGCTTCGCTAATTTCACCAGTTTATCCAGCGTTGCCTTCCTCTTTATTTTGTTATGACCCCTAATAAATGTATATTTTTTTCCTTAAATCATTGGCTATGTGTTATAATTAAAAAAGGACAGTTTGTTTGTGAGTAGGCTGGTACATTTCAAAAATACAATGTCAAATTATCAAGGGACACCAACACCAACCAATCTCCTTGAGGTTAAAAAATACAAGATAATAATGGTGTGGTAACTTGACACACAAAACGAAAAAAAATATTATGGAGATCACTAGAAAAAAAAAAACAGGAGATCTTGATTTCCAAAAAAAAAAAAAAAAGGAGATTACTATAAACAAAAATTAAAAACATTATTCTGGAGATCTGGCAAAAAAAATAAAATAAAATTTTATGAGATCACAATAAATAAGAAAGAAATCAGTTTATCAGCTGAAAAACAACTTCATTATTCTAGCATTCTAAAGAAGAAGAGAATGCGCTGCATTGAAAGATTTCAAAATTTGCAGCATGACAAATGTGCTATCTCCATTATGAATGCTAGTTTTACCAGACCGAACGCTTCCGTCTCATACTTGATTCAGAGAATGCGTGGAATTTTGTGCGTCGGAATTGTGTACACACGCTCAGAATTTCTGACAATGAATTTTGTTGTCAGAAAATTTGAGAACCAGCTCTCAAATTCTTGTTGTCGGAAATTCCGACCAAAAATGTCCGATGGAACCTACACACGGTCGGAATTTCCGACAACAAGCTCCCATCGAACATTTGTGCTCCCATCGAACAATCCGATCGTGTGTACATAAGAGGGAGGTGAAGCCTCCATTGATCTACATGTAATATCACACCCTCATTGTGTTTAGCTGGCTAGTGGGCATGAAGGAGCAAGTGGGTTGTCATTTACCACTGTGTATACACCTGCATGTGTGACATTATAGTCACATGGATTGCTCAGATGTGATAGGAAGGAAACGCTCAGCATAGAAAGTCACTGAATTGGGGACACAAACAGTTGGTGGAGATAGAGAGAAGCAGGATCAACCAGGTTGTTTGCTGAATATAGAAAACAAACATGAACAGCATGCCATACAGAATTTATTGATATTTTTTATGATGTGGGTTTAGTGACACTTTAAAATCCACTTTAAGGCAAAAAAAAGTATTAATCCAGAGCAGCGTAAATAGCCTTGGCATATTAAATATTATGTGGCTGCTATTGGTCCCTGCACTATGCGCCTCAACTTTTGAACTACTTATATGAGTCATAAACACAGTGTATGCCATATAATTATGGTACATATAGTCTAAAGCTCAGGGTGGATGGAAAAGGATGAATCATTAAAATATATGCACATATATTACAACTGAAAAACATTTTTTCATTTTTTTTTTTTTTTACCTCTTCATGTACCTTGGTTTGCAAAATGAAAGCAAACATTTCAGGCAGCTATATGCTCAGAGGAGTTTATGCAAAAGGAAGAATTTAGGCTTGCAATCTCCTATAATTAGGCAAGAAATAGATTAGGGGTTGAGGTAGTGTGCACATGAATGAAAGCAGCAATAAGCTTGCTCGGGTTTCAGTCCTAGTTTTTCACTTTGTAAAGTTTTGAACTTTGCACACTGCAATTTAATACTGGTGAAACCAACCTTCAAATTAAGCATTATTGACTTCTTTGTTAAAGTCAACATACCATTAAATGTTTAGAAGGAAAATAGATGTGACCGCTTCATGCTTGTAACATATATATAGTCACTGGTGTAGCAGGTGCATGCCGAATAGGAGGTCATCCAGGCTCTGTGTGAAGATTCAAAAGATTCAAAAGAAGAAGAACAAAAGCAAATGACTGAACTCCGATGATGTCAGGTTTTTTTATTCAACTTTATTAAACTGTACAAAGCACACCATATTCCTGCCTTGGACTGTCCCACTCTGACCAGTTTCACACTTATGCAGGCTTAATTGAAGAGATGGTAGAGATGGGGGGAGTGGGGAGATGGTGTATTTGTATAATATACCATCTAAATATAATCACGTCCTAAAAAGTATACATACTTCACAGGTCTTGAAGGAATACATACTACAAATACAAGACTTGCTTGTTAGCACTGATTTTTACCAGAAATAATTTTTAACATCCACATGAAAAAAATTCCACATTGTTCATTGGTTTATAGGCAATAATTAACTAGTCTTCTATTTACTCTGATTGCCTTGTGGACTTTTTTAGGTGGATAAAATGACCATGACATTTAAAAAAAAAAAAACAAACATTTTTAACCACAAATCTGCAATTGGACAACCTATGAAAGTGGCTCATCCATTCAAAATGTTGCAAGACAATTTGTTACCTACCTGCACTCAGATACTTGCTTATAGATTAAATTACACCATACTGAGGGCTGGTGATTGCTACTGACTGTTCCTGCGATATGAGTAAATGGATTTTTGAGCTCAAGGTTGTTGCACTGAAAGGCATAGAGGGCGCAGCTCCCTCTCTCCTGCACCCGTCAATCTTCAATAGATAGGTTCATGCGATGCATGAACCTATCTATTGTCGCCGCTGCCGCCGCCTATTCAGGTGTTCGGCCCCTTGTCGGGTGCCGGACATCTGAATTACAGTGGCGAGTGTGTTTTCGGAAGTGCCTGATTATAGCTGTCGGCTCTAATAGGCATCCTGATTAGAGCCATGGGCTCTAATAGGCTTCAAAATTGGTAAATAGCGGGCGCACTTCTGTGCGTTCGCTGCTTTCGTAGTGCTGTGTTAGGGAATCAAATAAATCGCTTCCCTAACACTGACCCGCCTCTCAGCCAATCAGGTGCACCGGGTCTGGTTACCTGTCACTTGATTGACTGAAGGGACAGGTGCTGTGATTGGATGCCTATCGGGCGTCCAACCATAGCAGAAAAGGACAGGAGAAGACATTAAGGACTTGGAGGGAGGGTGGAGGAATGCGCCGCTGACCCGAGACAGGTAAGTGCCGAGCGGGGGGGGACATTGACAGCATTTAATGGGGCAAACTGGTGGCAATTGACGGGGAAAACTTGTGGCAATTGATGGGGCACACTGGCAGCAATTGATGGGGCACACTGGCGGCAATTGATGGGGCACACTGGTGGCAATTGACGGGGCAAACTTGCGGTAATTGATGGGGCAAACTTGTGGCAATTGATGGGGCAAACTGGCGGCAATTGATGGAACACATTGGCGGCAATTGATGGGGCAAACTGGCAGCAATTGATGGGGCACACTGGCGGCAATTGATGGTTACAGTGGCTGCGCTTGATGGCACCGTGGTGGCAAATTATGGGTACAGTGGCTGTGTTTGATGGCACAGTGGCTGCATTTGATGGGCACAGTGGTGGCAATTTATGGGTAGAGTGGCTGCATTTGATGGCACAGTGGCTGCGTTTGATGGCACAGTGGCTGCATTTAATGGGTACAGTGGTGGCAATTTATGGGTACAGTGGCTGCATTTGATGGCACAGTGGTGGCAATTGATGGTTACAGTGGCTGCGTTTGATGGCACAGTGGTGGCAATTTATGGGTACAGTGGCTGCGTTTGATGGCACAGTGGCTGCATTTGATGGGCACAGTGGGGGCAATTTATGGGTAGAGTGGCTGCATTTGATGGCACAGTGGCGTTTGATGGACATAGTGACAGCAATTGATGGGCACAGTAGCTGCATTTAATGGGCACAGTGAGGCTGCAATTGATGTTTTTTTTTTCAGTTTGCGCCCCCCCAAAAAAATTTGGAGCACCAGCCGCCACTGCTGAAAGGGTTAAATGAACTCCATAACTGGTCAGGAAGAAAGTGTCAATGGACTACATGTGCGCTGATTACTGCACTCATGTTCCATTGAGAGCTACAAGTCCACCCAATTTCAAAAGTGACAGTGGCCACAGAGAGAAGAACCTTTACACACTGTCATGAATGGGGGCTGGGGGTGGGAGGCAAGTGCTTAGCAACATGTTACACTTTAAATATGGGTTCAACACATTTTAAGCTTTAAGATTATTTTAAATCTCCAAATCATATATTTTCTGAAAGCAGAAACCCTTGAAAATAAAATAGAGGTAGCGGAAATCTTTTATATACACAATATTTTCTCAGCTGTTTGTAGGCCCTTCTCCCTCTTACACTAGGGCCTTTCTCCCTCTACACCTATGCATTTTTAAGTGCATTTTTCAGTTTGCAGAAACACACTACAGTCCATGCAACATGGTTTCCTATGATACACATTCACCTTTTTTTTTCAGCCGGTGAATTTTTGGAAAGGGTCAGGGAATTTTCTCGCAGCAGATTGCATTTTATGTATAATAGACTTCAATGGACCCGCACCAAAACCGCAAGTGTTGTGTTTTTACATGCGTTTTGCATTTTTTACCCTCCGTATTGAACTGTAAATAGCTGGTTGTTAAGGAGAAGGCTGGGAAACCAGCCACGTTCTTAACATGAGTCGTCAGTGGGGTTCCCCGCTGACAGCTGAATGTAAAAAAAAAAATCCCAGCAATAAAAAAATTGGGAAAAAACTGTGTGGGGTCCCCCCAATTCATTCCAGGCCCTATGGGTCTGGTATGAATTTTGATGGGAACCCCATGCCAAAATTTTAAACAAAATAGTGTGGGGTCCCCCCCAAATCCATACCACTACACTTATCCGAGCATGCAACCCAGCAGGTCATTAAAGGGAGGGGATGAGCAAATGCCCCCCCCCGAACCATACCAGGCCACATGCCCTCAACATGGAAGGGGAGCGAAGCCCCCTGTCTCCCGAAACACCCCCCCCAAAAAATGGTCCACTCCCGCCAAAGGCTCCCACCATCTGCCAGCTCCACAGTCTGACAGTTAATGCCCCTGGCTGATGATGTCACAAGGGGGAGGGGCCACCCAATGACATCAGCTGGTGACACCAGCCCTTAGTTAAGAACTGGTAGGCAGCGGAGCTGGCAGATGGCGGGAGCGGACCTTATTATGTACCCCATACTCATTCACATTGGGGGAGCTTACAGGTTACGATAAGCCCCCTGTCCGCTGACCCCCACAACCACCGGCCAGGGTTGTGGGAAAGAGATAAGGTTCTTTGGGGGGCCCTGCCCTTGCCCCAAAGCACCCCCCATGTTGAGGTCATGTGGCCTGATATAGTTCAGGGGGGGGGGGACTCGCTCATCCCCTCCTTTCTTGACCTGCCGGGCTGCATGCTTGGATAAGGGTCTAGTATGAATTTTGGGGGTCCCCACAATTTTTTTTTACATTTTGGCATAGAATTCCCCTCAAAATCCATACCAGACCTAAAGGGCCTTGTATGGATTGGGGGGACCCCACACCATATTTTTTCCTATTTTTCTTTGCTGCCAATTTCTTTTTTTTACATTCAGCTGTCAACAGGAAACTGGGCTGGCAACTGTTGACTCATTGGTTGTTAAGGACACAGCAGCTGGCTTCCTTGCCCACTGCTTAAAAACCAGCAAAATACATTGGGGAAAATAATTATTTGATCCCCTGCAAATATTGTAAGTTTGCAAACTTACAAAGAAATAAAGGGTCTATAATTTTTTTCTATATTTAGCGCTGCTTTACCGTTGTTTTAGCCGCGGTATTCGGCCGCTAGCGGGGTGGTTTTAACCCCCGCAAAGCTTTGCCGGCGGTATTACCGCGGTGTCCCTATGATTTCAATGGGTAGGAGCGGTATAGGAGCGGTGAATACACCGCTCCAAAGATGCTGCTAGCAGGACTTTTTTAACCGTAGCTATTGTATACCTGGATGCTCCACAATACAGACATGTACACACAAAAAAAAATTCTAAATAATGCAGAAGTTTTAATATGACTGAATTGGTGTTTTAGAATTTAGTGGATCAGATTACAAGAGTGGATTAGGCAAACTGCTGACCTCTACTCAACTTCATTCTTTAAGATATATAAAATCTCAGTTAAACGCAACACTGGTTTCTAAAACTGGATATGTAAAAACAATTTATAGTTACCCTCACAGTAGCAGATACAGTGTAAACAGTTAATAGAGAAGAAAGAAAACAGCACTCATGATTTTTCTTTCTTTTATTTTTTTTCTTATCCTCAGATTTGTCAAGTTTTAAGTTAAAGTCCAAACCTTCTTTTATGGTCTCATTGGGAAGATTTTGCATGTACAGATACATGGATGTAAGAGAAAATCTCCCCAAAATAAAGGAAATTCAGTCCTAGACAATTATCACTGAAACAAAATGTCCTCGCTGAAAAATGTTGCCTCTTTTTCTGTTCTTGTAACAACTCAAAATTTTAGATTTTACCCTCACTTTTAGTCTTGTTGAAAGTAGTTGCCAGCACAAATAAAAAGTGAAAATCTTTCCAGTGAGGACAATAAAAAAAAAAATCTGACAGAGTTTCTAACTCCTCATACCTATCCAAACCAAAAAAGTTTTCCATTTCATTACAGTTTAAAAGATTAATATTATTATTAATATAACGTCTTCCTCAACTGCTTCAAGTGATGGTTATTTAGGTTGTCCTTTTTAGTGGCAAGGAAGCCTTTCTCTTTAGAACTTTCATTTACATAGAATGTTGACTCATCTTAGGTGGAATTATGTACAGAAATAAGCAAACATTTCTCTATTCACTGAGGTCTATATATGCAGCTATGGCCAATGAGCAAATGAAGCTCCTGTGTAGATAACATTCTTGTTTACTGTATGTTTTTTCAGGTCACTTAGCACTGCGCCTTCTGAACGTGCTTTTGGTGGATTCTAAATCCGGTGTGACTAGTATTTTGGTTTGCTCAGACTAACCTATAATACAAAACAAATGAACACATTCTTTTTAATAATGTGGCAACAAATATGAGATATAACAGGCAAACTGGAACAAAATCATATTTTGTAAAAGAAGTGAAGTCACAGAACACTGATTTTTTTTTTCTTGATATGTATTATACACAGAAAATCATTTTCAAGTTGAACTACAGCATAACTCATTTTGTCAAGTGCTGTTGCTCTTTTTGTGGAAAATGTATTTTGTTTGTTCAAGGTGTGAGTTAATTTGTTTTTTCATTTGTACTTTTATTGTTACGTATACTTTTATGTAACCGTGAGTACTTTTTTCTTCATTAAAAGAAATGGGCAAACAGATTTAGCTTCAGAAGAATATCTGCTTCAAGCGGAGCATGAAGTAGAAAAGGTTAAGGGAGGATAAAGGTTTCCCCGCTATGAGTCACAGCAGAGTGTTTTGGCACCATCTTGGTATTTCTCAACATGAGCCCAAGCTCTGGATCTTACAAGGAAACCTTTACAACATCTCATATTTAAAATGCAACTAAATACATTAATTAATTAAAAGTGTAAAGGCCTTCAGGAGGGCCAGCAAAACCCTGTCTCTTAGTAGTAATGTCAAAACAAGGAAAGACTGAATTCAGGGACAGATTGGGAAGATTTTGAATAAAATTATCTGTTATAATGTTGCTGGGACTCAGGAGTCATGCGTCTGCATCACTGTACATTCAGTAGTTTACAGAAGCAAAATCTTGAACCAACACATAACAATACAACTAAGCATTACAGATTGAACTTTTGAGGTGTCACATGTTCACAATAGTATATTATCTCCCTCTTCTTGCTTTGATTAACTGTCATCGGTATTATAAACTACCTTGCCCCATTTATTGTGACATAAAAATATTGTTTCTGGGAGTGCCCTTTGATTCAACCTTTCTGGTCCTCTGTTCTGTCCACTTCTACAGAGTCTCCTTGGGATTAGTATCCCATTGGACCCTGTTCATTATCTTTTGGGTCTGCCTGTTCCTGGTATCTCCAAACACACCAGTAGACTGGTTTAATTTGTCTTATTAACTGCTAAATGGGTTATTCTTTTAGGCTGGCTGTCCTCTTCTCCTCCTAGATCTTCTTATCTGGTACAGGTTATAGCCCACATGCACAGAATGGAACATCTCACAGCAGTGATACATGATTCCAAACACCAAATATTTGGGATATGTGCGATAATTCTGAATTTAACTCTGAATTGACACATTTAGCTTCAGACTGACATCACTTTATATTTGATATTCGAATACCATACTCCTTGCTATTTCATTCTTTTGGAACCTTCCTTACTATATCAAGTAGATCTCAAGAAGTAGATTTGTTGAGCTGTACTAGGTTCTTTGTATTGATAAGTTTGGTATTTCTCCGCTTGCTCTATTGGAGGTCATATACATACCCTGTTTCCCCGAAAATAAGACCTAGCGTGATTGTCGGTGATGGCTGCAATAAAAGACCTACCCCCCAAATAATCCCTAGTTAAAGTCCTTGTAGGTCTTATTTTCTGGGTAGGGCTTATTTTCGGGGGAAACAGGGTAGGGCTTATTTGGGGGGTAGGGCTTATATTGCAGCCATCACCGACAATCACTCTAGGTCTTATTTTCGGGGAAACAGGGTATTATCTACAGTTGTGTTCTACTCTTATGTTCGAAAGTCAGCATACTGCGACCAGGTTTTTTTGTTATCTGCTTTAGCCTTCCAATGCTACTTACTGCGATAGCCAGCTGTAGATGGGGGTGGTGGCAAGTTTTTGTTATGGCATACTGCGATATGCATGATTTCTTCATTCATACTTCAATAGCTATTCATACTTTTTGCTGAAAAGTCAATAACAAAAATACAATTATTTAAAAAAAAATAGTTTCTGCTACAATTTAAAGCAAAGTTTTTGTTGTTTACAAATCAAATTAAGATTTTTTGAAATTGCATTTTTTAGTTAGCCCCCATTCAAATGGGCAGTTAAAGTGGAACTGCACTGAATCTAAAAACCACAAACCAAAAAACGCTATTAAAAACGCTATTAAAATTATCTGATTTACTAAACATTTGGGGTTAGCATAAAAAGGAGAAGAGCATGTTTACTTGCCAAAGTGAAAATTAATTTAGCTTAGTGAAGGAGGGGAAGCTGTGCTGGCTTTAAAGAGGAAATAAACCCATCAGGTGCCCTTTTCTTTGTAAAATATCTCCTTAACCGTGTATTTCTTGGACCTACAGGTAAGCCTTAATCTAGGCTTACCTGTAGGTCAAATTGGTCTGTAAGGGTTTACAACCACTTTAATCATCCAGTCATGCTTGAGCAAAAATCTTTTTTTTTTGTTTTTTTTTCCTCTTGCACATGATTGGGTCGTTTTTGTTAAGTGAACTTTCATTTATTTCACCTCACTCACAAAACTTTAAAATATGAGTATTATCTCCATACCAGCAGCTCATCTCCTGTGCTGTGCAGTCTAGGAGAGCGAGAGCTCTTCACTAAGAGGAAGAAGACCTGTTGTTGCGGAGTCCCGTGGATCGGAGAGGGCTGCCAGTGACCGCACAGAGTGCAGAGCGGGGCAAAGGAGAAAGGCAGGCGAGGCATCCTCCCTATTACTCCCAACACCAGGATCCCTGCTGTCCTCTTAGCCCACAGTCTGGACTTCCGCAGCTGCTTTTCCTGCCTGTCAGTGTGCTCCTGCATGGGCTCCGGTACTCTGACCCTGCATTACCCCAAGACTGAAGGAAACCTGGGGCAGGAGGAAAAGAAAAAGAATGAGGCATCTACACAGGCATAAGCCCCTCCTCACCAGCAGCCGGCACAGACACTGTAAGTACTCATCTACAGAGGAAATCTCTGTACTGGAAGGTGGCGGTGGGGGGTAGCTGAGCTCTGAACTGGAATCTGTGGGGAAGAGAGCTTTGTACTTGGGGGGAGATGCACACAGATGTAACCCCTCCACCCGCGCTATGTACAGAGACATGGGTCAGTTGGTGAATGCACCAGCAAGAGATAATACATTACTAGACCTACTGATAACAAACAACACAGACCTGATTGCATATGTGGAAATAGGGGGCAACTTAGGAAACAGCGAATACCAGTTAATTACATTCAGTATAAATCAGTATAAACCACAGAAAAGGAAACTCAAGGGTAATAGAAGTACACTGAAGTTCAAAAGAGCCAACTTCCCTAAACTATGCTCTATGCTACACGATATTGAATGAGATAAAATCCTAGGAACTAGGAACACTGAGGAAAAATAGGAGTGCTTTAAGAACATACTAAAAAAAGGTATTATCCAGTGTATTCCAATAATATGTATTCCGGGCAATAAATATAAAAGATTAAACCTGGATGGCTAAACTATAACGTAATACAGAAAAAAAAGGCCTTTCAAATCATAAGGGTGTCATTGACAGCATTCCAACAATACAAGGAAAGCAAAATGAAGTGTAAGAGCGCAATCAGGGAGGCTAAAATAGACCACGAAAGGCACATAGTAGAGGAGACTTAAAAAAATGTCAAGAAATTTTTAAAATACATTAACAGTAATGCCGCGTACACGCCATCTGCATCTGGTTGGAAAAAGCTATGATGGTTCTTCCGACGGGATTCCACTCAAAATGTCAAGAAATTTTTAAAATACATTAACAGTAATGGCGCGTACACGCGATCGGCATTCTGGTCAGAAAAAGCTATGATGTTTTTTCTGATGGGATTGCGCTCAAGCTTGTCTTGCATACACACAGTCTCACCAAATTCCGACCGTCAAGAACGCAGTGACTTACAACACATACGACGGCACTATAAAAAGGAAGTTCAATAGCCACTGCGCCACCCTTTGGGCTCCTTTTGCTAATCTCGTGTGTATCTCATGTTAGTAGAAGTTTGGTTAGAGACGATTCGCGCTTTTCAGACTCGTGCTTTTAGGATTGTTTTACTGCTGTTCAGTTTGTGCTTGTGGGTTTGTATCTTTTTTTCTGTGCGTGTAGTCAGTTCGTATCTGTTTTCCAGTGCGTTCTTGTCTGCTCGTTTCTGATTTTCAGCTCGCTCTTCACAGGCCTTGCTGTTCTTCAGTGCGTTCTGTTAGTACGCTCTGACCAGCCGACCGATTTGAAGTCATGTTGCGCGTATGTACTCATCGTAGAGTTCGTGCTGTGCGGGGGCTTGTTGTGGGGGTTCTTGCTTTGACCCAAGTCCATGAACAGGGTGGGGAGGAGTTCATGGAACAAGAATTGGTTACTCCAGTGTGACCAATTCTCTCACATTCCTTTGCTGCGTGAGATCCAGGAGAATAATCCTGATGATTTCAGGAATTATCTCCAGATGACGGACCCCGTTTTTCACCATCTGCTTTGCTGTCCCCTTATATTTTGAAGCAGGACACCTGCATGCGGCAAGCCATCACTCCGAAGCAGAGGCTAGTCGCCACGTTGCAGTACTTGGCGACTGGGAGAAGTCTGCGGGACCTCAAGTTCACGACAGGCATCTCCCCCCAGGCTCTGGGGATCATTATCCCAGAGACCTGTTCTGCCATCATTCAGGTCCTGCAGAAGGACTATACTAGGGTAAGTTTTCTCCTTTAACATTACATTCTATGTATTTAATGTTTGCTAATGTTTTGTATTTCTTTCATCATTCCCTTATTACCGTGATTGTAATATGCTGTGAATGTCCCCTTTGTCCTCATGCATGCTGGAATCTTTTAATGCTCCTTTTTTGGCCTACATGCATATTTGCATTCACTAACCTTCCCAGCATGCTATCCTGGGCCCATATACACCTAGCCTAGTTGCTTAACAATGTATTTTGTCAGCTCCATTGTAGTGCTTTACCCAAAACACCCCCTAAAATGTGTACAAATGTTATGTGTGTGCTTAAATTCATGCAGAGTGCCAGAGGCTTTTTTTTGGGGTCCCAAAATCATTTGGAACCCTCCCTCCCCCCAAACGCTAAGTCAACCGATACCAATCCTCTATCTGCTGACTTTGCCAAACCCATACACACTATACCTACCTCTTTTGTAGTCAGATTTATGGATGAATTCTCCAAAGCATGTAGTGAAAGGGCCTGCCTGAATACTTTCAAATGCTACTGTTTAAAGTTTTGTTATTTTGATAGATAATTGCAGAATGCAGAATATGCAGATTAGTGTAAGTAAGCAGGGGCTGGCTAAAGTAACACACATTATTTATGCATTCAGCTCTCAATGAAGTGGAGACTTGTCCAAAACATCCCCCCCTAAAATTTTTACAATGGGCCATTGGAGGGGGGGGGGGGGGGATCTGATAAGTGACCTTATAGTTTTGTCTTTAAATACTCCTTAAAATAAATGTTATGCTGATGTTGACAAAGAATGTTTGTGTATAATCTGCTTGCAATGTTATGTGCAAAATTACCAATTTTTTTCTTCTATTTTGACTCCACAGTTTCCTTCAACAACACAGGAATGACAGACTGTGGCACCCCAGTTTTCCGAGCAGTGGGACTTTCCTAACTGCGGAGGGGCAATCGATGGGAAACACGTCCACATTGTCCCACCATCCCATTTGGGGTCATGCTATTTTAACTATAAGGGGTTTCATAGTATTGTGTTAATGGCGGTGGTGTCGGCAACATATGAGTTTCTCTAAGTGGACGTGGGGAAGAATGGGCAGATGTCAGATGGTGGAGTCTTTGCCCAGACCGAGTTCTACCGACGTGGTGGCTTGGGATTGCCACCTGCGGAAGAGAATGTCGAAGGACCATTTGTTTTTATCGCTGATGAATATTTGGTCTGGGTGATCACATATGGGGAGGCTATTCCCCCAGAGGACCCTCGCCCCAGAGAAGAGGATTTTTAATTATCGGCTGGCCAGAGCCAGAAGAGTCGTGGAGAAAACCTTTGTGATAATGGTCAGCCGGTTCCGCCTATTTCAACAGCAATAAATATGGCTCAGTACAAACTTAACCACATCGTATTATCCTGCTGCATACTGCACAACTTTTTTAAATGAAATGCACTGAGCTATGTTGCCTCATTTGGACCTGAGGCTGGACTTCATGAAAATCAAATGACGACCCTGGAAGCTGGCCATCCTGGCTTCCCCCCCCCCCACAGCGCCTGTGAAATGCGTCAAAAATATGTGGAATATTTTACAGGTAGGGGGGCCATTGCTATGCCAGCAAATTATTTAATATTTTAAAATATATATATATATATATATATATGATAAAATCTTGATTTTGATTTACTGCTTGTGTTTCTTTTAAGCTGTCTCCTAGGTTCTTTTAGTGCACTTGTAGTGCCAAGTATTTTTTCCAATATTTAAATAACACCCATTGTCACTGTAAACACCACCTTAATACAAAAAGTGGTATTGAGCATTGAAAGAAGAAGCCACACATTGTTGAGTAGAAAGCCTTTTACTCTGTGCACATGCACATGGGCCTTCTAAAACATTTTGGGATCAAAAAAACACATCTTGTTTTTTTAAAGTTTTACCTTGATTTTTTTTTAAAAAGTACATAAACAGGCATGTTTGCAAACATAACATACACAACTCTGGAACTTACAAAGTTCAACATTGAAAAAATTAAGGCAATATCAGACATTATAGTGTCCAAAATGTGTTGATATTGCTTTCATCAGATGGGGTGATGTCACCCCTGTAAAAGCCAAATTTAGAAAATGCACACAAATTGGGAGTCAAACTGGGGATTTCTCTCCTGATCCTATGCCTAATGTCAACATGTGCTAGCTCCTATCATTGGGGATCAATGGACGTGTTTTGGGGGTGCGACCCCTTCCTCTCACCTACTAGAGTTGTGAGGAAGGGGTTGCACCCACAAAACACGTACATTGATATCCCCTGATGGACATGCACATATACAATGCAAAAAAATAGCTGAGCTGGAAATTTACAAACGTGAAAATCAAATCGTAAAAATAAGTGAAAATAAGTTCAACCTTGAACTAATAATTTGTGCATAAATGTGCACATATTGGGCAACCACTGGATGCAATCTTTTTGGCCCAATATTCAATCTAACTTCAAAAATTATACAACCCAGACAGTGTATAATCAAATAAATACAATTCTTATAAACGTGTGACCATAAATCAAAACTTCATGCAATATCATCATAAAGGGTTAAAGACCTGAAAAAAAGGTCACTTAAAAATATAATAATCGTGCAAGAAAGTCCACAAGAGGTATTGGGGTTCTGTTGCTGCCATTTCCGTAGTGCTCCTATACTTGACACCCTCGGAAAGAAAGTGATTGGAAAGAAGGGAAGGGTCCTCCACCAAGTAAAAACACTGCCGCTTACCAGCTGCTTTGATCTCTGTGTCAGAGAGATCAAAAAGGTCTGTGGCTTATCCTCCTGCCAGGGCCGGCTCTCTCTTTCTCGCTGCCCGTCGCTTCCTGGATGGACGGGGAATGGAGGTGACGTCAGCACGCCGCTCACTCTACGTCGTTTCGTCAAAAGATGACTTCTTCCTGGGGCACGGGCGGCGTGCTGACTCACCGCCTATTAAAACACACTACACTCATAGACCCGCCCTCTTCTGAGCTCCCGGTCGCCATATTTGAATGGGGCAAATGCCCTTCCTCATGTTAATTGGCTTGCTAAGAGTATGGGCAGTCCATCGAGCCAGTTGTGTGTGCGACCGCCATATTAAGGTGGGGCATATGCCCATAACCTCAATAATAGGTCTATTCTGAATGTGTGGGCAAATCCATATACCATGGCTTAGCGTGTGACTGTGTGCGGAACGAGCGGAACTAAAACAGAGACATCCAATCCTCTGCATTCCATCCCTACGCATCGGTCATCCACTCACAAGCGGTGCAAAGTGCCCACACCAATAGATATTCCGTTCATTCTCCTTTCACAGTTATGATCTGCCAAAAGGTAAAAGTAATAATAAAAATAAAACCTAAATTAAAAAATATAACAGTGGATACCTTTTATTTGAAAATGGGCCAGTGTTATATATAAAAAATAAAATAAAAAGTTTCCTTCTGTTTAAAAATAAATGCAAGGCTTTAAACATGTTGTCATTCACAGGCATGTTAACCCATAGTTTCCCGGGAACTATATTAGTATTCCAAAAAAAAAAATAAAAAATGGCGTGGGGTCCCCCCAAATATCCATACCAGACCCTTCAGGTCTGGGATGGATTTTAAGGGGAACCCCGGCCAAAAAAAAAAAAAAAAAATGGCGTGGGGGTCCCCCTCAAAATCCATACCAGACCCTTTATCCGAGCACGCAACCTGGCAGGCCGCAGGAAAGGAGGGGGGGACGAGAGCGGCCCCCCCTCCCGCCTGAACCGTACCAGGCCACACGCCCTCAACATTGGGAGGGTGCTTTGGGGTCCCCCCCAAAGCACCTTGTCCCCATGTTGATGAGGACAAGGGCCTCGTCCCCACAACCCTGGCCGGTGGTTGTGGGGGTCTGCGGGCGGGGGGCTTATCGGAATCTGGAAGCCCCCTTTAACAAGGGGACCCCCAGATCCCGGCCCCCCCCTGTGTGAAATGGTAAGGGGGTACAAAAGTACCCCTACCATTTCACCAAAAAAGTGGCAACAATGGTAAAAATGACAGGAGACGGTCTTTGACAATTCCTTTATTAAAATCTTCTTTCTTCATCTTCTCCTTTCTTCATCTTCTCCTTCCTTCATCTTCTTCCATCTTCTTCCATCGTCTTCTTCCTTCGATTCGCTGCTTCTTCCTCCGGTCTTCTCGTCCTTCTCGTCCGGCGTCGTCCTTCTCGGCCGGCATCGTCGTCTCTTCTCGCAGGCCGCTCCTCGCAATGGGAGGCTCCCGCTCTGTGAGGCTCCGCTCCGGGTGACAGGTCTTGTATAACGAAGGCACCTGGTGACCCCGCCCCCCCCCTCTGACGTCATGGGGAAAGCCATAGGGAATTCCACATGACGTCCCCGTGCGTCAGAGGGGGCGGGGTCACCAGGTGCCTTCGTTATAAAAGACCTGTCACCCGGAGCGGAGCCTCACAGAGCGGGAGCCTCCCATTGCGAGGAGCGGCCTGCGAGAAGAGACGACGATGCCGGCCGAGAAGGACGACGCCGGACGAGAGGGACGAGAAGACCGGAGGAAGAAGAAGCGAATCGAAGGAAGAAGACGATGGAAGAAGATGGAAGAAGATGAAGGAAGGAGAAGATGAAGAAAGGAAGAAGGAAGACCAGAAGAAAGAAGATTTTAATAAAGGAATTGAGACCGTCTCCTGTCATTTTTACCATTTTTGACACTTTTTTGGTGAAATGGTAGGGGTACTTTTGCCATTTCACACAGGGGGGGGGGCGGGATCTGGGGGTCCCCTTGTTAAAGGGGGCTTCCTTCTCAGGTACTTAATGCGATATAGAATGAATGTAGGAGAGTTTCCCAAAACTTCACCAGGTGTAAAGATCAGAGAATTGTTATGGAGAACACATAATGTATTTCTCTTCTTCTCCTTCAGGTTTCCACCAAGGGCAGCAGTTTGAACTAATGTCCCTCGGAGACATCCCTATGTTAGTAAAACCTTACGCTAAAATAAGTATCATTAGATCCTCACCCTTTATTTCCAAAGATGCAAAAAACCGAAAAATGCAGTTTTTCAAAGCCCTAATTTCTATAAGGATTCTTCTAGAGCTGAAAAATTATTACATTTCTCTCAAAAAGAGGAAAAAGAAACTTATTACAAATTAAGGGTGATGGTAATCTGTTAATGATAGCAAACCACATATCCAATAGACCCATCTATTCATTCAAAATAAGCAGGATATTGGATATTATTTTCCCAGCCCACCCATAAAGGATGGGTTAATACCGGACAGGGAAAATGTTAGATGAAATATATTATCAATGGACATGGGTCGCATATCAATTTGACTGACCAAAATTAATATGCTTAAAAAAAATTCATCTCCTAGAAAATCTAAGAAATTAATAAAAAATATTTGTTTCCCCCCCCCCTTTTCTATTTTTTTCCCAATCCTCTAGTTATTTTATTATATCAAGCGACCTTCAGTATATATCCACCCTTTGGCCCCCGGGAGCTCAGAGTTAGTTCACAATATTTTGTTATTAACTATTGTCAATGAAGGCATTTAGATCCACATCCACATTAAGGCCGTAAGGGATGTAACATAGCTCTGGGTTAGTGGGAAGAAACTGGAGGAACTGCTCGGATATCAGTGACTATAGGTTGCAGGCCAATGTCCTAAAGAGAAGGCTGGAGGAAAAGGGATATGATGCTGTCCTTATGGATAACATGATTGAGGAAGTAGCGGAGACTGATAGGGCTGTGTTGTTGAGGGAGGGACAGGCTAGAATAAGGGACAGACCCATCGTCCCGTTTGTCACCTCCTTCTCAACACAGCACTATCTGATTAAGAAAATGCTCCGGAAACACTGGCATATATTGGGTAATGATAGAATTATCAACACCTTTCTTCCCACTAACCCAGAGCTAGTCTTTAGGGGAGCCCCTTCCCTCAGAGACAGGATAGCACCAAACGTGGTGGATCCACCCACTAAGAAAGTATCCTTCTTTCAACAAATGTCAGGCTATCACCAATGTCGCCGGTGTCAAATCTGCACATTAAATAAGAGCAAGCAGAAAAAGACGCTATCATTTGTGTCTACTAGTACCTCTAGGGAACATAAAATCGAACCTTTTATCACTTGCAGCTCCAAAGGGGTAGTGTACCTGTTGCAATGCCCATGTGGGCTCCAGTATATTGGCAGAACAAAGCGAGCTATGCAAGTACGTTTGGGCGAGCACATTACGAATATTAAAAGTGGATACAGATTTCATTCTGTGTCTAAAGCACCATGATCGTAATCCTTCAGGTACACTGTTTTTAGGAATAGACAAATTTAGTGCTCACCGGAGAGGCAGTCCACTAGTGAGGGATTTGTCTAGATCGGAAATGTCGTGGATCCATAAAGTACGCTGTTACATCCCTTACGGCCTTAATGTGGATGTGGATCTAAATGCCTTCATTGACAATAGTTAATAACAAAATATTGTGAACTAACTCTGAGCTCCCGGGGGCCAAAGGGTGGATATATACTGAAGGTCGCTTGATATAATAAAATAACTAGAGGATTGGGAAAAAAATAGAAAAGGGGGGGGGGGACAAATATTTTTTATTAATTTCTTAGATTTTCTAGGAGATGAATTTTTTTTAAGCATATTAATTTTGGTCAGTCAAATTGATATGCGACCCATGTCCATTGATAATATATTTCATCTAACATTTTCCCTGTCCGGTATTAACCCATCCTTTATGGGTGGGCTGGGAAAATAATATCCAATATCCTGCTTATTTTGAATGAATAGATGGGTCTATTGGATATGTGGTTTGCTATCATTAACAGATTACCATCACCCTTAATTTGTAATAAGTTTCTTTTTCCTCTTTTTGAGAGAAATGTAATAATTTTTCAGCTCTAGAAGAATCCTTATAGAAATTAGGGCTTTGAAAAACTGCATTTTTCGGTTTTTTGCATCTTTGGAAATAAAGGGTGAGGATCTAATGATACTTATTTTAGCGTAAGGTTTTACTAACATAGGGATGTCTCAGAGGGACATTAGTTCAAACTGCTGCCCTTGGTGGAAACCTGAAGGAGAAGAAGAGAAATACATTATGTGTTCTCCATAACAATTCTCTGATCTTTACACCTGGTGAAGTTTTGGGAAATTCTCCTACATTCATTCTATATCGCATTAAGTACCTGAGAAGTATTAATGGCAGACATGGGCTAATATAGTTCCCGGGAAACTATGGGTTAACATGCCTGTGAATGACAACATGTTTAAAGCCTTGCATTTATTTTTAAACAGAAGGAAACTTTTTATTTTATTTTTTATATATAACACTGGCCCATTTTCAAATAAAAGGTATCCACTGTTATATTTTTTAATTTAGGTTTTATTTTTATTATTACTTTTACCTTTTGGCAGATCATAACTGTGAAAGGAGAATAAACGGAATATCTATTGGTGTGGGCACTTTGCACCGCTTGTGAGTGGATGACCGATGCGTAGGGATGGAATGCAGAGGACTGGATGTCTCTGTTTTAGTTCCATTCGTTCCGCACACAGTCACACGCTAAGCCATGGTATATGGATTTGCCCACACATTCAGAATAGACCTATTATTGAGGTTATGGGCATATGCCCCACCTTAATACGGCGGTCGCACACACAACTGGCTCGATGGACTGCCCATACTCTTAGCAAGCCAATTAACATGAGGAAGGGCATTTGCCCCATTCAAATATGGCGACCGGGAGCTCAGAAGAGGGCGGGTCTATGAGTGTAGTGTGTTTAATAGGCGGTGAGTCAGCACGCCGCCCGTGCCCCAGGAAGAAGTCATCTTTTGACGAAAAGACGTAGGGTGAGCGGCGTGCTGACGTCACCTCCATTCCCCGTCCATCCAGGAAGCGACGGGCAGCGAGAAAGAGAGAGCCGGCCGGCTCGACAGTTTGATTTTACACTTGCCTATTGACTGCATATAAAATGTAAGTGTGATACAGTTTTTTTATAAATAAAATATCAAAGCAATATTGCGCTATGGATATCCGTTTGTTTTCCATGTAAACGCTTTTGGAGGAGAGCAAGGAGGATCTAGGCAGGACCTTTATGTATGCCTGCACTCTGTAAGAGATACTTGGAGGATCCCGGATAGAGACCCTGGCAGGGGGATAAGCCACAGGCCTTTTTGATCTCTCTGACACAGAGATCAAAGCAGCTGGTAAGCGGCAGTGTTTTTACTTGGTGGAGGACCCTTCCCTTCTTTCCAATCACTTTCTTTCCGAGGGTGTCAAGTATAGGAGCACTACGGAAATAGCAGCAACAGAACCCCAATACCCCTTGTGGACTTTCTTGCACGATTATTATATTTTTAAGTGACCTTTTTTTCAGGTCTTTAACCCTTTATGATGATATTGCATGAAGTTTTGATTTATGGTCACACGTTTATAAGAATTGTATTTATTTGATTATACACTGTCTGGGTTGTATAATTTTTGAAGTTAGATTGAATTTTGGGCCAAAAAGATTGCATCCAGTGGTTGCCCAATATGTGCACATTTATGCACAAATTATTAGTTCAAGGTTGAACTTATTTTCACTTATTTTCACGATTGATTTTCACGTTTGTAAATTTCCAGCGCAGCTATTTTTTTGCATTGTATTTTTTGTGTGTATCTCACATTAAGTTGCGGCAGGAATTATTATTTATTGAATCAGTTTTTCGTATTTACATATCAATTGAGATAATATATATAGATTATCCACATATTTCACAAGTTAGACAGCGCTGTTACTCCAATACACAGATTACATGCACATATACGTCGGCAGAATGGCACGGCTGGGCAAAGTAACGTACCCGTACGTTACTTTGAATTTCCCGGCGTGTGCGCCCGCCTGCCACGATCTTCGTGACTGTACACGAGGGGCCTGCGATCGTGTCATGGAGCTGAAGAACAGGGAGATGCTGATGTAAACACAGCATCTCCCCGTTCTGCCTAGTGACAGGACACTAATTGTCTGCTCCCTGTCATCGGGAGCAGCAATCAGTGTCATGTCCCTGCTAGCCCATCCCCAGATAGTTAGAATCACTCCCCAGGACACACCTAACCCCTCCCCCGCCCCCTAGTGGTTAACCCCTTCACTGTCAGTGACACTTTTACAGTAATCAATGCAATTTTATAGCATTGATCGCTGTATTAATGCCAATGGTCCCAAAAATGTGTCAAAATTGTCCGATGTGTCCGCCATAATGTTGCAGTCATGATAAAAATCACTGGTCGCTGCCATTACTAGTAAAAAAAATTAATAAAAATACTATAATTCTAACCCCTATTTTGTAGACGCTATAACTTTTGCTCAAACCAATCAATAAACGCTTATTGCAATTTTTTTACCAAAAATATGTCAAAGAATACGTATCGGCCTAAACTGAGGAAAATAAATAAATTTTAAATATATTTTTTGGGGATATTTATTATAGCAAAAAGTAAAATATAATGCGTTTTTTCAAAATTGTCGCTCTTTTTTTGTTTATAGCGCAAAAAATAAAAAAATGCAGAGGTGATCAACTACCACCAAAAGAAATCTCTTGTCGGGAAAAAAGGACATCAATTTTGTTTTGGAGCCACGCTGCACGACCACGCAATTATCAGTTAAAGCAACGCAGTGCCGAATTGCAAAAAGTGCTCTGGTCTTTGGCTAGCAAAATGGTCCGGGGCTTAAGTGGTTAAAATGTCTTAAAACTTTTGTTAAATTGTATTCAAACAAAAACAAAAAAGGTGTAATATTTTTTGGAATTAGATTCTCCCTAATACATCAATCATGTTCTTCATTCTTTGTTCAATCTCCTTGGTTTTTTCCTTTATGATGTCTAAATCCCGACTACACCACATTATGTCCTGGATTAGTCTTTGTGCACTATCACTGGTAAAATGAGGAGCTTGTTCTTCCACAACATGCACATCACCTAAAATAAAAAAAACACACCATGTATTATAAATATGCAGGCATACCTCTATTACCTGAATCTGACACTGACCTGTTGTGACAAATTCAACCACCTCTCCTTCCTCCACATCCTGAGGTTGTTGTGTCCTCTGCTCCCCTTCTTTCGGAGGTGGGGGGTCCCTGGTGTCCTCCGACATCCCGAGTCTTTTCTCCCCTATGAGAATATAACAAAAGGTATACTTAGCACACAGATATTTGAGGCCAGAAATATGAATATCAAACATTGCTTGGAAGTGGGGTACAACTGTCTGTTTTGGCAGAGTTCCAAGCTGAAGACATGATTTTTTCCTTTAACAAAGCTGGAATACTTACCTTTTTTGGACAAGTTTCAAACCTGGAGACACCCCAAGTATCCACTGGAGTACCTGTGTGGGACACCCTAAAAAGTTTGTTCTGGTGTCCCACACTAGTGCTCCTGAGTCCAGATGTGTAAACAGCTGATGAGTGTCCTCTCCTTACATTACACAGAATCTTGTTTGCAATTCATTCTAGTTTCAAACACATCTAGACAGCAATGCCCTAAACTTCTTTTAATACAAATTAGCATGACCAAATGTAGTTAACCCTGTATCTGCCAAAAACATTGTATTTAGTTGTCAAACGAACAATGTTTCCTTGGACAAATTACTGTGCCCCACGAACATGAATGTAGCCATTTTTAACTGTACAACAGGAGATCACGAGAAATAATAAAGAAATCAGTTTGTGAGAACTCTGTGTGAATATGAGCAGCAAAACAACTTGATTTTTCTAGCATTATAAAGAAGAAGAGAATGTGCTGCATTAAAGAGGAAGTAAACCCTGATGGGTGTTACTTTCTCTTTGTTTCCCTGCAAAGATAAAGCATAATGGGCTACTATGCATTGCATAGTAGCCCATTATATGACACTTACCTGCAGGAGAAGCCAGCAATGTCCCCGTCTTCCTCGCTAGTAGCGAGCGTCCATTCTTCACCCCTCTTCCTTCCGGGGCCTCGAACTCCGGCTCTGTGACTGTCCAGAGTAGTGCAACGTCACTCTCACGCATGCGCGTGGGAGCCGCCTTTAACGGCATGACCCAAGCTAGAAACAGCACAGCGTGCCCTTTCTAACTCCGGTGCATGCGCAGAAGAAATCGCCGTACAGCAATTTGCAAATATCTCCTAGACCGTGCAGGTCTGGGAGATATTTCAAGCACCTACAGGTAAGCCTTAATCTAGGCTTACCTGTAGGTTAAAGTGGTTGTAAAGGGTTTACAACCCCTTTAAATTATTAAAAAAATTGCAGCGTGACAAATGTGCTAGCTTAATTATGAAAGGTAGTTTTACCAGACCGATGCATGATTTTTTGCGCATCGGAAATGCATACAGACTAACACATTTTCGGATAGGAACTTTTTCTGACTGAAAAATAGAGAACCTGCTCTCAATCTTTTGCTGGCGGGAATTCCTTAATGTAATGTAAATAACACATCACAGAATGTACCCTTGTGACTAAAGCCCCATACACACGGTCGGACAATCCGCGGACCAGGTCGGTCGGATCCTGTCCGTCGTACTTTGTCCGATGTTGGTGTTGCGTACACACGGTCGGACTACGTTGTCGGAATATCCGGTCTGCAAGAACGTCGTGACGTAAGTCGTCGTCCACGAGATTAGAAAAGGGAAGTTCAGCACCACGTCAGGCACCCGTTGGGCTCCTTCTGCTGATCCCGTGTTTATCGAGATTTAGTCGAAGTTTGGTGACTTAAGATTCGCGCTTCTCAGTTTTCTGACTCAGATCGTTACTGCTCTTCAGTTTGTGCTTGTCGTGCGTATCTGTTTATTAGTGTGTGTAGTCAGTTCGCATTTGTTGGTCATTGCGGCCTATATCTTGATATAGGACGCTTTGATTTGCACTGCTTATTGTCTGCTCGTTTCTGGTATTCATTTCGTTCTTTCAGGCCTTGCTGTTTATCGGTGCTTTCTGTTTGTCCGTTCTGACCAGCCGACCTTTTGTGACCTTGTGAGCGATGTTTCCCGTGCGTACTCGTCGCCGAGTTCGTGCTGTACGCGGAATTGGTGTCGGGCTTCTAGCTTTGAGCCAAGACCCGTCCATGAACAGAGTGACGAGGAGTATGTGGACCAAGAATTGGTTGCTTCAGCGTGACCAATTCTCGCACATGCCTTTGCTTCGTGACATCCAGGAGAATAATCCTGATGATTTCAGGAACTTTCTCAGGATGACGGACCCCGATTTTCACCGTCTTTTGGCTTTGCTGACCCCCTTTATCAGCCGGCAGGATACCTGCATGAGACAAGCCATTACTCCGGAGCAGAGGCTTGTTGCCACGTTGAGGTACTTGGCGACAGGGAGAAGTCTTCAGGATTTTAAGTTCTCTTCAGGTATCTCTCCCCAGGCCCTGGGACTCATTATTCCAGAGACCTGTTCTGCCATAATCGAGGTCCTGCAGGAGGACGATATTAAGGTAACATTTCTCCTTTACTATTCCCTTCTATGTATGTTCTTTTTGCTAATGTCTTCTATTTTTGACCTCCTTCCCTAATTACCATGATTGCAATATGCTCTAATATGCTGTGCCCCTTTTCTCCTTCATGCATTTTTCCCTTCACTTACCTCACCAGCATGCTCTTCTGCTCCAATAGACACCTATGGCCTAGTCACCTAAGCAATGTATTTTGTCTGCTGCATAGTATTTTTTGCCCCCAAACACCCCCTAAAATATGCACAAACGTTTGCTGTGTGGTTTACTTCATGTAGAGACCCTTTTTTTTTTTTGTTTTTGGTGGGGGGGGGGGGGCAAACTCATTAGGAACCCCCTCCCCCAACTGCTCTGTCAGATGGTACCAATCCTCTATCTGCTGGCTTTCCCAAGGTCAATACACACTATATACCTACCTCTTTTTAGTGGGCATCTTTAGGGATGAATTATGCAAAGCATGTAGTGCAAGGGGCTGCCTCCATACTTTCCATTTCCTATTTTTTTGTGTTCTTTCCCTCCTATTAGCTTGCTTGGTAATTTCAGAATGTCACAATGTGCTTTCCTTTTTTTTTTGGGGGGGGGGGGGGGTTGGGGGGGGGGGGGGGTTGAAATGTTAGTTTAGCTTTCCTGGGGGCTGCCAATAGTGTTAAGTACAGAGGGTCTGGCCAAACTAGCACACATTATTGAGCCATTTGCCAATCAATGAAGTGCAGAGGGTTACCTGTCCAACACCCCCCCCCCCCAAAACCCTAGTTATTGTCAAAAGGCCCATCAGAAGTGGGGGGATTGATGGGGGGTGAGTAATCTGTGAAGGGGAGCCTCTACTTTTCTGTGCAAATACTTTCCTGCCTCCAATTTTATACAATGCTCTTGTTCCAAGATGTTGATTGTCTAATCTGCTTGCAATGTTTATGTGCAAAGTGACTATTTTTTTTTTCTTGTTTCACTCCACAGTTCCCTTCATCGCCACAGGAATGGCAGACTGTGGCCTCCCACTTTGCCAGCCGTTGGGACTTTCCTAACTGCGGAGGGGCAATTGATGGGAAACACGTCCGCATCGTCCCACCGCCCAACTCGGGGTCCCACTATTATAATTATAAAGGGTTTAATAGTGTAGTGATGTTGGCGGTGGTGTCGGCAACTTCCTCAAAAGACATAACAGGAACTATGTGGTGCCCGTTGGCCCAGATGTGGAGGGCCCTCCAAATGCGGACCTCACAGCCCTTCAAGTGGCACGTCCAGGCTTGCCCCCTCTAAATGCCCGCGCGGTCCGCGAGCAATATATGGAGTACTTTGTGGGTAGGGGGGCCATTGCTCTGCCTGACGATGTGTGAGAGGCATTTTTTAATAAATCTGATATTTCAACCAACCTATGATTTCTTGTCATTTCATTATTCTTTTTTGCTTATTTTACCTTGACATTTTTTCACTTTGCCTTCGACAGTGGGAATGCACTTTCTGGGCAAAAGGAGGTAACAGTCTCTTCTTCCCAAAAAGATTAGTCTCATGTTGTGTGTTTGATACCTAATCTTTGGTCTAGATAAGGTTTGTACTGCCTGACACCCAAAATACTCCTTTTCATCACCAGGTCAGACATGTGTGTATTCTCAAAAATGCTGTGCTCCGTGTTTTCGTACAAAGCACTGTGGGTGTCATTTACATAAGTCAAATCCACTATGCTCTACAAGTGCAGTGAAAAAGTGCCCTGGAAAAGAAACTTGCAGTGCAAAGTGGACTTGCCTTTAGTAAATAACACCAATTGGCCACCATATCCTTTCCATTTGACATACATAATGCATTGTGTTTTTGAAATAAGGAAGCCACACATTTAGAAAAATAAAAAAGTTTACTTTGAAAACATTCACAAGTGCGTTTACAATCTTCACGCCCAAACTGACAACATCTTGGTTATTTACAGCATTGTTTAGAAACATTACGCAATTGGTAAAACCAGGCATGGAGCAAAACAGAACCTAGGAACTTGGAAAGTTCAACTTTGTAAAGTGAAGACAAGATCAGACATGACTATATGTTCAAAGTGTGTTTGATCTTGCCTTCATCACATGGGGGGGTCACCCCTGGAAAGTGGAAATTTAGAACATGCACACAATTTGGGTCTGAAAATGGTCATTAGATGGTAAAACACATGCCTAGAAGCTTCAAAAGTGCCATTTTCCATCATGGGGATGAATGGACGTTTTTTGGGGGTGCAACCCCTTCACCACAACCACTTTCGTAGTTCGTAAAGTGGTTGCACCCCCAAAAAAACGAGGGCATTCATCCACCATGATGGGAGCTAGCACATGTGGACACAATGTGTGCATGTTCCAAATTTCACACAGTTCTTAAGTTACAAATGTGTGTTAATTACTTGGTGCGTTTTCATATTTTTCCTAAAACATCAATGATGTTCTTCAATTTTTGTTGAACATCATTGATGTTTTGCTTTATGTAATCGAGATCTCTATTGCAGACCATTATCTCCCCGATGAGTACGTGGGCACTCTCTGTGGTAAAGTGCGATTTTTCTTCCACAACATCCACGTCACCTAAAAACCACAAACAAAAAAAAAATCGGGTGTTGGAAATGAGGCAGGCATACATTGATTAGCTTACCAGTAGCTTAGCTGTGTTCTCCCACACTCACCTGTTGTGGTGACAATTTCTCCAAGTTCGATGATCTCTCCTTCCTCCTCCTCCTCCTCTGCTTCTGCTGTTTCACCTTTTTTGGGAGGTGTTGGTTTTGAGGTTTCCTCAGACGGGCCAAGTTTTCGCTCCCCTATGAGAATGTACAAAAGGAAGATTTAGCAACACAATCTATTGAGGGCAGAAATAGGAAATGACAAACATTGCTTGAAAGTGACGGACACTATTTTTGTTTGGCCAGTTACAAATGCCAACTACATGAATGTAGTCACTTTGTAAAGGTGCTAAACTGACTAGCTTTTTGAAGTTTGTGTGATGGAGACCCCCCTCTAGTATCCACTGGAGCACATGTGTGGAAAAGCCTAATAAAAAGGTGGTTTGGGTGTCCCAGCACTAGTGCTCTAGAGTCCAGATGGGGAACCAGCTACTGGGTGACCTCTCCTTTACATTGAATAAATTGGCTTTACATTCTTGATGACATTTCTAGTGAGAACAAACTTCCTTTCCACAAATAAAACACCAAACATCGTATTATAAGTGGCCGATCGTTGCGTACGATCGAATGGACACACACACGACCATGACAGTGGCAGAAAGATCGAGGCTGAGTACGATCGAATGCACAGACGAACATGAAAGTGGCCATTTTGGAATGTACAACTTTGTAAAAATCAAACCACATGGAGCAGTATGCAAGCAAGAAATAAAACACAAAACACAACTACTTACTTTTTTGAAGAATTCGCTTGATCTTTCTGTACTGATCGGCCTCCCTCAGTTTCAGGTCTGACCAGCGTTTCCTCAGTTGCTCCTTGGATCGTTGTACCCCAAAATGATTGTACAGCCTCCTCACAACTTTAGACATGATCTTGGCCTTGCGGACATTGGGGTTGAGGTAAGGCCCATACTTCCCATCATAGTCGCTCCTCTTTAATATGTCCACCATCTCCAACATTTCTCCAAATGACATATTGGAGGCCTTGAATTTCAGGCTCCGGGATCGGACGTTTCTGCCTCCGGACTTTCCTCGTCCTCCTCGTTGGTGGGATATTTGTGGCGCACCTGCTGTGTCCCCGCCATGTGCTCTCCCCACTGCGCCGTAAAGAGAAGGGGTGGGGAATAGACGAGAAAGATCGTCAGGGGCGGGCGGAGTTTGACGCATGCGCACTGTATATAAAACGTCACACGCCTGTGTCGTAGCCACGATCTGGGAGACGAGGGGAGAGAAAGCTCACGCACGAGACGATCGCTAGAAACGAAGGTACAATTTGACGTTGGTACATAACTAGTCTAGACTGATTCGAACTTGAGGCTTCTTTATGGAGAAGATTAGGAGAGTTTAGGCTGACATTATTTATATTGTTCTGTGTGGTGTTGTGTCTTGCAGAGGTGATGGAGGCCTTCTACGACGTGAGTTTTCTCCCCCTCTTCATTGATAAATACAGGGAATTTCCCCTTTTATGGCTACCAAAGCACCGTGACTACAGCAACAGACCAAAGAGGTACGCAGCCATGCTGAAACTTGTGGCATTTGTAAAGCCAACCCTGCCCATGGCAACCGTGGCAAACTTAAAAGTGAAGATTAACAACATGAAGAGTACCTATTTCCGGGAGCGCAATAAGGTCCGGAAGTCCCTAGCATCTGGAGCTGCAGCAGATGATGTCTATGTCCCCACGCTCTGGTACTATGAGAGGCTCCACTTTCTCAAAGACCAGACTACTGTCAGGAAGTCACTCTCGACTCTTCCTTGCACGCGTCCTTCCACGCACGCCACCCCTGATGAGGCTTCCGAGGACCAACCTGGGCCTTCCAGTCTGGAATATGTGCAGGTGCCCAGCTTGTTTCAGGTATAGTAGTTTTGTAACCATTTTGGGGAATAAGGAATGATGTTCAGTTAATTCAGGATCCCCAATTGCTTAGTTCCTAACGTGATTGACATATCAACAGACAGTGGTGTTGGAGACATTTTTGGGAAGACTCTAAACTGCAGGGCTGAGAATTGTATGGTTTTCTATTTGTAAACATTTTGCAACAGTCACTAGATGAGAATTGTGTGTGTTTGATGAACAAATAACTGAAAGGCGGAGGCCTTCCCTACAGAAGGGCGAAAAGCATGGGGGAGGTGGGAGAGTCAGCGCTCCAGCTGATAGGAGATGCCTCAGCCTCCCTATATGCCACACCCACCTACGAGGAGGCCTTTGCAGTAAAATGACGGGTATGGAGGCGGGGCAACGCAGCATGTGTGAGGATGTCATCCTCAAAATACTAAATGAGGGGATGGCTGGGGAGATGACTCCCCTCACACATGTTTGCGAGAGTGACCTTGCTCCGCCTCCTCCTCCTCCTTCTGCCACCCCACCAGCACCAGCACCACGGCGTGGAAGGAAGCGTACAAGGAAGACAAGAGAGTGATGACCTTGATTCAGTCTGGTCTGAGAGAAGATGGAGCCTCTCGTAGGACCAGAGCCTGGGGACCTAGATGGCATCTGCTGCAGTTCCGGATGTTTTGGACTTCAGGACAAGATTGCGCTCCCTTATTATTTAGATAGGTACTCTTCATGCCCCCAATTTTTTAAGCCAGAAAAATGATGGTTGCCATGGGTGTCCAAGGCTTTGCAAATTCCCCAAGTTTCACCATGGCTGCGTTCCTCTTTGGTTTGTTGCTGAGACCTAAATAAAGGTTTTTTTGATTTGAACTAATCATTGACTATTGTGTTTTACTTTTCTACAATGACAGTTTTTCTTTGAGTAGGCAGGTACATTTCACTAATCCTAAAGTAGAATTAACAAGGGGCACCAACAACCAACAAACTCCTAGTAAATTTAAGCAAGAAATACAAATGTTAATAATGTGGTTTTGCTAAGTTGAGACACACAACCCCCCTCCAAAAAAAAAAAAAATCTCCTTCAAATATGTATTCCCCAAAAAAAAAAAAAAAAGACAAATGATGCTAAAAATATAACAAAGATTCTTTTACGATCTGAGTAAAAATAAACATGTAGTGTATAAATGCTGAAAAGTAATAAAGAAGTAAGTTTGTGAGAAGTGCGGGTGAATAGGAGCAGCTAAAACATGTCATTCTTGTTGCATTGTAAAGAAAAAGAGAATGCGCTGCATTAAAGACATTTTAACATTGCAGCGTGACGAATGTGCTGTGTCGATTAGGAAAGGTAGTTTTACCTGACCGAGCGCTTCCGTCACAGAATTTCTTCTGAGCATGCGTAGCACTTTGTCCATCGGACAACCGTACACACGATCGAATTTGGTGTGATCGGACCGTGTTGACGGCAAATCTTTCCAGCAGGAGATAAGACTTTGTCCGTCGGACAAACCGACGTACACTGTCCGATGGTGCATACACACGGTCTGATTTTTCAACAACATTGTCCGATCGGACAGAATCCATGAAAAAGTCCGACCGTGTGTATGGGGCTTTACAGTGTCAGAAATAGACTTGAAAAACTTAACCCAAATAAATAGGGATGAGCCCGATGTTCGAGTCGAACGTAAGTTCGACTCGAACATCGGGTATTTGCCTGTTTCGACAAACAGCGAACAATATGCGATGTTCGCGGCAAATTCGAAAGCCGCCAGAACACAGTTAAAGTCTATGGGACACTAATTTTAATTGTCATAAAAAGTGTATGGGGACCTGGGTTCTGCCCCAGGGGACATGTATCAATGCAATTTTTTTTTGTTAAAACAGAATTTTTTCGGGAGCAGTGATCTTTTTAATGCTTAAAGTGAAACAATAAAAATGAAATATTCCTTTAAATATCGTGCCTGGGGGGTGTCTATAGTATGCCTGCAAAGTGGCGCATTATTCCTGTGTTTAGAACAGTAACACAGCAAAATTACATTTCTAAAGGAAAAATTGTCATTTAAAACTGATTGCGGCTGTAATGAATTGTCGGGTCTTGGCAATATAGATAAAACTCATTGAAAAAAAGAGAATGGGATGCCTCTTAACCACTTCAGCCCCGGACCAATTGGCAGCCAAAGGACCAGGCCCCTTTTTGCAATTCGGCACTGCGTCGCTTTAACTAACAATTGCGCGGTCATGCGACGTGGCTCCAAAACAAAATTGGCGTCCTTTTTTTCCCACAAATAGAGCTTTCTTTTGGTGGTATTTGATCGCCCCTGCGGTTTTTATTTTTTGCGCTATAAACAAAAATAGAGCGACAATTTTGAAAAAAATGCAATATTTTTTACTTTTTGCTATAATAAATATCCCCAAAAAAGATATAAAAAAACTTTTTTTTTCCTCAGTTTAGGCCGATACGTATTCTTCTACATATTTTTGGTAAAAAAAATCGCAATTAGCGATTATTGATTAGTTTGCGCAAAAGTTATAGCGTTTACAAAATAGGGGATAGTTTTATAGCATTTTTATTGTGACTGCGACATTTTGGCGGACACATCGGACATTTTTGACACATTTTTGGGACATTTGTCATTTATACAGCAATCACTGCTATTTAAATAGCACTGATTCCTATGTAAATGACAGTTGTAGTTAGGGGGTTAACCACTAGGGGGCGGGGAGGAGTCAGTGTGACGTGTTGTGTTTTTTTTTACAGTAGGGGGGCGTGGCTGTACGTCTGACGTCATTGATCGGCGTTCCCGATGACAGGGAACCGCCGATCACTGACAGTCAGTGTAGGAAGCGCGGGGAGAGGTTTGTTTACATAGACCTCTCCCCGTTCTTCAGCTCCGTAACCCGATCGCGGGATACCAGCGGCGATCGGGTCCGCTGGTCTCGCGGCCGTGGTCACGGAGCTCCCGACCGGGTCGCGCGCCCCCCGGGCAGGCAAATTAAAGGGGACGTACAGATACGTGCTTTTGCCTGCCCGTGCCATTCTGTTGACGTATATCTCCAGGAGGCGGTCGGGAAGCGGTTAAAGAGGGATTGCACCGAAAAAATAAATAAAATAAAAGCCAGCAGCTACAAATACTGCAGCTGCTGACTTTTAATAAATGGACACTTACCTCTTCCATGGTCCAACGATGTCGGCAGTCGAAGCCGAGAAATCGCTCGGTTCTCGGCTGCTGCCGCCGCCATTCTCGTTGAGGGAACCAGGAAGGGAAGCATTGCGGCTTCATTTACCGGTTTCCTACTGCGCATGCGCGGGTCACGCAGTGCAATGGGAATCGTCCACGCTGTCTCTGGGACCCGTGTGTGTCCCAGCAGACAGCATGGCGGGACAGGAAGAGGCATAGACTCCCGTGGGAGTCTATGCCCGGAAGTGGGTGCAAATACCTGTCTTAGACAGGTATCTGCACCCCCCTCCCCCCTGAAAGGTGCCAACTGTGACACCGGAGGGGGGGAGGGTTCCGATGAGTGGAAGTTCCACTTTAGGGTGGAACTCCGCTTTAATATTCATACCAGACCCAAAAGGGGGGGATCCCATGCTCTTTTTTTCAATGAGTTTTATCTATATTGCCGAGACCCGACAATTCATTACAGCCCCGACAATTTTTCCTTTAGAAATTTTATTTTGCTGTGGTACTGTTCTAAACACGGGAAAAATGCGCCACTTTACTGGCATACTATAGACACCCCCCAGGCATGATATTTAAAGGAATATTTCATTTTTCTTTTTTCACTTTAAGCATTAAAAAAATCACTGCTCCCGAAAAAAACGTCAGTTTTAAAAAAAAAAAAAATTGTATTTATACATGTCCCCTGCGGCAGGACCAGGTTCCCAAACACTTTTTATGACAATAACTTGCATATAAGTCTTTAAAATTATCACTTTTGATTATTCATGGACGTGTCCCATAGACGTTAACGGTGTTTGTGTGTTCTACCAAATTCTTTGCCTGTTCGCATGTTCTGCTGCTAACCGAACCGGAGGGTGTTCGGCTCATCCCTACAAATAAATCATCAGGACCAGATGGCTTACACCCGAGGGTCCTTAGGGAACTCAGTCAGGTGATAGCTAGACCATTGTTCCTACTTTTTAAGGACAGTTTACTGACTGGGATGGTAACAGCTGGAGGAAAGCCAACGTGGTACCAATATTTAAAAAAAGCACAGAGATATACTGTATACCTGGAAACTACAGGCCAGTCAGTCTAACATCAATAATTTGTAAGCTATTTGAGAGGATAAGGGATTATATCCAAGAATTTGCTGACAAAAACTGTATCATTAGTAGTAATCAGCATGGATTCATGAAGGACCGTTCTTGCCAGACCAATCTATTATCATTCTATGAGGACATGAGCTGCCATCTAGGTAAAGGAAAGCCTGTAGACGTGGTATATATGGATTTTGCAAAGGCATTTGATACATTTCCCCACAAATGTATACTTTGCAAACTGAGGTCTGTAGGCATGGACCATAGGGTATGTACCTGGATAGAGAACTGGCTACAGGGACGGGTCCAAAGGCTGGTGAAAAATAGCAAATACTCTGAATGGTCCGGTGTGGTAAGTGGGGTCCCCCGAGGATCTGTCCTGGGATGAATGCTGTTTAATTTATTCAAAAATGATATAGAGGATGGGATAAACAGCTCAATCTCAATGCTTGCTGGAATGGGCAACTACATGGCAAATGAGGTTTGAAAAATGTAAAGTAATGAACTTAGGTGCTAAAAATATGAATGCAAGTTACTAGGGGGAGAACCTCTAGGAGTATCCAGGATAGAAAAAGATATGGGGGTCTTAGTAGATGACAGGCGCAGCAAGCAAAGCCAACAGAATATTAGGGTGCATCAAATTCAAATTCTCACAATCTACAAGGTTCTGGTCTGGCCGCATCTTGAGTATGCCATCCAGTTCTGGGCACCAGTCCTCGAAAAGGATGTGCTGGACCTGGAAAGAGTTCAAACAAGAGCAACAAAGCTAATAAAGGGAATGGAGGACCTCTGTTATAGGGAAAGACTACAAGCATTAAACTTATTCTCTCTGGAGAAGAGATGCTTGAGAGAAGATATGATAGCGGTATTCAAATACCTTACTGGTGAACATAGCATAGGGAAAAAACTTTCAGTGGGAGGGAGTTTAAAAAGACACATGGTCATTCATTGAAATTGGAAGAGAAACGGTTGAACTGTAAACTGCGTAGAGGGTTCTTTACTGTCAGAACGGTAAGTATGTGTAATTCTCTTCCACAAGCAGTGCTATCAGCAGGAAGTGTCAATAGTTTACAAAAAACTATTAGATGGGCATCTTAACAATCACAACATATAGCGATATGTGATTTACATAAACACATACACTGGATGGACTGATATCTTTATTTAACCTTACCAACTATGTAATGTAACACTTCTATAGAATACTAGAGGAAAATAACAAATAAATATAACCATAACCAAATTATAACCAAAAGAAAATATAGCCTAAACAACATTTCTTTGTGTCCAATTTACACAGAATGAACATACAAATTCACTGGACAGGTGGCTACGTATAGGTTTATTTAATAGGCCCCTTAATGTGGAGAAGGTCGCTGACTTCTGGTACAAACTTACTCTAATGGTTTGATTCTAAAGGGAAGCAACAAAGAGCTAGAAGCCAAGCAAAATTACCAAACTAGGCCTCCAAAGGTGCCCTAGGTCATCTAAAACCTCTTTTCTCAGCATCACTTTAGGTTTGGACAAAAAAACTTCTGAAAAAATGGATTAGTCTGCTTTATTCATCTTTGCTTCACAAACTTACATTCAAATCTGAAATCATGGAGCCAGATTACTTTGAGGTCATTTTAAATAGTTTCAGTATATAAAACCATCAGCTCTTTGGCAAGCGGAATGCGTCCAGAAGTTTCACATACATTGCTTGTTTATCCAAACCTGATGCAGTTAACTACCTACGATGAACACACAAGCTGGCCACACTCCAATGACATCAATCTTCACACAGTTTTATTCCAGGACTAGATTACAAAACAGTCTGCCCAGAGCAAGTCTCACTCTGACATGTTTGATTAAGAAATGGCTTAAAGTATTACTAAACTCACATCTTAAAAAACTATCAATAAATGTTGTATTACATGCTGTTCATACTCACTCACTCTCTATGAGATACATTTTTGTATTCTGCAAAAAACCTGGTTGATCCTGCTGTTCTCTCTCTCCCTCTTTTGTCTAAGTCCCCAATTCAGTAAGAGATTTTGCAGAGAAGTGTAGGCAGCTCTGCACATACTTAGTTTTTATGCTATACTTTCTATCACGTTATTATCTACTACTAACAATAGTTTACAAAGCCATCCATAGCTCTGCCCCCAGCTACATCACTAACCTAGTACCAAAATACCAACCAAGCCGCTCTCTTCGGTCCTCCCAAGACCTCCTGCTCTCTAGCTCCCTTGTCACCTCCTCCCATGCTCGCCTCCAGGATTTCTCCAGAGTTTCTCCCATCCTTTGGAACGCTCTACCCCAATCTGTCCGACTGTCCCCTAATCTATCCATCTTTAGACGATCCCTGAAAACCTTTCTCTTTAAAGAAGCCTATCCTGCTTCTAACTAACACTGTCTTACTTTTTCCATCAACTCATCCCCCACAGCTATTACCTCTTGTATCAATTGACCCTTTCTTTTTAGATTGTAAGCTCTAGCGAGCAGGGCCCTCTGATTCCTCTTGTACCAAATTGTTATGTAATTGTAATGTCTGCCTTTATTTTGTTAAGCGCTGCGCAAACTGTTGGCGCTATATAAATCCTGTATAATAATAATAATAATAATAATAATAATACTATAGAGTCACACATGTGGGTGTATACACAGTGGTAAATGACAGCCCACTTCCTCTCTCCTCCTCCATGCCCACTAACCAGCTAAACATAATGGGGGTGGGATAGTACAGCTTGATGGAGGCTTCACCTTTTTCTTACTCTAAGACACAGTCTGGAGGTGAATGGCAGAAATACACCCACACCATGTCATTGCCAAAAATAATAAAGATTTGATTTCAAATATATATTAGTATGACAATTTAAAACAGTTTATTGATATTAATTATTTTTACCCTGTATTCCAAAGACTGTATTCTTTATTTTAAACATGTGATCAGCAGCAGAGGACTTGAGGCTCCTCCTGCTTATGTTTCCCTGTGGACAGGCTGGAAAAGAGCTGGGTCATGTGGTGGCTGTTTATTGATTAGCAAAAAAGATACTTCAATGTATTTTTTTTATTTTTTATTAAAATAGTTACAGTGCCATCATCTATATACAGAAATAGAAGGGGCAATGTAATTAAATAGTGTGTGTTTAACTTACGTCATAGCCCTTTATGGTCAAGCCCTTTTTGGGTGAAACATCTTGCGATGATTCTTGAGCTGAGCAGACTTTTCTGTGATCTTGATCTCTATTAATAAAGGTTTGTGAAAGCTGATGACATTGGAGTGAGGCCAACATGTTTGTAAATTTAAGTTTGTAAAATGTAGGGAGCATTAATGAGCTCCATTTGCTGTGATGGGTGGATTGCAGGCTGTGAGCAGCAGTTCTTCATTTTTTGTTTAACATTTTCTGTTTAACTCCTTTCCACCCCAGCCTATAGCAGAAAGATGGCTGGGCGGTAGTTCAATCCTCCTGACTGGGTGTCATATGACAAGCAAGATAATATGCGTGCAGATCGGCGATCAGTGGTGCCGTGTGTCACTCTGAAACACTGTATCTCCGATTGTAGTAAGGAGCCTCTGACAGAGGCTCCTTACCACGTGATCAGCTGTGACCAATCACAGCTGATCACATAGTGAACCAGGAAGTGTGGGGTCTGTGCTGATAATCAGCACATTGATTATCAGCACAGCCCCATCAGATGTGCCACCAACAGTGCCCATCAGAAACACCTGTCAGTGCCCACAACAGTGCCAATTAGTGTCCACAATAGTGCCAATCAGTGCCCGCCACAGTGTCAATCAGTGCCCATCACAGTGCCATTCAGTGCCCATCAGGAAAACCTGCCAGTACCTCATTATCAGTGCTGCCCATCAGTGCCATCTATTAGTGTCCATTAGTGCCACCTGTCAGTGCCAATCAGTGCTATCAGTGACAATCAGTGCCGCCTATCAGTGCCCATCAGTGCTGCCTGTCAGTGCCCATCAGTGACGCCTGTCAGTGCCCATCAGCGCTGCATATCAGTGCCGCCTATCGGTGCCGATCATTGCTGCATATCAGTGCCGCCTATCAGTGCCCATCAATTCTACATATCAGTGTCCATCAGTGCCACCTTATCAGTGCCAACTCATCAGTGCCCATCAGTGCCGCCTCATTAATGCCCATCAGTGAAGGAGAAAACAAAATTTTATAACAGAGACCAAGAAAAACTTTTATTTTTTCAAAAATTTCGGTCTATTTTAGTTTGTTTAGCAAAAAATAAAAACCCCAGTGGTGATCAAATACCACCAAAAGAAAGCTCTATTTGTGGGAAGAAAATTACATAAATTTAGTTTGGGAACAGTGTTGCATGACCGCGCAATTGTCATTCAAAATGTGACAACGCTGAAAGCTGAAAATTGTCCTGGGCAGGAAGGGGGGAAGTGCCCAGTATTAAAGTGGTTAACAAAGGATACCGAGGGACTGTTTATACTTTTTTTCTGTAAACTATTTATTTGTTTATTATTTTCTTCCACATATAAAGTGCTGCCTATATTTTATCCTTTTTTGGAGGTTTTGGTATATTACCTTTTTTGCTAGGAGCTGTGTAATATTGTTCTCGCTTGTTCTTCATCATCTCTACTCTAATTCTGTGTTTTTTGTGAACCAATCTGATGTTTAAGATGCCTGCTCTAATTACAGTTTTAATTACCCAGTTCTCGTCCGGCCTATACCAAAATGATGGCTGGGCGGATCTTTCAACGTTCTAAGTGAACGTCATATGAAGTCCTCCCAAAATGTGCACGGCCTCGCGATCTGTTATCGGCTGTGTCCACAGGATGAATGATCACTATACTGGCCTGCTGCAAAGTACCCTGTGATCATTTTGACCAATCACAGCAAATCACATGACAATTGTAAACAATGGATGGCTTCATTTCATGCCATCCAATGTATAGAATTGTGTTGCTAGCTGTGATCGGTCACAGTGATCACATGGTACAGACAGGGCCAATCACAGCCCATACGTACAAAAAACAGTAAAATGGTTGCTTATACCAATGAAATTCACTGGTATAAGCAATCATAATGTGTAAAAAAAACTGAATATATATTTTCACATACTGTCATGAGTCAGTGTTCATAATCACTGACACACCAGTTATAGGATAACGCTGTACTGCACTAGTAAGAAGAAAATTGTGAAGATTTTTTGAATTTGTGACAAAAACATTACAACTTAAAAAAAACTCACTTGCCTCTTACTAAATACCTTGGACTGTCTACTTTCCAAAAAGGGGTCATTTGGGGGTATTTGTACTTTCCTGGTAATTTCAGGCCCCAAAAAATTAGATAGGGTGTCAGTACATCAGGATTGATCAGTTTTCGGATATAGTATATACCATAGTTTGTGGTTTTTATAACTTTACTACATACTAAATAATAAACACTAATTTGGGTTATTTTCACCAAGGAAATGTAGCAGAATACATTTTGACCTAAATTTATGAATTTATTAAATGAAGAAAAACTTTTTTTTAACAAAAAAAAAAAAAAAAGCAGTGGTGATTAAATGCCACCAAAAGAAAGCTAAATTTGTGTGAAAAAAAAAATGATAAAAATACATTTTTGGGTACAGTGTTGCATGACCATGCAATTGTCATTCAGTGTGACAGCGCTGAAAGCTGAAAATTGGCCTGGGCAGGAAGGGGATAAAAGTGCCAGGTATTGAAGCAGTTATAATGTGTGATTTTCTACTTGATATTTCTATTGGTTTTCACCACTATGATAGTGTGACAGAATTACATACGATATGACTCAGTGATGTTCAATGCATTGATCTGAGTATACAGTGTATGCTATTAATTATTCTTTCTGTTCCATGTGAACATTCATTTGTATGTGTGTGATTTACAATGTGTGTGCTTTTTCTTCAGTAAACTGCAAATGGAAATTACAATAACATTTAAAAAAAATCTGTAGTGCTAAATAATTGTTCTGATCACCCTTTTCTTAATGTCCTATAAAATTACCATTAAAGTAACATAATGAAAATTATTATGATACACCCACACTCTATTCTAACCCTTCTCTTATCTCAAACAAAAGACCCGATAACTGCTAATAGGTGTATCCCCTATAACACCAAATCAAATAACAAAGAAAGAAAAAGCAGCACTTATTGATATGTTTTATATAACTTAATAAAGTGCTGGAAATGCCACACTGTGTTCATATAAGTATATAATCCCCATAAATTATGTAAATTATATCACAAGTCTATAAAATGTAATACAATTAGATAAATCAATAAGCATCCAATCAAAAAAATATCGTCCACAATTCAAGTACTATAAGTGATTCCATGCTGGTGCCCATAAGAATGGATCACTCTCCAGAATCTGTGAACCCCCTAAAAAGGTCAAAAAGCGCTTCATGTAATTAATGCCTCTTTTTCCTCCTGGTCATTCATTTGCACAAATATGGGGTTTATACTGTATACTTAAAGCATATGCACGGTGTGGCACTTCCAGCACTTTATCACATTTTTTTGCACAGGAATAATTGTATAATTCTGTAGTTTATTTATTGCACATTGCACTTTAGAGCATTCTAAGCACATAGCTTTTTTCATTTAAGTTATATAATGCATATCAATGAGAGAATGGGGGGATTTGGGACTTTAAATAAAGCACAATTAAGTGCCTCCATCCCGATAATAGGTAAGTACAAAAAGGAAGTTGGGACTTTAAATGAAGCACTTGGATAGTGAAGGTAGATTTTAACCATGTTTGAATTTCACCATGGAAAGTTTATTAATTGTTAAAAATAAAAACAATAGAAAATATAAATTTCATATGCATATAGAGGTGTAAACAAAGTATAAGCATGGTAAAAAGTATATACATAACAGCGCATAATGACAGTAGGTAAGGCTTTTTCTTTCAATGTTACCCCTACATAATGCCTGATTAGTGGCTGGTTCATATTTGTCGTTTATATATAATGAAATGGAAATAATCTCTAAGAACTTGTTACTAGACTTTATCATACATCTCATTGTTAATTACCAAGTGATTCATAGTAACCACTAATCTCTTTATGTACACTGTGATTTGCATATAATCTTTCCTAAAATTAAATCTATTATAGTTTAATTTATTAGTTACTTCTGTGATTTCAGTGAAAGCTTATTTTCCTTAACAAATTCTTTTGTATTTGCTTCTGCTTGTTACATAAGGAAAGCTATGACAAATGAAGTAAATGCTAACATGTACTTTAAACCTGAATATTTACTTTATTACAATAGGTGCATATTTATAAAGCACTGACTGTGACATTCACCAAACATTCACTCCAGGTAAATCACCAATAATTAAAAAAGCATGCACCAGGAACATACACCTGCAGTGAACATTACATTCACTGCTTTATAAATATACCTCATACTGTATGTTTTATATAACAATATTGTTTAAAAAAAGATACGTAAGGTGCATAGCTCGTAGGATGCTAGCAATTCTGCATGTACAGTTTTGGTACCCTAATGTATGTTTTTTCTTTTTTTAAATCTTTTTTATTTCTGTTGTTTCTCGACTCCTTTTCTTTTTACATTCCCTACTTTATTCTTGGTTAAAGATAAGAAACTCTTGTACTTTACTTCTGGATTAGTCTCAACTAGAAACTATGGCCATGTTATTACATAAACACAGGTTGACTTTGTATGAAAATCCCCAAGAGAGCCTTTGGCCATATATTGGAATGATCTTTATTATCCTAGAGATGATTGTACTGGTTTCATACTTCATATGTACACATTTTTGGATGTGATTTCCTTGTTATTTTTATTCAGCAATAAAATAAATTGTTGGTATTAAAAAATAAGAATAAAAAAGAGATACATAGGCTTATTTTACAAAGTAATGCAAACTCTAACCAGTCAGATTTTAGTTGACTGCAGCCTTATCAATACCAAAATATTTTAATCTGAAACCTGCGATATATAGAGGCGCGGCAAACTACAGCCACAACATTTTTGCAATATAAAGCTAATGTGCGAAGGAGAAGGATGTAATAGTAAAATCAACTTACAGTATAATATAGAAACATTTTTGGTGTGAATATCCAGACTTTACAGAAGTACTGAAAGAAAAATAAAGGGATCTACAAACCCCTTCCTCCTGCACACCCTGGAAATTATTAAACTGGGTAGTACAATACAATGTGAAAGTGAAGTAGCAGGTAGTAAAGCTCAAAGTCTTCAAATATATAAAGAAAACATTGATTCCATACCGCGCTAAACAATAAAAAAGATAACAATGTGTTTCAAATATAACATACACAAACAGGTGAGGGAATGAATAAATAAAGTCCAGTAGTCCACCACCAAGTGCCAATATATTTTTCTTATCAAACGTGACGATGAAAAACAATGGTGTCTTCAAAAGAAAAGTGTGTCTCTTTTCACCAGCTATTAGGTAAGTATCCTACTCACCGGACGGAATTGACACTAATGACTGGAAGTCAAAAACAGCATAAGCAGCCAGTTATCCAGAAACGGCAACTCAAGGCAAGTATGTTCCCCAAATGGATATGGTATATCAACCAAAAAGAAAAAAACAGAAGCTCCTCATAGTGCAGTAACGTTAAAAAGCAGGTTTATTAAAACTACAGTTTGCACTTACATAATAAAGGTTAAAATCATTCCCATAAGAAATGGCAGGGACATCGTCCGCATTCCACCTGCGTTCCAACTGGTGGCGAAAGTGACGTAGCACGTATCACAGTTGAAACTAGAATGAATTTCCCATCTGAATAGATGTCTCATCTCTATTCCTGGCATTTGCAAGATTTTGGTTTCTGCCTTCACTTTGCTCTTCCAGTGGCAATTGCCACCGGGACAAACATAGAGGGTGAATCTCCCCAATAACAAGGAACTAAAATCAAAAAATTTAAGGTGCATACAGTGCCCTGAAAAAGTATTTATAACCCTTGAAATTTTCCACATTTTGTCATGTTACAACCAAAAACGCAAATTTATTTTATTGAGATTTTATGTGATAGACCAACACAAAGTGGCACATAATTGTGAAGTGGAAGAAAAATTATAAATGTTTTTCAAAATTTTTTACAAATAAATATCTGAAAAGTGGGGCGTGCATTTGTATTCAGCCCCCTTTACTCTGATATCCCTAACTAAAATTTAGTGGAACCAATTGCCTTCAGAAGTCACCTAATAAGTAAATAAAGTCAGCCTCTGTTTAATTTAATCTCAGTATAAATATAGCTGTTCTGTAAAGCCCTCAGAGGTTTGTTAGAGAACCTTAGTGAAAAAGCAGCATCATTAAGACCAAGGAACTCACCATACAGGTCAGGGATAAAATTGTGTAGAAGTTTAAAGCAGGCTCAGGTTATAAAAAAAAATATCCCAAGCTTTGAACATCTCACAAAGCATTGTTCTATTCATCACCCAAAAATGCAAAGAGTATGGCACAACTACAAACCTACCAAGACATGGCCGTCCACTTAAACTGACAGGCCAGGCAAGGAGAGCATTAATCAGAGAAGCAACCAGGAGGCCCATGGTAACTCTGGGAGAGCAGCAGAGATCCACAGCTCAGGTGAGAGAATCTGTTCACAGGAAAACTATTAGTCGTGCACTCCACAAATCTGGCCTTTATGGAAGAGTGGCAAGAGGAAAGCCAATGTTGAAAGAAAGCCATAAGAAGTCCCGTTTGCAGTTTGCAAGAAGCCATGTGGGGGACACAGCAAACATGTTAAAGAAGGTGCTCTGCTCAGATGAGAACAAAATTTAACTTTTTGGCCTAAAAGCAAAACGCTATGTGTGACGGAAAACTAACACTGCACCCTGAACACACCATCCCCACCGTGAAACATGGTGGTGGCAGCATCATGTTGTGGGGTTGCTTTTCTTCAGCAGGGCCAGGGAACCTGGTCAGAGCTGATGGGAAGATGGATGGAGCCAAATACAGGGCAATATTATAAGAAAACCTGTTAGAGTCTGCAAAAGACTTGAGACTGGGGCAGAGGTTCACCTTCCAGCAGGACAACCATAAATATACAGCCAGAGCTACAATGGAATAGTTTAGATCAAAGCATATTAATGTGTTAAAATGCCCCAGTCAAAGTCCAGACCTAAATCCAATTGAGAATCTGTATCAAGACTTGAAAATTGCTATTCACAGACACTCTCCATCCAATCTGGCAGAGGTTAAGCTATTTTGCAACGAAGAATGAGCAAATGTCACTCTCTAGATGTGCAAAGCTGGTAGAGACATACCCAAAAATCTGCTGTAATTACCCAATACCCGCTGTAATTGCAGCGAAAGATGGTTCTACAAATTATTGTCTCAGGGGGCCGAATACAAATGCACAACACACTTTTCAGATATTTATTTGTAAAAAAAAATTGGAAAACCATTTATCATTTTCCTTCCACTTCACAACTATGTGCCACTTTGTGTTGGTCTATCACATACAATACCAATAAAATAGCAATACCAATTTACATTTTTGGTTGTAACATGACATAATGTAGAAAATGTCAAGGGGTATGAATACTTTTCCAAGGCACTGTATATGTTAGTGATGGACGAACTTCCGACGGGACGTTTCGCGAACGCGATCTGGGAACGTGCCTAAATGTTCGCGAACCCCAGGTTCGCGGCAGGCCCCATTGACTTTAATGGCAGGTGAACCTTAAAAACCTCCAGGTCATATTTTCAGTGACAAAATACTTACTAGCTGTGCACACATAGTCCCACAACATGGACACTGACATACCAGAAGTATTAAGTGAATCTGAGATCGACAACGACAAGCATTTTATTTATCTGGGAAATTTTGTCAATTGAAGGCCATGGAGGAGAGGCAAGGTCAGGCCAGGCTATGAAGGGGGTGCAGGAGATGATCAGTGCCACAGTCAGGGCAGCGCAGTCCTGTGCCAGTGTCCCAGTGTGCCAACCTGTGCTTGAACCCCTGACCCCTCCCACTGCCAGGCCCTTACCCCCACCTATGCAGGGCTCCACTGCGGTGGTCCGGAGATGCCAGTCCAGTGCTGATCCTCAGCCATGGTGCTGGCACTGCCTGCTGATTGGCTTCTCCGCTGCTATCTCCCTCACTGACACCAGCACTGAGATAGAACACTGACACCAGCACCATGATAGAGACTGAGCACTGGCACCAGCACCGAGATAGAGAGCACTGACACCAGCACCGTGATAGAGAGCACTGACACCAGCACCGAGATAGAGAGCGCTGACACCAGCGCTGACACCAGCAACTCGCTGCGGGACCCAAAAATATGACACAGCTCAACCTCTTCAAACAGGAGAGTATGGGCATATAGAACGGTGTGCTTTTTTGTACAAGTGAGCCAAAGGTAGAAAAAAGGTCTGTGTGCTAGATTATATAAATCGTTTATAGAGTTATGCATATACATGGTCTACTGTTCACATGTGTTGAATTCCTCCGAGATCCATGCCTCATTCATTTTTAGAAATGTGAGGTAGTCAACACTGTCGTGAGCTAGGCGAGTGCGCTTATCGGTCACGACCCCCCCTGCTGCGCTGAACGTCCTTTCGGACAGGACACTGGAGGAGGGGCAAGCCAACAGTTCCATTGCAAATTGTGCAAGCTCTGGCCAGAGGTCAAGCCTGCCCACCCAGTAGTCCAGGGGTTCATCACTTCTCAGAGCGTCCACATCGGCCGTTAACCCGATGTAGTCGGACACCTGTCAGTCTAGGCGTTCCCTGATACTGGATCCGGATGACACCTGTTGATGGGTTGGCTGAAAGAATGATCTCATATCAGAAGTGACCAACACATCTTCAAACCGCCCTCTTCTTGCAGGCGCTGTTAGATTGGTATAAATGTGAAAAAGTGCAGCGCTCAGAAAAATGAGATAAAAAACCTTGACCAATAACGGTAAAGGTGAGTGAATCAAGTCCTATTCCCTGTGAATGGATACTGGTGCTTGCGACAATTTAAGTGCATATAAACTTATAAACAACTTAATTACAGTGCAAACATAAACCAATTATGTGTTAATAAATATTGAATACATAAACCAACATTTGAAAAAAAGTGTGTGAGTACCCAAATCTATGGGTTCAAACAAATAAGTGCATCCAAATCGCATATAGTGAATAACGCAAAAAAAACAAAATAATCAGTCAAACAGAGTCCTCAGTGCTGAATGTTGAATGCATAAACTAACATTTGCAAAAAGATATGTGAGTACCCAAAACTATAGGTTCAAACAAATAAGTGCATCCAAATCGCATACAGTGAAAAACGCAAAATAATCAATCAAACAGAGTCCTCAGTGTTCAGTAGCCTTTGACAGTCTCCTACACAGAGCGCTTCTGAGTGTAATATGATTTTCTTAAGATTGACCTCGCAGTTCCCTTCAAGAGATATAAAGTAAGAAAAGGAGGCCTACCAGATGTCTGGTCTTTACTGCATATATCCCATCAAACGAGGTTCCAGGTACAGCAAATCAGCTGGGCAATTCCTCGCTCATCAGAGCGTGCATCAGGCCCCACCAAGTGCCTATATACCCCTTCTGGGGGGTCGGTCAGAGTCCCACAAGGATACCAAAAATAAAACAAAAAAAGGTCCGGATCGTGTAATATGTTAAAACAAGGGATGCCTTTATTATGGCTCAATGGGTCCAATGTACAGCACAGATGAGCAGCAATACAAAATAAAAACAGTTTCGCTACCTTGTAGCTAAGAAAGATAAAAACTCCTGGCCTGGCAGTGTGGAAGCGATCGCACATGCTGCACTTTTTCACATTTATATACCCATGGTCAGCCTGCTGTGTGAGGAGTTGTCGGGTGAATGAACTGAATGATGGAGTGTTAGATTGTTGCAGTGTTAGATTGTTGCAGTCCGAGGGAATCCCCTTTCTGGGGGGGGGGGGGGTGTACCTCAGACCGGGAGCTCTGGAGCTGGGAGGGAGCCTCTCTATACACGGTCATAGAGAGCTGTTAGATTGGTACCCACAACTCTTTCTCTGGGAGTGGGAATTCCTCTGCCAGCGCACGCAAAAGCAGAATGCAGGATTTCTCTAAGCAAGGCCTGTAAGTCCTCCATTCTGACAGCCCTCTGTGATGGTGGTAACATTTCCGCCATTTTGTGTTTGTACCGGGGGTCTAAGTACGTTGCCACCCAGTATTGGTCCTTGACCTTTATGCTTTTTATACGGGGGTCCCTGTTAAAACACTGGAGCATGAAGGCCCCCATTTGCACTAAACTGGAAGCGGTGTGGTGGCCTGGCTCCTGCTCATCATCCAGGATAATGTCGTCCTCCTCATTCTCCTCCCCCCATCCACGGACAACAACAGGGATCCCAGAAAGGTTTAAAGCATGCTCTTCTTGCTCCTCCTCATTCGCCCCGGCACCATCCTCCTCTGACTCCTCTTCAGACTCCTGTTGTTGACTTGTCTCATATAGAGTAGCCCCCCCTGGGAATTCATCCAGCATTGCGACTTCCTCATCTTCCTGCTCCTGCTCCTCCACAGCTTGATCAATGACACAACGCAATGCATGCTCCATAAAGAAGACGTAAGGTACGATGTCACTGATGGCGCCATGGCTGCGACTGACCAGTTTGGTGATCTCATCAAATGGCCGCAGAAGTCTGCATGCGTTGCGCATGAGCAGCCACTGGCGCAGTGAAAAAAAAACAAGCTCCCCAGAACCTGTTCTACCGCAGAGTTTGTACAGGTAGTCGTTAACTGCATGTTTCTGCTGGAGCAGCCTATCAAGCATATAGTTGTTTGAGTTCCATCGCGTCGGGCAATCACAAATAAGACATCTGACCGGCAGATTGTGTCGCCGCTGAATGTCAGCAAGGTGAGCCATGGTCGTGTAAGATCTTCTAAAATGGGGCGAGATTTTCCTTGCCTGCCGCAAGATGTTCTGGACCCCAGGGTGTTTGACAACGAATCGCTGCATGACCAAGTTTAAGACGTGTGCCATGCATGGCACATGTGTAATTTGGCCCTTTTTCAATGCGCTAAGCAGATTGGCACCGTTGTTGCACACCACTTTACCAAATGTCAAATTGAGCGGTGTTAACCACTGATCTGCCTGTGAACGCAAAGCTTAAAGGAGTGCAGGGCCAGTGTGGCTCTTGGCTTCCAGGCACAACAGACGCAGCACAGCATGGCAACATCTCACCTGGCATGTCGAATAGGTTCTGGGGATCTCGGGCGGCGCAGCGGAAGAGACGCTAGCAGTGGAAAAGGAGGAGTCAGCTGAGGAGGAATAGGAGGATGGAGTAGGAGGAGGAGAAGAAGAGGCAGGCCTGCATGCAATCCGTGGCGGTAAAACCAAATCTACACAGTGCCACGGGTTACATGCTTGACGGCCATCAGAAGGTTCACCCAGTGGGCAGTAAAAGTTATATACCTTGCCTGCCCGTGTTTGCTAGACCACGTGTCTGTGGTCAGATGTATCTTGGCACCGACACTGTGTGCCAGAGATACATTCACTTGCTGCTGAATATGGCCATATAGCTCTGGGATGCCCTTCTGTGAGAAATACTTCCTTCCTGGGACCTTCCATTGTGGTGTTCCAATGGCCACAAATTTTCGAAAGGCCTCCGGGTCCACCAGTTTACATGGCAGTAGTTGGCGGGCTCTCAGTTCTGACAAGCCAGCGGTCAACCGTTGGCCAAGAGGGTTATCCGGCGTCATCATTTTTTTACGCTCGAACATTTGGCCCATGGAAGCCTGCCTTTTTCCAGAAAAACGTGAGGACGGCATGATGGAAGGTGGAGTGGAGGACAATTCTGAGGAGAGAGGAGAAGGAGAAGTAAAATAGGCTGGACGGTGAGAGCCTGGAGTGTGGCTTTGTGGGTTCTGACGGCATTGCTCCCACTGGGCTTGGTGATGGCAGCTCATGTGCATTCTTAAGGCGGTCATCCCTAGGTGAGTGTTGGGCTTACCGCGACTTATGCGTTGACTGCAAAGGCTGCAGATGGCAACACTATTGTCAGCAGCGGACATGTTAAAAAAATCCCACACTGCGGAGCCATGTGCCAGCATCCTGGGAGCGCCAGATGTGACCGTACATGGTTGATGCCTCGCTCCTGATACATTAGCAGTCTGGTTTGTCCCTCCTGTGCAATGTAAGTTCTGCCTACTTCTCCTCCCTATCTGCTGGTCCATCTCTCCCTCTGAACTCCCCTCCTCTTCCTCTCTTGTGGGCACCCACATGACGTCCCTAGACACGTCATCATCCACGTCACCTTCCCCACCGCTATAATTAGAGATCTCGGAGTAGGCAGCAACAGCGGGGACCAACCTCCTTGGGCTGATCTGGGTACTGTCGTCAGACTGCTGAGTGGCGGTTGGTGCTACCTCCTCTTCCTGATCCAATGCCAAGAATGGCTGCGCATCGGAAATGTCTTGTGATGGATCGGAAAATAATTCCTGTGACTCAAGCGGAGGGTATATGGTGGTGGTGGTGTTGGTGGTAGTGTCTTTGGGGGTGCACACAGCAGAGAGTGAAGAGGGTGCAGATCAAGAGGATCAGGAGGGCACAGAAGAGTAAGGCTGAGTGAGCCACTAAACCAAGTCTGGTGCGTCCTTTGACGTAATCGAAAGCAACCTTCTGCAACTTCCCACTTTGGCTCAAGCCTGTTGCTCCTGCCCTACCCCTACCACCCCTGCGGAAGGGCCTGCCTCTTCCTCTGCCTGTCATTTTTTTAAAAACCCTGTGACAAAAGTCTCTAGAGAAGTGCAGTATATGTGGAAGAAGGTATATAACACACCGCTTCAATCTGTCGTTTTGGGGGGCCACTGGTCTATCACACCAGTTATAGTACTTTTTTCTAATTGCGTTTGTCACTCTTTGTAGTATCGCTGCAGAACCGCTCAACAGTCACAATGCTGCACAGTAGAAATGCACTATACTATGCTTTCTATATTTGAAAGTATTTTATACGTGTATTACACCCCTATATACTGCACATCAAATAGTACACCTATACCAGTCCTTAAAAGGACTTTTGTGGACCTAATAGTAGCTAGCTAGTGAATTACAGACTAACCCTGCTCCAAACAGCAAACTGCCCCTACACTGAGAAAAGACAGCTGCAGAATCGGTCAGCACTGCAGTGCACTATAATATGCTTTCTATATTTGAAAGAAAGTATATTATAAGTGTATTACAACAACCCTATATACTGTACACCTATACCAGTCCTTAAAAGGACTTTTGTGGACCTAATAGTAATAGCTAGTGATTACAGACTGACTGTCCCTGCTCCACACAGCACCCTTTACCTACACTGACAAAAGACAGAATGTAAAATGGCCGCCTGATCAGGTCTATTTATAAGGTAGGGGGTATGTCCATGTGCTGAAATGTCTCAATTGGCTGTCCTGTACCCCATGATGGATGTGTCATGGGTCAAAGTTCTTCACAATGTAAACGAATATGGGCGCCGCGATTAGCGCCATAAGTCTTCCGGTTTGACGAATCGCGAACTAGCAAAGTTCGCCACGAACCGACCGCCGGGCGAACCGCAAGGCCATCTCTAGTATATGTTATTAAGTAATTTTGATGTATAATTTTTCACGTGAGACATTTAAAATTCCTTGTATGTGTCTTCATAATAGTACCATTAACCTAAATTCACTTTAGGACAGTACCTCCTGAGGAAAGGATTTGCTCAGTATATGAATTTCATGTTGTTTCTTTATTCTACAATCATTATAGCTTTCTTTTCTTTATATTTTTTCACTATTTAAATAAGGGGATACATTCTTTTTAATGTAAGTTTTAAAGTTTGGGTTAAGGTGTAGGACTTAAACTGTTTTTCCCTTCACTTCCTGTCCTGGAGACAAACCAGGAAGTAGTAAAGGGAGTTCTCCTCCTAGACAGTTGCCACTGGAACAGGTGTCCCCAATGGACAATTTTTACCCCACCCTCACCTCTGTTGGTAACAGCTCTTACTTTTACTGTTTCCCATCACTTCCTGCCTCAGTGACAGTGGTCACCAGGACAATTAGAGTAAACCTCTGTAGCAGGGACATAGACAGCAGTAACAACTTGATGGGGGTGATGGCTACCAACCACTTGAGGCATACCTTGGAAAAGTCATAAATGTCTATGCCACAGTGGTTGATTGAATTTAAAACACAAAACTCCAAAAATAAAAAATAACAAATTAATATAATTTAAAATATATGTGTTATCATGGATAATAATTATCCTATCGAAAAGACAACAGCTTTTTGGACCCATTATGCACATACCATCACACTGAAGAATATTGGCAATATTGTATTGAAGTCCTCTGCCCCGTTCATTTGGGGCCTCTCAACATCACGGACCCTTACGGGTTCAACCAGTGGTCTGTCATCCGTTATATTGGGTGGATGCCCATGCAACATCTGACGCCTACACACCTTTTTGGTCACCCCCAGCTCTGATATACCTGGGTCAGCCTCCCAAGGTTTGGGTGGGATCGAGGTTTATAATTAAGCATGATGTTTAACATTGATTGTCTGTCAGCCATGTTTTAACCCTTTCCATTCTTGGAATCCCTTGACTTTGATTTTACAATAAATCTTTTAATCACAAAACGTGGCATAGACATTTTTATGACTTTTCCGAGGTATGCCTCAAGTGCCTCAAATTATGAATTTGTCTGTGCTATAGCAAGCAATAACCAAATACAAAGTACAAAACTGCAGAACTAGAATTTATCTAAAGCATTTTGAAAGGAAGTCACAACATAAATACAACTCAAAAAGAGGAAAGGAGCAGCCTCTTAATCTAACATAGCCTATGGGTTGAAATATGGGGGGGGGAGAAGGAGACAAGAGGGAGATAAAGTAGAATAGTGAGTGAGAGTTTAGGTAGAAGGGGGATTAGGTGGGAGAGGGAGAGGTTAAAAGGAGAGAGGAAAGGTTAAGACGGAAATGCGGGGAGAAGGGTATGGTGGAGTCAGGGCCAAGTACCAAATGGGGGCGGGGGGAGGGGCAGGGGATATATAGGTCCTTAGGACTAGAAGTATATTTAAGGGATACAAGGCCCTTGTCCCTCCCCTCTTGATTGCCGCTATATATATATATATATATATATATATATATATATTATATATTTCTTTTTGTTTCTATATGGTTTCCCTTTTATCTCCACGTAGGACTAAGCTGGAGAGAAAAATAAACGGAGGTTGAAGTGATTCAGATATAGAATACATTTTTATGCCTGGGGAGGTAGAGAGGGGAGACTCTCGGCCATTTTGGACCAATCCCCTATATAGTTTTGCACCCACTGAGCCATAGGAGTGGGGCTCAGAGTAGGGTGTCTCCCTGAGGGGTTGTAAAAAGGGGGGTGGGTGAGTTACAGGGAGGGGGGAAGGAAAATTAGAGGGGCTAGTTTTTTTTTTTTTTTTTTTTTTAAGGGGATAGTTTTTTTTTTTTTTTTCTCTTGTTCTTCGCCTCTGCTCCTCTTCCCTCTCTTTCTCCCTTGCTTCCCGGCGAGATGGAGGAAGTAAGGATAACTTCTATAAATGCTAAGGGGCTCAATGTCCCAGAAAAAAGAAGGATGCTTCTTAATGATTTGAAACGGATGCATACAGATATAGCCTTTGTACAGGAGACCCATTTTAAGACCAGTGGATTTCCGCTCCTTCAGAATAGATTCTTCCCAAGGGTATACCACGCTTCAAACTATGAAGCAAAATCAAAAGGGGTTTCGATTATGATTTCTAATCGGATCCCATGGTCCTTGATGGATAAAAGGGTAGATGTGAAGGGTCGGTACCTTTTTCTGAAGGGACAAGTGGGAGGAGTTAAGGTGACCCTGGCTACGATATATGCTCCAAATGTATTGCAAGAAGTATTTTTAAAGAAGGTCCTCACAAAATTCACAGATTTTTCTGAAGGTAAACTGATCCTTGGAGGGGATTTCAATATCCCCTTAGATCCCAAAATAGATACATCCTCAGGTACGTCATCTAATTCACAGGGTGCCAGAAGAGGAATATTGAAGAGAATACATGAATTACAGTTAGTGGACGCATGGCGGACCATGCATGCAGGGGAGAGGGATTATACCTTTTTCTCTAATCCTCATCAGGTCTATTTAAGGATAGATCTCTTTCTGGTCCCCCATTACTTACTTACTAGGATAACAGAGGTATTTATAGCTGGCATAACGTGGTCAGACCATGCCCCGATCACTTTGTGTTTATCCCTTGCTGGCGCGGTGGGTGCCACTGAAAGAAGGTGGCGATTGAATGAGAGCCTGCTACAGATCCCGGAAATTCAGGAGGAAGTAGTAAAAGAAATAAATGTGTATTTCCAGACAAATGATACCCCGGGAAGTAACCCGGGCATAGTATGGGAGGCTCACAAAACAGTGATCAGGGGCATTCTGATCAAATATGGATCTAGATTAAAGAAAGAGAGAGAAAAACAGGTGACGAGTCTCTTACAGGAAATTCATAACTTGGAACTCCAACACAAGATGACCCCGATACCTTCCATCGGGAGAGACTTGGGATACCTGAGGCGGCAATTAACGGATATTTTGCGCTTTAAAGCTAAAGCAGTCATACAAAAGGGCAGGAAGACAACCTATGAATTAGGAGATAAATGCAGTAAACTGCTAGTCGGCAAACTTAAAGGGGAAACTACGACAGCTTATATACCTCAAATAAAAGTGAGAGATGGGAAAATAATCTCACTACCTAAAGATATAGCGCAGACATTTGGGGAATTTTATGCCGCATTATATAATTTAGAACCACCACCTATCTTAACATCGTCCCAGGAGGAATATCTTTCCTCTGCAAGACTGTCGAGACTTTCATCGCTAGATAGGAGGAAATTGGATGCACCTATCTCAATAGAGGAGGTGAATGCAGTAATAAAAATGGTGAAGCCAGGGAAGGCACCCGGCCCTGATGGTTTCAAATTACAATACTATAGAAAATTCTCAACACATTTAAGTACTCAGCTGGCAAAGGTTTTCAATGCTTTAGGCCGGGCTGCAGCATTCCCACCCGACTCTCTTTTGGCATATATCACGGTGTTGCCGAAGGAGGGAAAAGAACCGTCGAAGTGCGGCAGCTACAGACCAATTTCATTATTAAATGTAGACTTGAAGCTTTTTACCAAAGTTTTAGCATCTCGGATACAGCCATTACTTAGCCAGCTGATAGACCTAGATCAAGTGGGGTTTATTCCCTCGCGGGAAGCGAGGGACAATACTATCAAAGTCCTAAATCTGGTCTACCATGCCAACAAGACAAATACCCCTAGTGTTTTTCTGAGCACAGATGCGGAGAAGGCATTTGATAGAGTGAGATGGCCTTTTTTGTTCGCAGTACTGAAACAGGTTGGCATGGGAGACCAGATGATTAAGTGGATTATGAGTGTTTACACATGTCCAAAGGCAGAGTTGAAAGTAAATGGAGTATTCTCCAAACCCTTTAAAATATCAAACGGCACCAGACAGGGGTGCCCTCTTTCATCCCTGCTGTTTTCCCTGTTGGTTGAGCCCTTATTAAACAAGATAAGGCAAAATTCAGACATTCAGGGCCTAAAAATAGGAGAACGAGGCTATAAAAACTCGGCCTACGCGGATGACTTGTTGTTCTCCTTGTCTGCACCACATATCTCAATTCCCAATCTTATGAAAGAGTTTGCAACATACGGAAATCTATCAAATCTAAAAATAAATTATACAAAATCAGAAGCGATGGGAGTTGCGTTGCTGACCAAGGTCCGTAACGCAATTCAGCTAAATTTTAGCTTTAAATGGGTGACTGAAAAGCTAAAATACCTGGGCACGTATATTCCACCGATTATAGGAAAGACTTACTTACACTTTATGTACAATGGGGCTTGGCCCACCTTAGCGGCTTTGATGCAGCTAGGGGGGCTTTTTGAATTAAAGACCTGGCGAGCGATACAGGTATTGCATTTTTTGAGATCTCTGGGGTCAGCGGGAAAATATGAACGCCAATTAACTACATTTGAGCAATATTGCGATGAGAAAGAACCGCTCCCCCGGTTGATCTCAAAAACGTATGGGATGTTAAATACACCCTCAGAGGATTTTGTGCCCCCCAGTATGGTTAAATGGGAAAGGGATCTGAATAGGACTTTTACCCCGGCCCAACGGAGGAATATTATTTACCTCTCCCAGAGTACATCAATATGTACAAGAATTCAAGAACTAAACTATAAAATACTGACGCAATGGTATTATACTCCAAAAAAACTTCAGAGATTCTATCCGGAAACATCAGGCGGTTGCTAGAGATGCGGAGAGGAACCAGGAACCGTATTCCATATATTATGGGCATGTCCTAAGATTAAGTTTTACTGGGGGGAGGTCCGGAGAATATCCCAGAAATTTATAGAAATTTTAATCCCGGAGGATCCCGCTTTTTTCTTGCTCCACTGTTCCCAAATGCCGATACAGACATTACTGGTTACTAAAGCAACTGTTACTGTTGGAAAGATCCGAGTCCACCTTCATTTGCGAGGTGGCTCAATAGAGTACGAGAGATAGGAGTAATGGAGGACCTAGTGGCCTTTGGCCAAAACAAAAAAGAGCGGTATAATAAAACATGGGCAGGGTGGAAAAGATTTATGAATACGGAGGAAGGAAAGAGAATGCTGGGAGAAAAATGAAGGAGAGGAAGGATAAGGGGTTGAGTTTGATTGCTAGGGAATATTTGAAGATGAATTCCCCCGTCTCGCCTGGAAGGGGTAGGGGGGGTGTGGCAGGGGCGGAGGAGAGGGGGAGGGATTTTTATTTATTTTTTATTTTTTTGGGGTTTATGTTCTCTGGGGGTCTGTAGGGGGGTTGGAGGAGGGTAAGAAGTAGGGAAGGGATAAAGGGGAAGAGGGGGTATGAAGGGAAAGCACCCTAAACCCCCGATACAGAAATCTTAAGAACAACTGATAAAAGGCAATGGTTCAATATGAAGAAAAGAAGTATGTCTTTAAATTGTAAATGAGAAGTGAAATATTATGTTGTGAAATGGAAGTTTTTGTTTTCTTTTGTTCTTTATATATATATATATATATATATATATATATATATATATATATATATATATATATATATATATATATATATATATATGAAACTCTAAATGATAATGTACTCTGTATTACCCCTTTTCTTTTGAAAAAAATAAAAGAATAAAATATGAAAAAAAAACTCAAAAAGAGGACTGGGTCAGGGAATCACATGCTCATTAGTATGAAGTGTTTTTCTTTATTATACTTTGAATGGGTAGGTGAGTATGTGTCGCTTAGAAAGGTTTAGCCAAGTGAACCTTCAAATAGTTATTAATATTCCTAAGACCAGTAAATATTTTTTTATTAAGGACCCACTGATCTCTGTAGTTGCAGGAACTGTGGAGTAATTCATCCTGAACTTTAACAGCAGATAGTTTTTCTCATTGATCATTATATATTCTATTGACTTGGCAGTCTATCAGTCTTTAAACCTCTAAAGTAAACAGGGAGCAGGTACACAGGAACAGGGGGAAAGCAGAGTGCTGAGACCTTACTTCAAGGACTTTACGGCTTTAATTGTAAGCTTGCTGCAGATGTCTGCAGCTACAGAGGTCAGTGAGGGCTTGTTTTAACTCCTTAGCCCCGGAAGATTTTACCACTTTAATGACCAGAGCATTTTTTGCGATTCGGCACTGCATCGCTTTAACTGACAATTGCGCGGGCGCGCAATGTTGTACCCAAACAAAATTGACGTCCTTTTTTTCCCACAAATAGACCTTTATTTTGATGGCATTCGCCTCTGCGGTTTTTATTTTATGCACTATAAACAAAAAAAGAGCGGCAATTTTGAAAAAAAAAGCAATATTTTTTACTTTTTGCTATAATAAATATTCCCCAAAAAATATATAAAACAAAACAAATGAATTTATTTCTCAGTTTAGGTTGATATGCATTCTTCTACATATTTTTGGTAAAAAAAAAATCACAATAGGTGTATACTGATTTGGTTTGTGCGAAAGTTATAGCATCTACAAAATAGGGGATAGATTTATGGCATTTCTATTATAATTTTTTTTTTTTGTAGTAATGGCAGTGATCTGTTATTTTTTATCGGCATTGCGACATTGCGGTGGACGGATTGGACACTTTTGACACTATTTTGGGACCATTGAGACTTATACAGCGATCGGAGCTAAAAACAGCCACTGATTACTGTGTAAATGTCACTGGCAGGGAAGGGGTTAAACACTAGGGGGCGATCATGGGGTTAACTGTGTTCACTCTGCGTGTTCTAACTGCAGGGGGGATGGACTACCTAGGTCATGACAGAGATCACTGCTCCCGATGAAAGGGAGCAGTAGCTCCCTGTCATGTCACTAGGCAGAACAGGGAAATGCCTTGTTTACATTTCCCTGTTCTGCCTCTCCTCGTCGCGACCACAGGCCACCGGCGGACATAAAATCCTGCTAGCCCGGGATTACGAAGGGACGTATGGGTACGCCCTTTTGCGCACCCGTGCCATTCTGCCAACAACCATTGGCGTACGGCAGTCAGGAAGCTGTTAAAGCTCATTGGGTGAGCTTTAAAACAAACCTTATTAATGGTGAAAGGTCTGAGGGATAAAAACATATCAGGAAAGACTTTGGGAACTTAAAGCGGGATTCTGCCCACCTATCATTTTTTTTTCAGGATTCTTTATATCTTTTAAATAGGACAATGTAGTACTCACATTTTGTGTCTCCCAGTTCCCTGCTTGCCGATTTCGTCACAAAGGATATCTTTTAAAATAGTGTCCAGGCGGTTGTCATTTTGCTTGTGGGTATTTGAAGCCCACAAGCATGTATTTGCGGGAGGCAGTGAATGCTGTGCTCCCAGCATTCACCACTCGATCCCGCGCATGCTCAATGCTAACAGCGAGCAGGGCCGTAAAAAAATTCAGGGTTGCCATAGCAACGGGCAGCAAGATCTCCGAGATCTCGCGAGATTTCGGCATGACAGCGTTCCCCACTGATTCATGGGAAGACTCTGAAAAAGCTCCCAGGGGTCTTTGCAGAGCCCGGGGAAAGGCAATAAACACGCCTACTCCCACGGGAGGAGAGCCCGGAAGTCAGCATTCTTCTTAAAAATAAAAGGTAATTACACCCAAAAAAAATGTTTTAATGCCCATTTCAGCATCTATGACTATAAGTGATTGCAATGGGATTAACTTTAAATTTTGGGTACAACACCGCTTTAATATGCACAGTCTAGACCCTAGAGGAAAGAAGGGAAAATGGAGACATGACTGAAACCTTTACATACATCAAGGGAGTGAAAAAGATTTAAGAGGGCAGGATTTTCAATATGAAACCAAGATCAAGAATACAGGGACATGACCTCAAACTAACAGGAGTAAAGTTCAAAACTAATCTTAGAAAGTATTATTTTACTGAAAGAGTAATAGATGCTTGGAATAGACTTCAAGCAGAGCTAGTGAGTCAGTCAACAGTAAATGGTGAAAAAATGTGGTGAATACTGCGCTGTCAAAAAACAGCTGCTAGCACCGCAAAATGACAATTGCAAGTAGTATAAGTGAGAAAGTAATGGTGCAGCGCTAATAACATTTGAAAATAAGTCAAATGAAAATCTAGGTGATCTAAAATGAATAAAAAACCTTAATTGACAACATAATATATCAAACCAATGATAATTGTATATCCAAGTAATTATTTTTTTACAAAAATACCAGGGTGAAACTGTATGAATACAATAATATCACAGTGCTATCACAGTGCTTCAAAAGTGTGAAATGCAGTAAACAAACTTACTGTAATACAAACTATAAATAAAAATAGAAATGCAGTGAAAACAAAAGGAAATAAAGTCCACTTAGTGACAAAAAGTGTTGATAGATGAATATATATATGAATCTTGATAGCCCAAGCTTTGATTTCCAAACCACCACTGAACATGCATAAAAAAAGAGAAGATGGAGCACCACCATCGAAAATACTGAGGCTTATGGAATGTACTGGAATATATGGATTCAATAGGACATACGCCCCATGAATCATCGAACAAGATTGAAAAACCTCAATGGATATAGGCAACAATTATATATGTAGCAATCCCACTCTTCCCACAATGACCACGGTCAACAAGAAAGGAGGCTCCAAAGGTATATAACATGATGTGGACTGTGTACACTCACAATTTTGAGAAGTAAAACACTGCGCTTGTTTATCCGGTAAAATTATGCAATGGGAACAGTAAACAGTAAATCTTCAAACACAGATCCATACTCATTAACAAAAAAATACACAAACACAAACATATTTAGATTAAAAACAAAAAGACTCAATAAACCACTTGGTCTTTTTTATATGTTTCTGTTGTATGTTACTGCAAGAATAGGGATGAGCTTTCTGTTTGGGTTGAACATGAGTTCGCCCGTTCGCCGAAAACCGAACATTATGGGCCGTTCGCGCCAAATACGAGCTGTGCGCAACGACCCATAATGCACTGCGGGAGCACAGTGCATTGCTGTATGATGATTGGCCAGAGCATGCACCATAACCTGCAGACTTTGGCCAATCACAGCGCCCTCAGGGTGCCTTTTGACAATCATGGCTCAGGGGGACTAAGTCCACGCCCCACACTATATAAAGTCGCCAGCACGTCGGCCTTGTGTAGTGTGTTGTTGCCGGCATGGACGGAGAGAAAGTGTCATATAGATTGAGCAGGCAGGCATATTATGCCGTTAGCTGCAGTGTATTTAATATATATATATATATATATATATATATATATATATATATATATATATATATATATATAGTCAGTTTCGTGTATATTATATATATCCACTGTATCCAGTTTAGCTAGATCTGACTGCAGTCCGTGTACTGTTTCTAATATACTTCAGGCAGGCAGGTGATTCAGTTAGCTGCAGTGTATAATATTATATATATATATATATATATATATATATATATATATATATATATATATATACATATATACACACATATACACACACACACACACACACACACACACACTGTATATTATATATATATATATATATATACACATACACACATATATACAACCCTTGTGTATATATATATATATATATATATATATATATATCCACTGTATCCAGTTTAGCTAACTACTTTCCTGGTGGTGTACACAGTACACAATACAGTGTAGTGTTTTTTGCTAAACAAAATTTACAGCATGTCCAGAAAGGCCACCAAGGAGAGGCAGACGCTCACAGGCCACTAAAAGAGGGCAAGCAGGATCTGTGTCTACAGTCGACAGCGCTAATCGTGGACATGGTGCATCCTCAGCACGTGGCCGTGCGGTACGCGTGTCCATTTTTTTTTGCAGCTGGCCGTGTTATTGAGCCACAACATGCAGAAGAGTTGGTGGAATGGATAACAAAGCCATCTTCATCCTCCTCATCCTCTGTCACCCAGGCTCAGAGTAGTTTGTCTGCCAATGCAGCTACCAATTCCATCAGCTCCATGTCAACAGTCACTCCTTCCCTAGCCCCACCATCATGCATGGAGGAGTCCCCCAAACTATTCGACAACAGTGTCGGGTACATGCTGCAGGAGGATGTGCATCAATTTGAAGGCTCCGATGATGATGTTGACGTGCTGATGTCATTGCGGTGTACCTCATAGTTCGAACGGGTGTCTGCAAGCCGGCCGGCTACTGTTTTTATTCCTGTCTTTTTATCTGCAACATGATGTAAGTGCAATTTCGTTTTTCATAATAAATGTGTTTATGCTGATTCACACTATGGTGAGTTATTTTTTATCCCCATGGGTCCTACCTGGTGATTGTTTCGTATGCCCATTGGAGTGAATCATCTCGCTTGTCTCTGGTTCCTTACTGCGGAGGGGTGCTGTGATTGCATTGCTGACCGGACATTGACCTACTCTACAAACTTGTATAAGCGTGCCTTTTGGTAAGCGTGTATTTTACACGGTGGTGGATTGCACTATAGGGTGTTATCTGGATGAATAAGATCTTCTGTTCACCTTCACCGATCACTCATTGGATTTATATTTATTGACTTATTTGTATCACTGTTATTATCACAGTTATAACTTGTCACTTTCTATTTATATTTGACTTAAGTTTGGGGTTATTCACTGTTTTTGTTAATATTTAAGCGCAGCCTTTATTTCTATAATATTGTCTTATTTGTGCATATCTCACAAGTGTTCAGCTGCAGCTATTCATATCATTTTTGATTCACTTTTGGGGTTTATTAGGTAGCGCAGTATTTATTTTGTGTTCTCCGATGATGATACCCAGGTTGAGGAAAGGAGTAACGTCAGCCTAGAGAGAGGGGGTGCCCAAGAAGGTCAAGAAACTGGCAGTCATGTTCCCCCAGCTGCAGCATACTGCCAAGTTTTATCCAGTGACAAGGAGGGAGGGGATGATGAGTTCACTGACTCAACTTGGGTGCCTGATAGAAGAGAGGAGGAAGAGGAGGAGGCACATCTCCAACCAGGTTGGATGCCCTCCAGGGGGCAGCTTAAGGGCAGCCACCCTATTTCATCACACCGCAGGGCTAAGCAGGTGCAGGGCGCTGCTGAATCCCTGCATATTTTGAAAAGTTCTTTGGTATAAGCCTTTTTTGACAAGTGTGCAGCAGAGCGCACTCTTGCTGTTTGCAACATATGTCTGAAGCGTATCAAGTGCGGCCAAAACAACAGCCGCTTGGGCACCACATGCTTGACCAGACATATGACGACCTTTTATGCAGTCTGTTGACAACAGTACTTAAAAGACCCACATCAAAGAACAAGGCGGACCTCTCCTTGCTCCTCATCAGCTGGGATCTCCAACCCCACCATACCTCCAGTCCTCTCAGAAACCTGCACTGAGAGGAATGAAGGTATAGAAATAGGTACTTGCGGCCAATGTGCTAGCGGTACACCAACATCGGATTTCAGCAGGCAAATTTCCCTACCCCAGTTGCTAAACCGTCAAAAGAAATTCTGTCCCAGCCATCCACATGCTCAGCATCTAAATGCTGGCTTGGCCAAATTGTTAACACTGCAACTGCTGCCTTTTCAGCTGGTAGACTCTGCCCCCTTTCGTGAATTTGTGGAATGTGCGGTACCTCAGTGGCAGGTTCCCAAACGCCATTTCTTTTCACGGAAGGCCATTCCGGCTCTTCACCAGCATGTGAAAGGCAATGTCTTGGCTTCGCTGGACAGAGCGGTCAGCAGTAAGGTGCATATTACTGCTGACTCATGGTCCAGCAGGCATGGACAGGGACGTTACCTTTCTTTCACAGTGCACTGGGTAACTCTGCTGGCAGCTGGGAAGGATGCAGGACAGGGTTCAGTTTTGTTGGAGCTTGTTCCGCCACCACACCTCTACAATGCTAGTGGTGATTCTGCCACAGCTCTCTCCTCCACCCCTCCTCTTCTTCTTCCTCTATGGCCTCTTCCTCTGTGGATTTCTCCTCTGAACCAGTGGTGCTCTGTAGGCGTTCAAGGGGCTACTCAAGCACTCAGGCAAAAAGATGCCATGCGGTGCTTGAGTTGGTCTGCTTAGGGGACAGGAGCCACGCTGGGGCAGAGATTCTGGCAGCTCTGCAGGGGCAGGCTTAGAGGTGGTTGACGTCACGCCAGCTTCAGCCAGGAATAATTGTATGCGACAATGGCACCAACCTCCTCTCTGCCCTCCAACAGGGACACTTGACCCATGTTCCCTGTTTGGCTCACGTCCTGAATTTGGTGGTGCAGCGGTTCTTGAGCAGGTACTCGGGCTTACAGGATCTCCTGAGCCAGGCCAGGAAATTCTGTGGTCCTTTCCGCCGGTCATATAATGACAGTGCTTGGCTGGCTGACATTCAAAGAGAATGCAACCTGCCCAAGAACTTCTTCATTTGTGACATGCCCACCAGGTGGAACTCAACGTTAGCAATGCTGCAGCAGCTGCACATGCAGCAAAGGGCCATCAATGAGTATCTGTGTGAGTATGGCACCAGGACAGGGTCAGCGGAGCTTGGCTTTTTTTTTGCCACGCCAGTGGCTACTGATCAAGGATGCATGCACTGTCCTGTCACCATTTGAGGAGCATTGACAGCGAGCATGTGAGCAAGATTGTGAGCATTGACAGTGCATGCATCAGTGATACTGTCCCTCTTGTCTTCCTGTTGGAGCACACACTTCGTGGAATAATGGACAGGGCACTTGAGGCAGAACAGCGGGAGGAAGAAGAGGACTTCCTTACCTCTCAAGGCCCCCTTTATCCAGATACTAGTATTCCTGCAGGCCCGCCAATCACTCAGGAAGAAGAAGAGGAGGAGGATTGTGTCAGCATGGAGGCAGAGAAAACACTCAGCATCAATAGCAGTCTTCAAGGGATTGTTTGCAGTCCCCAGAAACCCATGGAGTTGTACGTGGCTGGGAGGAGGTGGTTGAGGATCATGTGATCCTTAGTGACCCAGAGGACTCAGGATCGAATGCCTCTGCAAACCTACGCTGCATGGCCTCCCTGATTCTGCAAAGACTGCAAAAGGGCCCTAGGATTTGTGGTATCAAGGAGAGGGATCATTACTGGCTGGCAACCCTTTTTGATCCACGTTACATGGGTAAGGTTGCAGAACTTATCCAGCCTTCACAGAGGGAGCAGAGGATGAAACATCTTTGGGAAGCTTGAAGAAAGGTTTGTGCAATGCGTTTCCAGAGCCTGGGAGGTTACAATGTCCTGGTGCTGGACAACGTGTTGCTGAGGCTTCGTTCAGTCACAGAAAGAGCGGTGGAGAAGGTGGCCGGCTGACCGATGCCTTTAGGCAATTCTTCAGTCCTCAGCGCCAGGTCTGATCAGTTCCAGCAACCATTGCCAGTGTCGTAATTACATGGTGCCGGAATATCTAGGGGCAAGATTAGACTTGGAGACCTTTCCACCAGAACATCCACTCGGTTACTGGGTCTTGAGGATGGACCACTGGCCAGAGCTTGCTCAATATGCAATTGAGCTACTGGCCTGTCCTGCATCCAGCATTCTTTCTGAATGCACATTCAGTGCTGCTGGAGGCTTTGTAATCAATCACAGAGTGCGCCTGTCCACAGACTCCGTTGATTGGCTCACATTCATAAAAATTAATCAGTCTTGGATCACCAGCTACCAATTACCTGCTGCTGATGTAACCAAATGATTTTTCTATGGATGTGGGATCCCTTGAAGACTGCATATGCTGAGTAACTATCCTATTCCTGAATATTTTCAGTTCAGGGCGCCACCACCACTATCTAAGGCCCAATTTGTCTGCCCCTATTTAACAGGGGCGCATAATTCCAATTTTTGAACAAATATTTAACAGCAGGGCTCGTTACTGCACTCAACAAGAGTATTTGTAAGGGGTTGCAGTGTTGTGGCACCACCACTACTGCCTAAGGCTCAATTTTTCTGCCCCTGTTTAACAGGGGTGCGTAATTACAATTTTTGATCTAATATTTCACAGGGCCTATTCCTACACTCAACAAAACAAAAACAGTGTTCTGGTACCACCAACACCTAAGGCCCTAATTTTCCACAGAGTGTATAGGGCAGGCCGTATAGTATATACAGGCGGTCCCCTATTTTCAAACATCCATCTTACAAACGACTTCTACTTACAAACGGAGGGAGACAACAGGAAGTGAGAGTAAATCTACCCCTAGGAAGGGAAATTTTCTCCTGTAAGAGTTAATATGGGAAAAATGTGTCTCCCCACTGATGCTTTATCACCAATCCTTGTTTCCCTAATAACCCCAAATTTTCCAAATCCAATTGTCATTGGGACAGAAAGTGAGGAGAAATCTTCTGAACAGGGGCACAGACAGCAAAACAAATGTTACAGGGGTGATGATAACCCTTCCCTATGTTATCCAAAAAGCTTAAAAATAGATTTTTTGGCTGGAGCTACACTTACATGTACCTGTTCCAAATTACAAACAGATTCAACTTAAGAACAAACCTACAGTCCCTATCTTGTTTGTAACCCGGGAACCGCCTGTATACTGCTGCTGTTCGGAGTATATAGGGCCTGGGGGCCCCGTGCCTTTTTTTATTTATTTGACTTTATAGACTTTAATGGGGGTTCGTGTGTTCGCACAAATTTTTGGTCTGTTCTGCTGCGAACAAGACCGGGGGGTGTTCAGCTCATCCCTATGCAAGAATATGAGACCATAGCCTGACCAAGGTTCTGTGTTTATTCTAGTAATATCTTAAATAGTTCCTATCACCTTTTGACTTAATTTTTTTTTTTGGGGGGGGGGGGGGTCTGTTTTAATTGTATCTTGTTTTAATTTCTAATGCACAGCACTACCAGTAGCAGTGCCCAAATATAGTGCATCTAAATTGTTGAATCTAAAAATATTGTACCACTTAAAGTCATTACGACAGTGGTGCTATTCATGTTTGCCTATTGGCATGGCTATATCTGTGACCCTGCTGCTAAGCCACTGTACTTTGACCTAAATTTGACACCAGGTCTGTATCTTTGTTTAAGCACGGTACAAAATAAATTGTAAAAACCTCAACGTGCACTATATAGTTGCATACAGTGATATTTTGCCAAAGTCTTTTAATATTTGACAATTGGCAGCAAAAGCCTTTGGTTTTTTTATTTACAAACAGAGAGTACAAACAGCTGTATATAAAGACTTGGCATGTGACTCCTGAGCAGATTTTCACAACTAAGACAACAAGCTTGCATAAAATCTTCACAGCTCATTTGCTGGAAGGTCAATGAGTGGCCATTTCATCTAGAATGGACATGCATGAGATGCTACCGTTTTGTGCCAAAGGTTGAGTCCCATTGCAGAGCCTCTGCAATCATTTTTCTCAGAACATCAACATGTCATACTGTATGCATACCGATACTCCTGTCTCCACAAGGTATTTACTTAAAATCAATCTTCACGCGATGCATACAATTTGGCTCCTCAAATGAATCAGTGATATTTGTTTGGGTTGCTACACAAATACATTCGTTAGCCATGATTGAAAAGAATCACTGAAATGCTACAGATTTTTTTTGCTTCACATGCATTCAAAAGTGAGCATAAACCTCATATACTTAGGGGTCATTCACATCTTTGAGTTTCAGCAATTTTTGGTAAAATGCACTTTTTAATGTGTGTTACTGCTACACAACTCAACACATGAACTTTAGTGCAGTAATTTGTAGAGCCAATCCCTTTGTATGGCACCACAAGTCATGAATATACAGTGCCTAAAAAAAGTATTCATACTCCTTGAAATTTTCCACATTTTGTCATGTTACAACCAAAAACGTAAATGTATTTTATTGGGATTCTATGTGATAGACCAACACAAAGTGGAAAAAAATTATTGTGAAGTGGAAGGAAAATGATAAATGGTTTTCAACATTCTTTACAAATAAATATCTGAAAAGTGTGGCGTTCATTTGTATTCAGCCTTCCTGAATCAATACTTTGTAGAACCACATTTCGCTGCAATTACAGCTGCAAATCTATTTGGGCATGTCTCTACCAGCTTTGCACATCTAGAGAGTAAATTGTTTGCCCATACTTCTTTACAAAGTAGCTCAAGCTCTGTCAGATTGGATGGAGAGTGTCTGTGAACAGCAATTTTCAAGTCTTGCCACTGATTCTCAACTGGATTTAGGTCTGGACTTTGACTGGGCCTTTCTAACACATGAATATTCTTTGATCTAAACTATTCCATTGTAGCTGTGGCTGTATGTTTAGGGTCATTGTCCAACAGGAAGGTGAACCTTCGCCCCAGTCTCAAGTCTTTTACAAACTCTAATGCCGCGCACACGACCAGTTTTCCTGTTGGAATAAACTCCAAAGGTTTTTCCGACGGCGTTCCGACAGAGTGCCGCTGAAACTGTCTTGCCTACACATGATCACACCAAAGTCCGACCATCTAGAACATGATGACATACAACAGGTATGACGGGACTAGAAAAAAGTTCAATAGCCAGTAGCCAATAGCTGCCGTCTCGTACTTGCTTCAGAGCATGTGTCGTTTTTGGTCCTTCGGAACAGCATACAGACGAGCGGTTTTCCCGATAGGAATTGATTCCGTCAGAAATATTTAAAACATGTTCTATTTCTAGGTCTGTCAGACTTTTCGAAAAAAAAAGTCCGATGAGGCACACACACGATCGGAAAATCCGATGAAAAGATTCCGTCAGACTTTTTCTGTCAGACATTCCGATCGTGTGTACACGGCATAACAGGCTTTCTTATAAGATTGCCCTGTATTTGGCTCCATCCATCTTTCCATCAGCTCTGACCAGCTTCCCTGTCCCTGCTGAAGAAAAGCATCCCCACAACATAATGCTGCCACCACCATGTTTCACGGTGGGGATGGTGTGTTCAGGGTTATGTGTAGTTAGTTTTCCACCACACATAGTGTTTTGCTTTAAGGCCAAAAAGTTAAATTTTGTTCTCATCTGACCAGAGCACCTTCTTCCACATGTTTTCTGTGTCTCCCACATGGCTTCTCGCAAATGGGACTTATAATGGCCAGATTTGTGGAGTGCACGACTAATAATTGTCCTGTGGAAAGATTCTCCCACCTGAGCTGTGGATCTATGCAGCTTCTCCAGAGTTACCATGGGCCCCTTTGCTGATTCTTTGATTAATGCTCTCCTTGCTTGTTCTGACAGTTGTGTTGGATGGCCATGTCTTGATAGGTTTGCAGTTGTGCCATACACGTTCCATTTTCATATGATGAATTGAACAGTGCTCTGTGAGATGTTCAAAGCTTAGGATATTTTTTTATAACCTAACCCTGCTTCAAACATCTCCATAACTTTATCCCTTACCTGTCTTGTGTGTTTCTTGGCCTTCATGATGCTGTTTGTTCACTAAGGTTCTTTAACCACTTTCAGACCGGACCAATTTGCAGCCAAAGGACCAGGCCCCTTTTTGCGTTTCGGCACTGCGTCGCTTTAACTGACAATTGCGCGGTCGTGCGACGTGGCTCCCAAACAAAATTAACGTCCTTTTTTTCCCACAAATAGAGCTTTCTTTTGGTGGTATTTGATCGTCCCTGCGGTTTTTATTTTTTGCGCTATAAACAAAAAAGTGCAACAATTTTGAAAAAAAACGCATTATTTTTTATTTTTTGCTATAATAAATATCCCCCAAAAATATATAAAAAAACATTTTTTTTCCCTCAGTTTAGGCCGATACGTATTCTTTTACATATTTTTGGTAAAAAAAATCGCAATAAGCCATTATTGATTGGTTTGCCCAGAAGTTATAGCGTTTACAAGATAGGGGATAGTTTTATAGCTTTTTTATTAATAATTTTTTTTTTTTTATTAGTAATGTCGGCGATCAGCGATTTTAATTGTGACTACAACATTATGGCGGACACATCGGACATTTTTGACACATTTTTGGGACCATTGTCATTTATACAGCAACCAATGCTATTTAAATGCATTGATTCCGGTATAAATGACACTGGCAGTGAAGGGGTTAACCACAAGGGGGCAGTGTAGGGGTTAAGTATGCCTAGGGGTGTAAAGTGAGTACTAAAGCACTGATAGGATTTTAAAATAATAAAATTTAGAAAACCAAATAAAATAGATAAGATTACCAAATGATATGCTGAACCATTGAAGTGTGTCCTACACTTAAAAGAATATGAAAATAAATACTAGAGTATAAATAGTGCGCAATATCAACCTTAGTCTATTTAGATCAACAGGTGATGTTAAAAGAATAAATGACAAGTGTCGTGATATGATAAAATATATAAGTGCTTGCGTGACAATCCCAAGTGCACAAAAATATATAAACTTCAAGTTACAATAAGGTAATGCCTAGGGGTGTGTTTCTTACTGTGGGGGGGGGGGGGGGGGGTGGGGCTGTCAGCTAGTGAATGCTGATCTCTGCTCCAATCACAGGGAGCAGAGATCGGCGTCACTAGTTGCTAGGCAGAATGGGGAGATGCTGTCTATTTTCGCATCTCCTCGTTCTGCCTTCCCGGGAGACGATCGTGGGTGTCCCCGCGGCGATCGAGTCCGCGGGACCCGCGACCGGCCTCACGGGGGTCCCGACCGGCACGGGAGCGCACCGCTCCCGATGGCATGGACGGCATTAAGGAGGGACTTATATATACGCCCTCCTGCCTGTCCGTGCCATTCTGCCGACGTATATCGTCGTGCGCCGGTCGGGAACCGGTTAACAAACCTCTGAGGGATTCACAGAACAGCTGTATTTATACTGAGATTAAATTACACACAGGTAGACTCTATTTACTAATTACAGTAGGTGACTTCTTAAGGCAATTAGTTACACTAAATTTTAGTTAGGGGTATCAGAGTAAAGGGGGCTAAATAGAAATACACGCCACACTTTTCAGATATTTATTTGTAAAAAAAATTGAAAACCATTTATCCTTTTCCTACCACTTCACAATTATGTGAACAACTTTGTGTCGGTCTATCACATAAAATCCCAATAAAATACATTTACGTTTTTGTGGTTGTAACATGACAAAATGTTGAAAATGTCAAGGGGTATGAATACTTTTTCAATATACTGTAGCATTGAATAACGCACCCGCACAATGCACATGATGTGGTTGCAGTGTACTGTGTAGCTAAAAAAAAATCTTTTAGGATTAATTTGTCATTCAGAATCAATAGGATTCCATAACACAGTGTGCATTAATGCACACAATAATGCAGAAGGAAATTAGCAAAAAGGTACTTTTAGTTTTTGAAATAGTACTTTTCTCTGATGTCACTCTAATGTTAAATATAACAGTAACCCATATAAACCAACTGAAAGTCACAATTTGGGAGCTTAGGGAGGAACTCTGGACAAAAATAAAAAACACAGCTTTTCCTCCTATTTTCACTTTCAACCAATACATTTCCTCCACAGTACCTTTTTTCACTAGATGTCTTCAGTCTGATGGCCAGCGTCATTATCCCACTTCTTCTGAGCCCAGGTTGTTCTGGACTCACCCTGTGACAGGACAATGAATCAGCTCACCTCTCTGTCACTCTATACAGGGACTGCAAAATGATGATGCCAGGTCAAATTCAAGTACTCACATTGTTTTAATTTGAAACATGTATGCATTGGTGTATTAATGATCACATAGCTGCATTCGTGTGTGTATTTATCTGCCTAGTGTTCAAAAAAATAAAAGCCCTTATTCATTTTTAGAAATGGAAAGGCCACATTTTCAGTTCATCAAAACGTTTTTCTTTCTTTGCACAGTGCTATCAGTCTAATGCCCTGTACACACGGTCGTACATTCCGATGATAAAATCCGTCTGATTTTGACCCAAACTTGTCTTGCATGCACACGGTCGCACAAAGTTGTCTTAAAATCCTATCGTTCTGAACGAGGTAAGGTACAACACGTACATCGGGACTATAAACGGGCCAGTAGCCAATAGCTTTCGTCTCTTAATTTATTCTGAGCATGCGCAGCACTTTGTGCGTCGGATTTGTCTACACACGATCGGAATTTAAACGATCGGATTTTGTTGTCGGAAAATTTTAGATCCAGCTCTCAAAATTTGTGAGTCAGAAATTCAGACGGAAAAAGTCAGATGGAGCCCGCACACGATCGGAATTTCCGACAATACAATCCGATCGCACATTTTCTGTCGGAAAGTCCGACCGTGTGTACAGGGCATAACACTGTGGACATGCTTATGGGAATGGAAGGCACAAGGATGACATTGGAGATGCAATCTTCAACCCAATTGCATAATTGCAAAATAATCTCTAGAGAGGGGAAAAGCATATAAATTCTATTTGTCATTGCTTTTTAAGATCAAAATTACAAATTCTTTGGCAGCTTAAAGTCTGTGTAAACTCAATGAACTTTTCTTATTTGCTCTCTTTTATGTTTAATATAAAACTGAAAGCATTTAATTACATCTGTTTGATAAGTACAGAAAAATACCTGGGAAATCTAGAGCTGTACTGTGTATTGTGCAATCTGCAGTTTTTTCTTAAACAGTCTAATGAGGTCTACCTATCTCACTTTCTTGAACTGCAAAACATCCCTCTATGTTGTGGAGTAGTGATGAGCCGAACAACCCCGGGTTCGGTTCGCACCAGAACCTGCAAACGGACCGAACGTTCGCGCGAATATTGGAACCCTATTCTTTACAATGGACGCGAACGTTCGAAATCAAAAGTGCTAATTATAACGGCCAATATGCATGTTAATGTCATAAAACAGGTTTGGGGACCCGGGTCCTGCCCCAGGGGACATGTATCAATGCAAAAATACGTTTTAAAAACTGACGTTTTTTCGGGAGCAGTCATTTTAATGATGCATAAAGTGAAAAAAAATAATGAAATATTCCTTTAAATATGGTACCTGGGGGGTGTCTAAAGTATGCCTGTGAAGTGGCATGTGTTTCCCGTGTTTAGAACTGTCCATGCAAAAAATGACATTTGTAAAGGAAAAAAAAAAAGCAATTTAAAACTGCTTGCGGCTTTAATGTCATGTCTTGTCCTGGCAATATGGCTAAAAATCTTTGAGAAAAATGTCATGGCTACCCCATATGCCCCCCCCCCACCCCAGCCCCTTTGGGTCTTGTATGGATATTAAGGGGAACCCCGCACCCAAAATAAAACCCTATACCTACAACCCTATATACTCTGAACAGCAGTATGCAGGCCGTGCAAACAAGACAGGGACTGTAGGTATGTTCTTAAGTAGAATCTGAACAGGTAAATTTTTAAGTGTAGCTCCATCCAAAAAAATCTATTGTTAAGCTTTTTGGAGAACATAGGGAGGGGTTATCACCCCTGTAACATTTATTTTGCTGTGCACCTGTTCAGAACATTTCACCTCACTTTCCGTCCCAATGACAAATGTTTTTGGAAAAGTGGGTTTTTTATTGAAACAAGGATTGGTGATAAAGCATCAGTAGAGAGGAGATACCCTTTTCCCAAATTAAATGTAACAGGATAGAATTTCCCTTCCTAGGGGTAGATTTCCTCTCACTTCCTGTTTCCTTCTTCCGTTTGCGAGTCGTTTGTAATTTGGATGTTTGAAAGTAGGGGCCTGCCATATATACTCTGCAGAAATTTTCCCCAGTTAGATGTTGGTGTTGCCACAACACTGTAAGCCCTTACAGTTACTCTTGGTGGGCACATGAATGAGCCCTGCTGAGAATTATTAGATCAAGATTTGTAATTGCATGCACCTGTTGAACAGGGCAGAAAAATTGGGCCTTTGTTGGTGGTGGTGGTGGACGGTGTTCACCATCCTCGTGGCCTCCTCAAGTGGTGACAGGACAGTGCATGCATCCCTGATCATGCTCCACTGGCGTGGGGGAAAAAATCCGAGCTCCCCTGACCCTATCCTGGTGCCGTAGTCGCACAGGTACTCATTGATGGCCCTCTGCTGCGTGTGCAGTCGCTGCAGCATGGCCAACGTTGAGTTCCACCTGGTGGGCATGTCACATATAAGGCGGTTCTTGGGCAGGTTCAACACATTTTGCAGCTCAGCCAGCCGAGCACTGGCATTATATGATCGGCCTGCCTCAGGACATCCTGTAAGCCTGGGTACCTGCCCAAGAACCGCTTCACCACCAGGTTAAGGACGTGAGCCATACAGGGCACATGGGTCAGCTGTCCCTGTCGCAGGGCAGAGAGGAGGTTTGTGCCATTGTCACAAACCACTATTCCTGGCTTAAGCTGGCGTGGCGTGCACCACCTCTCGGCCTGCCCCTGCAGAGCTGATAGAACCTCTGCCCCAGTGTGGCTCCTGTCCCCCAAACACACCAGCGCAAGCACGGCATGGCATCTTTTTGCCTGCGTACTTGCGTAGCTCCTTGGACGCCTACGGAGCACCGCTGGTTCCGAGGACAGAGCACTCGAAGAGGCCATGGAGGAAGAAGAAGAGGAGGGGGTGGAGGAGAGAGGTGTGTCACAACAGTAGTAGCATTTTGGAGGCGTGGTGGCGGAACAACCTCCAACACTACTGCACCTTGTCCTGCATCCTTCCCAGCTGCCAAAAGAGTGACCCAATGGGCCGTGAAAGACAGGTAACGTCCCTGTCCATGCCTGCTGGACCATGAGTCAGCGGTAATATGCACCTTACCGCAAGGCATGGACATTGCCTTCCACATGCCGGTAGAGAGCCGGAATCACCTTCCGTGAGAAAAAGTGGCGTTTGGGAACCTGCCACTGAGGAACCGCACATTGAACAAACTCACGGAAGGGGGCCGAGTCTACCAACTGAAAAGCCAGCAGTTGAAGTGCTAGCAATTTAGCCAAGCTAGCATTCAACCGCTGGGCATGTGGATGGCTGGGAGTAAACTTCTTTTGACGGTCCAGCAGCTGGGGCAGGGATATTTGCCTGGTAGAATCGGACGTCGGTGTACTGCTAACAGAGTGCCCGCAAGTACTTGGCTGTGACACACCTAATTCTACACCTTCATTCCTCTCAGTGCAGCTTTCAGAGAGGACTGAAGGTATAGTGGGGTTGGAGATCCCAGCTGATGAGGAGCAAGGAGAGGTCCACTTTGTTCTTTAGTGTGGGTCTTTAATGTGCGCTTGCCAACGAGCTGCATGGCAGGTCGACATATGTCTGGTCATGCTTGTGGTGCCCAAGTGGCTGATGTTTTGGCCACGCGAGATACGCTTGAGACATATGTTGCAAATAGCAGTGGTGCGATCTGATGCACTCGTCTCAAAAAAGGCCCACACCAAAGAACTTTTGTGATAACGTGCAGAGGCAGCGCCCTGCACAGGCGGAGCTCTGCGGTGGGATTCAGTTGGTGTGCTGGCCTCAAGCTGGCCCCCGGGGGGCATCCTGCCTCGTTGGACATGTGCCGCCTCCTCCTCCTCCTCTCTCCCTTCAGGCACTCACGTGGAGTCACCTCATCATTCCCTCCCTCTTCACCACTGGAGCAAACCTGGCAGTAAGCTGCAGCTGGTGGAACATGACTGCCAGATTGCTGTCCTTGAGCATCCCCTCTCTCTGGGCTCACGCTACTGCCTTCCTCTAGCTGGGTATCATCACCCGAGCCTTTAAAACGTTGGACATCCTCCTGGAGCATGTACCCAACACTGTGCTCAAACAGTTCGGGGGACTCCTCAGGAGGACATGGTGGGTCTAGGGAAGGGGTGCCTGATGATTCCATTGAGTACGCGTTAGCAGCTGCTTTGCCAGTAGTAGTACCCTGAGCCTGGGTGAGAGAGGATGAGGAGGATGAGGAGGGCTTGGTCATCCACTCTACCAAGCCTTCGGCATGATGTGGCTCAACATGTCCAGCTGCCGAAAACAAGGACAAGCGTGTCCCATGGCCACGTGCTAATGACGATGCACCACGTCCACGACCAGCACTATTGTCTCTAGACACAGAGCCTGCTTGCCCTGTGTTCTTGCCTCGGGACTGTCTGCCTCTCCTTGTCGGTCTTCCAGGCATTGTAGTGGGTAGTGGATATTGTGCTGGAGTCACACAGCACACACACTAACTCCTGCAGATGGCTGCCTTAGATGACAACAACAGGGCCTTATGACAGATAGGGAGGCTCAGGTGGTTTATTGTGTGCTGTATTAACACAGCAGACAATCACACGCTAGCTCCTGTAAATGCCTGGCTGCCTTAGATGACAACAACTAGGCCTTACGGCAGATAGAGGCTGCCTTAGATGACAACAGGGCCTTATGACAGATAGGGAGGCTCAGGTGGTTGTGTGCTGTACTAACACAGCAGACACACACACGCTAGCTCCTGTAAATGCCTGGCTGCCTTAGATGACAACAACTGGGCCTTACGGCAGATAGAGGCTGCCTTAGATGACAACAACAGGGCCTTATGACAGATAGGGAGGCTCAGGTGGTTGTGTGCTGCACTAACACAGCAGACACACACACGCTAGCTCCTGTAAATGCCTGGCTGGCTGCCTTAGATCACAACAGGCCAGAAGTATAAAGGTGATACTGCAATGCTGTACTAACAGCACACACACACCAGACTAATCCCCAGAATCACAGCAGATAAAGTTAGACTCAGCAGCAGATAATGTCACCACTCAGCACAGCAGAATGTATAACACAGCACAGCACTGCAGATACTGTCAGCAGCAGTGCAATCAGCAGAATGAATATAAATTCAAATGATCACTCAGTATGAATCAATTCAGCATCAGCAATGTACAGTCTGTATCACAGTCACCGGAACACAGTGCACTAGGCCGCCACAGCGGCGGCCTTTTATACAGTGGGGCGTGTACTAAAGCCCCTGAGCTATAATTGGCTACAGGCATCCTGCCTGTAGCCAATTATGGCTCTCCTCACTGCCGGCGCTGTGATTGGCCAAGCATGCGGGGTCACAGTGCATGCTTGGCCAATTATCAGCCAGCAATGCACTGCGACTGGCGCAGTGCATTGCGGGCCGCTCGCATCACACGAATGTGATGCGAACGGCCCAAATAGTGCTGGGCTCGCCGAGCTGGCGAACACCGGGCCCATCCCTATTGTGGAGATGACAAGGGGGAGGCGTTCCTAGAGGCAAATATGCCTTATGGATGTCCATGGTGCCCCTCTGTCCTGTGGCATACACATGCAAATGCTCATCTATGGTACACATGCAACACATAATGGGTATTGTCGAATCACACACACAATCATTTTGGCATCGCTGTGTATGCTACAATGAAAGCAATAATTCTAGAGCCAACATTTATGGATAATTCTAAACTAATGAGCTGAAAAGGTTTTTCAAAACATCATATTTCGTTTCCAATTCATGTGTGCACACAGTTTTAATTCTTGGCATGTTTGGTATCTATTTATAGTCTCTTCTTTTATACATTTTATTATGTTTGTGTGAGGATATGGATGTATTTTTTTTTTTTTTTTTCCCATAAAGATTTTATTGAACATATACAAAAGTTACAAAAAAGTAAAGTATACAATAGTGCAAATAACATAGATCAACTGTAAATACAGAACAGAATGACATCAATGATAAACATGACTGAAAATGCGGCTCTGGGTCTTCTATTAGTATGGCGAGAGAGGGCATATGGATTAGAGCCATTAGTGGGGGGGGCCTAATTTCAATTGATCCGGATGATTGATTTAGTGCTCCAGGTGTCTAGACTATAGCACCTGCATGATAGAGATATCGGAAAGGAGAGGAAGAAGAGAAAGGGAAGTGAGGGGGGTGGGAGAAGAGAGGGGTCAGCAAGAGAGACAAGAGAGGGTACTGGAGGGTGGGGTGGGGATGGATGGGGTAAGTAGAGAAAGGTGGGGATAGGGGAGTGGTCCCATACACCCCCCCCCCAATACGCCGGTTAGGTGTGAACATGTTTTATCTTAATCGGGGGGAACATGTTGTTTGTACTCAGGAGTGGTTTTGAAGTGTGACCAGTAGGCCCAGGTGGTCGAGAAGGTCTCTATTCTCTCCTGTGAGATGTGAATCAGCTCCTCCATATCACAAATTCTTGAAATGGTCATGAACCATTCCTTAAGTGGGGGTGTCTGAGTAGTACACCAGTGTCTTGGGACACAGATTCTAGCAGCGTTAACCATATGCATGGCAAGTGATTTGTAGTATGCTCTCCTTGGTATAGATGTGTGGTGCAAGAGAAACTGAGCCGGAGTATAATCTAAGGAATAAGTGGTGATTGATGAGGTGAGTCTATGGACTTCCCTCCAGAAGGTTTGAATGAGCGTACAGTCCCACCATATGTGGAGCATGGTTCCAACTTCAGTTTTGCATCTCCAGCATAAGTTGGATATAGAGGGTGAAAATTTGTGAAGAAGGGATGGCGTTCTGTACCATCTAGTGAGTACTTTGTATCCGTTCTCCTGGGTGGCGACATTCACGGAGCCCCTGTGGGCGTAATCGTGGACTCTGGACCAGTCCGTGTGCGTCAGGAGGGAGGGGAGATCTCTGTTCCAGGATTTCTGTGAGGAGGATAAGGGCAAGTCCACGGTGTCTGTAAGAGAGGTATATAGCAGGGAGATAAGGTGTCTTTGGGGGGTCCTATTGTGACAGAGAGTTTCAAACGGGGTGAGTCGTCTTGTCCAATTGGCGAGAGTAGAGTACGTGGAAAGGAAGTGGCAGACTTGCCTGTAGGTCCAGAAAGAAAAGGACGAGGTTATAGAGATGTTCCTGAGGTCATCTATCGATGCCAGTTTACCCCCAGTGAAGAATTGGGAGGCAAGGACATCTTGGAAGGGCCATTCCTGTCTAAGGAAGGAGGACACTTCACCTGGAGGGAAGTCAGGGTTCCCTCTCAGTGTGGTTAGTAGGCCAGGAGTGGGTGCAAGAGTTCTTCCAGTTGGGGATTTCCTGAGGAGCGTCAAGGAGGTGAAGATAAAGGGGTGTGTGGTTAAGTTCGGGGGCCACTGTTTAGGGAGTAGCCATGGGAGGAGGTGTATTGGCGTGGGTGAGAACGCATTTTCTAGAGAGACCCATATCTTCGTTTGGGAGTAAATATTCCAGTCTGCTATTCTCGTGAGGTGACAGGCTACATAGTATTTGTGCAGGTCTGGGAGTGCTATGCCCCCTTCAGATTTAGGAAGGGTGAGTCTGGAATATTTAATCCTAGGGGGGAGCCCTTCCAAAGGAAAGTCGAGCACGCCTTCCTAAATGAGGCAAAAAAGCCCGCCAGGGATGGCCATTGGGATAGTTTGGATCAAGTACAATAAACGTGGTAATATGATCATTTTGATCAGAGCTGCCCGGCCAAACCAGGAGACATTGAGTGTCGACCATTCTTTAAGGTGATTCTGTGCTTTAATCAGAGCAGGGTGGAAGTTAAGGGGGTAGAGGTCCGAAAGGGAGGGCGGAATCCGGATTCCGAGGTAGGTGATGGCAGTCTTCTCCCAGTGAAACGGGAAAGAATCCTGACAGTGTGTTACTTCTTGAGGAGGGAGGGAGACATTCAGGGCATGCGATTTGGAGTCATTTATTTTCAGGTTCGAGATAGCGCCGAAGGCCCCAAGATCCAGGAGGAGAGATGGTAAGGATGTGCGAGGGGTAGTAAGGGAAAGCAGAATGTCGTCTGCAAAGGCGGCTACTTTAAATTCACTATCCTTAATTTTCAGACCCTTAATGTCTGGATTCCCTCTAAGCTTGTTCAGGAGGGGTTCTAGGGAGAGAACATAGATCAGGGGGGAGAGGGGGCATCCCTGGCGCAGGCCATTGTTGATGGGGAAGGCGTTTGACAGGTGGCCATTAACCCTCACCGCAGCAGTAGGGCCGGCGTATAAAGACATTATCGAGGTGAGCATACGGTCTTCAAGGCCAATGCCTTTTAGAACTGCCTGCATGTAGTCCCAGGCCACTCTGTCAAATGCCTTCTCTGCATCAAGTGAAAGGAGGAACCCCGGGGTTTTAGAGGACGTAAGCCAATGGTGCAAGTTAAGGGTGCAAATGGTGTTGTCGCGGGCTTCCCTGCCCGGGACAAAACCTACCTGATCAGTGGAGATAAGATCAGGGATCAGTGGAAGCAACCTATTCGCGATAATTTTCGCATAGAGCTTGATATCCACGTTGAGGAGTGAAATCGGTCTGTAGTTGGCTACCTGAAGAGAATCTTTACCCTCTTTCGGGATCATGGTAATGTGTGCCTCTAGCAATCTGTTCGGTCGGTTTTGTGGGACTGCCAGGGCGTTAAATGTCTGTAGAAGGCTAGGGGTGAGTACGTCAGCAAAGGATTTATAGTACTGGAGGGTGTATCCGTCGGGGCCTGGGCTTTTTCCTACTTTCATTTGTTTCAGGGCGGACTCCAGTTCCGAGCTAGAAAAATGTCCCTCCAAGGAGCGTGCTTGTTGGGGGGATATGGGCTTAGGGCCATGTTGGGAAAGAAAGTCTGCTATGAGTGTTTGGCGTGTGTCACCTGAGGAGCAGGGTGGTTGGCTAGGGTGGAGGTTATAGAGCCTATGGTAGAAGTGTTCAAATTCCTTCGCTATGTCCTCGCTTTTGGCCAAGAGAGTGCCTTTGGAGTCGCGCAGGGAGTGAATGGTGGATGACAATTTAGCAGCTTGGACTGAGCGCGCCAGTAAGCGTCCACTCTTATTGCCCTGCTCATAGAAAATTCGTTGACCTAGAATGTAACGTCTCCTTGTGCGTTTCCCTAGTTCTTCTGTGAGGAGGGCACGAGTCTGGATTAGGTCCTGTAAGGTATGTTGGGTCTGAGTCTGTTTGTGGGCTAACTCAAGTGTTCTCAGCCCTTTGAGAAGGTCATTCACCCGTTCTTGGTGAGATTTTTTGGATAGTGCATTCAGGGTTAGTAGTTCGCCCCGTATCACACATTTGTGCGCTTCCCAAAGGGATATAGGGGAGATGTCAGGGCTAGTGTTTTCCTGGAAGTATAATTTGATGCGCGAACGAATGTGTTCAAGGGATACTGGGTCCCGTAGAATCGAAGGATTGAAGCGCCAGACCTTGGTTTTGGGGTTGGCTTCCGGGAATGAGAGCGTAATCGTAATAGGGTGGTGGTCTGACAGGAACATCGGTTCAATGGAGGAATGGTGTAAAGCAGTTAGGTCAGTCTGGGATAAGAAGAAGAAGTCAATCCTGGAGTATTTTTGGTGGGGGGGTGAGAAGTAAGTGAAGTCTTTGGATGATGGGTATAGTATACGCCATGCGTCGTGTAGGTTCAGGGTCTGTAGTTGGGCCTTGATTTGTCGTAATGCCACGTAAGTGAGAGAGGACGATCCTGTGGAGGTGACCAGGAGAGGATTCAAGGGGACATTGAAGTCGCCACCCAGGAGAACCAGTCCGCTCTGAAATGAGGATAGGAGAGCACATGTTTTGCGGAAGAATGAAACCTGATGATCATGAGGGCAATAGATATTGGCTAATGTAACTGGCTTGGAGGCGTACGTTCCTTTGATGAATAAATATCTGCCTTCTGGGTCCACTAGGGAGTCAGTCAGAAGGAAATTTGCATGTCTAGAGATAAGGATCGCGACCCCTTTTGACTTGGCTTCAGGGTTGGTGGCGTGTAGAACTGAGCGATAGATATGATTAGAAAGCTTAGGGATGGAGTCAGATCGGAAGTGGGTTTCCTGTAGGAAAATGAAGTGAGCTTTGTGTTTGGAGAGAGAGGAGAGAACTTGTGACCTTTTTTCTGGGATGTTGAGGCCTTTAACATTGAGTGAGACACACTTCAACGTCAGAGGGTCTGTCAATTTCATTGTGGGAGGGTTAGTTGCCATCTAAGGCAGTCGCCTGTCTATTCGGTAAATCGCGGCTTAACGGTGGGGGTGTGAGCTGGGACCACTCCCCTAAGGGGGGTCGGAGGTCAGGGAGGGGAAGGAAAACAGAGCTGGAGTGGGATCAGGGGGTCACTAGACGGAGGGGAGGGTTAGAGTGAAGGGAGCAGAGAGGGATGAAAAAAGAGCGTAAGGGTATGACAGGGGGAGAGATGAAGAGAAGAAAGAAAAGGAAAAGGGACGAGAAGAAAGTAAGAGGAAGGGAGAAGAAGCACCAGAGGTGGAGGTAGTCTAGCTATCCACCTATAGAATCTATAGGAAAATCCTGGTATGTCAGCAAAGTCTCCAAGAGACTGCTGTTTGGGGGAAGAAGGTTGAACGAAGACCACAGCATTGCTGCGGCCCGGGGATCCGGACAATGAAGGGGGGGAACTTATCTGGGATAAGAGTCAATGTAGCGTATTAGGGAGCCTACCGCAATGGATAAGAACCTGTAGAGGGTCCACATACTTCAAGTGGCAAAACAGGAGACAAATTATAACATGTCATAACACAAACTGTCCAGCACCCGGGGTCTGGATATATCAAGTAAACATTGCCTATCAAAAATAGAAGTAGAAGGAAAGAAGAAAACAATAAAATAAAACAAAACTCTGAGACACACATAGTGTAATTGAGGTCAGCAGCCTGTGAGGGTGCCCCACGGAGTATGTCATTACCATAATCCGTCTAGCGTAGTCAGACAGAAAATGGGGGCGGGGACGAGAGGTTCAGATAGGGGAGCGGGATAGGGGAGGGGGGAGGGTGAGAGGGGGAAAGGGAAGTGTAGAAGGGGACGGGAGAGAGGGGGAGGGGGGACAGAATAGGAGGAAGTGAGAGGGGAAGGGGGAGGAGAGGAGGGAGGGGGGGATATGGAGAGGGAGGGGGGAGTGAGGAGAGGAAGGAGGGGGGGAGGGAGTGAGGAGAGGGAGGGGGGGGAGAGAGAAGGAGGGGGGAGGGAAGGGGGGGAGGGAGGGGGGAGGGGGAGGATGAGGGGAAGATGAAGGACAGGAGGGAAGGGGGGAAGGAAGAGAATGAATGGAGGGGAGAGGAGAATGGATGGGGGGGAAGGGAGTGAAGAAAGGAAGGGGAGGGGGGGAGAGAGAGAGGGGGGAAGAGAGGAGAAAGGGAGGGGCGGGGGGGGGGGGAAGGGAAGAATGAAGGGGGGGTCAGAGTTAGGGCGGGGTCCCCCGGAGGGAAGGAATCAATGGGGTATCACAGTATCCGTGGAGGCCGCACAATTGGGGGATTATCCTGGAGCCAACTAAGGAACCTTTACATTTAGTCAGTCGGATCGCTGTCCAGCCCCCGTTACCTCAAGGCGGGGGATGGGCACCGACCAGGCCGCAGCAAGCAGAAGCAAAAGGTACAATTTACGAAGTTCTTAATGCAAGTGTAAGTGTAATACCCAAATCTCACGAGGTTCAGGCAGGAAAAAAGGCACAAAATACATGAATACATTGCCTGAGATGGGTTAGACGTATCGTCTCTGGTGGGGATGTATGTCTTCATCACGAAGTATGAGAGGGGTGTAGAAGCGTCCTATTTACTCGGGAAGGAAAGGAGTATCGTAGAGGGCCGTTGAGGGCCGTTGAGCAGCAGTCTGTGTTTCAGGCGTGCGGGGAACCTTCGGATGACAAATCGCGAAGCGGGCATCTACGGTGGGTAGTTCGAGGTGTTGGGCCAGTGTACGAAGGTGGAAGCGGAATCTATGGCTCCGGCGGCCATCTCTAGGGGGGAGACATCTCGGCCGTGCAGGGGAGAAATCGTGAACCTGTATCAGGGCTATGCGTCAATTTCCATCAGAGAGGCAAGGGTAAAGCGAGTGTCCAGGATGTGAGTTCTTCTGTGAGAGAGTATGAAGGCCAGGGTCATGGGTGCCAGATCTATCGAGGCTCGGGGCAGCGAGCATGGGAGGAAGGCCTGTTTGGAACCAGACCATCGTACTGCGGTCACCGGCGGCGAGTCTTTGTCTGGAGAAGTGAAAGCGATGATAAGGAGAGGGTAAGGAAGAGTCACGGGGGGGGTCACTGGCGGGAGAGTAGACGAGGAGGGTATCGTGGAGTACTCACAGGCTGGAGCGTATTGTCCGTGCGGCTGGCGATCGGTCGTCCGGCACGTCTCGTCACATGTTCATAGGTGACGGGCTGCGTTGATGGAAGTCCCGGTGTGAAGGGCGAGCATTTGGAGACATCGGGTCTGGTCTGCGGCGCCTCGATCTTTGGCGGAATGCTTTTGGAGACGGGTTGAGAGACACCGGGAGCCAGGGCTCCACCGGGAAGTAGAGAGCGTACCATTCCGGAAGCTCAATGCTGGGTAAGTCGAGCTGTTCGCAAAAAGCTTGGAGATCTTCCGGTGTTCTGAGTAGTGCTGAGCGCCCCCTGGTGGAGGCAGAAAGGCCGAATGGAAATTTCCAGCGGTACTGAATGTTTCTGGCTCGTAAGGCATACAGCAATGGTCTGAGAGCTCTCCTGTTCTGGAGAGTGATCTGGGAAAGATCTTGAAAAAGCTTTACCTCGGATCCATTAAAAAGTATGCGCCCCCTTTCCCTTGCTTTGCGGAGGATTTCTTCCTTGAGGGGGAAATTTACGATGCAACATATTATGTCTCTGGGGGGGGTTCGTTATCTCGTGGGGGGGCGGAGAGCACGGTGTGCCCTTTCCATGTCGATGGGGGAATCTGCAGGGCGCTCGATCAAATCGTTAAAGATGGCACTGATGGTTTGTTGAATAGCGCCTGGATCGACAGTTTCAGGGACACCTCGTACCCTGATATTGTGCCTCCGTCCCCTGTTGTCCAAGTCTTCCACATGCCTGTGGAGTTCAAAGACCTGTGCCAGTTGGGAATCATAAGCAGACTGTACCTGGCGAATGGCCGCCGCGTGCGTCTGTGTCGTTTGTTCCACGCCATCAATGCGATGCGCAACAGCTAATAAATCTGTCTTCAGGTCCGCTATTGCCGCCGTTACAGTGCTTTTTATATCCAAGGCTACTTTCTCCAAGTCGAGAAGGCTGGGGGGGTAGAGCCCCGCTAGGGATGGGAGAGGACGCACCCGGCATGAGGGCAGGTAGAGGTCTGTCAGGCGAGGCCGAGGCTTGGGCCTGTAGTGGCGCGTGCAGCGGCGCGAGGGCCTATAACTTCTGGGCCCGGAATAACTCCGGGATATTCCTCCCCAGGTGGGTCTGAGAGTCTCTGGGGGTGTGGGAAGTGGACGAGCTCCTAGTGGACCTGTGCATAGCAGGGAAATTGCGGTAGGTTCCCTTTCAAGTCGCTAGATAGCCCCGGGCACGCAGGAGCTCACAAGTTAAGCGGCCATCTCGGTCTCCGTCCAGGCCACGCCCCATGGATGTATTTTTACTAAGAATATGGGTTTGATATACAACTGCACTAATATCGAATGACATAAAAAATTTCTTTAATTCTATGGATCCTCTGTTTACATAAAATATATTATGTCAATATCACGATAGCTACTAACATCAGGCATAAATAGGTATCCCTCTTAAGAAACACATGGAAAAGCTCGACCGTCTTGAGCCTGTGGGTTCGGTATCCTGAGTGACCAGTTATTGCCTCTTGGAGCCCTTGGCCGGGATTAAGCCACAAGCTTTTGAGACCTCTGTAACAGGAGGTCTCGCATTCTGGTAAGGGTCAGTGTGTTCATTGGTGGAGGTGTTACCCCCTTTTCTTACCAGACCACTATTTTCCTTTGGTGTTATCGGATTGATGTCACGTTGAACCAATTTTTGAGTTGCCTTTTTTGTTGAATCAACAATTGATTTGGGAATCAACGACCAATATTAAGAACTAAACGTTCTTATCATGGACTATTTTTGAATTAACACTTTCAATACAGTTTTTTCATTATTGTTTTTATTGCACTTATTATATTATTCAGGTTCACCACCTAAGTGTCACTATTTATTAACACATAATTGGCACATTGTTATGCTCTAGTCAAAAAAAAAAAAACATTTTTCTTGCAGCGCAGTCGTTCGTTCTATTTTGTCTTTGTTGATGTGGGTATCTCGCATTCACGATTGCAGCAGCTGATTTCTTTATATTTTTAAATTTTCTTGTTTTCCGTTCTATATATATATATGGTGTGCACCACTCAACACTGTGTCACTATTTTGTTTTGGACAGCGCAGTAATCCACATTTTTCCATAAATAGGTATGCACACATTAAATAAGTGTTCCTATTTAGGTTGTAAAGGTGGAAGAGGAATGCACTGTACAGCGCACTGGAGACCATCCCAGAGACAGTTTATCTTAGGCCCCTTTCACACTGGGGCGGTTTTCAGGCGGTACGGCGCTAAAAATAGCGCCTGTGTACCGCCTGAAAGAACCGGCCCCATTCACTCCAGTGTGAAAGCCGGCGGGCTTTCACACTGGAGCGGTGCGCTAGCAGGACCGCAACAAAAGTCCTGCTAGCAGCATCTTTGGAGCGGTGAAGGAGCGGTGTATTCACCGCTCCTATACCGCTCCTTCCCATTGGAATCAATGGGAAACCGCGGGGATACCGCCCGCAAACCGCCGCTGCAGCGGCGCTTTGCGGAGGTTTTTAACCCTTTTGCGGCCGCTAGCGGGGGTTAAAACCACCCCGCTAGCGGCCGCATACCGCGGGAAAAACGATGGTAAAGCAGCGCTAAATATAGCGCTGCTTTACCGTCGCCGCCCCGCACCGCCCCAGTGTGAAGCCAGCCTTAGGAAAACAACAGCAATTGGACAAGAAATTCTAACCTGTTTGATCAACTTCTACAGCTAAATCGTCAGGCTGGATTATCTGCAGCTGTTCCATAGACAAAAGCATTGCACGGTTCAGGGAAAAATGTCCAGATCTGGCAACTGTTATTTTTTTCTATGGGTACATTTACATCTCGCATATCTACAATGCTCTTTCATACATGAGGCAGCTTATCTTAACAGTATTGTGGTCAATAAATAAGCAGTTTTAAGATAATAATACTGCTATGTAACATTTATAGGAAGTCATGCCAAATTTAATCATATAGTAGAAAAACAGCAATACACCAGAACACCAAAGTGGAAGCGCCTAAGTTAAATAACATTGTTTTACAGCTTTGCTTATTTTGGAGAAAGGGATTATGAAATCTTTTTTGTCAACATTGTTTTGTGACTTCACTAAAGGCGTAGCCCTAAACTTGGCTCTTCAGTTTGTATGACTACAGAAGCAAGGTCACTACCTGTGTTTTCTGGGTTATATTTCTAGGCAACTTGTCCTAAGCTGCTGTGAGTCCCCAGATCACTTACAATAATAATGTTCAGCTATGCACAACATACCCGTACAATATGGATGACACTTGACTTCCTCCAGTGATGCAAGGTCTGCACTCCCCTTTTTCCATCTCTGCTGTTATCTTCCCATGGTTTTATTTTAGCAATGATTCCTATTCATTCGGTCACTGAAGAATGGAGGGGCACCAATGGTGTAATTCTTCTGCATAAGCATTGATTGCCATTTTCTGCAACTTAGAGATGTCAGGAGTAGGGATGAGCACGATGTTCGAGTCGAACGTTAGTGTTTGCTGAACAGCGAACATTATGGTGCGTTCGCGGGAAATTTGAGCACCGCAAAATGCCCCATAATGCACTGCGAGATTGCTGTACAATGATTGACCAAAGCATGCACCTGACGCGCATGCTTTGGCCAATCACAGTGCGCTCTGCTGAGAGACCATGGCTCAGGGGGACTAAGTCCACACCCCACACTATATAAGGCTGCTTTATATATATATATATATATATATATATATATATATATATATATATATATATATAAAAAAAAAATATAAAATACCTGCGCTATCAAAACAACAAATAATTGAAATATAAATTTATTCAAAAAACTCTGCTGCAACTTCATGTGAGACACACACAATATCATACAAAAAACAAGAAAAAGCTGCAATAATTGATAATAAATAATCAAGGATACTGCCTTGAACAGGTGATGGATACACCAATTACTATCTGTGCAACCTGTGAAAAGGATTGATAATGACTCCAATACAATTAATGAAAAAGTCACTGATTGATTCCAGGACGGAAAAAGAACCAGAAAAAGTCCATGTGTTGAAGATGCTAATTCAATGTGATCCTCCACTGTGGCACACCTCAGGAAAAGTGAAAAAAGTAGTAGTGCCTCCACCCCTGTAAATACTGCCTCTTACCAGCATGTGTATGCAGGTCCCGGAAGCCACGGGCTGCTATCGAGAGCCAGCCGGCTCGATTTTTAATGCCGTTTTATTTCATCTGAATTAAGTGCAATTTTGTTCTTATAAATTGAATAATAAAAGGTTTTACACTATGCAAGCCTTTATTATGTTTCCATGGGGACCTTCTGAATATATGTGTATATAAGGCTGTCCATTTGGTGAAAATGCTGGGAGCAGTGGTGCACAATACAGAGACCCGAGGCAGGGTAATAAGCCACAGGCGCATTTGATCTTCCGTAACAGGAGATCAATTACAGCTGGTAAGAGGCAGTATTTACAGAGGTGGAGGCACTACTACTTTTTTCACTTTTTATGAGGTGTTACGTTTGTGTGCCACAGTGGGGGATCACATTGAATTAGCATCTTCAACACATAGGGGGTTATTTACTAAAGGCAACTCCACTTTGCACTACAAGTGCACTTGAAAGTGCACTGAAAGTGCACCTAAAAGTAAAGTTGCTGTAGATCCTAGGGGGACATGCAAGGAAAATACAAAACAGCATTTTAGCTTGCACATGATTGGATGATAAAATCAGCAGAGCTTCACCTCATTTCAGAGCTTCCCCTCAGATCTACAGCAATCTACAGCAATCTACAGCGACTGCACTTATAAGTGCACTTCCAAGTGGAAGTGGATTTGCCTTTAGTAAATCAAGCCCATGGAGTTTTTCTGGTTCTTTTTCTGTCCTGGAATCAATCATTGACGTTTTCATTAATTATATGGGAGTCATTATCAATTCTTTTCACATGTTTCACAGACATTAATTGGTGTATCCATCACCTGTTCAAGGCAGTATCCTTGATTATTTATTATCAATCAGTGCAGCTTGTTCTTTAATAATATACACAGTCAGGTCCATAAATATTGGGACATCGACACAATTCTAATATTTTTGCCTCTATACACCACCACAATGCCTCCCACTTTTTAAGGGACCAAAAGTAATGGGACAGATTAACAATCATCCATCAAACTTTCACTTTTTAATACTTGGTGGCAAATCCTTTGCAGTCAATTACAGCCTGAAGTCTGAAACGCATAGACATCACCAGACACCGGGTTTCATCCCTGGTGATGCTCTGCCATGCCTCTACTGCAACTGTCTTCAGTTCCTGCTTGTTCTTGGGGCATTTTCCAAGCAGTTTTGTCTTCAGCAAGTGAAATGCATGCTCAATCGAATTCAGGTCAGGTGATTGCATAACATTCCACTTCTTTCCCTAAAAAAACTCTTTAGTTGCTTTTGCAGTATGCTTCGGGTCATTGTCCATCTGCACTGTGAAGCGCAGTCCAATGAGTTCTGAAGCATTTTGCTGAATACGAGCAGATAATATTGCCTGAAACACTTCAGAATTCATCCTGCTGCTTTTGTCAGCAGTCACATCATCATAAAATACAAAAGAACCAGTTCCATTGGCAGCCATACATGCCCACACCATGACACTACCACCACCATGCTTCACTGATGAGGTGGTATGCTTTGGATCATGAGCAGTTCCTTTCCTTCTCCATACTCTTCTCTTCCCATCACTCTGGTACAAGTTGATCTTGTCAAGGATTGATTTTTCCAAAGGAAAAAAGAGGGAAATGGACTTTATAGGCACATGTATAAAAATTCAAACAATATTTATTGAAAATATATCACAAAACAATTATTACATATGAAAAAAACACAAATATTGACGAAAACAATACTTGAAAACAACATTAAAAGGAAAGGACCCGGGAACATCCCCCTAAGGGTTTTCAGCACCACTACGTTTTCCGCTAATTGTGGGGTTGATGTGTATATAGCTTGCAACATAAGACACTCCCACTTGGATATGGACTGGCCCGAAAGGGATGGTCGTCGGTCCCGCCGATTAAAAGAACATTGTGCTCAACATGTTTCGCGACTAGACTGTCGCTTCCTCAGGAGCTTTTGTTCTAATTGAAGAAACATTTTGTTACTAAATACAGCATTGATGAAAATTTTGTATCAATACATACATTTTTCAAAGTTATTTGTATAAGAACTTACTACTGCAGTGCCCAAAAACAACTCTCCAATCTCTTTCATGTAAACGGATTCCGTCAAAACTCCATATGTGAGCCTGGTGGGGCTATAGGTGGAAGTGTCCCACAAGAACCCCTTGTAAAGTATCACAACCCCTAATGGGAATTCTCACCGTAGATGAGGCCCTAGGGGCAGGACACTGATGTGCAGGATGGGTTAGGTATATCGACGATATTCTAATGATCTGGACAGGTACAGTCCCCGATCTGGAAAGCTTTATGGACCAACTTAATATCAATACTTACAATCTTAGATTTACATACGAATATCATAAGGACACCATTTCGTTTTTAGACTTAACACTATACAGGGATGAGTCTAACAATTTGGTCACGAAATTGTTTCGCAAAAATACAGCAGGTAACACCCTGCTGCACGCAGAAAGCGGGCATCCAAGGTCGTTGGTACATAGCATCCCCTATGCGCAGTACCTTCGCCTTAGGCGCAACTGTACGCATGACATGCAATTTATAAACCAAGCCAAGGAATTGCGTACCCGCCTAAGAGAACGGGGATAAAGCAAAAGCTTACTGAGACGTGCCTACAATAAAGCTTTAAGCCAGGATAGAATCCATGTCCTTTTCCCTAAACCGAAACCTATTAGTGAACAACAGACTACCAAATTTATTACACGCTTTTCGGCTCAGCATGTACAACTCCGTGCATGTATGGCGAAGCACTGGCACTTCCTCAGCGAGGACCCTGTGCTCCGCCAATACGTTCGTAATACACCAGAGATTGTCTTTAGGAAGGCACCCTCCATAGGTGACAAACTAACCGCTAGCCTCTATCAGCCCACTGGTCAGACCGATGCTCCCCCTAGGGGAATGTTCATATGTGGACATTGCTCCTACTGCCCACATATACAGGTGGGCACGCATTTATGTTTACCAAACGGGAAAAAATTCTATCCCCGATTTAATGCCACTTGTGACACCCCGGGTGTGGTCTACCTCATGAGTTGAAAATGTGGAGCCTACTATGTGGGCAAGACCATACGCCCCCTAAAAAAGAGGATATACGACCACGTATTTTACTCTCAGTGGGCTAAGATGCTAACCCCTGTTAGCCGCCATCTAGGATTATATCACAAATTTGATATATCTATGATCAAGTTTCTGGTATTGGAGGTGGTCAAGCAGGATCCTAGAGGTGGAAACTGGGATAAGAAGATCCTGCAAAAGGAAACTTACTGGATTGAGCGGCTGGATGCCACGACCCCGCCGGGTATCAATGAGGTGACCTCCTACCGGCCCTTTCTATAGGTTACCGGTGGGCGGCAACCGGTTTGGTACCCTGGGGGGTGGCCTCCACTCCTCTTTAAATCCTTCATTGATCCAAATCCTATAACTGAGTATATATAATTTAAGGCTAGCCTTTTATAGCCATTACTCTAGATCTTCCCATCTGAATTTTAAGAGATGGGATGCATTGTCTTATATACGGGCTGTCCGCCTCTTTGGGTCATCTAATACCCCCTCACTCCTGTGTTCATTCACCCGTTTTTCTTTCCCTTTTCCTCTATTTTTAAACTAAACCAGGAGGTAAAGTTTCATAGGATAAATATATATTCTGCACAAGCCTCTAACCCAAATACAAGCATGTACTGTATGTTAATAAACACAAAGGGAGGGCAATATCTAAGCTCCCCCACAGTGTTTCATTTATATTCTAAAAATATGTAATTACCGACATAGACTAATCAATCAGTATAAACATCTGGTTGTAGTATCAGGATACTTTATCTACTGCATTGCCTTATAACTGTCTCTCTGTGTTTTGTGTGTGTTTTGTGTCCCATGTGGTTTTGTAGCCTCTTCATGTTTTGGATTTCCCTCTTGGCTCCATGTTTACATCCTAGGTGTTTACACTGTCCCATTTGGGACCCCGCTAGTGCAGGAGGTTATGCAGCCTCTCAAGCCGCATGCGCTGTTGCCGTTCGTCTCTTCCCCTCCCTAGATACATCTCGGGAGCGGTAGGGGGTGATCGGATTGCAGCGTCTGCGGCTAGGACGGCGTTGCCTAGCAGCGCTGTCCGCTACGTCATCAACGCAAGGGAGACTAGCGCTGCGCACTGCGGTGATCACCGTTGCGCGCATCTCCGACGCACATCTGATGACGTCATGGCTGGTTCGGGTGGACGTCGGACGTGATCCGACGTCACCCGAACGGGACATAAAAGCGGCCAAGCGGCCGGTCCTCCCCACAGATGCCCCAGGGGAGTGAAGGCCGAGGACTGTTCTGGAAGCCGCACTATTCTATCATCAACCAGCAGTTCCAGGAACATTGACCGCTGTATTAACTCTGGTGAAGTCTTCTCTTGATTGTTGACCTTGACACACATACACCTACCTCCTGGAGAGTGTTCTTGATCTGGCCAACTGTTGTGAAGGGTGTTTTCTTCACCAGGGAAAGAATTCTTCGGTCATCCACCACAGTTGTTTTCTGTGGTCTTTTCCAGGTCTTTTGGTGTTGCTGAGCTCACCGGTGCGTTCTTTCTTTTTAAGGATGTTCCAAACAGTTGATTTGGCCACATCTAATGTTTTTGCTATCTCTCTGATGTTTTTTTTTAGTTTTTTCAGCCTAATGATGGCTTGCTTCACTGATAGAGACAGCTCTTTGGATCTCATATTGAGAGTAGACAGCAACAGATTTCAAATGCATATAGCACACTTGAAATTAATTCTGTACCTTTTATCTGCTCCTTGTAAATGGGAAAATTAGGGAATAACACACACCTGGCCATGGAACAGCTGAGCAGCCAATTGTCCCATTACTTTTGGTCCCTTAAAAAGTGGGAGGCACATATACAAACTGTTGTAATTTCTACACCGTTCACCTGATTTGGATGTAAATACCCTCAAATTGAAAGTCTGCAGTTAAAGCACATCTTGTTTGTTTCATTTCAAATCCAAATTGTGGTGGTGTATAGAGCCAAAAAGATTAGAATTGTGTTGATGTCCCAATATTTATGGACCTTACATATACATACACACACACAGTCAGTCTAGTATAATATATATATATATATGTGCTCTTAATTTAGCATAGAATATATAGTCAGTGTATACTTATATTCAATCAGTGCAGGCTATATATATATATATATATATATATATATATATATATATATATATATATATATATATATATATAAATATTTGGGCAGGATTTGGTAAAAAATACAAATGGTCTATCGCATCCCAAAATTGAAAATAATAGTATTTTTGTAGGCCAAGGTGTGCATGAACACAGGCCAGTACCCCTAGGGGATACTTAGGGTATAGATAGACACTAATAAGGTGTATGCATTTCAAAAAAAGTAAATGTTTATTCAAAAGGACATAAGTCAATGCATATAAAACACAGAAATGTTCAGTATGTTACACAGGTATGGACAGAGCGTATACAATTTTTTGACCAAGTCAACAGCATGAACATCCAAAATGTTGTGACAAAGAAAAAACTTGCTTGATACATATATGATCAGGATGATGCCAACATGTTTCGGACTTTAGTCCTTTTTCAAGGCAATTAGATATCCTTTGATTCACATCTAGGTTGTGTGAGAATCAGAGATTAGTACATATGATAAATGACAGTATATACAGTCTATTTTTACAGTGCCAGAGAAGCCGGTATAGTATATAAGTAGTAGGGATGGTACTCACATATAGTGCTAGTTTCAGGATATGCCACAGGTGTAACCACCAGATCAATTGGTGTAGAAGATATGCATTGGTAAGGGTAGTAAAAACAAAGTAGGAATAGCCATAAACATGGAAAGCTTGCCGCGACAATTTCAGGCAGTTGCAAGGTCCTATACAGGAATAGGGCTGTAGCCCATGTCCTGTAGCTAAACTGGCCAAGCAGTATGTAATGCTGTAATGAAATAGAGTATAAGAAAGTATAAGTATCAAGGGTAAAGCAAGATAGGTAGTGTAAAGACACTGATATTAGGGTCTTTTTACCTGAATGATGTGGTGTCTAGTATGGAAGGCCAATGGACGCCATGGAGTCAGCAGCATGTATAAGCCTATTTGGGCGTTTGGTTTATAACAAGTCAGATAATGACAATCAGCTGGACTGGGGATGTCTGTGTTCCACAATAGAAGCTGATTGGGTGTCTGGTAGTACCCTTGATACTTATACTTTCTTATACTCTATTTTATGTATACATAGCTCTATTAGGTTCATGGCCGCTGCATGAGCGAGGCTTGGTTTGACCGGAAGTCGCGGGTGGAGCGCAAACACACCCGCGCTTCCGGGATATGGCTTAGTATAGTATCATTATGTTTTGGCCAGTCTGGGAACGAGGCGTGGTTCGACCGGAAGTCGCGGGTGGAACGCAAATACACCCGCACTTCCGGATCGGAGTCGCCAGCCATCCAGCCACTGAGGGGATTCACTAGATCGATGGGGAACACGCCGGCCAAGGACCTGGATATGATAAGTAGACCCTTCATGTCCAGAGAAGCCCTGGGGGTTTGGGGATGTTATTTGAGGACCATTTGGATATTGTGCTAGATATATAGAGGCACCTTTCATATTTATGCAATCCATCATATATTGAATGGGAGATGGGAGGGCCTATGAGGAGGAAGGGGTGGGGGAGGGGTCAAGTGCACGACCACGCCCACCTATATACCCTCCCTATATAAGAAGAGAGTTGACTAAAATGGGGGGAGACGAGACCATTGCCCGCTTGTAGGCTCTGATGAAAGGGGTACTCCCCTGAAACGCGTCAGCCATTCACTACAGGAACCATCAGGTCCTCCCGGTGTCCAAGAATCGAGATTGGAAGTTCATAGCAGTGGACGTGTTTATCCATCCATGTTTTTGCCTGTACCGTGTACTCGTTTGTGAGTAGCAACTTTGCTGTTTTTATCTATTTTAATAAAGCCTTTTTAGTGGTAATGCACAAAGGTCGGTGCGCCCTTCTGTTTTTCTTGTTTCCGTAGTGTTGTGAACACCCATTGTTCAAAGGAGGGCTGCAAGATTTTGGACATTACCTTGAGGAATTATACTTATATACTTTTTTACGAACCAAGAGACTAGACACCAGAGCGCAGGAGAATTTGTTGTGTGTCTGCATTCATTGTAGCCAATATATACAGTGCATTCAGTGATGTACTGTTTCTGATATACTTCAGGCGATGTACACAGTATATAATATAGTGCGGTGTTACAAAAAAACATCATGTCCGGAAGGCCACCCAGGAGAGGCAGATGCTCACAGGCCACTAAAAGAGGGCAAGTAGCCTCTGTGTCTACAGTCAACAGTGGTGGTCGTGGACATGGTGCATCCTCTGCAGATGGCCGCGGGGCATGCTTGTCCTTTTTTTCTGCTGCTGGCCGTGTTATTGAGCCAGAGGAGTTGGTGGAGCGGATAAGAAAGCCACCCTCATCCTCCTCATCCTCTGTCATCCAGGCTCAGAGAAGCTTGCCTTCCAACGCAGCTGCCAAAGTGGCCTATTCCTTGGGTTCCTTGTCCACAGTCACTCCTTCTGTAGCCCCACCATCATGCACGGAGGAGTCCCCAGAATTATTTGACCACAGTATCGGTTACATGCTGCTGGAGGATGCACAGCAATTTGAAGGCTCCGATGTTGGTTCCCAGGTTGAGGAAGGAAATAACGTGAGCCTAGATAGAGTTGGTGCCACAGAAGGACAAGAAACTGGCAGTCATGTTCCCCCAGCTGCAGAATACTCAAGTTTGCTCCAGTGACGAGGAGGGAGGGGGTGATGAGGTTACTGACTGTACTTAGGTGCCTAAGGCTGCTTTCACACTGGGGCGGTTTGCAGGCGCTATTGCGCTAAAAATAGCGCCTACAAACCGACCCGAAACAGCTGCTGCTGTGTCTCCAGTGTGAAAGCCCTGAGGGCTTTCACACTGGAGCGGTGCGCTAGCAGGACGGTAAAAAAAGTCCTGCTAGCTGCATCTTTGGAGCGGTGAAGGAGCGGTGTGTTCACCGCTCCTATACCGCTCCATCCCATTGAAATCAATGGGAGACCGCGGGGACACCGCCCGCAAAGCGCCGCAAAGCGGCGCTTTGCGGAGGTTTTTAACCCTTTTTCGGCCGCTAGCTGGGGTTAAAAACACCCCGCTAGCGGCCGCATACCACGGGTAAAACGATGGTAAAGCAGCGCTAAATATAGCGCTTCTTTACCGTCGCCGCCCCGCACCGCCCCAGTGTGAAAGCAGCCGTAAGCCCCATACACACGGTCGGACTTTTTCATGAATTCTGTCCGATCGGACAATGTTGTTGTAAAATCAGACCGTGTGTATGCACCATCGGACAGTGTACGTCGGTTTGTCCGACGGACAAAGTCTTATCTCCTGCTGGAAAGATTTGCCGTCAACGCGGTCCGATCACACCAAATCCGATCATGTGTACGGTTGTCCGACGGACAAAGTGCTACACATGCTCAGAAGAAATTCTGTGACGGAAGCGCTCGGTCAGGTAAAACTACCTTTCCTAATCGACACAGCACATTCGTCACGCTGCAATGTTAAAATGTCTTTAATGCAGCGCATTCTCTTTTTCTTTACAATGCAACAAGAATGACATGTTTTAGCTGCTCCTATTCACCCGCACTTCTCACAAACTTAGTTCTTTATTACTTTGCAGCATTTATACACTACATGTTTATTTTTACTCAGATCGTAAAAGAATCTTTGTTATATTTTTACCATGATTTGTCTTTTTTTTTTTTTTTTTTTTTTGGGAATACATATTTGAAGGTTTTTTATTTTTTATTTTTGGAGGGGGGTTGTGTGTCTCAACTTAGCAAAACCACATTATTAACATTTGTATTTCTGGCTTAAATTTACTAGGAGTTTGTTGGTTGTTGGTGCCCCTTGTTAATTCTACTTTAGGATTAGTGAAATGTACCTGCCTACTCAAAGAAAAACTGTCATTGTAGAAAAGTAAAACACAATAGTCAATGATTATTTCAAATCAAAAAAACCTTTATTTAGGTCTCAGCAACAAACCAAAGAGGAACGCAGCCATGGTGAAACTTGGGGAATTTGCAAAGCCTTGGACCCCCACGGCAACCATCATTGTTCAAGCGTAGAAAATTGGGGGCCTGAGGAGTACCTATATTAAGGGGAGTGCAATCTGGTCCTGAAGTCCAAAGCATCCGGAACTGCAGCAGATGCCATCTAGGTCCCCAGGCTCTGGTACTACAAGAGGCTCCATCTTCTCTCCGACCAGACTGATTCCAGGTCGTCACTCTCAGGTCTTCCTTCCACGCTTCCTTGCACGCTGTGGCTGTCGTGCTGGTGGGGTGGCAGAAGGAGGAGGAGGAGGAGGCGGAGCATGGTAACTATGGCAAACATGTGTGACTGGGGTCATCTCCCCAGCCCTACCCTTATTTAGGACATGGAGGATGAGCCCCTCACACATGTTGCGTTGCCTCACCTCCATACCCATCATTTTAGTGACAACCACCGAGCCAAAGGTCTCCTCGTCGGCGGGTGTGGCATGTAGGGAGGCTGAAGCCTCTCTGATCATCCGGAGCGCTGACTCTCCCGCATCACCCCCCCTTCTCGCCCTTCTGTACGGAAGGCGGAGGAGAGGGATTTGGGAGTCAGTCAGGCTCCGAGGCCTAGCCCCCTCTTGGCTGCCACTACCCACCTCGTGGCTGCCACTAACCCCTGCCTCCTCCTGACTGCCACCTTCCACAGCCACCTCCTGGCTGAGGTCTTCCTGTGTATGAAAAAGGGACATAGTTTCAGTTATTTGTTCATCAAACACACACAATTTTCATCTAGTGACTGTTGCAAAATGTTTACAAATAGAAAACCATACAATTTTCAGCCCTGCAGTTTAGATTGTGGCCCCAACTGTCTCCAACACTACTGTCAGTTGATATGTCAAACACGTTAGGAACTAAGCAATTGGGGATCCTGAATTAAGTGAACATCATTCATTATTCACATAAATGGTAACAAAACTACTATACCTGGAACAAGCTGGGCTCCTCCACCTCTTCCAGACTGGAAGGCCCAGGTTGCTCCTCGGAAGCCTCATCAGGGGTGGCCTGCGCGCAAGGAAGCATGGAAGGAGGAGTCGAGAGTGGCTCCGTGACATCAGCCTGGTCTTTGAGAAAATGGAGACTCTGATAGTACCAGAGCTTGGGGACATAGACCTCATCTGCTGCAGTTGCAGTTTCTTCCGACTTCCGGACCTTCTTGAGCTCCCTGATATACGCACTCCTCAGGCTGCCAATTTTCTTTCTTATATCATCAACAGTTGCCGCGGGGAACCTTGGCTTGACAAATTCCACAAGTTCCTCCAGGGCTGCGTGCCTCTTTGGTTTGTTGCTATAATGGGGGTGTTTACCCTGCCATAAAATGGGAAATTCCCTGTATTTGGCAATGAAGAGGGGGAGAAAACTCATGTCGTTGAATCCCTTCATAATCTCTGCAAGACACAACACCACACCAAACCCTATAAATTATGTCAGGCTAAACTCTCCTAATCTTCTCCATAAAGAGGCCTCAAGTTCTAATCAGTCTAGGCTAGTTATGTACCAACGTCAAATTGTACCTTCGTTTGTAGCGATCGTCTCGTGCGTGAGTTTTCTCTCCCCCCGTCTCCCAGATCGTGGCTACGACACAGGCGTGTGACGTTTTATATACAGTGCGCATGCGTCAAACTCCGCCCGCCCCTGACGATCTTTCTCGTTTATTCCCCACCCCTTCTCTTTATGGCGCAGTGGGGAGAGCACATGGCGGGGACACAGCAGGTGCGCCCCAAATATCCCACCAACGAGGAGGAGGACGAGGAAAGTCCGGAGGCAGAAACGTCCCGATCCCGGAGCCTGAAATTCAAGGCCTCCAATATGTCATTTGGAGAAATGTTGGAGATGGTGGACATATTAAAGAGGAGCGACTATGATGGGAAGTATGGGCCTTACCTCAACCCCAATGTCCGCAAGGCCAAGATCATGTCTAAAGTTGTGAGAAGGCTGTACAATAATTTTGGGGTACAACGATCCAAGGAGCAACTGAGGAAACGCTGGTCAGACCTGAAACTGAGGGAGGCCGATCAGTACAGAAAGATCAAGCGAATTCTTCAAAAAAGTAAGTAGTTGGGTTTTGTGTTTTAGTTCTTGCTTACATACTGCTCCATGTGGTTTGATTTTTACAAAGTTGTACATTCCAAAATGGCCACTTTCAGGTTCGTCTGTGCATTCGATCGTACTCAGCCTCGATCTTTCTGCCACTGTCATGGTCGTGTGTGTGTCCATTCGATCGTACGCAACCTCGATCGTTCGGCCACTTATAATACGAGGTTTGGTGTTTTTTTTTTGGGGAAAGGAAGTTTGTTCTCACTAGAAATGTCATCAAGAATGTAAAGCCAATTTATTCAATGTAAAGGAGAGGTCACCCAGTAGCTGTTTACCCATCTGGACTCTAGAGCACTAGTGCTGGGACACCCAAACCCCCTTTTTATTAGGCTTTTCCACACATGTGCTCCAGTGGATACTAGAGGGGGGTCTCCATCACACAAACTTCTACCAAAAAGCTAGTCAGTTTAGCACCTTTACAAAGTGACTACATTCATGTAGTTGGCATTTGTAACTGGCCAAACAAAAATAGTGTCCGTCACTTTCAAGCAATGTTTGTCATTTCCTATTTCTGCCCTCAATAGATTGTGTTGCTAAATCTTCCTTTTGTACATTTTCATAGGGGAGCGAAAACTTGGGCCGTCTGAGGAAACCCCCAAACCAACACCTCCCAAAAAAGGGGAAAGAGCAGAAGCAGAGGAGGAGGAGGAGGAAGGAGAGATCATCGAACTTGGAGAAATTGTCACCACAACAGGTGAGTGTGGGAGAACACAGCTACTGGTAAGCTAATCAATGTATGGCTGCCTCATTTCCAACACCCGATTTTTGTTTGTTTGTGGTTTTTAGGTGACGTGGATGTTGTGGAAGAAAAATCGCACTTTACCACAGAGAGTGCCCACGTACTCATCGGGGAGATAATGGTCTGCAATAGAGATCTAGATTACATAAAGCAAAACATCAATGATGTTCAACAAAAATTAAAGAACATCATTGATGTTTTAGGAAAAATATGAAAACGCACCAAGTAATTAACACACATTTGTGCCAGCTTCTGAACACATTTGCAACTTAAAAACTGTGTGAAATTTGGAACATGCACACATTGTGTCCACATGTGCTAGCTCCCATCATGGTGGATGAATGGCAACGTTTTTTTGGGGGTGCAAACACTTTACAAACTACGAAAGTGGTTGTGGTGAAGGGGTTGCACCCCCAAAAAACGTCCATTCATCCCCATGATGGAAAATGGCACTTTTGAAGCTTCTAGGCATGTGTTTTTACCATCTAATGACCATTTTCAGACCCAAATTGTGTGCATGTTCTAAATTTCCACTTTCCAGGGGTGACCCCCCCATGTGATGAAGGCAAGATCAAACACACTTTGAACATATAGTCATGTCTGATCTTGTCTTCACTTTACAAAGTTGAACTTTCCAAGTTCCTAGGTTCTGTTTTGCTCCATGCCTGGTTTTACCAATTGCGCAATGTTTGTAAACAATGTTGTAAATAACCAAGATGTTGTCAGTTTGGGCGTGAAGATTGTAAACGCACTTGTGAATGTTTTCCAAGTAAACTTTTTTATTTTTCTAAATGTGTGGCTTCCTTATTTCAAAAACACAATGCATTATGTATGTCAAATGTAAAGGATATGGGGGGCAATTGGTGTTATTTACTAAAGGCAAGTCCACTTTGCACTGCAAGTTTCTTTTCCAGGGACACGGCTGGCAAAGTGGGAGGCCACAGTCTGCCATTCCTGTGGCGTGGAAGGGAACTGTGGAGTGAAACAAGAAAAAATAATTAGTCACTTTGCACATAAACATTGCAAGCAGATTAGACAATCAACATCTTGGAACAAGAGCATTGTATAAAATTGGAGGCTGGAAAGTATTTGCACAGAAAAGTAGAGGCTCCCCTTCACAGATTACTCACCCCTCATCAATCCCCACACTTCTGATGGGCCATTGGCAATAACTATGGTTTTGGGGGGGGGGGGGGGGTTGTTGGACAGGTAACCCTCTGCACTTCATTGATTGGCAAATGGCTCAATAATGTGTGTTAGTTTGGCCAGACCCTCTGTACTTAACACTATTGGCAGCCCCCAGGAAAGCTAAACTAACATTTCAAACCCCCCCAAAAAAAGGAAAGCACATTGTGACATTCTGAAATTACCAAGCAAGATAATAGGAGGGAAAGAACACAAAAAATTACGAAATGGAAAGTATGGAGGCAGCCCCTTGCACTACATGCTTTGCAGAATTCATCCCTAAAGATGACCACTATAAAGAGGTAGGTATATAGTGTGTATTGACCTTGGGAAAGCCAGCAGATAGAGGATTGGTACCATCTGACAGAGCAGTTGGGGGGGGGGTTCCTAATGTGTTTGCCCCCCCCCCCCCCCACCAAAAACAATTAAAAAAAGGGGCTCTACATGAAGTAAACCACACAGCAAACATTTGTGCATATTTTAGGGGGTGTTTGGGGGCAAAAAATCCTATGCAGCTGACAAAATACATTGCTTAAGTGACTAGGCCATAGGTGTCTATTGGGGCGGAAGAGCATGCTGGGGAGGTAAGTGAAGGGAAAAATGCATGAAGGAGAAAAGGGGCACAGCATATTAGAGCATATTGCAATCATGGTAATTAGGGAAGGAGGTGAAAAATAGAAGACATTAGCAAACAGAGCATACATAGAAGGGAATAGTAAAGGAGAAATGGTACCTTAATATAGTCCTCCTGCAGGACCTGGATGGTGGCAGAACAGGTCTCTGGAATAATGATTCCCAGGGCCGGGGGAGAGATACCTGAAGAGAACTTCAAATCCTGAAGACTTCTCCCTGTCGCCAAGTACCTCAACGTGGCAACAAGCCTCTGCTCCGGAGTAATGGCTTGTCTCATGCAGGTATCCTGCCGGCTGATAAAGGGGGTCAGCAAAGCCAAAAGACGGTGAAAATCGGGGTCCGTCATCCTGAGAAAGTTCCTGAAATCATCAGGATTATTCTCCTGGATCTCACGAAGCAAAGGCATGTGCGAGAATTGGTCACGCTGAAGCAACCAATTCTTGGTCCACATACTCCTCGTCACTCTGTTCATGGACGGGTCTTGGGTCAAAGCTAAAAGCCCGACACCAATTCCGCGTACAGCACGAACTCGGCGACGAGTACGCACGGGAAACATCGCTCACAAGGTCACAAAAGGTCGGCTGGTCAGAACGGACAAACAGAAAGCACCGATAAACAGCAAGGCCTGAAAGAACGAAATGAATACCAGAAACGAGCAGACAATAAGCAGTGCAAATCAAAGGGTCCTATATCAAGATATAGGCCGCAATGACCAACAAATGCGAACTGACTACACGCACTAATAAACAGATACGCACGACAAGCACAAACTGAAGAGCAGTAACGATCTGAGTCAGAAAACTGAGAAGCGCAAATCTTAAGTCACCAAACTTCGACTAAATCTCAATAAACACGGGATCAGCAGAAGGAGCCCAACGGGTGCCTGACGTGGTGCTGAACTTCCCTTTTCTAATCTCGTGGACGACGACTTACGTCACGACGTTCTTGCAGACCGGATATTCCGACAACGTAGTCCGACCATGTGTACGCAACACCAACATCGGACAAAGTACGACGGACAGGATCCGACCGACCTGGTCCGCGGATTGTCCGACCGTGTGTATGGGGCTTAAGAGAAGAGAGGAGGAAAGTGAGGAGAAGTCAGCACAAATTCAATAAGGCAGGATGTCCTCCAGAGAAGAAAAACTGGTAACGCTGCTGCTATAGTTTAAACAATACACCTATGATGGTAAAAGTTATGCTAGCTTATAAGTTCTCCCTACCAACAGTTCACTTCAGGTGCATTAGTGACAGAATTATAGCAGCAATGATTGGGATATTTTTCTGTCAAAAAAAAAAGCTATACACATTAAAGAAACACCCTGTTTATTGACCAAGCCCACAACTTTTTAGCCTCCCTACCTATACTACTGACACAGTACTCCCAAACTGTCTGTGGCTGCCCCTGTTTACCACTGATAAAAAAAAAGGGGTTTAAGCAGAGTTACAGAGTTACAGACATTTTTTACATATGAATACTAGTGTAGTCTTCTTTTGGGGGAGTCATGACAAATCGCCTCCCCCAAACAGGATATTGTGCTAAACCTGTAGGTAAATAAAAGAATCAGAACCTTTACTAAGTGGAGGCGTGGGTTTGATAGTGAAGTTGGCAGTGCATACACCCCGGACAGGTCCTCTGTAAACAGAAGCACTTCCCTTAATTGGAAATTAACCAGTTATCTAATCAAAGTCATTGGGAGCAGAGGAACTACTAATTACATTAACTGTAATTATATACTTGCACACCAGTATAGAAAAAATAAAAGTTTTATATAAGAAAAGAAAAAAAAATAGTACATATATCCAAGGTACAAACAAGTATTACCAGTAAATGATCTAAAAAGAGTCCTGGTGGAATTGTGCACATATACCCTGGTTTATATAGTTATTAATAAAGATACCTCCAGATGAATGTTGCAGCAATATTCAGTTGCAAGGGCCCCTGAGGATGATTGCAATGTGATGTCCATCCGTAGACCTGATGACAAAATCAGCAATGATGGGGAGATTCTCCAAGTGTTGTTCAACCAGCTTGGAACATAGCGTTTCACCAACAGAAAGTATGCTGTGAACTCAGTCAGTCAGCATATCTACTATGATTTAATCCCTAGTAGCGTCTAGTCTCAACCATCATGCAACCAGACCTCTAACTACCAAGTAACCTGGTTCTGCCATATGTTGGTTATTGAGCCCTGAACTATAACTAGCTATAGAATCCCAGACTAGAAGGGACAGGGTTAACTTAAATAATGGGAGCTACATATAAAATATATTGCAATGCACAGGTTCACCTACTAATATACTGGATTGTGACCACTACACACATACAGTAGCACAGACCTAGCTATTTGGCAGTGTGCATGTAAGATATTACCAATAGGATATAGATACTTCTGTCATAAGGATTCAGACGCACACTCAAGAAGCTATGGGCAGCTGCAGTTAAACTATTAGAGCATAGAAATACTTCCTAATACTCTGCCTAATAATCTCTGTGTCTTGTCTGGGGAAAATACAGCAGCAACAGCTGCTGTGTGTATAGGGTCATGTGGCTAAGATTGGTCTTTACTTCCTGGAAACTCATCTAGCTAGCAGGGACAGGAAGTACCTATCTATAGCCAACTAACTCTGTGGTAATTTACAAGCACAGTCCCTTACAAATACAGACAGTGGAAGGTAGCAGATCCCTACAGTAATCAGGAGGAATGGTACATACTGGGGAATAAACAATATGTAGACATATGAACTTTGATGATAATATACTTATATGGGATTATTTGTCTAATGTGCTGGTACACATCTAGATCTAAAATATAGGGGGTTGAAGCGGTATAAGTGGTATAATATTACTGTACTGGGATTAGCTGGTGTCTACCTAAATATATTTATTTTACTATATTTAACCACTTGCCTACCAGGTATGAACACCCCCTTCCTGACCAAGCCATTTTTCAGCTTTCAGCGCTGTCGCATTTTGAATGTCAATTATGCGGTCATGCAAGGATGTACCCAAATAAAATTAGAGAGCTTTATTTTGGTGGTATTTGATCACCTCTGCGGTTTTTATTTCTTGCGCTATAAACAAATTAAGAGGGACAAGTTTGAAAAAACATAATATTTTTTACTTTTTATTATAATAAATATCCAATTTTTATTTTTTTTTTAAAACCAATTTTTTCCTCAGTTTAGACCGATACGTATTCTTCTTCATATTTTTGGTAAAAAAAATCGCAATAAGCGTCTATTGATTGGTTTGCGCAAAAGTTATAGCGTCTACAAAATAGGGGATAGATTTATAGCATTTTTATTATTATTTTTTTTTTACTAGTAATGGCGGCGATTTGCGATTTTTATCGTGACTGCCACATTGCGGCGGACATATCGGACACTTTTGACACATTTTTGGGACCATTCACATTTATATAGCGATCCGTGCTATAAAAATGCATTGATTACTGTATAAATGTGACTGGCAGGGAAGGGGTTAACACTAGGGGGCTCTGCAGGGGTTAATATGTTCCCTATGTAAGTGATTCTAACTGTGGGGGGAGGGGACTGACTGGGGGAGGGGACCGATCGGTGTCCCTATGTACAAGGGACACACCATCGGTCTCCTCTCCTCTGACAGGACGTGGATCTGTGTGTTTACACACACAGATCCACGTCCTGCTCAGTTACCGGGCAATCGCAGGTGCCTGGCGGACATCGCGGCTGCCGGGCATGCGCATCGGGTCCCCAGCAACGCGCGCCCCCTAGTGGCCAAAATGCGAGCGCCGTCATATTACGGCGACCTGCCACAAGAGCTGCACCGCTCCACCGTCATTTGACAGTGGGCGGTCAGCTACAGGTTAAGCAGGATATGCACATGTCTGATTGGATTGAAGTGCTGTTCGGCAGAGATTTTTTAGACCTGCCCCTTTGACAAAAGTCAGTTGAAAAATGTTGGGTGGGTGATTCATAAAATTTAAGAGGAGATTTGCTGCTGATTGCTTATGTTTTTGGTGTTTTATCTAGTGTGAATGTGTGTGTTTTTTTCTCTGTAATAAAGAAATCATTATTTGAAATATTGTTGCTGCCAAAGACTTTTCATAGGGTACTGGAATAAATGATTTTTTAAAGTATATTTGGTGCTCTGGTCTTGAGATAATTTGACAGATGCTGTGCCATTAATATTGCTGATAAACAGATTCCTTCTTCTGTTTCACAATTTGTGGGTTTCTCCCTGATCTTTAACGCTTAAGCCCTTTTTTCCTGTGCTTATGTTGCTCCCTGCCAGCACCTTTTTTAATTTTCTGTTTCTATCATTGTCAGTCTCTCTTCCTGGTCCTGGGTGGTTAGTCTTCTACATTTACAAAATCATGATGCTATACTGCATACCTGCCCCATGCCCTTCAAGCCTTCTTTTTCATTGTCATTGTCTGGTTCAAAATGCTGGTGGTGCTGAAAAAAATCATAAATACATACTCCAATTCCCTTAGCTAAATAAACTTTCTCACCATAATATCCCTTTTTTCTGACCTTTCTAGACCTTTCTGTGTCTATGTTATTTGTAAAAAAAATTGTGGGGAGGAGACAATAATGCAAATCACCAAATGAAGCTGTGATAAAGGTTCTCATGTTTGTTTAATAAATAAGGTGATTCTATAAAAGACCTTCGTACATTTAAATATGTTCTCTGTTTGCTATGCCCTTGGTAGAGACCACACTTACAGTAGATGTAGTATCAGTAGTTAGCAATACATTGTATTTGTATTTAAATTCCACTGAAAGTGAGTGAATGCACTAATAAAAGGGCTTCAGGAAGGTGTTACTGCTTTGTACTGTGCAAAGCCCCCCTCTGTGGGAGGCAAGGAGTTATGTAGCTCATTAAACCTTAAGAAAGCAAAGGGAGAAGCTGCTTCCAATTACCCGGATGAAAATTAATTAAATAAAAACTACAGACAGACTGCAGTATTCTGCAATAAAAAAGGCTTTGCTGGCGTTAACAAGGCACTATGCAATATTTGTGTGGTTCGAGCTCAGCTTCACCCTGAGCACATGGTGATTCTGCACATAAAATATATCCATATTAATGAATTAAAAATCCTTGATAATCCCACACAATTTTCTGTTCCCTACTACTATGAGAAGAGTAATGGACAGTATGTGCTTATAGGGTTGTGTTATCTAAAGGACAGGTCAGATGACCATGAGGCACTATAAACCCCTTGCTTCATTCACGGTCAGTTGAAGCCTCTGGTTTAAATTTAGTACATAGTACTTATCACATGAACTTCCTATGGACCTTATTTTGTCTAGCAAAACTCATGCCACCTGCTTGAAGAGTTTGATCTTCTAACAACTGCGTGCGTGCGAAGGATGACTCGATATGTAGCTGGGAGAGCTTTACTTTGGCTGTGACCCTGCTCACATCACATTTATAATAAATATGGCATGTGGTTAACGGGATTTATGGTGAGAGAAAAAGACTGACAGGTTTCCCAGAAAGGGAACTCTGTTATCTTCAATGGGAAAAAAATATATACAACGTAAAAAAAAAATGGTTTTGGGGATGAACTCAAGTTAAACTTTTATCCTGGCACTTAATGGCTGTTTAGTGTCATGATATATAGAAATAGGTATTTTAAAAATTGACTACTGATTTAAAAGGTAGATTATGGCTGACATAAAAAGTGATCATATGTTTTTTATAAGATAATTTACCAATGAGAAATTTTCTGTCAATAAGTGGTACCTACTGTAGGATATATGCATGTTCAAGTTCTTTTGCGCTTTAAATTCTGAAAAAAAATGATATAATTGTGGAAATCTGTAATGCTTTGACCTTTGGTCTGAGAGGCATATAGTAGCCCTTATTAGGGTTCATGCATATAATTTAACCATAGGGTAAATAGCTATGAGATGAAATCATCAGACCAAGTAAAACTGTTGCCATTCTTTTGCATGTTAAAATTTTTATTATTGTTGACTTCCTGGCCTTCAGTTGTTCTAAATCTACTAGCAAAGGTTACCTACTGAGACCATAACCATTTTAGGTTTATATTCCTTTTTTCATAGTACATACAGTATGTTTAATTATACTATTTAATGTAATCATGGAGCCAGCTATAAAACACTTCAGGATCATTTTATTAAAAAATAAAAAATATAATATATATAATGGGTTGAGTATATTATATATTGTAATCTATTTGGGTTTTTTAGGTTTATACAGTTGTTTAATATATGCAGAATAAACAACTTCCTCCATAACCAGCATATAATGTCATTACTGTTAATCATGATCATATAGTTACAAAGTTAGTCAGGTTGAAAAAAGACACAAGTCCATCTAGTTCAACCAAAAAACTTCTGAGGGAGTCTATTCCACTTTTTCACAGCTCTTACTGTGAAGAAACCTTTCCGTATTTGGAGATGAAATCTTTTTTCCTCTAGACGTAAAGACTGCCCCCTGTCCTCTCTGATGACCTTAAAGTGAATAACTCAACACCAAGTTTTCTGTATGGACCACTTATGTATTTGTACATGTTAATCATATCCCCCCTTAATCTTCTCTTCTCAAGAGGGAATAGATTTAGTTCCTCTAATCTTTCCTCATAGCTGAGCTCCTCCATGCCTCCTATCAGTTTGGTTGCCCTTCTCTGCACTTTCTACAGTTGCCCCGATATCCTTTTTGAGAACTGGTGCCCAAAACTGAACTGCATATTCCAGATGAGGTCTTACTATTGTTTACACAGGGGCAACATTTTATGGCCATAACAGTCTTTCTTACAAAATTCCAAATAGAACAATAAATAATTAACAGTAAAATAGGCATAAACTGGATCAATGGTCTTTGAAGGCACTAGAAATGACCAGCCAAAATTGTATATCCTGACCAAATTCTGTTTGTGATATGCCCCCAGCTGCACTTTAAGAACAATACAAAAACCTACCACAGAACATATATACATCTATCCTGGGACACATCAACTGATCACCGCTAAAGATGCGCACCATACCTTAAACAGGTTCTCACTAATTTTTTTTATCACAAAGTTAACATTTGTAACAATCTAAATATATTGATTGCCAGTGATGACATTACATGCTGGTTTTGAATGCAATAGCATGTGTAGGATGTATTTGATAATTTAAGAAATTATTTTCATCAAGTATGGGGACTGACTTCTATATCTTTATTAAACAGTTTATGCGATTGAATGCAACAGTTTATGCAATTGAATGCCTTTTCCTCTTGTATCAGAGTACAGGACATTCGTTTGCCCATGATGTATCATTAAATAGAACCTGTTTTAAAAATATGACATCACATAGAGGACATTTTGTATAAACATAAACACACCCATTGGGGGCACCTAAATACAAAAAACATTGCTTGGGATGCACATGTTACATATGGGGAATATAAGGTACCAAAGTTTGTCATTGTTTTGCAGGTGTGCACACATTTAAAGCTTTTTTTTTTCCAAAATAGATTTTTATTGGCATATTTTGAAAATTACAAGTGCAAGGCTTTTTATAACATGTTATCCAAAGAAATATCTGTATCAGTAACATAATACAGCAAAACATCTCTTCAAATGGTGAAGTAATTGATGTACAGCAAACACAATAAATCAGGGAATATAACGAGCATCATGTAATAACATAAGAACAGGTAGCATAGGTGGTTTGTATGGTAGAGTTTCTATTTAGTTGGAAGGAGGGAAGGAGTTTCTCCACCCAGACACCCCCCTAGGGTGCAAGACTGTGTCCGTGTGAAGACACTCCCCGTCTTCCTGCAGTTTAAGTTTACTGTTATATCTGTATTCAGAGTTAGGGGTAGAACATCTTAACTAATTCGGGAGAGCTAACCCAGTCAATCCATTGTTGCCACTTTTGTTGTATACGCATTTTGTTGTTATGTCGTAGTGCCAGGGTCATTTTATATATACAGTGTTCGTGTGTGGTACGGAGTACGTCGTTAAGAGTGGGGGGATTTGGGTCTTTCCATTTCCTAGTTATACTGAGGCGAGCCGCTAAGAGTATGTGAGTAATGATAGTTTTTGATGGATTGTGGAATCGGTCAATGTTTAGAGATATCAGTGCCAGGGATGGTTGTTCCTCAATTGTTATTTTTGTAATGTCAGACATCAATTGGAACACAGAGTGCCAAAAGAGAGAGAGTTTGGGGCAGTTCCAGAATGTATGCAGAAGATCACCTGTATGGCCACAATTTCTCCAACAGGAGTTATCAATAGACATGGGAGCCGTCAAAAAATGTGTTTTGTTTCGTTCCGTTCCATTTCGTATAAAAAAAAATTAGTAATTTGTAGTTCGTGTACGAAATGTAATTCTGATTTGTACGAAATACGAATTTCGTACGAATCGTTAATTTGGATAACGAATAGCGATACTCTATGAATAATAAAGAATTATCTGAAAACGTATTAACGTTACATAACACTAAGTCTATTGTCTATTGTTCACCAATCAATTCAGTTTACGAATACGAAATTTCGTATTTCGTACTTCCTCTGAGTTATTGGTAAACAATAGATAGACAATAGACTTGAGTTATGTAACGTTAATAAGTTTTCGGATAATTTGTTATTATTCGTAGAGTGTCGATATTCGTTATACTGAATCTCGAATTCATTCAAATCATTCGTTATATCCGCTATAATTTCTTTCGTATTAGTTGAAATTCATTATTTGGTAGTTTGAAATCGGATAATTTGGATCCGAAATTCGTAAACGAAATTTCGTATTTCGTACAGAATTCGTATTCGTAAAAAAAATCGGAATTCGGATTCGTACGAATGTACGAATTTCAAAAAATTTGTACGAATTTCCGATTCGTACGAAACTAATCGCACATGTCTAGTTATCAAGTGTTGTGTCAAATTTGGACAATCTGTCGGGTGTTAGGTACCAATGATAGGTCAGTTTGAATGCAAGTTCCCAGAGAGTGGAGCAGCAGGTGGCTTTGTAGGTGGATTGGCCAGCCTTTTCCCATTGGGTTAGTGTGAAGTTTTGTTTTAGATCTTTCTCCCATCTGGTAATTGCAGTGGAGCTAGTGAATGTAGTCTTAGAGTGAAGCAAATTATAAAACATTGTTATACCTTTCAGGTGAATAGTAGGTGATTTGAAGTAGATCCAGGCTTTTTGGGGGAGTTTACAGGTCCATGTTTTGAAAGAGTTATGTCAGTGTTGGGTACGTATGTACAGGAATATGTCAGAGTTTGGGAGTTGGTAGTCTCTTTGTAGTGCTAGGAAAGTTTTGGGCTTGTCATTGTCATAGAGATCAGATATGTAGGAAATACATTTGTCTCTCCATTGGGCATAAGAGGTTGAGAACATCAGTCTTTGTAGGGCATCTATAGGAATTTGTACTGTTGATTGGATGGGGTGGGTCGAGGTAATTTGTAAAAATCGGGATCAAACTTTAATGGTTGCTACTATTGTTGATGATAGACATGGGGGGAGTTTAACTCCTAGGGTGGTAGCGAATAGCCAGGAAGATAATTTATTACCTTGAATTAGGGATGATTCAATTTCTCCCCATATTGTGTGAGGGGGGGAGGGTAGAAAACACTCCTTTGTTTGTGTGAGGATGGACACCATATAGTAGTCTTGGAAATTGACACATCCTAGACCCCCCGCTGTACAATGTTTAATTAGTTGAGAATGGGCACATGTGGGTTTCTTATCTTTCCATATAAATTTTGATAGGATTGATTGGAGTGAGTTGAGGTATCTAAGAGGTATAGGGATTGTGTGAAATATATATAGTATTTGGGGGAGATGTAACATTTTGAACGCTGCTAAACGTCCCAACCATGAGAACTCAAAAGACGCTAGCCTGGAGAGATCTGTTTGTAGCTTAGAACGGATCGGCAAGTAGTTGGTGGAGAACAATGTTTTAGTAGACGGGGTTAGTTGAATTCCCAGGTAAGTTATGCTATGATCCGCCCATGTGTATGGGAATCGTAGTTTAAATCGATCGCAGGTGGGAATATCTAGCCCTAAATTAATTATGTATGATTTGGTCTCATTGACCTTGTAATAAGAGATATTACTGAACCAGGCTAGCGTCCTTTGGACCTCAGGAAGGGAGCGGTCAGGGTTGGTGATCATGAGGATCACGTTGTCCACGAACAAGCTGATTTTATGTTCTAAGTCGGCTAGGGGTATACCTGAGATTTGGTTATTGGATCTTATACTTTCTGCCAGGGGTTCCATGAGGAGATTGAATATTATCGGTGATAATGGACAACCTTGCCTTGTGCCATTGGAAATCTGGAATGGTGAGGAAATAGTGTCTGCTGAGAATACTCGAGCAGAGGGGTTAGAGTATAAGGCCATTATTGCTTTGTGTAAATTACCTGTGATACCGAATTTGTTCAGCACTGCTGATATATAACCCCAATGAACCCTATCAAATGCTTTTTCGGCGTCTAGGAATAGGAGGAGTGAGGGTACTTTGGTTTAGGGAGAGTTACTACCATGGCAGTGAGCATTTTGGTAGGGAAAGAGGCGGATTTAGCAGATAGGTTGAATGCTTGGGCTAGTGTGGGGGCTAATATGTGTTTGAATTTTTTAATATTCCCCAGTAAAGCCGTCTGGTCAGGGGGATTTGTGGTTAGGGAGTTTGTCTATTGTTTTTAGAATTTCTTCATCCGTGAAGGAGTCATTCAGTATTGAAAGTTGTTCAGGGGTAACGTATGGTAGATTCACGCTATCTAGGAATGATTGGATCAGTGCAGTTGAGGGTTGGGAGGTGGAGGTGTCATCTTTAAGATTGTATAGGTCTTCATAATATTTGCTAAATCCGTTAGCTATTAAGTGGGGTTTGATCAGTTTCTCGTTAGTGTGTGGATGATGTAGGTACAGGATTTTTGTTTTGCGTCTATGACCTTTAATTCTTAAGGACATTGCTTTACCTGCTTTATTCCCTGTAGTATATGAGGTGGCTTTGAGAATCTTATATGACTTTTTGTATTTTGTGAGGAGAAGGGATCTTATTTTGTGTCTAGGTGTGAAGATTTTAGCTTGTAGTGCAGGGGAGGAGTTGGTCTTGTTTAAAGATTCAGTGGCGGCTATATCAGTCGTGAGTTCATCTAGTTTTTGGGTTTTCTCTTTTTTTACCCTAGCTCCCATTTGTAGAAATACCCCTCTTATTACTGCCTTATGGGAATTCTACACCACCAGCGGGTCTGACACTGCTTGATTGAGCGAGAAATAATCTTCTAATTGTTGTTTAATAGGAGTGGAGTAGCAGGGTGTGTTGAGTAGGTAATTATTGATTCTCCATATGTAGGAGTTGGGTTGGGGTGAGTCATCGTCTATTATGATACCAATGGGAGCATGGTCTGACCAGGTGGTGGTGTGGATATTAGAATCAGAATTTTTTTGTAGTAGCCATCTGTCAGCTAAAAATAAATCAATACGTGAGTAGGTGTTGTGACGCGGCGAAAGGAACGCAAAGTCCCTCTCATCCGTGTGACAACACCTCCACACATACAAATCACTGGAGAATATAAATGCATCTAAGGAAGAAGCTTGTCTTTTGGTTCTTGCTGTAGAGTCCATTGAGACATTTGGTACCAAATTGAAGTCAACGAATATCAATAGGTGGACTTGTTGGAATTTCCGGACTGCTCATATGGTTGTTATGAGAAAAGTTATTTGGCCTTTGTTTGGGGCGTAGATAGAGATTATGGTGTATATTGTTGATTGTACAGTTTAAAAAAATGAAACGACCATTCGGGCCAGTGATACATTGTTGTAGCATAAAAAGAACAGTATCTCTGACAGCGATCATTACACAGCATTGTTTTTTGGAGTAGGAGGACTGGAACACATGAGGAAACTGTCTATGTTGGCTGTTGGGGAAGGCTTTTATGTCAAAGTGTGTCTCTTGGATGCAAAGTACTTCATAATTGTGGGCCAATGCTGATTTACATAAAGATGCACGTTTTACTGGGTGGTTTAGCCCTTTGACATTGAGGGAGAGGATAGTGATCCCCATGGTAAGTGGAGAAGTGGTGTGGAGAAGATGAGGTACTCACAGTTATAGGTGATGGCATTCTGGGGTTCATGTGCTTGGATGATGAGTACGAGGATGTTATTAGTAGTGATGCAGGGAGTCTGGTAGTGTTGGTTTTGAAGGACGATGGGTTTACCTTTCAGAATTCGGATGATGCTGGATGAGAAGGCTAACGTTAGGATTTGTCAGAGTGCTAGAAAAAGAGAAAACTTTTCAACCAATTTTACAGTATGCAATATAGGTTATATATGAAGGATATTCATAGGTGTTGGCTATGAATTTGTGTTTGCCTGCAGGAGTTGGATATTTGGTTGTGGTAAAAGTAGAAAAACTGGAAGAAAATTACAACAGAGCGCACACTGAAGTGCAACAAACAAGTGGATCAGCAACAAGAGCTCTGATGAGCAGCTGACCAATAATGGGGGTAAGTTCAGCAAGCAGGTGTTTGAGCGCATTTCCAGCCCAGACTATGAGAGTCACTCAATGTAGTATTGTGGGCCAGTTAATTAGTGATGTTTGTTTTTAAATTTTTCTCGGTTCACTCCAAAGGTAAAAGGATTTGGTTTACCTTGAGGGTCAAGTTGGTTTTGTTGGGGGTCCGGCAGGATCCCCCAGGCGTGTAGGAGTTTGATGCCACCTTCCAGCGTGGAGATGGAGTGTGGTATGACGTTGTACGTGGCCAGATTTGTGGCAGGATGATGCCATTTGTATGTGCTTTTGTGGTTACTCATGGCTTTGGTGATGGTTTTAAGTTGTCTACGCAGTTGAAGCGTGTATTGTGACAAGTCAGATTACAGTTGAATGTCTGAGTACGGTGTTGGGAGTGGAGATAATTCTCTTGCTTTCATCAGGATTTGTTCCTTTGCTTGGAAAAAATTAACTCTCAAAAGCACATCTCTAGGTATTTCCACATCAAGATGTCTGGGTTTAGGAAGTCTATGGATGCGATCGATAGTGAGTTTGATTGGGGATAGTTCAGGGAGCATACTAGAGAACATGGTGCTAGCAAAGTTGTGCAATTCTTTAGGCTGGACAGATTCTGGTATGCCGCGGATTTTTATATTGTTGCATCTGGAGTTTTAGTGCAATCCTCCATTTCGTTTTCTATGAATTGCATCCTGTTGTCCATATGCTTCATTTCTAATGATGATCAGTGCTGACAGGTTAGTCATGAGAGAGGATTGTAAGGACATGAGCATATCTTTCATTGTAATATCTAGCACCGGTTGACCTGAGGTCGGGAATTGTGCTATGGAGGATTGCAGTGAGGATATAACATTATCATTATGGAGGCCTGTACTCACTGTGTCTGAGGCCTGTTCAGTCAGATCCATCCGCATCCTCGATTTGGCTGGGCTCTGTGAGGCTGGGGTTTCAGGTGAGAAAGCAGGAGGGAAAGAGGATGACAATCCATCGTATAGTTCGTGTGGATGAGATCCTGGGGCGTCAGTGTAGTTCAGGGAATGTCGCTCTGTTCCCCCGGCGTTGCCATCTTGGGCCTTTCCCTGTGTGCGGCACGGTTGGAAGGAGAATGTCTCCAGCCTTTTCGGGACATCCCGGTGGCGGAGTGTGGGGGAGAAGGTTGAGAGGTTTTGGGGTCTGTTTGCGGCCGATGTGGTGCCCGTTTGTCGCTTTTAGTCCGGTCTGTTGTGTGGAGCTCACAGCTCAGGCAGCCATTCTCGTGCAAGCGTAAGCCACGCCCCCCATACATTTAAAGCTTGACATGTTGGTTATCAATTTACTTGACACAACCTCATCTTTTATATTTTACCAAAAAAATCATGTAAGATATTGCATTTTTATGCCAAAAAACGTAAATTTATTGCGCTTGATAAACCCTACTCAAATGTTTTCTGACATAAAAAAAAAATAGAACTACCATTATTTCATTCTCCAGTGTCTCTGCTTTCAGAAAATATATAATGCTTGGGGGTTTTAAGATGTAAAATTATTTATTTTAAATATGTGTGCAGAAAGTAAAAAAACGGTTCTAGCAGCGAAAGGGTTATTGTTGCCCTTTAAAGTGGTAGTAAACCAACAGAACACGGAGAAGCAGAACAGCAGGCACCACTTGTCAACAGAGCTGACTTTCCAATGACAACAGGGCTTTATACACTTGGCGGAGCTCACCATTACTTCCAGTGTTATTGGTGTGGTACAGAAGGCTTCAGGCGTTCTTTTCCCATGTAGTCTTACCTGCTGTTTCTTTCAGAGAATACAATCTTTATACAACCAACAGTAGTTTATGTTTATCAGTAAACCCCTTCTGTTGCTCATGTAAGCTTCCTGCCAAATTTGCCTTTCCTGTACTCTGCACCTGCACATCAGTCCCTCTTTCCACACTCTCTTGGAGACAGATACCCATAGCAGCTTTGAAGACTTTGGTATCAAAACAGACCTTCCTTGGCTGCTCTGGTTGAATGGTACCCAGTGCTCCGATTACTTTTTTGAAGAATCCTCCCTGTGATGTTAATCCTTTCAGATAGTAAATAGATTATAGAAGAAATATGACAGATTAGAATGCTGTTCCTTTTTTTTTAAATCTTTCTATCTATATATCTAACTTTTTATCTGAACACAAATCACAGTTGGAAATCTTTATTAATAAGCATACTAAAGACTAGGGATGGGCCCGGTGCTCGATGCGAACCCACGTTCGCATCGAGCACCGGGAGTTCGCTCGATCGGCGAGCCCAGAACTATTTGGGCCGTTCGCATCACATTCGTGTGATGCGAGCGGCCCCGCAATGCATTGCGGCCGGCGCGGCCGGCGCAGTACATTGCTGGCTGATGATTGGCCAAGCATGCACTGTGACCCCGCATGCTTGGCCAATCACAGCGCCGGAAACTCGGAGAGCCATAATTGGCTACAGGCAGGACGCCTGTAGCCAATTAAAGCTCAGGGGCTTTAGTACACGCCCCACCATTTAAAAGGCCGCCACGCCGTCGGCGACGGTCACATGATTTCCGGCTTTAGGAGAGATCAGGCTGATTCTGTGTCTTTGCTAGATTCATTCATATAGAAAGATTTGCTCTACTTTGCTAAACCATTGGCTATTTATTTGCTAAACCATTGCTACCTGTCATTGATCGTCTGTTGCTGCTGGTTAGTGTGTTATTAGCTGCTGCTGGGGATTAGTCTGGTGCGTGTTTTACTGTTAGTACAGTATTTCAGTAGTACCAACCGCAGTGCTGTTAGCATAGCATTGCACCCCAAAAGCACCCATAGGACTTCTAGTGTGTTAGTGGCAGCAAAAAGAGCTCCTATATTTTCTTCTCAGCAGCACCCACAGGACTTCTAGTGTGTTAGTGGCATCACACAGAGCTCCCATATATTCTTCCCAGAAGCACCCATAGGACTTCTACTGTGTTAGTGGCATCACACAGAGTTCCTATATTTTCTTCTCAGCAGCACCCACAGGACTTCTAGTGTGTTAGTGGCATCACACAGAGTTCCTATATTTTCTTCCCAGAAGCACCCATAGGACTTCTACTGTGTTAGTGGCATCACACAGAGTTCCTATATTTTCTTCCCAGAAGCACCCATAGGACTTCTACTGTGTTAGTGGCATCACACAGAGTTCCTATATTTTCTTCCCAGAAGCACCCATAGGACTTCTACTGTGTTAGTGGCATCACACAGAGTTCCTATATTTTCTTCCCAGAAGCACTCATAGGACTTCTACTGTGTTAGTGGCATCACACAGAGTTCCTATATTTTCTTCCCAGAAGCACCCATAGGACTTCTACTGTGTTAGTGGCATCACACAGAGTTCCTATATTTTCTTCCCAGAAGCACCCATAGGACTTCTACTGTGTTAGTGGCATCACACAGAGTTCCTATATTTTCTTCCCAGAAGCACCCATAGGACTTCTACTGTGTTAGTGGCATCACACAGAGTTCCTATATTTTCTTCCCAGAAGCACCCATAGGACTTCTAGTGTGTTAGTGGCATCACACAGAGTTCCTATATTTTCTTCCCAGAAGCACCCATAGGACTTCTACTGTGTTAGTGGCATCACACAGAGTTCCTATATTTTCTTCCCAGAAGCACCCATAGGACTTCTACTGTGTTAGTGGCATCACACAGAGTTCCTATATTTTCTTCCCAGAAGCACCCATAGGACTTCTACTGTGTTAGTGGCATCACACAGAGTTCCTATATTTTCTTCCCAGAAGCACCCACAGGACTTCTACTGTGTTAGTGGCATCACACAGAGTTCCTATATTTTCTTCCCAGAAGCACCCATAGGACTTCTAGTGTGTGTTAGTGGCATCACACAGAGCTCCCATATTTTCTTCCCAGAAGCACCCATAGGACTTCAATTGTGTGTTAGTGGCATCACACAGAGCTCCTATATTTTCTTCCCAGAAGCACCCATAGGACTTCTATTGTGTTAGTGGCATCACACAGAGCTCCTATATTTTCTTCCCAGAAGCACCCATAGGACTTCTAGTGTGTTAGTGGCATCACACAGAGCTCCTATATTTTCTTCTCAGCAGCACCCACAGGACTTCTAGTGTGTTAGTGGCATCACACAGAGCTCCTATATTTTCTTCGCAGAAGCACCCATAGGACTTCTAGTGTGTTAGTGGCATCACACAGAGCTCCCATATTTTCTTCCCAGAAGCACCCATAGGACTTCAATTGTGTGTTAGTGGCATCACACAGAGCTCCTATATTTTCTTCACAGAAGCACCCATAGGACTTCTAGTGTGTTAGTGGCATCACACAGAGCTCCTATATTTTCTTCTCAGCAGCACCCACAGGACTTCTAGTGTGTTAGTGGCATCCCACAGAGCTCCTATATTTTCTTCGCAGAAGCACCCATAGGACTTCTAGTGTGTTAGTGGCATCACACAGAGCTCCCATATTTTCTTCCCAGAAGCACCCATAGGACTTCAATTGTGTGTTAGTGGCATCACACAGAGCTCCTATATTTTCTTCGCAGAAGCACCCATAGGACTTCTAGTGTGTTAGTGGCATCACACAGAGCTCCCATATTTTCTTCCCAGAAGCACCCATAGGACTTCAATTGTGTGTTAGTGGCATCACACAGAGCTCCTATATTTTCTTCCCAGAAGCACCCATAGGACTTCTAGTGTGTTAGTGGCATCACACAGAGCTCCTATATTATCTTCTCAGCAGCACCCACAGGACTTCTAGTGTGTTAGTGGCATCACACAGAGTTCCTATATTTTCTTCCCAGAAGCACCCATAGGACTTCTACTGTGTTAGTGGCATCACACAGAGCTCCTATATTTTCTTCCCAGAAGCACCCATAGGACTTCTAGTGTGTTAGTGGCATCACACAGAGCTCCTATATTTTCTTCTCAGCAGCACCCATAGGACTTCTAGTGTGTTAGTGGCAGCAAACAGAGCTCCTGCATTTTCTTGTCAGCAGCACACATAGTACCTATAGTGTGTTAGTGTCAGCACCCATAGGACCTACAGTGTGTTGTGAGCACACATAGAAGCTCTATTTTTTATACTATATACACTACCGACTACAATGCCTGGAAGACCGCCAAGGGGAGGCAGAGCGTGCAGAGGCAAGAACACAGGGCAGGCAGGCTCTGTTTCTAGAGACAACAGTGCTGGCCGTGGCCGTGGTCGTGCATCGTCATCAGCACGTGGCCATGGGACACGCTCGTCTTTGTTTTCGGCAGCTGGACATGTGGAGCCGCATCATGCTGAAGGCTTGGTAGAATGGATGACCAAGCCCTCCTCATCCTCCTCATCCTCTCTCACCCAGGCTCAGGGTACTGGCAGAGCAGCTGCCAACGCGTACTCAATGGCATCATCAGCCACCCCTTCCCTAGACCCACCATGTCCTCCTGAGGAGTCCCCCGAACTCTTTGAGCACAGTGTTGGGTACATGCTCCAAGAGGATGCCCAACGATTCGAAGGATCGGATGATGATACCCAGCTTGAGGAAGTCAGTAGTGTGCGCACAGAGAGAGGGGATGCTGAAGGACAGCAATCTGGCAGTACTGTTCCACCAGCTGCAGCTTACTGCCAGGTTTGCTCTAGTGGTGAAGAGGGAGGGGATGATGAGGTCACTGACTCCACGTGGGTGCCTCAAGGGAGAGAGGATGAGGAGGAGGACGAGGGGGAGGAGGATGCGGCGTCACATGTCCAATGAGGCAGGATGCCCCCTGGAAGCCAGCTAGAGGCCAGCACAGCATCTGTACCACACCGCAGAGCTCCGCCTGTGCAGGGCGCTGCCTCTGCACGTTATCAGAAAAGTTCTTTGGTGTGGGCCTTTTTAGAGACGAGTGCATCAGATCGCACCACTGCTATTTGCAATATTTGTCTCAAGCGTATCTCGCGTGGCCAAAACATCAGCCGCTTGGGCACCACAAGCATGAGCAGACATATGTCGACCTGCCATGCAGCTCGTTGGCAAGCACACATAAAAGACCCACACCAAAGAACAAAGCGGACCTCTCCTTGCTCCTCATCAGCTGGGATCTCCATCCCCACTACATCTTCAGTCCTCTCTGAAAGCTGCTCTGAGAGAACTGAAGGTGTAGAATTAGGTGTGTCACAACCAAGTACTTGCAGTACACCGACGTCCGATTGTAGCAGGCAAATTTCCCTACCCCAGCTGCTGGACCGTCGAAAGAAGTACACTCCCAGCCATCCACATGCCCAGCGGTTGAATGCTAGCTTGGCTAAATTGCTAGCACTTCAACTGCTGCCTTTTCAGTTGGTAGACTCGGCCCCCTTCCGTGAGTTTGTTCAATGTGCAGTTCCTCAGTGGCAGGTTCCCAAACGCCACTTTTTCTCACGGAAGGCGATTCCGTCTCTCTACCGGCATGTGGAAGGCAATGTCCATGCCTCGCTGGACAGGGCGGTCAGCGGTAAGGTGCATATTACCGCTGACTCATGGTCCAGCAGGCATGGACAGGGACGTTACCTTTCTTTCACGGCCCATTGGGTCACTCTATTGGCAGCTGGGAGGGATGCAGGACAAGGTGCAGTAGTGTTGGAGGTTGTTCCGCCACCACGCCTCCAAAATGCTACTACTGCTACTGGTTGTGACACACCTCTCTCCTCCACCCCCTCCTCTTCTTCTTCCTCCAGTGCTCTGTCCTCGGAACCAGCGGTGCTCCGTAGGCGTACAAGGGGCTACGCAAGTACGCAGGCAAAAAGATGCCATGCCGTGCTTGCGCTGGTGTGTTTGGGGGACAGGAGCCACACTGGGCCAGAGGTTCTGGCAGCTCTGCAGGGGCAGGCCGAGAGGTGGTTGACGCCACGCCAGCTTAAGCCAGGAATGGTCGTTTCTGACAATGGCACCAACCTCCTCTCCGCCCTGCGACAGGGGCAGCTCACCCATGTGCCCTGTATGGCTCACGTCCTCAACCTGGTGGTGCAGCGGTTCTTGGGCAGGTTCCCAGGCTTACAGGATGTCCTGAGGTAGGCCAGGAAAGTCTGTGTGCATTTCCGCCGATCTTATAATGCCAGTGCTCGGCTGACTGAGCTGCAAAAGGAGCTGAACCTGCCCAAGAACCGCCTAATATGTGACATGCCCACCAGGTGGAACTCAACGTTGGCCATGCTGCAGCGACTGCACACGCAGCAGAGGGCCATCAATGAGTACCTTTGCGACTACGGCACCAGGACAGGGTCAGGGGAGCTTGGCTTTTTTTCCCCACGCCAGTGGAGCATGATCAGGGATGCATGCACTGTCCTCTCACCATTTGAGGAGGCCACGAGGATGGTGAGCAGTGACAGTGCATGCATCAGTGACACTGTACCTCTTGTCTTGTCCACCTGTTGGAGCATACGCTGCGTGGGATAATGGACAGGGCACTTGAGGCAGAACAGAGGCAGGAAGAGGAGGACTTCCTTGCCTCTCAAGGCCCCATTTATCCGGACAGTGTTCCTTCTGTCCCACCCATCACACAGGAAGAGGATGAGGAGGAGGAGGAGGAGGAGGAGGAGGAGGATTGTGTGAGCATGGAGGTGGGGCCTGGCACTCAGCATCAGCAGCAGCAGTCTTTTAGGGATGATGTACAGTCCCAACAAACCAGTGGACTTGTACATGGCTGGAAGGAGGTGGCTTGCGATCATGTCATCCTCAGTGACCCAGAAGACTCCGGACCGAATGCCTCAGCTAACCTACGCTGCATGGCCTCCCTGATCCTGCAAAGCCTGCGGAAGGATCCTCGTGTTCTTCGGATCAAGGAGAGGGACCATTACTGGCTGGCCACTCTCCTTGATCCACGGTACAAGGGTAAGGTTGCGGACCTTATCTTGCCGTCGCAGAGGGAGCAGAGGATGAGACATCTCAGGGAGGCCTTGCAGAAAGGTCTGTGCAACGCGTTCCCAGAAACTGGGAGGTTACAAACTCCTGGTCCTGGACGACGAGTTGCTGAGGCTTCGGTCAGTAGCAGAAGGAGCGGTGGGGAAGGTGGACGTCTGACCGATGCGTTCAAACAATTTTTTAGTCCGCAGCCCCAAGGTATGATCGGTTCCAGCAACTATCGCCAGCGTCTGATATACATGGTGCAGGAATACCTTGGGGCAAGGTCAGACTTGGACACCTTTCCCACCGAAAATCCTCTGGCTTACTGGGTCCTGAGGATGGATCACTGGCCAGAGCTTGCACAGTATGCAATTGAGCTACTGGCCTGTCCTGCCTCCAGCGTTCTTTCCGAACGCACATTCAGTGCTGCTGGAGGATTTGTCACCGATCATAGGGTGCGCCTGTCCACCGACTCGGTTGATCGACTGACCTTCATCAAAATGAATCAGTCTTGGATCACCACCAGCTACCAGGCACCTGAAGCGGATATAACGGAATAATTTATAATGTCACATCCCTTCAAGACTGCCTATGCTGATGCTGAGTGACTGTCCTGTTATGTTCACTGACTATCCTCTTCCTCCTCCTCAATGATCCATGCCACCACACCAGTGCCTAAGGCACAATTTTTCAGCCCCTGTATAACAGGGGCGTGTACTTACAATTTTTTAAAAAAATGCTTTGCAACACGTGTGACTGCTGTGCTCCAAGTACAGTATCTGTGAGGGGTTGCAGTGTTGTGGCACCAGCACCAGTGCCTAAGGCACAATTTGTCAGCCCCTGTTTAACAGGGGCGTGTAATTACAATTTTTTAAAAAAATGCTTCGCAACACGTGTGACTGCTGTGCTCCAAGTACAGTATCTGTGAGGGGTTGCAGTGTTGTGGCACCAGCACCAGTGCCTAAGGCACAATTTTTCAGCCCCTGTTGGGGCGTGTAATTACAATTTTTAGGCAATGCTTTGCAACAGGTCTCATTTCTGTGCTAAGAGTACAGTATCTGTGAGGGGTTGCAGTGTTGTGGCACCAGCACCAATGCCTAAGGCACAATTTTTCAGCCCCTGTTTAACAGGGGCGTGTAATTACAATTTTTTTAAAAAATGCTTCGCAACACGTGTGACTGCTGTGCTCCAAGTACAGTATCTGTGAGGGGTTGCAGTGTTGTGGCACCAGCACCAGTGCCTAAGGCACAATTTTTCAGCCCCTGTTGGGGCGTGTAATTACAATTTTTAGGCAATGCTTTGCAACAGGTCTCATTGCTGTGCTAAGAGTACAGTATCTGTGAGGGGTTGCAGTGTTGTGGCACCAGCACCAATGCCTAAGGCACAATTTTTCAGCCCCTGTTTAACAGGGGCGTGTAATTACAAATCTTGATCTAATAGTTCACAGCAGGGCCCATTCCTGCGCCCACCAAGAGTAACTATGAGGGCCTACAGTCTTGTGGCAACACCGTCCTCCACCACCACCAAAGGCCCAATTTTTCTGCCCTGTTCAACAGGTGCATGCAATTACAAATCTTGATCTAATAACTCACAGCAGGGCCCATTCCTGCGCCCACCAAGAGTAACTGTGAGGGCTTACAGTTTTGTGACAACACCGTCCACCATCACCACCACCACCACCACCAAAGGCCCAATTTTTCTGCCCTGTTCAACAGGTGCATGCAATTACAAATCTTGATCTAATAACTCACAGCAGGGCCCATTCCTGCGCCCACCAAGAGTAACTGTGAGGGCTTACAGTCTTGTGGCATTGATATATGTCCCCTGGGGCAGGACCCGGGTCCCCAAACCTGTTTTATGACATTAACATGCATATTGGCCGTTGTAATTAGCACTTTTGATTTCGAACGTTCGCGTCCATTATAACGTATAGGGTTCGAAAATTCGCGCAATCTTTCGGTCGGTTCGAAGGTTCTGGTGCGAACCGAACCCGGGGGTGTTCGGCTCATCCCTACTAAAGACACAAGTAGCATAAGAGATGGTTGATCGTGCTACAAAGTAAAACAAATTTTGCTCTATTCTATATAGAATGTAATGTAAACAGAGTGTATAGTGGAATAGTGGAGGAAATGGGTCCAGGAGTAGTTGCACCCTTGTCCTTAAAGTATACTGGTGTGTGTATGTAATGTTTCATACTGCTAAGTGTGTTATGTTTTATATGCTTTTTTAAACATTGACTCTTTAGGGTCCCCAATAGTTTGATGCAACTTGTCTATTGGTTAACGTTAAAAAAAAAAAAAGAAAAATGTGCACATGCGCAGAGAGTCTCCTTAGATGGCGGCGTAAGCCTGGAGCTCCTCACAACGCCGGCCATACAGCATCGATAGCCGCGGATACCGGCTTCCAGTCACCCCAATTTTCACGGGAGCAGGCGGGGGAGGCATCGGGGACCAAATCTATGTCTGGGGGACAAATGAGGAGAGCCCTGGAGCCCCAATTTGACTCCGTAGGCGGACGAGAAATTTTCAAGATGGCGGCTGCACCTCCGGCACGGGACCAGGCCGCAGAGGACTCCTTCACCACAGGCAGGCAAGTGCTGACACCGACTACCCTGCCATACACCCCATTATTGTCAGGCCCAGCACCAGCAGGAGAAACCCCCTCTCCAGCCTCCACAGTCTCTCTGTCAGAGTGCTCCTTTGGGCCCTATGGGATGTCTCCCTGTGCAGCATCACCTAATCAGCCTGATTACAATGCTAACAAGCCTGTGCAGGCTCTTGATGTTACCTTCAATGTTTCTGACCTCTTTAACAGAATCTCAGAGATGCTTGACAAAGGACTGGCACAAAATGCTGACAGGATCACTGACAGGATCACAGGAGAAATCAGGGCTGATTTCCAGAACCTAGGCTCCAGAATTGAGCATATAGAGCACAAACTGGACATCACTATTTCCAGGGCAAACCAAAACACAGAACATCTGCACTTTGTACAAGAACAGCTTGAAGCAGCCCAGACTAGGATCCACGATCTCGAGAATCGAAACAGTCACGGATGCCCCTGCGGCTGTGCAGGAAGTTATTAAACACCTGCTTCCCTCTGTCCCATCTCACAAGCTGGAACTGGATATAGCCCATAGATCCCTAGGTCCTCCAAGGAAAGATGGTACTCCAAGAGACATTGTGGTCAAACCACACTATTATTCCGTCAAAGAGGAGGTAATGAAAAGGTCTCGCCAGCAGGACCGCATACAGTTCCAAGAGAAAGATATTCAGATTTTTGCTGACATCTGCCCGTTTACCATCCAAAAACAGAGGTCTCTGAAACCCCTTCTGGCAGCTTTAACGAAAAAAGATATTAAGTACCATCTGGGCATTCCGTTTGCCCTCAAGTTCTCTTATAAGGGCAAACAACATGCTATTCACAATTTTCATCAAGGTGAATGCTTACTCCTAGATCTCAAACTCATCTCCTTGGACACGGACATGGACACAACACACTCTCAACATGGGTCTGCCAAACGACCCACACCTAGGAGCCCTACATCACCCTTATGGGAAAAAGCCAACCACAAGAGAGTCAAGGATAACCTCCCCCATGATGCTGTCTGTTCAACAGTAAATTGTCTTTTTTTTTTTGTGATGAGTCCTCATCTGCCATTGCTGATACTGTTTCATGATGGAAGCCCCTTTCCAGAACTTTTTCCAGAATCGGATCACACACACCCCTTTATATTTCAATCTTTGCTATTAAGCTATCCCGGGACATGACGCCCCATGTTAGCTCTGGCAGTTTGAACCTTTGCCACAAGTAACTCTCCCCTAACCCCCACCCCCCCGGTCATGCTCCCCCAAATTGGATATCTGAATCTACTGTACATTAGGGGAAGACTGGTAGTTGTTTCTGCATTGTTATACATTTTACAGTTTTGTTTCCACGCTGTACAGGGCCGGGGCTGTTGCCTTGCGCTCTCACCTACTACTCAGACAGGAATTTTCCATTTCTGGGTAGTGGGACAATAGCCCTTCATATGGGCTATACAAACGTTGATTTTTTTTGATTAAAGGAAGGAAGATCTACTCCTTCCCTTAATCTGGGCCTGTCACAGGCTTTAAAATGTTAATTTTTATGTCTGATCTCATTTTACTCTTCTTTTCCCTGCCTAACCTCCTTTCTTTTTCAGTCTATCCTCTGATGCATTCCTCCAGTATGGTGTCTCCGGTGATTCCACAAGTCAGCTGGGCGGCTCTCCCACATCTATTCCCATCACTGGCTCAGGTGAGTGACAGTGGGTCAAGTGCCTTGTTTTCCCCTAGGTTCCATGGCTAATGACAATACCACTATGCGTCCTTTACAGATAATCTCACACAACACCCAGGGGCTTAATTCCCCTATTAAGAGAAGGAAGGCCTTCCAGGTCTACCGTTCCCATCAGATAGATGTTCTATTGTTACAGGAGACTAATTTTCCAGGGCGGTATACCCCATCTTTCCTGCATGCCCAATTCCCCATGTTCTTCCTGGCTAATGCCGAAGACAAGACAAAAGGCGTAGCAATCTTGTTTTCCAAACACTGCAAATTCTCAGTACAACTGGAACATAGAGACCCGGAGGGAAGATTCCTTCTAGTAAGAGGTACCATTGATAATCACCTATACTCTTTAATTTCCTACTATGCCCCTAATAGAGGTCAGAAGAAGTTCTTTCAGCAAATGCTCCACACCCTTGGCCCACTATTGGAAGGAATCATTATTATGGGGGGTGACTCCAATATAGCATTTGACTCTGGTACTGATAAATCCAAACCCACTCACTCACAAGTGATCAGACCTACTAAACATAGCGTTCAAATAGCACGACTGATTTTTCAGTCGCAATTAGCAGACATATGGAGGGAACTAAACCCCGCTACACGGGACTTCACTCACTTTTCAAACCCACATCAATCCTACTCACGCATTGACCATATCTTATTATCCACCCGTCACATCCCGCTAGCCATTACGTCAAAAATTTTTGACAACTTTGGGTCCCGCTAGAGAAATGTCTCGCGGGCAGGAACTTGTCATATGCACCCTGGCTACACCGGGAACATAGGGGGCTGTCAGACACGACGTCTCCGCTGATGGCTCATGTGCTGTCAATATGGGACAGGATAAACCCGCAGTTGAAACTGGCTCCCCCTATGTCCCCGCTGGCTCCATTGGGGGGTTTCCTATGGTTCCCCCCAGGAGAGCAGATGACTTTCTTTGAACCGTGGGTAGAGGATGGGAACGCCAGTTGTGGTACACTCATGAAGGACGGCAGGCTCCTATGTTATGAAGCATTACCAGCAGGACGACAGGGCTCACGGATGAACTTCTGGAAATACAGGCAGCTACATCATTTCTTCCAGATGCATAGACACACAATTAGAGACCCGTCAACCCTCACCCCCTTTGAATGTATTTTTACTGCAGAAGAACCAACGCCACACCTGGTCTCAGAGCTATACCAACTCATGAGCTTAGCCCGGCCCCCAAACTACACCCGCCTATATCCGACGCTGGGAGAATGATTTAGGACTAACTTTAACAGAGACGCAGTTATCCCACTTATACTACCTCACCCACGCATCTTCCATAGACTCAAAAACCCAAGAGACAAATTTTAAACGAATGTCTCGCTGGTATAGGGTACCTGCAGATTTAGCTTGTATCTACCCTTCCACATCCGAGTTGTGCTGGAGAGGTTGCGGACACCGGGGAACGTTAACTCACATATGGTGGGAATGATTAAGCCTTTCTGGGAAGATCTGCAAGAGCAGATAAAAACAGTAACAGGGATAGAGGTCTGCCTGACGTGCTTTTTTAAGTCTGGAGCCTTGGAAGATCAGTGCTCCCCTGACCACAGCCTTATGGGCTTCCCAAATCACCCCTTCGCTTAGTTCGCCAGCTGGGTTTTCCCTAAAGTAATGTGTCAGGGTGTCTGTGATCTCCTTCACTGCGACCACGTCGTCTAGTAAGTTATCATTGAGCCTCCATGTCCACTCCCGTCGCGTGCCTAAGGGCAGGGCGAGGGCAATCGTTACTGGGGCATGGTCAGAGATAGAAATGGTGTCAATGGACGCAGATTGAAGGAGCTCCAGCCCGCCATGATCTACATAGATGTGGTCTATGCGTGTATATACATTGTGTATTTTTGAATAATAGCTAAAGTCCCGGTCTGATGGGTGAAGAACCCGCCAGCTGTCCACCAAGAGTTGGGATTGGATGGTCTTACGGAAGTGTTTAAGGTACGCGTAGGAATGCGTGGGTCTCGCGTGCGATGTGTCCAGCATAGGGTCGGGGCTTACGTTAAAGTCGCCTCCTAGAATCAGGAGGCCCTCCCTAAAATCTGCTAGGCGGTCGAGAGTGGTGTCAATGAAAGTTAGTTGATCGGTATAAGGGGCGTGTATTGTCGCGAACGTGTATTTCTGGCACGCAATATTACCTTTCAGGAACACGTACCTGCCCAGGGGATCTACCTTGTGGTCGGAGGGTTGGAAGGGGCATGTCTTATGTATGCCTATAGCTGTCCCTTTAGATTTAGGTGTCGGGGAAGTGCTAATAAACCATTGGTTAAAAAGATGAGTAGGCAGTTTGGGTAGGGACTTGGGCGTAAAGTGAGTCTCTTGCAGGAAGACCACTTGGGTTTTCAATCGTTTCAACTCCCCCCACAGCTTACCTCATTTATGTGGGGAGCAGAGACCTCGAACGTTGTATGTACTCACCCGTAGAGTAGCCATGGGGGGGTGTGAGGATGGTCTGTGTATGTAGATTGGCGGCGCGCCCGGTGCAGACGAGACGACAAAGCTGACCCTGGAACAGGAGGAGTGGTAAGGGAAGAACAGAGGGGGAGGAGAGGGGAGAGAAGAAAAAAACATAAGAAATAGGTACAATCAAAAATCATCATCGTATGGCCTAGGCCATCTGGTCTCGTAAAACAACTAAGGGTTGTGTCTGGGATCCCATCCCTTAGAGGGGGAGGAGATCCAAGCCACAACCTGAGATCCCAATAAGGATCTATACCCATAAAAAGGGAGGGTATCCTACGGGGGGGGTACGTGACCCAACCTTGGGAAGAGGGGAGGAGGCCTCCGTCTCCGCCCACCGCATCTAACATGGTGGGAATGAAAGGGGAAGAGAATGGAGAACATAGGGGTCCAGTTATTCTCTCATCACAATAAAAAGGAGAAAAAGGTGGAGGGGGAGAATCCTGGAGAAAAACATCTCAGTTTGTGTCTGGTGGGTTCCCCAGCAGTTCTGTTCAAAAGTGCTCAGATCTAAATCTTTCTCATCCCTGGAGGAGAGGATGTTCCTCAGGTTCCAGAGGGGGCCGGATCCCTTGAAGAATCAGAGTGATGACACCTGCGGGTTCGTCTGTTGTTCTGTCGCCTGGCGGGTTGCCATGGCTGTGATGTAGGTAGATTTGTAGGTATGGGGTCCGGGGGGTTCCTCCAGTCGGGAAAGTCCACTTGGTCTAGGTCCAGGGAGGCCAGAAAATGCGGGAGGTCATCTTTGGTGCGGAGAATCACAGTTCTTCCTTCTTTGATGACTTGGAGAGAAAAGGGGAATCCCCACCGATACGACAGGCCTGCGTCCTGAATAGCAGTCAGGAGGGGGCGAAGTGATCTGCCTGCATTAGTGTGCGCCTAGAGATGTCCTGGTAAAAAGCTAATTGTGCACCGTCAAAGTCAAAATAGGGTTTACCCCTCATTTTCTGCATGATGCGATCTTTGAGAGTATACTTATGTAGTTTGCAGATTACATCTCTGGGGTTGTTCGCATCCTGAGAAGGGGGTTTTAGGGCCCTGTGTGCATGGTCAATTTCGATGGTGGCAGTGTTAGGCAGTCCCAATATTTCTTTGAAGACCCCCTCCAAGGTGGGGATAATGTCCCTGGCACCAGTGGCTTCAGGTAGGCCTCGGATTCTGATATTGGCTCGGCGACTGCGGTTCTCTGTGTCATCTAACTGACAAAGCAAGGTCTTAATCTGGCGGTCTTGCATGGCGCATTTGTCCTGCAGCATGGAGATAACAGAGAGGGCGTCCTCAAACTTTTGCTCTAAGGATTCCAATCTGCCTCCTAGGTGCGTCGTGTCTGCTTTGAGTTGGGCAATGTCCTCTTTAAAGGCTCTTTCCACCCTGTCAGCAAACCGCTCAAGATCCACTTTGGTGGGTAAGGACATAATATGGCACCTTATATCTGCGTCAGCCAGGGGGTCCGGGTCGTAAGGGGGATCCTCTAGTAGTGCGGGGGAGCCTGGGGAGGTCGGGGGAGCCGAGTCACTTACCGACCGTGGGGATGGTATGGGCGATTCAGTCTGTTGGGCTGATCTGGTGGTAGAGTGCTGTGCGGCCTTGTGTGCTTTAGGGGCCTTTGCAGCAGGCGCCATCTTGGGGGCCTCGCGGCCTCTTCCACTCTGCCCGGGAAAGAAGGAGTCCAACTGGGCTTGCCGGGGTTTTTCGTTCCGCGGGGGCTGGGAAGATGCCCTGTTCCTTTGGGAACTCCTGTAGCGTTGTTTTAAGCTGCGGTGGGACGGATCTAGGGAGGCCTACGTCTTCACTCCTCCATAGTCAGGCCACTCCCCCCCCAAAAAAAGAGAAATGTTTAATCAGAGCCCATCATGTCCAACAATATGCTCTGTGAGAGTAAAAGCACTAGGACTTGTGTCAGTCAGAGTGCACTCGTGGTAAAAAAAAAAAAAAGGGAGGGGCTTTTAAATGCTTGATTTTGATTATCTAAGACTATGCTGCAGGGCTAACATATGTCCAGGCTTTATTTAGTAACTTTGAGGAGTGAGTGCAAGAACAGTTCAGCAGGTTTGTAAGAGGTATAGCAGTTGCAGCTTTACTGTTGCTGGGTGTAGCAAGATGGCCGACCTGCTGAGCTGTGGTCTCAGAATTTGTAGCTGTGGTCTCAGAAGTCCCTCTCCAGCATCCACCTGGCGGCCTGGTCGCTGTCCTCCCTGGCTGAGGAAGCTGCCTGTAAGATATGTTGGAAGGTTCCCCCTGTCCCACAGAGCGCTGTGGGCGAGCGTGGAGGCAGAGGAGGCCGAGTAGGCCGCAAGATGGCGGCGGCCAGGCAGTGAATGGGGCCGGTCCAGGGACGAATAATCCGTTTAAGAGCCGTCCGGGGCACCTAATTTCGGTGCTGATCTGTCCCAGGTATGTTCAGGGCCAGGGATGGGCGTCCTGGGGGTTGTCAGGGGTGTGCTGGTCCCGGATGGCTGTGGATTAGGCAGCGCTCGGCGGAGCTCCACAGCAATGTGTCCGTCTCCTACCGCGGCCGGCCACGCCCCAACTATCTACCATTTACCTAAAGGTTGAAAAACCTGACTGGATAGCCATTGAAAGACAAGCTGTACCTAAATTTACACTGGACTTCCTGCTGTGATGCCCCCCAAGAATAGACCTTCTGTCCTATCTCCCACTTTATCGCATTCACTCTTTTTGTGGGATTCTATAAGAAAACTTCCCTCCCTGGTCTCTATGTGTCAACCGTTAGCACACATATTTCATAACCCTCTATTTCTACCCGGTATGGACATTAGATCCTTCCAATGGTGGCTCGATAAGGGGGTATACCGCATCGGACACTTCTTCTCCAGTACAGGCCCCCTACCCCTTAAGCATTTTGTGAAGGAGATGGATCTCCCAACTTCTGAGAGGTTTAGGTTTCACCAAATTTCCCGTTTCATTCACTCACTTTGGTCAAATAAACCAGACCCCCCAGGGCCCACTAAATATGAAAGCTGGTGTGGTCAAGCCATGGAGCAGAGGGGAGGAATTTCGGTGATCTACGAGTCACTCTCCACCAATTCAAACAAATTACCATATATGATTTCCTGGGAAAGGGATCTCCAGACCTCCTGGGAAGTGGAGGACTGGCACGATTCCTTTTCTAGATCTCTCAAAGGCATCTACAACGCCTCTCTCATAGAGGCCAACATCAAACTTCTGATGAGATGGTACCTAGTCCTGACTAGACTGGCTCACATGTACCCCTCCTCATCCCCCCTTTGCTTCAGGGGATGCCAGGGACTAGGCACCATGCTCCACATCTGGTGGGAATGCCCCATGATAAGAGGTTTCTGGAAAAAAACGTTTCACCTGATTCGCAAGGTTACCGGTTGCTGTATTGTTCAGTCTCCTGCAATTGCATTGCTTAATGGTCTCGCACCAGGTATCTCAAAACTCACTCGACAGCTAATACTATTTATGTTAACGGGAGCTAAATTATCCATCGCCAAGGCCTGGAAGTCTCCAACGGTCTCACTCAAATCCATGAAGAGGAAGATTTCATGGATGATGGAGCAAGAAAAACTGGTCAGCTCTCTGTTGGATAGGACAGAACTATTTAAAGCTATATGGGAACCCTGGGCTCAGTATATTGGAATCTCCTTGATACCTGGAATTGATAATAAGCAGTAAACCTATCTTCAGAGTCGTGCATTAGATGGATAGACACTTTACCGGCTACACTTCTCCCCTATCTTTCTTCTTCTCTTCCCTCTTTTTCCCTCTCTCTTTTCTCCATCCCTCTTTCCTCTGTTCTCTCATTTGTTTTTGATTGATTTATTATTTTATTATGCTATGTAGTATAGTCATTGGTAATAGAGTTGAGTTCTTTTACTACAATCTAGGAATGGTAACCCTTGTTACTAATCCGGAGCTATTTATCTATTGTCTGGTCCTCCAGCTGCATACCCAGGTCTGTGTATACAATATCCATTGGATACGACGCAGCAGGAGTCATAGGATCCTTTGTTATGGTGTTTTCATCAGATTTTATTTTTAATTTTTTTCCTTAGGTATACGCAAATCCCCCCCAGTGGGGAACTTCATATGGGGGCGAGGGCCCGCGCTCCTCTCCGGACACAGTGAGTTCCCTTTAGGGGTGTCCGGAGGGGTGAGTGGGTCCCAGAAAGTCCTCCAGCGTGACAATTTTTCTCTTCACGTAAATTTGCCAAGACTTGATAGCCGGTATAATAGCTTCATGTTGCTGGCACTCTCATGTTTTTTAGCTGTCTGAGAGATACTTTTCTTATTCGTATATGTTTTTTTTGTTTTTATGAACTCAACTTTTGTAAGAACTGTGGTAAAGCTACACTGTCATTATTTCGGATGATATGTCTTGTTCACTTGTATTGTAGTTAAAATAAAAACTTTTATTGAGAAAATAAATATATATATATATATAGTAATATAAGTTTAGAATGTTTGTACATACTGTTCAGGTTAAACAGTACCTATTTGCCTTATGACTTACTATATTTACACTCTAAGTCCAGTATAATGCAAATAAAGATGACAGTTTATTAAGTATGTGGGGTCAATGTATAGAGTTGAGCGGACACCTGGATGTTCGGGTTCGGCGGGTTCGGCCGAACTTCGGAAAAAAATCCGGGTTCGGGACCGAACTTGACCCGAACTTGACCCCGAACTCCGAACCCCATTGAAGTCAATGGGGACCCGGACTTTTGAACACTAAAATGGCTGTAAAAAAAGTAAATGGAAAGGGCTAGAGGGCTGCAAATGGCAACAAAATGTTGTTAAGAGCATGGCAAGTGATCTGCAAACAAATGTGGATAGGGAAATAACTTAAAATAACATAAAAAAATAAAAAATAAAAATAAAATGCTGGAGGCCCCCTTCTCAGCAGAAGGGGTACAGGAAGTCATTAAGAACCTCAGAAACTCAACGGCACGATGCCGCACATATGGTGGGAATACCCCAGAATACGCACTTTCTGGAAAAAATTATTCAATTTAATGGATAAGATAGTGGGAAAATAAAATACTTGGAAATTAAAAAAAATGAAAAAATTATAATCTTGACCTAGGAGGACGAAATTCAAATGGAGTAGGAGGTTGAGGTGGCGGTGGATGTGGCGGTGTAGGTGGAAGTGGAGGAGGATGAGGTAGCCAACACTGGTTCAAAAATACAACAATGGCTGGGTAAGGCTAGTGGTGAATGATGTGTCGAATTCTGTCCCCCGTCGCATAGTGTCCTCCCTGTACTGCGCTTGCTCAGTACGTAGGACAAGGGGATTTCGAAACTCTCCGAAGACGATGCGCGGTGACTCCAGGTTCAAGCCACATCATCCGAGGTTGAAGCCTAGCCAAGCGAGCCCGTGAGGGGCCCTGTTACTATGTGCTACCGTATGTCCACTTGGATGTTCGGGCTTGAACCTGCACTCACTGCGCAGGGGACGTTCATCTTTGGAGATTTTGTGAATCTGCTTGTCCTCCGTACTGCGCAAGCACTGCACCTGCGCAGTAAGTGGCCGGACACTATCCGATAGCAAGACAGTTTTCGTCAGAACACCAGTATACAGTGGTGTGAAAAAGTGTTTGCCCCCTTCCTCATTTCCTGTTCCTTTGCATGTTTGTCACACTTAAGTGTTTCGGAACATCAAACCAATTTAAACAATAGTCAAGGACAACACAAGTAAACACAAAATGCAATTTGTAAATGAAGGTGTTTATTATTAAAGGTGAAAAAAAATCCAAACCATCATGGCCCTGTGTGAAAAAGTGATTGCCCCCCTTGTTAAAACATACTATAACTGTGGTTGTCCACACCTGAGTTCAATTTCTCTAGCCACACCCAGGCCTGATTATTGCCACACCTGTTCACAATCAAGGCATCACTTAAATAGGAGCTGCTTGACACAGTAAGGTCCACCAGAAGATCCTTAAAAGCTACACATCATGCCGAGACCCAAAGAAATTCAGGAACAATTGAGAAAGAAAGTAATTGAGATCTATCAGTCTGGAAAGGGTTATAAAGCCATTTCCAAAGCTTTGGGAATCCAGCGAACCACAGTGAGAGCCATTATCCACAAATGGCGAAGACATGGAACAGTGGTGAACCTTCCCAGGAGTGGCCGGCCGCCCAAAATTACCCCAAGAGCGCAGCGACGACTCATCCAAGAGGTCACAAAAGACCCCACAACAACGTCCAAGGAACTGCAGGCCTCACTTGCCTCAGTTAAGGTCAGCGTTCATGCCTCCACCATCAGGAAAAGACTGGGCAAAAATGGCCTGCATGGCAGAGTTCCAAGGAGAAAACCACTGCTGAGCAAAAAGAACATCAAAGCTCGTCTCAATTTCTCCACAACACATCTTGATGATCCCCAAGACTTTTGGGACAACATTCTGTGGACCGATGAGACAAAAGTGGAACTCTTTGGAAGGTGTGTGTCCAAGTATATCTGGCGTAGAAGGAACACTGCATTTCAGAAAAAGAACATTATACCAACAGTAAAATATGGTGGTGGTAGTGTGATGGTCTGGGGCTGTTTTGCTGCTTCAGGACCTGGAAGACTTGCCGTGATAAAAGGAACTATGAATTCTGCTGTCTACCAAGAGATCCTGAAGGAGAATGTCCGACCATCTGTTCGTGTACTCAAGCTGAAACGAACTTGGGTTCTGCAGCAGGACAATGATCCTAAACACACCAGCAAGTCCACCACCGAATGGCTGAAGAAAAACAAAATGAAGACTTTGGAGTGGCCTAGCCAAAGTCCTGACCTGAATCCTATTGAGATGTTGTGGTATGACCTTAAAAAGGCCGTTCATGCTCGAAAACCCTCTAATGTAACTGAATTAGGACAATTCTGCAAAGATGAGTGGGCCAAAATTCCTCCAGGACGCTGTAAAAGCCTCATTGCACGTTATCGCAAACGCTTGGTTGCAGTTGTTGCTGCTAAGGGTGGCCCAACCAGTTATTAGGTTTAGGGAGCAATCACTTTTTCACACAGGGCCATGATGGTTTAGATTTTTTTTCACCTTTAATAATAAACACCTTCATTTACAAATTGCATTTTGTGTTTACTTGTGTTGTCCTTGACTATTGTTTAAATTGGTTTGATGTTCCGAAACATTTAAGTGTGACAAACATGCAAAGGAACAGGAAATGAGGAAGGGGGCAAACACTTTTTCACACCACTGTATGTGTCTATTCTGCACAAGGTATGGCCAAGTCCTGTGGGATCCATGCCTGGTTCATTTTAATGAAAGTGAGCTTGTCCACATTGGCTCTGGACAGGCGGCTGCGCTTGTCTGTGATAACGCCCCCTGCCGTGCTAAATACACGTTCAGATAATACACTGGCGGCAGGGCAGGCCAGCACCTCCAAGGCGTATAGGGCAAGCTCAGGCCATGTGCCCAATTTGGAGACCCAGAAGTTGAAGGGGGCAGACCCGTCATGCAGTAAGTGTAGGCGTGTGCACACATACTGCTCCACCATGTTGGTGAAATGCTGCCTCCTGCTAAGACGTTCCATCTCAGCTGGTGGTGCTGGTTGTTGTGGCGTGCTGACAAAGCTTTTCCACATTCCGGCCATGCTAACCCTGCCTTCCGAGGTGCTGGCGGTGCCACGGCTGTGTTGGCGACCTCTTCCTCCTCCTCTGCCTTCGCCTTGTGCTTCCACCGTACCCCCGCTTCCAAGTGGGAATGCCACCAGCAGTGCGTCTACCAGCGTGCGCTTGTACTCGCGCATCTTACGATCACGCTCCAGTGAGGTAATTAAGGACGGCACGTTGTCCTTGTAACGGGGATCCAGCAGGGTGGCCACCCAATAATCAGTACCAGTTAAAATGTGGGCAACTCGGCGGTCGTTGCGGAGACACTGCAGCATGTAATCTCTCATGTGTGCCAGGCTGCCCAGAGGCAAGGAAAAGCTGTCCTCTGTGGGAGGTGTATCGTCTGTGTCCTCTGTATCCCCCCAGCCATGCACCAGTGATGGACATGAGCTGGTCTGGGTGCCACCCTGCTGTGAACATGGTTCCTCCTCCTCCATCTCCTCCTCATCCTCCACCTCCTCCTCATCCTCCACCTCGTCATCCTCCAGAACTGTGCCCTTGCTGCCAGACAATTGTGTACCTGGCGCTTGTTGGTGCAGGAACCCACCCTCGTAGCCACTTGTAAATGACTGCCCTGAAAGCCTTGGAAATGAACCCTCTTCATCCTCCTCCTCCTCCTGTGCCACATCCTCTTCCATCATCGCCTGAAGCGTTTTTTCAAGGAGGCATAGAACTGGGATAGTAACGCTGAGAACGGCGTCATCGGTACTGGCCATGTTGGTGGAGTACTCGAAACAGCGCAGCAAGGCACACAGGTCTCGCATGGAGGCCCAGTTATTGGCGGTGAAGTGGTGCTGTTCCGCAGAGCGACTCACGCGTGCGTGCTGCAGCTGAAACTCCACTATCGCCTGCTGCTGCTCGCACAGTCTGGCAAGCATGTGCAAGGTGGAGTTCCACCTTGTGGGCATGTCACATATGAGACGGTGAGCGGGAAGGCCGAAGTTACACTGCAGCGCTGACAGGCGAGCAGCAGCAGGGTGAGAACGCCAAAGTGCGCACAGACGGCCCGCACTTTCTGCAGCAGCTCTGGCATATCGGGGTAATTCTTAAGGAACCTCTGGACCACCAAGTTCAGCACATGCGCCAGGCAAGGGATGTGCGTCAAACCGGCAAGGCCCAGAGCTGCTACGAGATTTCGCCCATTATCGCACACCACCAGGCCGGGCTTGAGGCTCACTGCCACCAACCACTCATCGGTCTGTTGTTCCATGTCCCTCCACAACTCCTGCGCGGTGTGGGGTTTTTCCCCCAAACAGGAAAGGTTTAAAACTGCCTGCTGTCGTTTAGCCCTGGCTGTGCTGAAGATGGTGGTGAAGGTGTTACACTGACCGGATGAGGAGGCGATAGAGGATGAGGAGGCGGAGTAGGAGGAGTTAGCAACAGGAGGCAAACTGAAGTGCCCTGCAATCCTCGGTGGTGGAAGGACATGCGCCAAACTGCTATCTGCCTCAGGCCCAGCCGCCACTACATTTACCCAGTGTGCTGTTGGGGAGATATAACGTCCCTGACTGTGCTTACTGGTCCACGCATCCGTAGTTAGGTGGACCTTGCCACAGATGGCGTTGCGCAGTGCACACCTGATTTTGTCCCCCACTTGGTTGTGCAGGGAAGGGATAGCTCGTCTGGAAAAGTAGTGGAGGCTGGGCACGATGTACTGTGGGACAGCCAATGACATCAGCCTTTTAAAACTCTGCGTCTCCACCAGACGGAATGACAGCATTTCAAAGGCGAGGAATTTTGAAATGCTGGCATTCAGGGCCAGGGATCGCGGGTGGCTAGGGGGGTACTTCCTCTTCCGCTCCAGTGTTTGGGAAATAGAGAGCTGAACGCTTCCATGGGACATTGTGGAGATGGTTGGTGACCCAGGTGGTAGTGTTACTGGCAGATCCTCTGTTTGCGGATTGGCAGGTGTCACTGTCACTACAGAGGTGGATGAAGAGGCCGAGACTGCAGCAGAAGAGGAAGCAGGAGGAGCCAGAGACCTTTCTTGGTTTTTGCGGTGTCTACTCCACTGCATCTCGTGCTTTGCACTTAGATGCCTGGTCATGCAGGTTGTGCTCAGGTTGAGAACGTTTATGCCTCGCTTCAAGCTCTGATTGCACAGCGTGCAAACCACTCGTGTCTTGTCATCAGCACATTGTCTGAAGAACTGCCACGCTAGGGAACTCCTTGGACCTGGCTTTGGTGTGCTTGGTCCCTTGCTGCGTTGGGCAGTAGCAGGCGTACTGTCTAGGGGACGGACGCTCCGCTTTTGCACCCTGCTCCCTCTTCTGCTGTGCTGGTGGCTCTGTGCGACCACCGCCTCTTCCTCTGAACTACACTGGTCACCTGCATGACGTTGATTCCATGTGGGGTCAAGGACCTCATCGTCCTCCACATCATCTTCCACCCAGTCATCACCCCTGCCCTCCTTGTCGGTCTGCACAATGGCGAAAGCACCAGCAGTTGGCACCTGTGTTTCGTCATCATCCGAGACGTGCTGCGATGGTCCTCCCATGTACTCATCATGAAACATAAGTGGTTGGGCATTGGTGCACACAATCTCTTCCACTTCTGGGGCAAGGCTAGGTGGATGGCCCTGGGAAACCCTGCTAACAGAGTCATCAAAAAGCAGAAGAGACTGCTGCATGATTTGGGGCTCAGACTGATTGGCTGATTTGCAAGGGGGAGAGGTGAAAGTCTGATGGACATCGGCTGTAGGTGCCAACTCTGAGCTTTCATCAGGAGACTGGGTGGGAGACAATGTGAAGGAACCGGAGGCACTGTCAGAAACCCAATCTACTATCGCCTGTACTTGTCCTGGCCTCAACATTCGTACAGCCTCATTAGGCGCGCCAAAATACAGCTGCAGGCTCTGTCGCCTACTCGCACCTGAGGAAGGTGTTTCACTAGTGCGTGTAGCTGGCACAGATCGACCACGTCCTCTCCCTGCAACAGGAGCGCCACCAGCAGCACCACGACCCGGGCCACGTCCCCTTTTTGATGATCTCCTCATATTTTCAAAATGTATGATCTCGCCCTAAATGGGTGTTTTTGGCAATAGCAGAATACACGTACAGTGTCTAAAGTGTTTATGAAAACGCAGAAAATGCTATTGGGAAGAAAAAAAACACTGCAAAATTAAATTTTTTTGCAATGTTTTTTCCAATATCAGAATACACTGATAGTTTCTAAAGCGTTTATGAAAACGCAGAAAATGCTATTGGGAAGAAAAAAAACACTGCAAAATAAAAAAAATTTGCAATGTTTTTCCAATATTAGAATACACGGATAGTGTCTAAAGCGTTTATGAAAAAGCAGAAAATGCTATTGTGAAGAAAAAAAACACAGCAAAATTAAATTTTTTTTGCAATGTTTTTCCAATATCAGAATACACGGATAGTGTCTAAAGCGTTTATGAAAACGCAGAAAATGCTATTGGGAAGAAAAAAAACACAGAAAAATTTAATTTTTTTGCAATGTTTTTCCAATATCAGAATACACGGATAGTGTCTAAAGCGTTTATGAAAACGCAGAAGATGCTATTGGGAAGAAAAAAAACACCGCAAAATAAAAATTTTTTGCAATGTTTTTCCAATATCAGAATACACGGACAGTATGTAAAGCGTGTATGAACACGCAGAAAATGCTATTGGGGAAATTGCAATGTTTTTCCAATATCAGAATACACGGATAGTGTCTAAAGCGTTTATGAAAACGCAGAAAATGCTATTGTGAAGAAAAAAAAAACAGCAAAATTACATTTTTTTTGCAATTTTTTTCCAATATCAGAATACACGGATAGTGTCTAAAGCGTTTATGAAAACGCAGAAAATGCTATTGTGAAGAAAAAAAACACAGCAAAATTACATTTTTTTTGCAATGTTTTTTCAATATCAGAATACACGGATAGTGTCTAAAGCGTTTATGAAAACGCAGAAAATGCTATTGGGAAGAAAAAAAACACAGAAAAATTTAATTTTTTTGCAATGTTTTTCCAATATCAGAATACACGGATAGTGTCTAAAGCGTTTATGAAAACGCAGAAGATGCTATTGGGAAGAAAAAAAACACCGCAAAATAAAAATTTTTTGCAATGTTTTTCCAATATCAGAATACACGGACAGTATGTAAAGCGTGTATGAACACGCAGAAAATGCTATTGGGGAAATTGCAATGTTTTTCCAATATCAGAATACACGGATAGTGTCTAAAGCGTTTATGAAAACGCAGAAAATGCTATTGTGAAGAAAAAAAAACACAGCAAAATTACATTTTTTTTGCAATTTTTTTCCAATATCAGAATACACGGATAGTGTCTAAAGCGTTTATGAAAACGCAGAAAATGCTATTGTGAAGAAAAAAAACACAGCAAAATTACATTTTTTTTGCAATGTTTTTCCAATATCAGAATACACGGATAGTGTCTAAAGCGTTTATGAAAATGCAGAAAATGCTATTGGGAAGAAAAAAAACACAGCAAAATTAAATTTTTTTGCAATGTTTTTCCAATATCAGAATACACGGATAGTGTCTAAAGTGTTTATGAAAACGCAGAAAATGTTATTGGGAAGAAAAAAAACACTGCAAAATTTAATTTTTTTGCAATGTTTTTCCAATATCAGAATACACGGACAGTATGTAAAGCGTGTATGAACACGCAGAAAATGCTATTGGGGAAATTGCAATGTTTTTCCAATAGCAGAATACACACAGACTATGGTGTATCTCTTACTATATGCAGTGCAGTAATGGTGCACTGAGCTTGCAGGTAAAACTTTTATATTTTGTCTGGCACTGGCCTCATGGCACTGTTAAAAGACTGTGCACTGCACCCCAGCGAGGGTACAATTGATTTAGGAATCTCTTCAATAATTCTCTCTGCCTCTTTCTTTTCCTTAATAAAGAAACTCCCTACTCTACTCTAGCTATCTAGATCGCTCACTGATCTAACTAATTTGAAGAAAATTAAAGGAATGTGGACTGACTGACTGACTGACTTTATCACACTAACTCCTAAAATCCTCTCTCTTAGCAGCACAGGAACCTGTCTATAGCAGAATGACGCTGTGTGCTGTGTGTCTGGACTACATATAGAGGCAGGGTCACATGCTGCACTGCCCAATCACAGCCATGCCATTAGTAGGCATGGCTGTGATGGCTTCTAAGGGCACACTAGTGAAACTACAGTTAATTGGCTGCCCTGCAGCTGTTAAAAAGGCGCCAATACATTGCCGAACACCGGACCCGAACCCGAACTTACAGCCAATTGTTCGGGTCCGGGCCCCGAACACCCAAAAGTCCGGTACGGACCCGAACTTTACAGTTCGGGTTCGCTCAACCCTATCAATGTATAAATAATGTTTTTTTCCAAATTTGCTAGAAAAATGTGTGAATGTAGGGTGAAATTGTGTGAAATCATTTATAAATAGATTCCTATGTGTATATGAGAAGATTAATTTAAGAACATAATAAATGCACAAATAATAAGAGAATGCAAATACATATTATATCTGAGTAGCTATTTATAATGGAGTTTCTTTCATTTTCTTACATTGATCATTATAAACCAATTGTATTCTACCTGGAACTTCCAAAACCCTTTCTTTTTTGTTGATGTTCAGTGATGAGTGAACTGAGAAAAGTTCAGTTCTCTGGACATTTGTTAAGCCCAGTAGGAAATTGACAACCCAAAACGTAGAGCCCGAATCCCACTGAAGTCTTTGGGAGGCTGATCTAATTTGTTTCCGTTCTTTTTCAAGGCCAATTTAAAAGCCTTTGTTAAAGTCCCGGGGATCTTAATACTGACATGGGAGACTTGTAACAATGCAAATCAACATTTTTATTATCAATATACTTTTAATAATACTCTTGAATTTGGCAACATTAAAATAAAAATAAAAAATCTAATGGAAGCCCAGATCCCTGGATTCCAGGAGGAACCTGCCATTTAGAGATGGAAGTGCAGCAGGGCAGCATAGTTGTTGCTGTGAGTCATCATGTTGGTGGGTTGTTGGGCATAGTTCATTAATATGCGCCTCTTACTGATTCATGTAAGGGGGAGGAACAGATATCTGGGGACCCCCTTATTCTAAAGGGGGTTTCCTGAATCTAAGTCTCTCAGACTCGTACATTACCTGGGTCGAGGTGTAGGGATAAGGCCCTTGCCTTGCAAGAGGTGAATGAATTTCCACTCTCTCTGGCAGTATACCCTTCCAATGTTGAAAGCTTGAGGTCTGTTTTTGATTTAGGGGTGGCCTGCTCCCTTTTTGCCCTCCCTTTTCTTGCCAGTCAGGCTACCTGCCTTGATACATAAAACAGGATAGTCAGCAGTGCACTCTCTAGACTGGTTAATAATGATAAAACATAAAACAGGATAGTCAGCACTCTCTAGACTGGTTAATAATGATCCACTGAGCTATGGGAATACATGTCCAAATATATTCAATGTAAGCCAGGTGTCAAAGCATTACAGTTTATTGTCCACTATATAAAAAGTTAAAATCAATATGTTAAATGAACAATACCACGCTAGAAGCTTATAGGCATTGATGGGCTAATCTTCCCAGGTCCAGTATAGAGAGATACAAGAAAAGGTGCCTTCATCCACGCCCTGGGAGATGAATTCAGGACGCTCAAGAGACCAACTGGGGACCCGCTGGTGTGCCCGGATGACATCACCGCAGGCCAGAAAACAGAGCTCGGTACCAGAGAAGGATGCCACTCAAACCAGCAGGGAACGCAATTGAGTCTGTTGCCGTGACTCCGCTTCTGGTGCGTTTGCGCTTTGTCAAGTCACGAAAAGGACAGCAAAGTATTTGAACCCAATGTCTATTGAATAATTATGAATCTAAACTTAAATACAATAAAAATAAAGTTAAAAATAGTAAAGATAAGAAAAAAATAATAATCATAATGTATATTGTATAAAGGTGATAAAAATAAAGATAAAAACAAGAAAATTATGATAAAACTTGATGAGAAAATAGTTAATGGCTTTCAGAAACAACCCGGAGTAACAATGTGAATGACCATGGAAAACAAAGCATAATGGACTGACCCCTAATATACCCAATAAAAGAATCCAATAAAAGAATCTGCCAGTCAAATGATGTTATGTATCTGTAGCTCCTCATTGAGGCTGTTAGGGGACAAAAATCCAAACTTATAAATCCAAAATATCTCCCTCTTACATAGGAGGCAGAATCTTTCATTATCAGTAAGTGAGCCCCTAGGATTGATCTTGAATGCCATGACCTACAAGAAACGGATGTCCTCATGGAGGAAATGGCGGGCAGACACTGTGTCCATCGCAACCTTTCTGGATAAATCTGGGGTGCTTACATACTAATTTTCACAATGTGTGTATCATACGTCCCACATAAAGTAGGTTGCAAGGGCACCTGAGAACATAAATGACAACTTCAGTCGAGCAGGTAATAAATTATTTTATCTGAAAAACATTCCCTTCACTGTCAGTGATGTTGAAGCACCCATGCATTATAAATTGACATGTTAGGCATTCTCTTTTCTTACATTGGAACACCCCTGTCCTATTGTTAAAAAAAAGGTCTAATATTTGAATTGGGCCACTTGTTTGGGGCCTTACAGGAGTTGACAGGAGCTGAACTCGCACTATTAAAGAAGTGTTTATGTTTCTCCCCTTCTACTGGACCAAATAAGTTTGGCCTTTAAAAGGATCTTAATAGATTTATACAGTTACTCACTGTTAAAAGACACTTATGGATGGAGGATGGGGGATGTAGAGTGTGATGAGTCTGAAGCATTATGGGTGGAACTGCATACAGATGTGCGTAGTTCAAAGTTAATCATTGGAGTTTGTTATAGACCACCCAATGTTAATGAGGAGGTGGATACTCAGCTCCTTGCACAGATGGAAAGGGCTGCAAGGGCTGGGACAGTGATAATAATGGGGGATTTTAACTACCCAGAAATTGACTGGAATAATGGCACTGCTGGGACAGTTAAAGGACAACAATGTATAAACCTATTACAGGACAATTTTATGGTCCAGTTTATTGAGGCCCCAACCAGGAATGATGCTCTGCTGGATCTGGTAATCTTAAACCATGCAGAGCATATTACTAATGTTTAGATAAAGGAACATCTGGGTAGCAGTGACCATAACATGATTTCATTTGATGTTAGCTGTAAGCAAAAATCACATACAGGAAAGATAAAAACACTTAATTTCAAGAGAGCAAATTTTCCAAGGATGAGGGTTGCTCTCCAGAACTTAGACTGGGAGAAAATATTGGCAACAATGGGCACAGAACAGAAATGGGGATTCTTCAAAAAGACTGTTTGTAAACTCACTGCATGGGCAATAAATTTAAAAGGCTAAAAATGAAACCTATGTGGCTCACGGCCAAAGTTAAAAAAGCTATAAACTATAAGAAAAGAGCTTTTAAAAAATATAAAAATGAAGGATCACTAGTGTCATTTAAAAGTTACAAAGAATATAACAGAATATGTAAAAAGGAAATCAAGGATGCAAAAATTCAAAACGAAAGACAGATTGCAAAAGATAGTAGGACAAACCCCAAAAAATTCTTCAAATATATTATTAGTAAAAAGGTCAAGTCTGAGCATGTAGGCTCTTTACAAAATAATCTATAGTGGGTGACTGGGGACAAAGAGAAGGCTAATTTATTAAATAATTTATTCAGCTCTGTGTATACAAAGGAGCATGGGGGAGCTCATGTCCATAATGGGGGTGGTAGTGACACAGCCCGAAATCCACAATGGCTCAAAAGTGATATGGTCCAGAAATATTTAGACGGAATAAAGGTGGATAAAGCACCTGGACCTGATGGCATCCACCCACGGATCCTAAAAGAATTGAGCTCTGTAATTTCAAAGCCATTGTATCTAATTTTTAGGGACTCATTAATGACAGGAATAGTACCACTGGATTGGCGCACGTGGTGAACGTGGTGCCTATATTTAAAAAGGGAACAAAGTCTTTACCAAGTAACTATAGACCTGTTAGTTTAACTTCTATAGTTGGGAAGATACTGGAGAGATTAATAAAAGACCACATAGACGAGTTCTTGCAGGAAAAAAATATTTTAAGCAACAGACAGCATGGATTCATGAAAGACAGAAGTTGTCAGACAAACCTCATTTCTTTTTATGAGGTGGTAAGTAAAACCTTGGGCAGAGGGGTGGCGGTGGACGTGATATACTTGGATTTTGCAAAAAAGAGTTTGATACAGTTCCCCACACGGCTCATGTGTAAGGTAAGGTCTACAGGTTTGGAAATATCGGTTTGTAAATGGATAGAAAACTGGCTAAAAGACAGAATTCAGAGAGTAGTGGTTAATGATTCTTACTCTGAATGGTCTAAGGTTATCAGTGGTATATCCCAAGGTTCAGTCCTGGGACCCTTACTTTTTTTTATTTCAAAGTATTTTATTGAAATTTTTCAAAGAGAATACAATGAGAAATGACATGGCATATAAACATTGTCAACACGAAAACCGGCAAAAATGGTAAACAAACGTCATTCAGCTGTGACAAATGAGTGAAACTGGTATTTCTTGTGTAACGTTTAGACGGGGCCCTATGTTCCAGCCCTACAGAGGTGGGAGGAGAAGGCTTTCTAGGCGGTGTAACGTATGGGGATCTCCCCCTACCAGGCACCCCATCTGGGATCTATCTGTGCCCAATAGGGAAAGCCCCCACCGCCCCACCCCCCAGCCATGTAGATGCAAAGTTGCAAGTAAGGCCTACACCTCTGGGTTGCCAGTACCTAAGGAGAAACCTGAAAGTAGGGCACCGTCAATCATATAGTAAGCTACAAAATGGAAGGAGAGGGAAGAGGAGAAAGCAGACAGCAGTAAAGAGAGAGCGAGAGGGGAAAAGAGGGAGTGGATAGAAGGTGAGTTGAAGGGTGGAGAGTGAGTATAGTCAGGATGTTCGGAGCATCAAATATAGGATCTGGTTCAGGGGATTATCGAGTTAGTGATCCATGGAGCGCCAATAAAAATGGCCCAGGGTTCCCAGGTGGATTCAAATTTACAGACCGTGTTAGAGATAACACTGGCTAGCTTCTCCTGTGACATTATCCAAGAGATTTTCCTAAGTACTGCTGGGAAGGAGACCCTGGGTTTTTTCCAGGCCTTAGCAAGCGTCAGTTTGGCGCCAAGAAGTATAAATCTGATGAGTTTCTGAGAGGCTTTGGTCAAGTTTGGAATGTGAGCATTAAGAAGGGCTACCATAGGGGATCTGGGGATCCGTATTCCTACTAGTTTATCAATTAAGTTGAAAATTTTCCTCCAAAATGACCTTATTCTGGGGCATTCCCACCAAACATGGGACATGGAGCCTATGAGACCACACTCTCTGAAACATAATGGGCTTGCTGTCGGAAAAAGCGAGGCAAGACGTGAGGGGGTGTAATACCATCTAGAAATGATTTTCTAGCTCACTGACTAGCTTCAGTGAGCGTAGTGTTCAGGATGCTCTTAAAAGAGCCAAAACTAGCTTTCTGCCAGGTCTCCAGATCCCAGTTAAATTGGAAGTCTGATTCCCAGCGTAGCATGTAGGAGGATTTAGTGGATGGTGAGGTGAGTGATGAGTAGATTGTCGACACCCCCCCCCCTCTGATCCATGGACTGACTGCACCAGATTTTATAGTCTGTAAATTGAGGGGGTAGTGGTTTGTTCTTCCAGAGTTTGTGGAGATAGTGTGAAATCTGTCCAAATCTGAACCGTTTAGAGACCGGTAGGTCCCATTTTTTGGTACAATAAGCAAGAGTAACCGGGCCAGAAACTGTATAAAAGTGTCCAATTCGGTATAGTTCCTTATCCAGCCACCATTTAAATGCTTGTATATTTTGTCCTGGGGGAAAGTCAGGGTTATGGAACAAGTGGGACAGGGGTTTATAGGCCGAGACTAAATTTGTGTTGGAGCGAACAGAGTCCCAGAGGGCAAACATATGCGAGAGGGTAGGGGCCAAAATCGGTGGACGCAATTTCGGATTTGACCAGAGGAGAAAATCTAGGGTGTAATGCGGAACTGCTTGCCTTTCAATGTGGACCCAATCCGGCTTTTCGTATTTGGAGTACAGCACGGAGAGCTGAGCAATCCAGGCAGCAATGTAGTATTTATGAAAGTGGGGCAAACCGACCCCCCCTTTCTGCCTATGTAGATACAAGGTTTGCTGCAGAATCCTATATCCTTTCGAGCCCCAGATAAATTTAAGGACTTTACTTTGGAACTTTTTAAGGTGATCTCTTACGATAGGGGTTGGTAGTGAGCAGAAAAGATAAAGGAGTCTAGGGAGCAACGTCATCTTTATTGAATTGATCTTCCCCAGAGAGATTATGTTTGGACCATGTTTGGAGATCCAGTTCCAATTTTCGGTACATGGGAGGGTAATTGGTGCTATAAAGGTTCTCCGTTTTGGCCGTAAGCTCGACACCGAGATATTTAATGGATGTGGTGTTCCAATGAAACTTGAAGTGAGGTCGTAGGGAGTCGACCGTTGTAGAGGGAAGAGAGACATTTAGTGCTTGTGACTTAGAGTAATTAACCCGTAATCCAGAAACGAAAAAGATTAGGTAGAGATGTCGTCGGGGAAGTGAGGAAAAGGAGAATGTCATCCGCGAAGAGTCCGCATTTGTGGGTCTGGGATCCGCATTGGACACCGTGAATATTGGGGTTTTGGCGGATGGAAATCGCAAGAGTTTCTATGGCAATAGCGAATATCAGGGGGGATAACGGACAGCCCTGTCTAGTTCCCGTAGAAATGGATATAGGTTGTGAACAGTGACCTTGAAGCTTGACGCAAGCGGTGGGATTGGAGTATAGAGCTCGTATTAAACCCATAAAGTTGTTTCCAAAGCCCCAGCGTTGGAGGATCTCAAAAATATAAGGCCAGGAGACTGAGTCAAAGGCTTTTTGGAGATCTAGTGAAAGGAGCATGCCTGATTGTTTAGGGCCCCCATCCCATCCAGTCTGAAGTATGGAGACTATATCAATAGCCCTCCTGATCTGGTCAGGGCCCTGCCTGCCTGGGATAAACCCCACCTGATCCCTGTGTATATATCTCGTGATGAAAGAAGCCAGACGATTCGCTAAGATTTTGGTAAGGATTTTTAGATCACTATTGATGAGAGAGATAGGTCTGTAATTGCCAACTTCTTCTGGATTTTTGTCTGGCTTTGGAATAACTGCGATGAAAGCAGTATTAAGATGGGGATCAAGTGGGATTCCACCTATCTTGGAATTGAAAAATTTAGTGAGGTGGGGTGACAGGGTAGACGGGAATGTCTTATAGTAGGAGTTGGGTAGGCCATCTGGGCCTGGTGCTGAGTTAGACTTTAGAGCAGTAATAACTTCCTGGACCTCTTCTATTGAGAAGGGAGCTTCTAGTATAGCCTTATGTTCTGCAGAAAGGGAGGGAACGGGGATCCCGTCGAGATACTTGGAAAGAGCAGGCTGGTCAGCAGAGTCATGTTGACTGTAAAGTTTGGAGTAGAAGTCATGGAATACTTCAAGAATTTTGGCAGGGTTGGATGATGTACCTTGTCCTGGGATCTTGATTTTGGGCATTACATAGGAGCGAAATTTGGGTGTTAGCCTAGAAGCTAGCATTGATCCCAATTTATCCCCTTGTGTATAAAATTAATTTTTACTCCACCGTATTTGCTTTTCGGCTTGTGCAGTCAGGGCAAGGTTGAGTTCGAGTCTAGTTTTGTCGAGTTGGGTACGCAAGGAGGGTGAGGGATGTCGTTTGTGTTGGGCGCAAAGGGAAGCATATTGATCGTCAAGTCTTTTTATGTCCGCTGCCCGTTCTCGTTTAAGTTGCGTCGTCATTTTGATTATCTCGCCTCTGATGAATGGTTTGTGGGCCGCCCACAGTGTTTCCGCTGAGATCCCGTCGGTTTTATTAAGGGAAAAGTATTCTGTGATTGTTTTTTCCAAAGTCTGGACTTTTATCGGATCCGATAGCAGGAACTCGTTCAATCTCCATTGACCGAATCCCGGCTTCGGGTAGCGTCTGTGCATAGATAGAGTTACAATAGCATAGTCGGAGAGGGCAGAATCAGTGATTTTAGAGGAGAGAATCCGGGGAATATTTCGGGTTTGGGTTAGGAGGTGGTCAATCCTGGCATATAGGTTATGAGGAGTGGAGAAATGAGAGTAGTCCCTCTTTCCCGGGTTGAGTTCCCTCCAGACATCTGCCATGCCCTGAGCATGGATGAGTTTGGCTATCTTAAGGCTTTCTTTGGTGGGCCTGGTGAGTTGGGAGGAAGGGGATTTGGACCTGTCTAAAGCCTGGTCGAAGGCGGAATTGGAGTCCCCCCCGAAAATGACCGTACCCTCGAGGAATGGGGAAAGAGATGCAAACATACTTTCAAAAAAGGTTGTTTGTCCTTTGTTGGGTGCGTAGTATGAGATGAGGGAGAAGAGGTCATCCTCAATCGTCCCCTTAACAAGTATATATCTGCCCTCTGGATCTCGCATTTCTAAGGTCAGGGTAAAGTTGCAGCCTTTAGCAAAAGCAATAGCAACCCCTCTGGTTTTGTTTTCTGCGTTTGCCAAAAAGAAGACGGGGAAGTGGGCATGGAGGAATTTGGGACTATACCGAATCGGGAGGTGTGTTTCCTGAAGCATGACAATGTCAATCTTGGAGGATTTGTAGGAGTTAAATAGCTTTTTCCGTTTTATGGGGGAATTCATACCCTGTACATTGTGCGTGGCTATTTTTAACGTGTGTTGAGTGCGGTCAGCCATGGGTACTGTCGGAGGGGGCGTGCAAACAGTCATCATCACTAACCTGAAAGTGTTTCCGGCCTGTAGAAGATGAGAGGACATTCTTCTGGAATACCGCTGGTTGGTGTGCCCGGAAGCGTGTCTCGTGGGAATGTGCTCACTAGAAGAAAAACAAGGATTAATTGATGCTCCGAAAGATAGAAAGAGGTGGGGAAAGGTAGGGAAGAAGGAAAAGAAGAGAGGCCCAGCGATCTCTCCCTGGATGACAGAGTGAACCAGGGAGAGAGGCCCGACCTAGGAATCCTCCTGCTCTTAGAAGAGCAGGAAGCAAAAAAAGAGAAAAAATTCTCCATGCCAAACGCGGCCTGGAGATCCAATCCCAACGAATCCGGATGGGAGTCAAAGGGATAGGAGGAGGTGCATGTGTACCGCCCCAGACCAGGACCTTCCGGGTCTGAGGGAAAAATTAAATACATAAACTTGACATAAAACCAGCCCTTAGTGCAAACGATCGTCAATCAGTGTAAAGATGTCGAGTAGACTGGAACCAAGAAAAGACAATAACATTAGAGGGGTTTCCAACCCCAGCTGAAGAAGAACAAGATGTCCACTCGGTAGCGACCAACTAGGGAGTAGTGCAGGCAGTGACATTGGGGTGAAAATTCCGCTAGATCCAGCCGGATACTAGTAAAGAAAGCATGGAGCCTGCGACAATGAACAGTTCATCTGCGTCTTGCTAGAAGAAATGATCCAATCAATTTGGCCGAAGGGGTCAGTGAGCATCTGGGGGCATCATACAGGTAGGAATATCTACCGCAAAGTCCAGAGTTCAGGGTCGGGAAAATAAAACTGGAATCTCAGTTGACAAAGTAGCAGGTCAACGTGGGGGGTCGATCAAGACCATGTGAATGAAAGAAAGTTTTCCATGTTGCACTCAATGAGGACCATTGGGTTGCGATCTGCGAGTTTTGGACTTGTTCCATAGTGGATTGGGTGGGCTCGTCGGCAGAGGGCGTTTGTTGGAGGCTGCTGGAGGGATTGAGACGTCCATGTCGGCCTCTTGGGAGATCACCTTTAGTTTCAGAAGCAGGCGTTCGTCGTCGATAAAGTTGGAGAAGGAGTACTCCTGACCTTTTAGAGTAAATTTTACGGCGAAGGGGAAGGACCATCTATACTTGATTTCTTTTGTAGTGAGAGCTTGTAGAAGGGGCTTCAGGGTACTTCTACGCTGAATAGTGGAGGGGGCAAGGTCAGCAAAAATTTGTACTGGGTGACCCTGACAAGTCACCTGAGGCATGGCTCGGGCTTGTTTCATTATGGCTTCCTTTACCGCGTAAAAGTGCGGTTTGGCTATGATATCACTGGGAGTACCATCCTTCCTGGGTGGCCCGAGTGATCTGTGGGCCCTATCGAGTTCAAGGCGGTGTGAGGGAATATTGGGGATCAGAGATTTAATGAGGTCTTGCGTTGCAGAGGGGACATCCTGGATGGATTCCGGGAGGCCTCTGATCCTAAAGTTATACCGCCTGGATCTGTTTTCCAATTCGTCAATGCGGGCCATAGCTGTGTCTAATTGATAATGAAGGGTGGAGATGAGGTCAGAATGTTGGTGGGCTGTTGTGGTGGTTTGATCTACCCTGGCTTCAATGGCGTCAATGCGTGACCCGATGCTCTGGAGGTCAGCCTTGATGTCGCCCGTGATTTTGGCAGCAGTGGAGGCAAGCCCTTTGTCAAGTAGGGATGAAAGTCTGAGGAATAGGTCTTCCATATTGAAAGATCGATCCCTGTCAGAGGCTCCATAGGCAGGAGAGTCAGTAAGGGCGGCCATTACAGGCCCTGCTGGGGAAAATGGAGGAGCCCCAAAGGTGCGGCTGAGGAGCGAGTCTGTGGAGGCTGGGGAGGGGGTCATCTCCTGATGATAGGGCAGTGGAGGTCCTGGGGTGAGCAGTGAATGAGCTGGGGGAATGACTTGCCTGGAATCCTGCTGTGCTTCCATGAGGGAGATCTGAGGAGAGCTGGCCGTTGTGGCGGCCATCTTGGTACACCCTGGCTGTGTGGAGGCTGAGAAAAACTTCTCCAGATTGCGCCGTGTGAAGTTCCCTGACATGCGGGGGTATTCCCTGGTGGTCTGTGAGGCAGATCGCCGCTTGATAGCGGTAATTAGGTGGGTCGGGCTGGCGCTGTGAGGTCTGGGGCGGTGCGGAGCTCCGTGACTAGGCGTCCATCACGGCTTCCTCGCGCATGCGCACCGGGACCCTTACTTTTTAATATCTTTATAAATGATATTGGGTCTGGGATCAAAAGTAACATTTCTGTCTTTGCAGATGACACCAAGCTATGCAGTGGAATAACGTCCTTACAGAGGTCTCCAATTTACAAGCTGACCTCAATGCTCTGTCTAATTGGGTGACTATGTGGCAGATGAGGTTTAATGTTGATAAATGTAAAGTTATGCACTTGGGGGCTAAGAATATGCATGCATCATACATTCTAGGGGGAGTACAACTGGGGGGATCCGTAGTGGAGAAGGATCTGGGGGTTTTGGTAGATCATAAGCTCAATAATAGCATGCAATGCCAAGCTGCGGTTTCCAAAGCGAGCAAAGTCCTTTCTTGTATTAAGAGAGGTATGGACTCCAGAGAGAGAGATATCATTTTGCCCCTGTTCAAATCATTAGTAAGACCTCATCTGGAATATGCAGTTCAGTTTTGGGCTCCAGTTCTCAAAAAGGATATTGGGGAACTGGAGAAAGTGCAGAGAAGGGCAACCAAACTGATAAGAGGCATGGAGGAGCTCAGCTATGAGGATTAGAGGAACTGAATTTATTCACCCTTTCTTCACAGTAATAGCTGTGAAAATGTGGAATAGACTCCCTGCAGAGGTGGTTCTGGCCAGCTCAGTAGATTGCTTTAAGAAAGGCCTGGATACTTTCCTAAATGTACATAATATAACTGGGTACTAACATTTATAGGTAAAGTTGATCCAGGGGAAAATCCGATTGCCTCTCGGGGATCAGGAAGGAATTTTTTTCCCCTGCTTTAGCAAATTGGAAAAAATAAATGAATACTGACCATGTTTAGTTTTTTGTCATCAAGACTAGAGACAAAAAAATGTCTTAATAGTAAATTAAACCAAAATATTTTATGTAATTTCCCCTAAATGTTGTGGAGACGATATCATAGCCTATAGAGAGCATATAAAGAGAAAATACTTTGTCAGAAAGGAGCACCTGTGTGACTGTGGCACTCCTAAATGAGAAAGAAAAAGATGGCTACCATTAATATCTACGACTAATAAAGTATATCACAAATGTGAGTTAATTTATCAAAAATTGGTTTATTAAATAACAAGACAAATGTGTTTATTAAAATCGTTATCCCAGGCATGTGAAAGCCATATCATACCATATACCTGTATAAATTCCCTAAATGTACATTTATTATCCCTATTGTCTATACCTATAACATTTAACAGACACCGACAAACATATATCACACACATATAACACTTGCGGTTGAGGCGCCTCTAATACCACTACATGCAATTTTTTCAGAGAAAGAGGGGTAGTATTAAGTGTATACCTTATTGGTTACAATTAGTCTAAAAAATTGCATGTATGTGGTCCCTTGGGTAATCAAAGATATAATATATTAAGGAGATTACTTCACGTCAGACTAAATTATATTCTCTTAGTGATTTTTAGCTGAACGGCAGTCCAATAGAATGATGAACAAACCCAGAAATGGGTATCTAATGGTTAATGCTATTCCATTTTTCAGCTGTTAAGAGTTGCTATTTTCGCTAGGGAATAGTGATCCGTTTTTCCTTTTTTTCTCTATAGAGCATTGTCATTATTAATAATCAGCAAAAAGAGATCAAAAAATATATCAAAAGGCAATATATCTGTTTTCAATGTCAGGTAAAGATGTTGCTCCCGCACCGTCAACGCGTTTCGCAAAGCAAAGTTGCGTAGCTTCAACTGGGCGTATCAGCGAGCGAAACGCGTTGGGGTGCGGGAGCGCCCCCCCCCCCCTGTGGTATCCCCTTAAAAATCCCCTAGAAATTTCTCAGATCTGGAGACTAAAAGGACTGTCAGCAATGGACGTTTTTTCAATGTGCTTGGCTAATTGCATCTACAACGTAACACATGCGGTCCGGCTTATGCTGCTGACTGAGACGTACATGGTGTGTGCGGCGACTGCCTAAGCTGTGGGATGTTTTGGTTTGCATAATAGAACATCTTCAGGTCTCTTTGTCGGACTATTACAACGGTAACGGAAGAGAGATATGGAATGTGCCTTCCCCCACTTTGGTTCTTCTTGAAAGATACCAACATAAACTTCTGTCCGAGAAGACCGTAAGGAGTGGTAATGTAACAACTCTCTTATGTTTCAGCTTGCAGTCTGTATTTAGTAGCCAGTGCCTACTGCTTGATACATTATATACTAGCACTAATCTCTACAAAGAAGACCAAATCAAAAGCAACATCTTTACCTGACATTGAAAACAGATATATTGCCTTTTGATACATTTTTTGATCTCTTTTTGCTGATTATTAATAATGACAATGCTCTATAGAGAAAAAAAGGAAAAACGGACCACTATTCCCTAGCGAAAATAGCAACTCTTAACAGCTGAAAAATGGAATAGCATTAACCATTAGATACCCATTTCTGGGTTTGTTCATCATTCTATTGGACTGCCGTTCAGCTAAAAATCACTAAGAGAATATAATTTAGTCTGACGTGAAGTAATCTCCTTAATATATTATATCTTTGATTACCCAAGGGACCACATACATGCAATTTTTTAGACTAATTGTAACCAATAAGGTATACACTTAATACTACCCCTCTTTCTCTGAAAAAATTGCATGTAGTGGTATTAGAGGCACCTCAACCACAAGTGTTATATGTGTGTGATATATGTTTGTCGGTGTCTGTTAAATGTTATAGGTATAGACAATAGGGATAATAAATGTACATTTAGGTAATTTATACAGGTATATGGTATGATATGGCTTTCACATGCCTGGGCTAACGAATTTAATAAACACAATTGTCTTGTTATTTAATAAACCAATTTTTGATAAATTAACTCACATTTGTGATATACTTTATTAGTCGTAGATATTAATGGTAGCCATCTTTTTCTTTCTCATTTAGGAGTGCCATAGTCACACAGGTGCTCCTTTCTGACAAAGTATTTTCTCTTTTAGCAAATTGGAGCATGCTCTGCTGGTTTTTTTTTTTTTGCCTTCCTCTGGATCAACTGTGGGTATAGAATGGGGTTTATGGGATTGTATGATATATATATATATATTTTTTTAATTATTTGTGGTTGAACTGGATGGACTTGTGTCTTTTTCAACCTAACTAACTATGTAACTCTGTAACTATGTATGTAACTATGCCGATGGAAATAAAATTAGTTCAGTGCATGCCCCTTCTAATCAAGAGGAGTCTGATGATCCCACTTCTTCAACAGATAATAACATTCTTGACACACTACAAGAATTGTGGTTGGAAAGTAATCCCAGAGTCAATCTGTAGGTCTATTTTTAGATCCTGAAATCATACATACCAATTTGAAACCTAAGTCCAATTTTTATCCTGCCCACTCCAAGGGTCCTTATATAGAGACCTATTACCAAGCAGTTTACAGGGATCTGTTGGAACTGTGTCACACTCTGACTAGAGATACCAGTTGCAATCTGACAATGTCTGAACGTCTGGCCTTGAAAAATCTAACAGCCAACAAAATCCTCAATACCATTAAACAGGCGGACAAGGGTGGCAGCCAAGTCGTTCAGAATAGGAAAGACTACCTTCAAGAGGCTTACCGCTTACTAGTGAACACAAATAACTATATGAAACTCTCATCAGATCCTCTCCATAGTTTTCAATCAGATTTCAAAACTTTAGTGGCGTGGAGGGATGGGGTGCTGGACAAGAGGGCGAGACAATTTCTGCTTCCCCGCCAAGTGTAGCACCTCTTACTTTTACAACCTTCCCAAAGTACACAAATCCTTAGATAATTCCCCTGGGAGGCCAATAGTGGCCAGTACTAATAGTTTCCCCAGTGGACTGTCCGTTTATATTGATTATTTTCTCCAACCTATAGTGTGTCAGCTTCCATCATACATCAGAGATTCCAGTCACATTATAGACATGTTAAAACAGTGTCCTTGGAAACATAACTACATGTGGGCATCTTTAGAGATATCTTCATTGTACACATATATTCCTCATGAGATAGGCCTCACAGCCTTAAAATATTTATTGACTACAAGTGGGGATATAAATTACAGACATGCCCATTTTTTGGTAGACAGTACCAAATTTTGTCCAACACAAAATTATTTTACTTTTTGGGTCAATTTTATTTACAGTGAAAAAAGTAGAGCAAACACCGCGCTAATACATAGCCAATTAAATATGAAAAATCATGAAAAAATATATCATAAGATAATGTGATAAAAAATATATAAGTAGCAGCAGCTAAAAAAATGTGGATATACACATTGAACAGAAAATAAATAATACAAAAAGCCGCGCTATGTGACAAATAAGATCTTAAATGTCCTATAACAGTATGAATGAATAAAGTCCAAGTGAAAAAAATTACTAATAAAGAGATATTAAATCCTTAAAGTCCATGTGAAAACAAAATTAAAGTGACTTATTAAAAAGTGACAATGTGAAATCCAGGGCCAATCCGTGACTTTGTGAAATGATCCACCAAAATAAACGTGATCCACCACCGCTCTAATAGTATGCTTACCAAAAGGCAAGCTTGGATAAGCCTGTAACTCAATAGTATCCTGATGTGATCCGGACTACCAAACCTCCACAACGAATCCAGACATCCGCGAATATGACTGACCAACGGTCCGGATAAGCACAGTATTTCCCTTTCAATCTGCTTAAATGTGAAATTTCTCCAGGGATGCAAAGCCAGGAATACCCAATCCGTATCTATATGGGTAGCTAAACAATGCTCACCCAATCATCAGCAGCTCTTTTATGTGGCTGCAGGACTCCTGGCCTCTCTCCTATAAGATGCAATGCAGAAGGTTGCAGCTGTCATTGAGTGTGCACCAACAAGCAGAAAATGAAAATGTTTTTGGTTTTGGTCAATAGACATTCTACTGAGACATTCTACTCAGTAGAATGTCTATTGACCAAAACCAAAAACATTTTCATTTTCTGCTTGATGGTGCACACTCAATGACAGCTGCAACCTTCCGCATTGCATCTTATAGGAGAGAGGCCAGGAGCCCTGCAGCCACATAAAAGAGCTGCCGATGATTGGGTGAGCATTGTTTAGCTACCCATATAATTACGGATTGGGTATTCCTGGCTTTGCATCCCTGGAGAAATTTCACATTTAAGCAGATTGAAAGGGAAACACTGTGCTTATCCGGACTGTTGGTCAGTCATATTTGCGGATGTCTGGATTCGTTGTGGAGGTTTGGTAGTCCGGATCACATCAGGATACTATTGAGTTACAGGCTTATCCAAGCTTTCCTTTTGGTAAGCATACTAATAGAGCGGTGGTGGATCACGTTTATTTTGGTGGATCATTTCACAAAGTCACGGATTGGCCCTGGATTTCACATTGTCACTCTTTTTAATAAGTCCCTTTAATTTTATTTTATTTACAGCTGAAAGGTACAGCCATGGTGGCTAATTTTACCCCAGTGTGTGCAAATATAACTATGGGCTACTGGAAAGAGGGACACATCTGGACCAAACAATCCTTTTGCAAAATACATAGTATTTTACGGTAGGTACTGTATATCAATGACATTTTGCTCATCCAGGATGGTGGTCCAGATGTGTTCGCCTCCTTTGTGGTTCATTGCAATGGCAATTCTCTTGGACTGTCTTTTACGCATGTAGTGGATTCTCATGAATTGGTCTTCTTGGATCGAGTCTTATTCTACAATGACCATGCCATTATTAGTAGAAATCGTATTAAACCCACTAGTGGAAACTCTTACCTTTATTTTTCCAGTTTCCACCATCTAGCATGGAAAAGAAACATTCCCAGTGGAAAGTTTAATAGACTAAAGAGAAAGTGTTTCAAAATGGAGGACTACATCACACAAGGAGCAACAATGTCACAAAAGTTCTTAGAAAAAGGTTATCCTTTAGGATTGATAAAAAAAGTCCATTAACATGCACATGAGAGAATAGGGGGGAGTTTGGGACTTTAAATGAAGCACTATTAAGTGCCTCCATCCCGATAATTACTGGATACAAAAAGGGAGATTGGGACTTTAAATGAAGCACTTGGATAGTGGAGGTAAATTAAACCATGTTTAAATTTCACCATGGAATGTTTATTAATTTATGAAGTATACAGACAATCGAGATAATATTTTTCATATATACATGTAAGGGCATGCACATGACAAAAGCGTAGTGAAAAGGTACACATACAGTAATGCATGATTCTAAAAGTAAATAAACTGAATGATATAGCATAGTAATATCAATCACTGCATGCCTGATAGAGACAGATGTACCCACATGGTAAATATGCATATATTAAGTAGAAAAAAGTTTTTTATATATAGTTAAAAGATCAAATAATACTAAAATAATCATGGTTCCATATGCAATGTAGCTGGGGCATCAAATCAAAGCTCGACGCGTTTCGTGGATGTTTCTCCACTCATCAGGAGCTGATGCGACCATGAATTCCTAGGGAATGTATATAGAGAAGTAATGAACCATGTTATAAAAGAATATGATACTAATAATAGGCATTTAATGCATACAGATGGTCAAAGACCAAACACACTCACCAACTCAGACAGCGAGCGCAATGTGTGGTGGTGGGCGCAAAGTGGGCCAGGAACATGAACTCTCCCCGGGAGCTGAGGCGGCATATAGAAGGGATGCAATGTCAGGCGAGGTGAGGGAGTGCAAGAGTGAAGTAGAGTCTCCGAAATTGGAGATATGATGTAGTTGTTGAAACAGCCATGTCTGGGAACAAAATATTGAATATGTGTATAATTTATAATAGTAATATTTAGAAATGAATTAATAATGGACCCAGTGGTTTCATAAGAAGTGATGGTGTAAAAAAGAGTAATACAAGAATATCAGTGTATAGAAGTAAATAGTGTTGGGAAAAACTGTCAAGGTATGCAAGAAAAATAAGAGTGTCACCAGAATTGTGAGTGCAAGGTTGCAGGTACAGAAAGGGTGAAAATGGAAAAGAGAGCAGAAACCAACACAGCAGAGGCACCAGTGAAGGAGAAAAACCTCAACATGAAAGCAGGTAAAACAGGAGACAGAGAGAAAAGAACGCTCACCCAGAATTGTTGCATCCAATAAACACCAGCACCACCAAAAAGCTGGTGTGCAGTAACCCCAAGTAGCAGCCAGCCGTAACCACCGCTGACTCCAAATGAGGGGTGTTTAAATATGCCACGCAGCGTGAGATCAAGGAGGAGGAGCCGCACCTGAGCCGAGTATGCACTCAGCAGCAGGCGCGAGAGGATCCCTCCCCGAGGACACGGGGATCGAAAACACTGAGCATCGGCGCAATGACGTAAAAACTTACGTCATGCGCGCGACGTAGGATGCGTGGCGCCGATGCGTAGAGGGGTGTCTGCCCGACCTCCCGATCACCCGTGAAAGGGGAGGAAGGGAGGACCCCCTGGTGCATCGCAGCTCCCGTGGAGAGAGAGCAACCGGCACTACACAAACACCCAATCCACCACATAGAGCACAATACAGGCCAGATGGAGAGTGTGCACTGGGCATTATAAATAGAAACCCATGTGGGACATCAAATCAATGCCAGGGGTATTGCCTTAAGGCAAAGACCATATAACATATATACCTGTAATCAATGTAAATATACAGAAACAATGTCCATAAATACCACCAGTGTAGTAACCTTAGTATAAGGTACCCTATGAATGAGGGCAAGCCTCACACAGGGAAGGTAGGGGAACACTACCAATCCCAAGTATCCAAATGCTTCCATCCCGGTATATATAAGAGAATAGGGGGGAGTTTGGGACTTTAAATGAAGCACTATTAAGTGCCTCCATCCCGATAATTACTGGATACAAAAAGGGAGATTGGGACTTTAAATGAAGCACTTGGATAGTGGAGGTAAAGTAAATGCACATGGATCCTTCTACTAAGAAAAAAGTAAGCATTACATCACTGGACAGGAATCCAAATGCATTAAGGTTTATTACGACCTACAATGACCAACATAGAGAACAAAGAATTATCCCCCTTGGGAGCAGGACTTTAAAGGCGACATGAACACCAAATGGTTAAAAGGTATCAAATGTATTACAAAAAAAAATTGAAACATATCAATAAAATAATGTCTGTGCAAAGACAAATACAAAATTGACAATATGGATTGATGTATGACATATACAGATAATTGGTTTGTCGCTGACGCGTTTCTGGCTTTAAACGCCTTTCTTCAGGGGTAAAACAGGGAGATCTGTATTTGTACAGTAGTTCATTTAGTATCTTGTATGCTCATGCACTTGATTATAAATGACCTATATGAGGTCAGTTGCCACAAGGTAGGCCAGACAGGTAAGATGTAGGCCGTGACTGATGAGACATCACACACACCGGGAGCCTGTGAATGCCAGGGGAAAGCCCTCTAAGTAGGGAATCTTTTAGAGGCTGAAATTTGTTCACCCAGGCCAAGGATAAAGCAATTTGAGCCTGAAACCAAACACATTGATCTAGGTCAGACTATATGTGGTGCCTTATATCTGTGGCCCTCTTTGAGGTGGACCTATGCAGAGGTATTCTTTGCTTTGGGGTTAGCCATTTCTCCATCTACAAAAAAAAGGAGAGTCGCCCTGGGACTTTAAATTAGGTGGTCACAGTTAGCCACTGAGTAACAAGAGTAAAAGTAGTATAAATGTTTATTAAAATATATTTTTTTGTATATTTATTTTTTGTATATGTATATAGGGATGGAGGTGTATCACTGGTGGCTGCAGACCTTTTATTTTGTTACCATTTCTCCATCTTACCTGTCCGGCCTACCTTGTGGCAACTGACCTCATATAGGTCCTTTATTATCAAGTGCATGAGCATACAAGATACTAAATGAACTACCGTACAAATACAGATCTCCCTGTTATTATCCCTGAAGAAAGGCGTTAAAATAAAAAAATAAATAAAGTGAGATAAAATCAAAATTAAATGAAATGGAGTGTGAAAAAGAGAGCAGATGGGAAGGATGGGGGGGGGGGGGGGGACAAAAGAAAAAGTGAAAGGAGAAGGGTTAATGAAGGAGAAAAGGAGAAAAGAAGAAGAAAGGAAGGATGGTGTATACAATGTTGAATGGAAAGAGGATGGGGAAGAGAGGGGAAAGGGAAGTGAGAAAACACAGGGAAAAGGAAAGGGGGGAAGGAAGGAGGGGAAAGAAAACGAGGGGGGGGGGCGAAGGGGAAAATGGAAAAAGAAGAGAAAACGAATGTGTTATGAAAAAAGAAAAAAGGAAAGGAGGAGGGGACTGGGAGAAAAAAGGTGACTCCAGCACTGTCAGAGGTGATTTCACCACCACAGTTTAAAAAAAATGGTGCATGTATGCCCATCATTAGAAGTGGATAGATAAAGGGCAGTATTCTAACGGTGGCAACGTACTGGTATGTTTCTGGAATTTGAGTGGTTATAACAGAATGATGCCTGCAGGTTTAGGTATCATCTTGGTATCATTCTTTTCAGCCAGCAGTCTGCTTTCATGTAAAAGCAATCCTAGTGGCTAATTAGCCTCTAGACTGATTTTATAAGCAGTGGGATGGAATGCCCCCCCCCCCCCCACTGTCTTCCATGGTTTTCTTGTGCTCTCCTGTCCCAACAGGGAGCCAGAATGCAGCCAGTGGTTCAGCCAGCTCACCATAGAGCTGATCAGAGACCAGAATGGCTCCAATCATCTCTATGGCCCAAGAAACCGGAAGCTACGAGCATTTCATGACTTAAGCTGGCCATACACTATACGAAAAATCGGCCGAAATTCGATCATGCACACACTTCGTTCGGTTTTCGGCAAGTTAGTGGGCACAAATCGTTAATCGTTGGTGACGTTTTTGTGTAAAAAAATCGAACCGCAAGTTTGGAAAACTTCTGCCGAACGATCGATAAATTGAAAGGTTAATGCGTTATTCGTCCGTCAAAAAACTAATGTTTGCTACTGCGCATGTGTGAAAAACATTTAACCCGGAAGGTTAATATTCATGGCAAAGAACGTTCACGTCAAAATGTCATGACAAATCATCCACACCAACAACTATATAACCTGCAACCTGGTCAATTGTATTATACCTATCTTGTAAAAAATAATAAAACAAACCAAATATGCAATATATAAACTTTATTGCAAATGTAATTTTTTTAGTAAAAGTACACAAATATTGTTACAAACTTTTTTTTTTTTTTGCAAATTTTTTTGGTTTAACCACTTACCCACTGGGCACTTAAACCCCCTTCCTAACCAGACCAATTTTCAGCTTTCGTTGCTTTCACACTTTGAATGACAATTACTCAGTCATGCAACACTGTACCCAAATTAATCCTTTTTTTCACACAAATAGAGCCTTCTTTTGGTGGTATTTAATCACCGCTGGGTTTTTTATTTTTTGCGCTATAAATCAAAAAATACTGAAAATTCTGTAAAAAAAAAAAAATAATAATTCTTTGTTTCTATTAAAAATTATTGCAGAGTATTGGCGAGTATTGGCAGAGTATTGGCAGAGTATTGGCAAGTATTGGCAGAGTATTGCAGTGTTGCAGTGTTGCACAGTATTGGTAGAGTATTGCACAGTGGTGGCAGAGTATTGCACAGTGGTGGAAGAGCATTGCACAGTGGTGGAAGAGCATTGCACAGTGGTTGCAGAGTATTGCACAGTGGTGGCAGAGCATTGCACAGTGGTGGCAGAGCAATGCACAGTGGTGGCAGAGCAATGCACAGTGGTTGCAGAGCATTGCACAATGGTTGCAGAGCATTGCACAGTGGTGGCAGAGCATTGCACAGTGGTTGCAGAGCATTGCACAGTGGGGGCAGAGCATTGCACAGTGGTTGCAGAGTATTGCACAGTGGGGGCAGAGCATTGCACAGTGGTTGCAGAGTATTGCACAGTGGGGGCAGAGCATTGCACAGTGGTTGCAGAGTATTGCACATTGCAGGCACTGACCAGCGCTGTGGGCACTACACATCCAGCCCACAGCGCTGGTCCCGTCTCTCCACCTTTCCGCTTCTCCCCTCTCACTGTACCGTTCGGTAGAGAGAGGGGAGGGAGGAACCGGCGTCATGACGTGACGCCGGTTTGTGTACATGTGATCGCTCCGTCATTTGACGGAGCGATCACGTGGTAAATGGCCGCTATCAGCGGCTGTTTACCGTGATCCATGATGCGCCAGGTCCTCGGGACCCGGCGGTCACGGATGTTCCCGAGAGCAAGTTTCTGGGAGGATGGCCGTAGGACGTCCACCCAGGATAAGCCAACCGCGCTGTAGCCGTCTTTCTGCTATGGCCTGGTCGGCATGTGGTTAATAATCAGTAGTTTTGTTATTTTGGCCTGCATAAAAAACCTGGTTGGAGTTTCTGTTTGAAGTTTGTGATGGCAGTCACCCCTACTATAAGTGCATGTCCACATATGTCATATTTGTTTGCATGAACATACTACCATATGTGCACATACTGGTAGTGTGTTCATGCACACAAATATGATATATGTGGACATGCACTTATAGTAGGGATGACTGCCATCACAAACTTGAAAGCCAGCTTTGCTCCAACCAGGTTTTTACATGTCAGGCCTGAAGTTTAAATGTGCATGAAGTGCCCACATTACAAATACAGTAGAAGGAAAGGGGAAGAGTTGTCTACGAACCCCCCTTTCATCATGGGATTATGGCAGGAGGCAGTTTCAAGGCTCCCCCCTCCTGTGTGAATGAGTCACACAGGTGCCTTGTTGGGTAAAGTGCACTGAGGTGAGGTCACATGGCCTATAGGGGTTAGGCCATGTGATCTCATGTCAGAGGTATACAGGCAGTTAGCCCATGTGTATTTAACCAATAAAGTGCTTGTCCTCAACAGTAGAACTAGCTGAATTTGTGCAAACAATGACCACATGAAGTGAACTAGACAAACATGAATGAATACCAAAACATGTACAAAAGTGACACGTGTTAAATTTTACAAAGTGTGTCAACTACAACCAGAAAGCTTTTTTGGAAAGAGGTCAGGTGATCTTCGAGTTTCTCTAATTCTGATGAGCACTTCAGAATATCAGCTACCAATCTTTGGGCAGTGAGGGAATTTAATCCCTGTTCCTGAGACAGATCATGTGCTGTTGAAGATAAGAAGAAAAAAAGTAAAATCAGTAAAATGATTGTGAAATGGAGTTGATACTAAAGTGTATGTGTAGTGGATTACCTGCGCTGCTTGTGATGGTCTCAGAGGAATGCTGGGCCTGGTCTGCTTCAACATCTGTTATAGTTTGGGATGGTTCTGCATCATCATCATCTGGTCCTATAGCAGTAGCTGGAGCTGGGTCATCAACCACAACAATATCCAATTCTGTTGTCACTGTTCTGCTTGCAAGGTGTGTTTTCTTGGGTCTTTCTAGGTGGTAAAAACAAAAAATCATGTATTAAGCATGCATGCTAAAGAATATAGTTTGCATTGATGAAGACATTGCAGAGAGACTGCATGGATTGCATGCCTAGCTAAAAGAGAAGAAATGTCAGAAAATAAGCTAAAATACCTTTTTAGATAATTCTGTGTATTTTAGGCAACTGGTCTTCCTCCCTATGCTTCAAGTCAGACCATCTCTTGCGCAGCTGGTCCTTTGTTCGCTGCACACCATACTTCTTCTCCAGCACATGGACAACCTTCTCCATGATGATGTATTTTCTTGTATTAGGCCTGGGGTAGTTTTTTCGCCTCCCATCATAATCCTTCTTTTCAAGAATCTTCACCATAGTTTTCATCTCATCCAGGGACATAGGTGTTGCCTTTTTTCTAAAACTTTCCAGGTTAAATGGTTCTGGAACGGCATGGGCGTTTTCTTCAAACATCGTTCTGTTGGTAAATATGGCGCCGAAGGAAGAGGGGCGGAGCTTCTACAAATGAAGAGGGGTGGGGCTTCTACAAATGAAGATGGGCGTAGCTTCTACGAATGAAGAGGGGCGGAGCTTCTAAACTCCCATAAAGCACCCTAAAGCACCATGCTTCACTCTTTCCCGCCACACAGACCATTGTGACGTACGAACACAGACCGTACCCTCGCAGATTCCTTACAACTGAAGGTAAGCAAACCACTATAATATTTCTAGGGCAGGGGTGACAATTTCAATTTCATTGTGTGCCAAATCAGCATTATGATTGCCCTCCAAAGTGCCGGATGTATCTGTAAGATTACATGCCCCCCTTACATTATATGTCAAGAGTCAACCCACCTTTAGAAGTTGAGTTGCCCACTCTTCCTTACCTAACATACATGTCAGTGCACCCCCCCTTCCCAGGGCTGGTGCAAGGTTTTTTTACACCCTAGGCAAAACCTCATTTTGTCTGCCCCTTTGACTACACCCCTGACTACACCCACTTTTTTATATATTGCTAACATTTTGGGGGGTGAAGTCAGTCACTGAGCTTGGGGGTGTTGGGGGGCATTGTTACGGCGCCCCTGACTGATGTGTACTCTAGGCTGGCGCCTACCTTGTCTATAGGTAGCGCCGGCCCTGCCCCTTCTTTATGCTGCTGCTGGGAAGAAGCTGGATGCATTGCTGGAAAGCAGAAAGTAGGGGTCTAGAGGAGGACCAGAGGAGGGCTAGAGCTCTCGAGCAGCTGCAGGAGAGGTGTGAGGGCCACATGAAATGGCCTGGAGCATTGCTGGGACAAGGCCATTTGGTGCCCAGGGCAAAGATAGCAAACTGCGCCCCCCCCCCCTTTTATTAAAGATTCAATGTCATTTCAAAACAAGAATATACCGTATTTCTCGGCGTATAACATGCACTTTTTCCCCCTTAAAATCGGGCGAAAGTCGTGGGTGCGTGTTATACGCTGATCCCCCCAAAAAAGTCACCAAAAAAATCGAGCGGCGCCGAAAAAGACCGAGCCGAACGTTCGGCTCTGGTCGCAGTCCCTGCGCTCGCTTCCGAAACAGCAGGGAGGCGGAATAGCGAGCAGAGCCGAACGGTTGGCTCTGTCTTTTTCGGCGGCGGGAAATTTAAACGTGGGCAAGGCTGCAAATGACGCTTAAATGTATTTTTTAAATTGCCTAAACTTCCCTCCTAAAAATGGGTGGAATTAAAATGCCCTCCTAAACTTGGGGTGCGTGTTATACGCCAAAAATACGGTACTTAAAACAATACAAATTCAATGAGTTTTTATGCAATAGAAACAGAGTTAACCCACACAGTATTGCCCCCATTCCCCTGCTTCACATCCTTCACAGTTCCATATATTTTACTCCCGTCACTCTCCCAACTTTCACAGAGCAGAGAGCAGGAGGCGGGAGCCACAGGACAATCCTAAACTGAAGGCTGCATGGGAGCTGCTGGGTTGCCTTTTCATATTAGTGAACTGGTGTTTGGCTTATAGGACCGCCTCCTAGCAGCCAATCACCTCCCGATTAATGTGACAGCCAGCTACTGCTCTCCACGCATTGTTGGTCCCACCCCCAGTGCAGAATTGTCCCGCCTCCCGTCATCTGCTCCTCTACTCCACTAATGATAGCGGAGGAGGCTGGGGACAAAAGAGGCGAGTAAATGGCGTGATCGCAGCAGGCCAGAAAGAGAGCAGCAGCTCAGTCTGGATGCGGGTTTCAAAAAATAATTAAATAAAATTACTGATTCCAAAAAATCTGGTAAAGGTGCAGATGAAGTATACGTGCCACGCCTGTGGTATTTTGAGAGTCTTCGCTTTCTAACTGACCAGGAGGAAGCACGACCCTCTGTGTCAAGTTTAGACAGTATCACTGTAAATCCTTCAGGCGATGAAGAAGAAGGAACATTTGAGGAAATGCCAAGCAGTCAGGTAAGTCAGCATATTATTTATTCAAATAAACTTTTATATGTACAGATCTAAAATTAAAAAATTAAGAGATTAACCAAAAAAATGCTAAACACATCAAAAGCACACGTACCTTTGTACTTTTGATAATTTTCGAAGATAAACAATTAATTTCCAACTGTGTTTAGTACATAAATAAGATATAAGTGCAGCCATGCAAATATACATATATCATTTATAGATTATTTTGCCAATCTACTGCTCCATGACCAAGAAAATAGTTCATATAATCCTGGTGATTCTGACGAGCAAGTTGACTGGAGAGACGTGGTGGGGCACGGCCTAGGTTTAATAGGCCTTCTGTATCATTACGCCACTCACCAGGCATAACATCCCCAGACAGAGTATCCTCACGGTCCACCAGGGATTGTGGCATGTAGGTGGAGCTAGTACGCCTTAAGAAAATATGTAACACACAGCAGAAATAAACTATAGTGTCAATTTTGTGGGGGGGCTACATTTATTGCTGTATGGAAGATACGAAAGCGGTTGGCCATAATACCAAAAGCATTTTCCACAACTCGTCTAGCACGAGATAACCTGTAATTAAATATTTTTTGATCAGGTGTAAGGTTTTTAAGGGCGGATGGTTTCAACAGATGCTCAGATAATGCAAATGCGTCATCTGCCACAAATATGAAATTTAGTCCTTTCACTGTGTCCTCTTGGGATGGTAGATTTAGTAGTCCATTTTTTAAACGGTGAAAAAAAACGGTTTTCTCAATTATTCCCCCATTGGAATTTCTTCAATTTTTGCCAATGTCCACAAACATAAACTCATACTTTGCTTTCACGATTGCCATTAGTACGATGCTAAAGTAGCCTTTATAATTATAATAGAAGGAGCCAGATTTTGCTGGTGGCGTTATGCGAACATGTTTGCCGTTTATGGCACCACCACAGTTGGGGAAATTCCAATAGTCATGAAATTGTTTTGCTGTTGCTTCCCATACCTCCACAGATGCCGGTAGCTGGCTTTATTATGCAGGATCTATTTGGCAGTGAAACCCAAACTGGCACATCACCACCATTAAGCAGGAGCAAAAAGAGAAAAACAAGGCAAGATTCTACAGGCAACTTTCTACTCCAAGCATCTGCAGCATTAAATCAGAAGAGGGATGAATGTGATGACCTGGGTTCATTTACTGCCAAGAAAATGCGCAGGATGTCAGAAGACCAAAAACAATTACTGGAACCATTACTTATTCAGCTTCTTAATAAAGGGCTAAGGGGTGAGCTGACCACAAATACCCACTTAGCTGAGCACAGACACACAAATACCCAATCATCACAACTACATCAACAAATGCATCAGTGGCACGGACCATACACACAGCAGGATCGACCACCAAGCAACTGGGGACAGGATTATCAGTACATATCTTTGTGAACCACATACATTTTGTTGTAAATATGTTATCTTTGTCAGTTTGACATGTTAGGAACTAGTTTCAGTTTATTTATGTTTATAGTTAATAAATTCTAAGTTTAGCAAAGCAAGCTGTACAGTGTTTGAGATAGAAAACTAAAAGCACTCAGTCATTACCTTTAAGTATTCATCTTGCATGCTTGTTATGATGGCTCGGCAAGTCTCAGGTATGATGCGGCCAAGCGACTGGGCAGAGATTCCAGTTGTAAATTTGAGGTCTTCAAAACTTCGTCCAGTTGCGACAAAACTAAGTGTTGCTACCAGTCTCTGCTCCGCTGTGATGCTAGGTCTTAAGACTGTGTCCTTTTTTGTTATGAGGGGTGACACTTTACTGAGTAGTAGCTGAAAAGACTCATCAGGCATCCTCAGATAGTTCCGATACTCATCGGGATTGTTTTCCTTCAGCTCTTGAACCAATCTCATATGAGAGAAGTTATCATGGTTCTTCAGCCACTCTTTACTCCATAACCTTCGCCTTTTACTTCTGGGCTCCTATGCTTGCTGTATAGCCATCACTCCAAGCATTACTATGGCAATGCTCCTCTCATCCACATTCATACTGAAGGTTGTGCAGTAGATCTCTACTACGCACAGGGTTCATTATGATGAACGTACGTTGAAGGTTGTGCAGTAGATCTCTACTACGCACAGGGTTCGTCATGTAGATCTCTACTACGCACAATGACGAACGTACGTTGATCCTCTGGGCGTATACGTGAAACACAGGAAGCCACAGAGCAGAGGTCAAACACACTTTTTGAACACTTCCTTTTTCTATGCTAAAACCGCACGAAAAACGATACATTGATGTTCATAAACGATGTATTGTTCGAAAATCGTTACTTACCTGATGGCGTGATCATTTGCTCACACGAACGTATGTTCGTTTTTCGAAAGCGCACTCGGGCGATTTTTCGACTAGTGTATGGACAGCATTAGGTTTTGCCGGATATAAACAGCGCCATTGGGAAATTGGCAAAGCATTTTATCACACCGATCTTGGAGTGGTCAGATGCTTTGAGGGCAGAAGAGAGCTCTAATAGACCCCATTTTTTTTTAAAAGAGTACCTGTCACTACCTATTGCTAGAGGGGATATTTACATTCCCTGAGATAACAATAAAAAATTATAAAAAAAAAAAAATGAAAGGAACAGTTTAAAAATATAATAAAAAAGCAAAATAAATAATAAAAAAAAGCACCCCTGTCCCCCCGGGCTCATGCGCAAAGGCAAACGCAAGCGTCAGTCTTGTGTTATATGTAAACAGCAATTGCACCATGCATGGGAGGTATCACCGCAAAGGTCAGATCGAGGGCAGTAATTTTAGCAGTAGGCCTCCTCTGTAAATCTAAAATGGTAACCTGTAAAGGCTTTTAAAGGTTTTCAAAAATGTATGTAGCTTGTCGCCGCTGCACGTTTGTGTGCAATTTTAAAGCATGTCATGTTTGGGATCCATGCACTCGGCATAAGGTCATCTTTTTTGTTTCATCAAACATTTGGGCAATATAGTGTGTTTTAGTGCATTAAAATTTAAAAAGTGTGTTTTTTCCCGAAAAATAGCGTTTGAAAAATCACTGCGGAAATACTGTGTGAAAAAAAATTGCAACACCCACCATTTTAATCTGTAGGGCCTTTGCTGTAAAAAAATATATAATGTTTGGGGGTTCAAAGTAATTTTCTGGCAAAAAAAATAATATTTTTTCATGTAAACAAAAAGTGTCAGAAAGGGCTTTGTCTTCAAGTGAATGCAATTGGGCGACTGGGGGTTGGGACTTTAAATGAAGCAGGCAGGTAAATTTATTGGAAATTCAATGGTAAGTTATATGAGGGTAATCAGGAGTACACCAAGAAAAGCAATATTTTCCATTCAATGGATAAACATACAGCAATGATAATTGACCACAATAATACAAATCACAGTTACAAGTGATCATTGAATAAATAAAACAGTAGTTGGCATAAAACATGGCATATAATAGCTCTATGCATTTTGTGGATTTATCCACTCTTCAGGAGCATGCACGTGGAAAACTGAATGCTGTAATATAATAGTAGCAAGGATATCTGTAAGGTCTGACCCTGTCACGGAAGGGAGGTTAAAATAAAGTAATTAGAAGTAATATTGCCTAGGATAAACCCCTCAAAACCACTCTCAAAAAAATACTTACAAAATCTATCTTTATGCAGCAATGAGCCAACATGGGTCAGGATAACCCCTAAGGGGTATCACTGGAGGGAGCTGAGGTGGTTAAGGCAGACCAAGGCTGAACAAAGATGGTTTCCAAGAAAGAAAGATTCCAAAAGAAAGAATGGTCAATGATGACCATGCGTGCTGGGAACAAAAAATGGAGATATAAAATAGGTTGGGAACTCATTATGTGATACAATGAGTCATCGTGTCCTAAACTTGGTAAAGGATAGGATAATGAGATGCTAATGAGTGTAAAGGTAGGTTAAGTTAGTGAGAGAAGAATATGGTGAAAGTAAAATATTACAATGATTGGAAAGTAAAATGAAAAGTTGAGAGTGTTGAAGAACCAGAGAAAGATTGGGTAAAATAGATAGTGCAAAGTGGAATGGTGAAAAAATAAAGTCAATTTACCTAAAACATTTCAGTGTTGAGTCATCCACAAGGTGTGCAGATAAACAAGCTATAATAAAGATATAATAAAATAAAATGTGAGGGGTGTACTCACTTTTGTGAGATACTGTATATACTATACGGACTGCACTATATATTCTGCAGAAAACTTGGGCCTTAGGTGTTAGTGGTGCCAGAACACTGTAACCCCTCACAGTTACTCTTGTTGGGTGCAGAAACAGGCCCTGCTGTTAAATATTATATCAAACATTTTAATTACATGCCACTGTTAAACAGGGGCAGAAAAATTGAGCCTTTGGTTTTGATGGTGCCACAACACTGTAACCCCTCACAGTAACTCTTGTTGGGCGCAGGAACGGGCCCTGCTGTTAAATATTAGATCAAAATTGTTTATTACATTCCCCTGTTAACCACTTGCCTACCAGGCACGAACACCCCCTTCCTGACCAAGCCATTTTTCAGATTTCAGCGCTGTCGCATTTTGAATAACAATTGCGCTGTCATGCAACGATGTACCCAAATAACATTTTTATCATTTTTTCCCCACAAATAGAGCTTTCTTTTGGTGGTATTTCATCACTGCAGTTTTTAATTATTGCACTAGAAACAAAAGAAGAGAGACAAGTTTGAAAAAACGCAATATTTTTTACTTTTTGCTATAATAAATATTTTTTTTTCTTTTAAAAAAAACTAATTTTTTCCTCAGTTTAGGCCGATTCGTATTCTTCTACATATTTTTGGTAAAAAAAAATCACAATAAGCGTATATTGATTGGTTTGTGCAAAAGTTATAGCGTCTACAAAATAGGGGATAGATTTATAGCATTTTTATTATTATTATTATTATTTTTTACTAGTAATGGCGACGATCTGCGACACATCAGACAACGTTGACACATTTTTGGGACCATTCACATTTATACAACGATCCGTGCTATAAAAATGCATTGATTACTGTATAAATGTGACTGGCAGGGAAGGGGTTAACACTAGGGGGTGATCAAGGGGTTAATATGTTCCCTATGGGAGTGATTCTAACTGTGGAGGGAGGGGACTGACTGGGGGAGGTGACCGATCGGTGTCCCTTTGTAGAAGGGACACACCATCAGTCTCCTCTCCTCTGACAGCACGTGGATCTGTGTGTTTACACACACAGATCCACGTCCTGCTCAGTTACTGGGAAATCATGGGTGCCTGGCGGACATCGCGGCCGCCGGGCACATGCATCGGGTCCCCAGCGACGCAGCAGGCATTGATACATGTCCCCTGTGGCAGGACTCAGGTCCCCAAACACTTTTTATGACAATAACTTGCATATAAACCTTTAAAATTAACACTTTTGATTTTTCATGTTAATGTCCCATAGACTTTACAGTGTTCCGGCTGCTTTCAAATTTTCCCCCGAAACACTGCATATTGTTCGGTGTTTGCAGAACATCCGAACAACCAAAGGTCAGCCCGAATTTATGCTCAGGCCGAACCATTTGCCCATCCCTATACACCACCTGAAGTGTATTAGAAACTGTTCACCCTGTATTATATACTGTGTACACCCCCTGAAGGGTATTAGAAACTATACACCACCGAATGCACATGTATATATAGGCTACACTGAATGCAGAGTATATAATGTATATATATTTACTAGACTGTCTATATATTTTAATATACCGCTTGAAGTGTATTATATACTGTACACCGCTAAATGCATTATATATATATATATATATATATATGCTACAATGAAGTGTGTATATATATATATATATATATATATATATATATATATATATATACTAGACTGTATATATATATTGATACACTGCCTGAAGTGTATTATATACCGTACACCACCGAATGCATTGTATACAGTGGTGTGAAAAAGTGTTTGCCCCCTTCCTCATTTCCTGTTCCTTTGCATGTTTGTCACACTTAAGTGTTTCGGAACATCAAACCAATTTAAACAATAGTCAAGGACAACACAAGTAAACACAAAATGCAATTTGTAAATGAAGGTGTTTATTATTAAAGGTGAAAAAAAATCCAAACCATCATGGCTCTGTGTGAAAAAGTGATTGCCCCCCTTGTTAAAACATACTATAACTGTGGTTGTCCACACCTGAGTTCAATTTCTCTAGCCACACCCAGGCCTGATTATTGCCACACCTGTTCACAATCAAGGCATCACTTAAATAGGAGCTGCTTGACACAGTAAGGTCCACCAGAAGATCCTTAAAAGCTACACATCATGCCGAGACCCAAAGAAATTCAGGAACAATTGAGAAAGAAAGTAATTGAGATCTATCAGTCTGTAAAGGGTTATAAAGCCATTTCCAAAGCTTTGGGAATCCAGCGAACCACAGTGAGAGCCATTATCCACAAATGGCGAAGACATGGAACAGTGGTGAACCTTCCCAGGAGTGGCCGGCCGCCCAAAATTACCCCAAGAGCGCAGCGACGACTCATCCAAGAGGTCACAAAAGACCCCACAACAACGTCCAAGGAACTGCAGGCCTCACTTGCCTCAGTTAAGGTCAGCGTTCATGCCTCCACCATCAGGAAAAGACTGGGCAAAAATGGCCTGCATGGCAGAGTTCCAAGGAGAAAACCACTGCTGAGCAAAAAGAACATCAAAGCTCGTCTCAATTTCTCCACAACACATCTTGATGATCCCCAAGACTTTTGGGACAACATTCTGTGGACCGATGAGACAAAAGTGGAACTCTTTGGAAGGTGTGTGTCCAAGTATATCTGGCGTAGAAGGAACACTGCATTTCAGAAAAAGAACATTATACCAACAGTAAAATATGGTGGTGGTAGTGTGATGGTCTGGGGCTGTTTTGCTGCTTCAGGACCTGGAAGACTTGCCGTGATAAAAGGAACTATGAATTCTGCTGTCTACCAAGAGATCCTGAAGGAGAATGTCCGACCATCTGTTCGTGTACTCAAGCTGAAACGAACTTGGGTTCTGCAGCAGGACAATGATCCTAAACACACCAGCAAGTCCACCACCGAATGGCTGAAGAAAAACAAAATGAAGACTTTGGAGTGGCCTAGCCAAAGTCCTGACCTGAATCCTATTGAGATGTTGTGGTATGACCTTAAAAAGGCCGTTCATGCTCGAAAACCCTCTAATGTAACTGAATTAGGACAATTCTGCAAAGATGAGTGGGCCAAAATTCCTCCAGGATGCTGTAAAAGCCTCATTGCACGTTATCGCAAACGCTTGGTTGCAGTTGTTGCTGCTAAGGGTGGCCCAACCAGTTATTAGGTTTAGGGGGCAATCACTTTTTCACACAGGGCCATGATGGTTTGGATTTTTTTTCACCTTTAATAATAAACACCTTCATTTACAAATTGCATTTTGTGTTTACTTGTGTTGTCCTTGACTATTGTTTAAATTGGTTTGATGTTCCGAAACACTTAAGTGTGACAAACATGCAAAGGAACAGGAAATGAGGAAGGGGGCAAACACTTTTTCACGCCACTGTATATATATATATGCTACACTGAATGCAGAGTACCGTATTTATCGGCGTATAACACGCACCCCAAGTTTAGGAGGGCATTTTAAGGAAAAAAAGTTTTAGGAGGGAAGTTTAGGGAAAAAAAAACAACTTACATTTAAGCGTCATTTGCAGCTTGCCCAGCGTCATTGCAGCTTGCCCAGCGTAATTGCAGCTTGCCCAGCGTCACTGTAGCTTGCCCAGCGTCATTGCAGCCTTGCCCAGCGTCATTTGCATCCTTGCCCAGCGTCATTGCAGCCTTGCCCAGCGTCATTGCAGCCTTGACCAGCGTCATTGCAGCCTTGCCCAGCGTCATTGCAGCCTTGCCAAGCATCATTGTAGCTTGCCCAGCGTCATTGCAGCCTTGCCCAGTGCCATTGTAGCTTGCCAGTGTCATTTTCAGTTTTTTGTGGGTTTAAATTTCCCGCCGCCGAGACGCTGTCGCGTGCGCCGCCGAAAGAACCCGAAGCACGGCTGAAAAAGACCGAAGCGCCCCTGGAAAAAGCCGAGCCGACTCGGACGGCTAAGCTCGCGGTCCCGCCTCACTGCTGTTTCCGGAGCGAGCGCAGGGAGGCGGGACTACGAGCAGAGCAGAGTCTGCTCGGCTTTTTCCGGGGGCGATTCGTTCTTTTTCGGCCGCGCTTCGGGTTTTTTCGGCAGCGCTCGCTATTTTTCAGCGGCGCTTGCCACTTTTGTCCTTTTTTTGGGGGGTATCGGCGTATAACACGCACCCACGACTTTCCCCCGATTTTAAGGGCGAAAAAGTGCGTGTTATACGCCGATAAATACGGTATATATATAGATTGTAACAGAGCGTCCCAGAGAAAGCCAGGAAAAGTCCTGTTCGGGGGTTTATAAGTCTCCCAGGCTCCTCTCACACACATTCAAGGATCTCTGATCCACTCCACGCTCCAGTTGGGATCTTGGTTCTCTCCCCCAGGCCAATTTAAACTCACCTGTGACAGACAACCTTCGCTTTCTGCCTAGGAAACACAGAAATCACTAGTCTGTGAGAGCAAAAGGTTGGTAAAAAGCTGTTAAACTATATCTGTGGAAGCTGACAAGCTGTAGACTTGCTCAGCCTGGTAGTTTGGACCTGTATATATATTGTGTAGTTAGTGCCGAGGCACGGCTAGGTTTTTGTTTGACTATTTTTGTTATTTTTGTTTTCTAAAACACTGTACAGCACCTCTATATAGACTTGTATATATCGCCAATAAAACCACACTGTTTGTCACTACCTCACGGGATTTGATATCTGTGCCTGAAAGACTGCTAATCCCAGGGAGCTTAGTACCGCCTACCTGTCCCCCAGGTTTCATATGGTGGAGGCTGCAACCAGCTGTAGTAAGTTACTACTTAAAGGGCCAGTACCTACTGGGACTAAACATGGAGGAAATCCTTAAACAATTGGTGTTATCCAACGCTGCACAGCAGCAAGCAAGCACTGCACAAGAGCAAGCCACTGCTATCGCACAGGAGCAAACCAAGGAGCTGTGCCAACAGATTGGTACTGTACTGGAGCAATCGCAGAGGCTGTTTGAACAGCTATCCACTGATGCAAAAGTGGATAGGAAAACCCTGACTGAGGTTGTGGAGATGCTAGCACAGTGGTCACCTGCTAAAATTGATGATGTTGAAGACAAGCCCTCAGCCATCCATGTGGGTCGCTTTCTTTCTAAGATGACTGCAGATGATGATCCAGAGGCCTTTCTGCTAACGTTTGAATGGACTGCTAGGATGGATGGTTGGCCTGAAACCCAGTGGGCAGGACTGATCGCCCCCTTACTTTCTGGAGAATCGCAGAAGGCCTACTATGATCTGGAGTCGGCAGTAGCGAGAGAATATGAGAAGGTCCAGCGGGAAATCCTGGTGCGACTCAGTGTTACCTTGTCTGTTCGAACACAGCGGGTCCACAGCTGGTTCTTCCAAGATGAGAGGCCCCCAAGATCGCAGATTTTTGATCTAATGCACCTGGTGCAAAATGGCTACAGCCACAGTCCCTGTCTGCACCACAAATAGTGGAGCGTGTGGTCATGGAATGATTCCTGAGGTCACTGCCAATGCCCCTGAAGAAGTGGGTGAGTCAAGGAGACCCAAATTCGGCAGACAACCTGGTGGAGTTCACTGAGAGATACTTTGCTACAGACAGCCTGGTCACCACCCCTACAGCTGCACGGACTTTCCACCCAAAGCCACCGTCTCCCCAGGCAACTGGTAAGACTGTTCCAGGGTAAGTGGGTGGTAAGCTTGGCAAGGAGATAGGGGGAGGATTGTTGGTGCCAGGACAGAAGTTTGGCATCCCAAACAAGGGAAGCCACTGTCTATCAGCAAACCAAACTGGGGCAACTTCACGTGTTTCCGTTGCCAAGAACTGTTGCAGAAAACTGTTGGCAGATGAACCCATGCAGTGTGACGTATCTATTCAAAGGCAGCCTATGTTTGCTGCTGTTTTTTGCGCTGCAGCCCCAAATGTAGGAAAACACATGTGCCAAATTACTGATAATAATAAGCCTATTATGGCCTTGCTGGACTCTGGAAGTCTAGGGACTTTGGTTAAAGCTGGGATGATTGAAACTGTGAATTTTCATGCTAAAAAATTTGCTGTGATCTGTGTACATGGGGATACCCTGGAGTATCCTATAGCCACTGTTCGCTTTAAAACTGACTTAAGTAAAGTGACCCATCCAGTCGGACTTGTGCCCCACTTGGTGCACAAGGCCATCATTGGTAGGGATTTTGGGAACTGTGGCATCTTTCGGTCACAGTTACTGACTTAGTGGCAGAGCCAGAACTCTTGGCCAGCACCAACAATGTGGGTTCAAGAGACTCCTCTCAGGGTTACCTGGGTTTTCCTTTCTCAGTTATGGCAGGAGAACTGGAGGAGCCTGAGAAAGTCCGCACAACCAGTGAAGGTGGACAGCCGTCTGCTGACTCTGAGGCTACATTAGAGTTTTCTGACCTTATTGTGCACAAGGAAAACTTTGGTACTGGGCAGAGAAAAGACCCTTCTCTTGCCAGGGCCTGGGAAAATGTAATAGTGATTAACGATGTACCTGTCGAACCAGGGGACAGGCCTTGTTTTCCTTATCTCAGCAGCAATGAGGATTTACTATATCGTATCTATAAAAAGAATGATGAAATTGTTGAACAGTTGGTGGTCCCTAAGCCATACAGACGGGTGGTGTTGGAACTTGCCCATAAGCACTTGCTAGGAGGTCATTTAGGGGTTGAGAAAACCACTGAAAGGGTGTTACACAGGTTTCACTGGCCCGGGATACAGAAAGATATTGAGAATTATTGTCAATCGTGTCCTGTGTGTCACATGTAAGCACCACTACCCCACTTCCGAAGTCCTTTAGTGCCCTTGCCCATTATTGAAGTGCATTATTGAAGTGACCTTTGAGAGGATTGCCATGGACCTTTTGGGTCCACTCCCCAAGTCTGCCCGGGATCACCAGCATATCCTTGTAATCATGGTTTATGCTACCCGTTACCCTGAAGCTTAAGCTAAGAACATTATCAAAGAGCTGTTCATGGTACTTAGTCGTGTTGGCATCCCTTACGGACCAGGGCACCCCATTTGTGTCACAAATAACTAGGGAGCTGTGCAAGTTATTTAAGGTGACGCAGTTGCTAACCTCTGTGTACCACCCTCAAACTGATGGCTTGGTGGAATGCTTCAATAAAACATTAAAGAGCAGGTTAAAAAATGTTGTTGACAGGATGGGAAAAACTGGGACTTCCTGATTCCATACTTGATGTTTGCCATCAGGGAGGTTCCCCAGTCCTCTACGGGGTACTCCCCATTTGAGTTGCTTTATGGGAGACACCCTCTGGGACTCTTAGACATAGCCAAGGAAACCTGGGAGGGGGAGCAGACACCCCACAAAAGTGTCATTGAGCATATTGCTCAAATGCAGGACAGGATTGCCTATCATGCCTATGGTAAAAGAACACTTCTTGCCGGCCCAAGCAGCCCAACAGAGCATATACAACAGGGGGGCCCAACTCTGTGTGATTTCTCACCAAGTGACAGGGTCCTGGTGTTGGTTCCCACTGTTGAAAGCAAGTCCCTGGCTAAGTGGCAGGGTCCCTTCAAAGTAATTGAAAGAGTTGGGGAGGTCAATTACAAAGTATATCAACCAGGTAAAAGGAACTGAACAGATTTACCACATAAACCTGTTAAAGCCCTAGAAGGATAGACTGGCATTAACTGCGAGGTCCCTTCCATTAACGCCTAAGGGTATTGAGTCCCCTATGATCCCTGAGGTCCTGATTCCAGACACCCTGTGGTATTCCCAAAAACGGGAGTTTTGATAAGGAATAGAGAGAAATTTTCAGTTACCTGCCACGACTTCAGCAGTTCAGCATGATATAGTTACTGAACCTGGGGTTCGTGTCAAGCTCAAACCCTAACGAATTCCTGAAGCTAGAAGAAAGGACATCAGTGATGAAGTTAAAAGGATTTTGGAGCTATATGTCATTGAGGAGTCCAATAGTGACTGGTCTAGCCCCATCGTGTTAGTCCCAAAACCAGATGGCACGTGGAGGTTCTGTAACTACTTCAGAAAGCTTAATGCAGTGACAAAGTTTGACACGTACCCAATGCCCAGGATAGATGAACTTATAGACCGACTTGGCAAGGCCCGCTATTTGACCACTTTGGACTTGACAAAAGGTTATTGGCAAATACCCCTGACTGGTAGCGCCAAAGAGAAGCCTGCATTTGTGACCCCCCCGGAGGGTTCTTTTCAATATAACAAAATGCCTTTTGGGTTGAAAAATACCTCTGCAACATTTCAGAGGGCCATGGACAGGACCCTAAGACCCCACCGAAGGTAAGCAGCAGCCTATCTAGACGACAAAGTGGTACATAGCACTGGCTGGGAGTCTCACTTGCCTGGTGTCAAGGCTGTCCTTGATTCCCTCTTCAAAGAAGGTTTTATGGCAAATCCCCAAAAATATGCCATTGGTTTAGAGGAAGCCAGGTATTTGGGCTACACTATTGGCCGTGGTGTCATAAAACCTCAAGTGAATAAAATAGAAGCCATCCAGGAGTGGCCATGCCCTGCAAACAAGAAGCAGGTCAGGGCCTTTCTTCAAATCGTGGGGTATTATAGAAGGTTTATCCTGAACTTTGCAACTATAGCTGCCCCACTGACGGACCTTAAGAAAGGGAACAGCCAGTGCTGTACTCCCCCGATTTCGCCAAAGAGTTTTTGGTTCAAAAGGATGCGTCTGATGTAGGTATCGGGGAGTATTGTTACAGGTACACAATGGGGAAGAACACCCTGTGGCGTACCTAAGCAGAAAGCTCAATGACCATGAGAAAAAGTATGAGAATGAGAAAAAGTATGCAGTCATTGAAAAGGAATGTTTAGCCATAAAGTGGGCTGTTGACGCACTAAGGTACTATTTATTAGGGTGCCAGTTTGAGTTAATAACTGACCATGCTCCCCTGAAATGGATGGCCCAAAAGAAGTAGGCTAATAGATGGGTGAACCGGTGGTTTTTGGCTCTACAGGATTACTCCTTCACTGTAAAACACAGGACAGGTGTTGAGATGGGGAATGTAGCTGGCCTGTCCCATGTTCACTTCTGTTGGGCCACAGGTGTTCCAACCCTGGGGTTGAAACAAGGGGGGGATATGTAGCAGAGCGTCCCAGAGAGAGCCAGGAAAAGTCCTGTTCGGGGTCTTTACATCTCCCAGGCTCCTCTCATACATGTTTAGGGATCTCTGATCCACGATCCTGTTCAGATCTTCGTCCTCTCCCCCAGGCCAATTTAAACTCACTGTGAGAGACAGCCTTCGCTCTGTGCCTGTTCAGCGAACAGCGAACAATTTGGGGTGTTCGCGGCAAATTCGAAAAGCCGCGAGCACCCTGTAAAAGTCTATGGGAGAAATCTCAAGTGCTAATTTTAAAAGCCTATATGCAAGTTATTGTCATAAAAAGTGTTTGAGGACCTGGGTCCTGCCCCAGGGGACATGTATCAATGCAATTTCTTTTTTTTTTAAACGGACGTTTTTTCAGGAGCAGTGATTTTAATAATGCTTAAAGTGAAACAATAAAAGTGTAATATTCCTTTAAATTTCATACCTGGGGGGTGTCTATAGTATGCCTGTGAAGGGGCACATGTTTGCCGTGCTTAGAACTGTCCCTGCACAAAGTGTCATTTTTGCAGGAAAAAAAGCTATTTAAAATCACTAGCGGCTAATGAATTGCCGGCTCCCGTAACACAGAGAACAGTCATTCATTGAAAGTCATTGATAAAAAAAAAGTAATTGTTAAAAAAAAAAAAGCGTTGGGGTTCCCCCAAATTCAATTACCAGGCCCTTAAGGTCTGCTATGGATATTAAGGGGAACCCCGCTTCAAATTTAAAAAAAAATGACGTAGGGGTCCCCCTAAATATCCATACCAGACCCTTCAGGGCCGCTCTCGTCACCCCCTCTTTTCCTGCGGCCTGCCAGGTTGCGTGCTCGGATAAGGGTCTGGTATGGATTTTGAGGGGGACCCCACGCCATCTTTTTTTTTTTTTGGCCGGGGTTCTCCTTAAAATCCATCCCAGACCTGAAGGGTCTGGTATGGATATTTAAGGGGACCCCTACGTAATTATTTTTTTTTTAATTTGAAGCAGGTTCTCCCTTAATATCCATAGCAGACCTGAAGGGCTTGGTAATTGAATTTGGGGGAACCCCCACGCTTTTTTTTTCATCAATGACTTTCAATGAATGACTGTTCTCTGTTTTATGGGAGCCGGCAATTCATTAGCCGCGAGTGATTTTAAATAGCTTTTTTTCCTGCAAAAATTACACTTTGTGCAGGGACAGTTCTAAGCACGGGAAACATGCGCCCCTTCACATGCATACTATACACACCCCCCAGGTACAAACTTTAACCACTTCAATACCAGGCACTTAGACACCTTCCCGCCCAGACCAATTTTCAGCTTTTAGCGCTGTCGCACTTTGAATGACAATTGCGCGGTCATACAACACTGTACCCAAACAAATTTTTTATCATTTTGTTCCCACAAATAGAGCTTTCTTTTGGTGGTATTTGATCACCTCTGCGATTTTTATTTTTTGCGCAACAAATAAAAAAAGACCAAAAATTTTGAAAAAAAAACAAGTTTTTCTTTGTTTCTGTTAAATTTTTTGTAAATAAGTAAGTTTTCTTCTTCAATGATGGGCACTGATATGGCTGCACTGACGGGCACTGATAAGGCGCCACTGATGGGCACCGATGAGGTGGCACCAATGAGGTGGTACTGATGAGGTGGCACTGACGGCCACTGATGATGGGCACTGATAGGCGGCACTGATGGGCACTGATAGGTGGCACTGGTATGTGGCACTGATGGGCACTCATAGGCGGCACTGATGGGCACTCATAGGCGGCACTGATGGGCACTGATGGGTACTTATGGGTGGCACGGATAGGTGGCATGGATGGGCACTGATGGGCACTGATAGGTGGGCACTGATGGGCACGGATGGACGCTGATAGGTGGGCACTGCTGGACACTGCTGGGTGGCACTGATTACACTGATGGGTGGCACTGATAACACTGGGTGGCATTGCTGGGTGATGGGTGGCACTGATTGCTACTTGATGGTGCCAGCCAGTGCCCATTTGTGGGCACTGACTGGCACAGATTGGGCATCATTTGCACATGTGGATGGGCAGGGGGTACATACCTGGCCATCCACATGTTGCCCACTTCCCTGGTGATCCTAGTGGAGTCCCTGGTGGTCCAGTGTGGGCATCTGAGGGGGGTCTGCGCTGATAAACAATCAGCGCAGACCCCCCCTGTCAGGAGAGCCGCCGATCGGCTCTCCTCTACTCGCGTCTGTCAGACGCGAGTGAGGAAAAGCCGATCACCGGCTTTTCCTGTTGACATCGTGATCAGCCGTGATTGGACACGGCTGATCACGTGGTAAAGAGCCTCCGCCGGAGGCTCTTTACCGAGATCAGTGTAGCGGTGTGTCAGACTGACACACCGCTCCACCGATCGCCGCGATGCGCGCCCCCACGGGCGCGCGGCGGCATGTTATCCTGAAGGACGTCATATGACGCCCAGTCAGGATAACGAAACCACTTCCCGGACGTCAATATGCTATTGACCGGGCGGGAAGTGGTTAAAGGAATATTACACTTTTATTGTTTCACATTAAGCATTATTAAAATCACTGCTCCTAAAAAAACGGCCGTTTTAAACAAAATAAAAATTGCATTGATACATGTCCCCTGGGGCAGGACCCAGGTCCCCAAACACTTTTTATGACAATAACATGCATATTAGCCTTTAAAATTAGAATTTTTGATTTTGAACGTTCGAGTCCCATAGACTTTAATAGGGTTCTAAAGTTCACACAAGCTTTAGGTCTGTTCGCAGGTTCTGGTGCGAACCGAACAGGGGGGTGTTCGGCTCATCCCTAATATACTTGTATATATCACCAATAAACCAATAAACACGGCACTGTTTGTCACTGGATCTGCTATCTGTGCCTGAAAGGCTGCTTATCCCAGGGAGCTTTGTACCTCCTACCTGTCACCCAGGTTACAATATATATATATATATATATATATATATATATATATATATATATATATATATATATATATATATATATATATATATATATATATATATACAGTCATGCTCAAAAGTTTGCATACCCTGGCAGAAATTTAGAAATGTTGGCATTAATATTGAAAATATGACTGATCATGCCAAAAAAATTGTCTTTTATTTAAGGATAACAATCACATGAAGCCATTTATTATCACATAGTTTTTTGGATCCTTTTTAAAATCATAATGATAACAGAAATCACCCAAATGGCCCTAATAAAAAGTTTACATACTCTGGAATGTTTGGCCTTGGTACAGACACAGAAGGTGGCACACACAGGTTAAAATGGCAATTAAAGGTTAATTTCCCACATTTGTGGCTTTTTAAATCACAATTAGTGTCTGTGTTGGAGCTATATGGTCAATGAGTTTGTTAGCTCTCATATGGATGCACTAAGCAGGCTAGACACTGATCCATGAGGAGATAGAAAGAACAGTCAAAAGACCTGCAAGGTCATGAAACTTTACAGACTTTACAGTACTGTTTAATCACTTATTAAGAAGTGGAAAATTAGGGGCTCTTTTGATACCAAGTAGGGATGAGCCGAACACCCCCCAGTTCGGTTCGCACCAGAACCTGCGAACGGACCGAAAGTTCGCACAAACATTATAACACTATTAAATACAATGGACGCGAACGTTCAAAATCTAAAGTGATAATTATAATGGCTAATATGCATGTTATTGTCCTAAAAACGGTTTGGGGACCTGGGTTCTGCCCCAGGGGACATGTATCAATGCAAAAAGAAGTTTTAAAAACGGACGTTTTTTCTGGAGCAGTCATTTTAATGATGCATAAAGTGAAATATTCCTTTAAATATCGTACCTGGGGGGGTGTCTAAAGTATGCCTGTGAAGTGGCATGTGTTTCCCGTGTTTAGAACTGTCCCTGCACAAAAATGACATTTGTAAAGGAAAAAAAGAAGCCATTTAAAACTGCTTGCGGCTTTAATGTCATGTCTTGTCCTGGCAATATGGATGAAAATATTTGAGAAAAATGGCATGGCTACCCCATCACCCCCACCCCAGCCCATTACCAGCCCCTTTGGGTCTTGTATGGATATTAAGGGGAACCCTGCACCCAAAATAAAACCCTACACCTAAAACCCTATTTACTCTGAACAGCAGTATACAGGTGGTGCAAACAATACAGGGACTGTAGGTTTGTTCTTAAGTAGAATCTGTTTGTAATTTGGAACATGTAAATTTTTAAGTGTAGCTGCAGCCAAAAAAAAAAGCTTTTTGGAGAACATAGGGAAGGGTTATCACCCCTGTAACATTTGTTTTGCTGTCTGTTGCACCAGAACATTTCACCTCGCTTTCCATCCCAACGACAAATTTTTTTGGAAAAGTGTTTTTTTTTTGTTGAAACAAGGATTGGTGATAAAGCATCAGTAGAGAGGAGACACCTTTTTCCCATATTAACTCTTACAGGATAGAATTTCCCTTCCTAGGGGTAGATTTCCTCTTACTTCCTGTTGTCTCCTTCCGTTTGCAAGTAGGAGTCGTTTGTAAGTTGGATGTTTGAAAGTAGGGGCCTGCCGTATATACTCTGCATAAATTTGCCCCTTAGATGTTGGTGTTGCCACAACACTGTAAGCCCTCACAGTTACTCTTGGTGGGCGCTGGAACGCCCTGCTGTGAACTATTATATCGGGAATTGTAATTACATGCCATTGTTGAACAGTGGTAGGAAAAATTGGGCCTTTGGTGGTGATGCTGGTGCTGCAACACAGTAAGCCCTCACAGTTACTCTTGGTGGGCGCATGAATGGGCCCTGCTGTGAATTATTAGATCAAGAATTGTAATTGCATGCCCCTGTTGAAGAGGGGCAGAAAAATTGGGCCTTCGGTGGTGGTGATGGTGGTGTTGCCACAACACTGTAAGCCCTCACAGTTACTCTTGGTGGGCGCAGGAATGGGCCCTGCTGTGAATTATTAGATCAAGAATTGTAATTACACGCCCCTGTTAAACAGGGGCTGAAAAAGTGGGCATTAGGCACTGGTGCTGGTGCCACAACACTGCAGCCCCTCACAGATACTGTACTTGGAGCACAGAAATGAGCCCTGTTGCAAAGTATTGCATCAAAAATTGTAATTACGCGCCACTGTTAAACAGGGGCTGAAAAATTGGGCCTTAGGCACTGGTGCTGGTGCCACGACACTGCAACCTCTCCCAGATACTCTAGTTGGAGTGCAGGAATGAGCCCTGCTGCAAAGCATTGCATAAAAAAATTGTAATTACATGCCCCTGTTAAACAGGGGCTGAAAAATTGGGCCTTAGCCACTGGTGGTGGCACCCAGAAACAAAAATGTCCTTCCAAGCTATCATTCAGGATCATTGAGGAGGAAGAGGATAGTCAGTTAACATAACAGGACAGTCACTCAGCACCAGAATAGGCAGTCTTGAAGGGATGTGACATTTCAAAATAAATTATTCTGTTACATCAGCTTCAGGTGCCTGGTAGCTGGTGGTGATCCAAGACTGATTCATCTTAATGAAGGTCAGTCGATCAACCGAGTCAGTGGACAGGCGCACCCTGTGATCGGTGATAAAGCCTCCAGCAGCACTGAATGTGCGTTCCAAAAGAACGCTGGATGCAGGACAGGCCAGCAGCTCAATTGCATACTGTTCAAACTCAGGCCAGTGATCCATCCTCAAGACCCAGTAAGCCAGAGGATTTTTGGTTGGAAAGGTGTCCAAGTCTGACCTTGACCCTAGGTATTCCTGCACCATGTATATCAGACGCTGGCGATGATTGCTGGAACCGATCATACCTTGGGGCTGCGGATTCAAAAATTGTCTGAAGGCATCAGTCAGAAGGCCACCTTCTCCACCGCTCCTTCTGCTACTGACCGAAGCCTCAGCAACTCGTTGTCCAGGACCAGGAGTTTGTAACCTCCCAGTCTCTGGGAACGCGTTGCACAGACCTTTCTGCAAGGCCTCCCGGAGATGTCTCATCCTCTGCTCCCTCTGCGACAGCAAGATAAGGTCCGCAACCTTACCCTTGTACCGTGGATCAAGGAGAGTAGCCAGCCAGTTATGGTCCCTCTCCTTGATACGAAGTATACAAGGATCCTTCCGCAGGCTTTGCAGGATCAGGGAGGCCATGCAGCATAGGTTAGCTGAGGCATTAGGTCCGGAGTCCTCTGGGTCACTAAGGATGACATGATCCACAGCCACCTCCTCCCAGCCACGTACAAATCCACCAGTTTCTTGGGACTGTAAATCATCCCTAAAAGACTGCTGATGCTGAGTGCCAGGCTCCACCTCCATGCTGACACAATCCTCCTCCTCTTCCTGTGTGATGGGTGGGGCAGAAGGAACACTGTCTGGATAAAGGGGGCCTTGAGAGGCAAGGAAGTCCTCCTCTTCCTGCCTCTGTTCTGCCTCAAGTGCCCTGTCCATTATTCCATGCAGCGTATGCTCCAACAGGTGGACAAGAGGTACAGTGTCACTGATGCATGCACTGTCACTGCTCACCATCCTCGTGGCCTCCTCAAATGGTGACAGGACAGTGCATGCATCCCTGATCATGCCCCACTGGCGTGGTGAAAAAAATCTGAGCTCCCCTGACCCTGTCCTGGTGCCGTATTCGCACAGGTACTCATTGATGGCCCTCTGTTTCATGTGCAGTCGCTGCAGCATGGCCAACTTTGAGTTCCACCTGGTGGGTATGTCACATATAAGGCGGTTCTTGGTCAGGTTCAACTCCTTTTACAGCTCAGCCAGATGAGCACTGACATTATATGATCAGTGGAAATGCACACAGACTTTCCTGGCCTGCCTCAGGACATCCTGTAAGCCTGGGTACCTGCCCAAGAACCGCTGCACCACCAGGTTAAGGACGTGAGCCATACAGAGCACATGGGTCAGTTGTCCCTGTCGCAGGGCCGAGAGGAGGTTGGTGCCATTGTCGCAAACCACAATTCCTGGCTTAAGCTGGCATGGCATCAACCACCTCTTGGCCTGCCCCTGCAGAGCTGACAGAACCTCTGCTCCAGTGTGGCTCCTGTCCCCCAAACACACCAGCGCAAGCACGGCATGGCATCTTTTTGCCTGCGTACATGCGTAGCCCCTTGAACGCCTACGGAGCACCGCTGGTTCTGAGGACAAAGGACAGGAAGAGGCCATGGGGGAAAAAGAAGAGGAGGGGGTGGAGGAGAGAGGTGTGTCACAACCAGTAGTAGCATTTTGGAGGCGTGGTGGCGGAACAACCTCCTACACTACTGCACCTTGTCCTGCATCCTTCCCAGCTGCCAAAAGAGTGACCCAATGGGCCGTGAAAAATAGGTAACGTCCCTGTCCATGCCTGCTGGACCATGAGTCAGCAGTAATATGCACCTTACCACTGACCGCCCTGTCCAGCGAGGCATGGACGACGAAACGTCAGAGCAGTGATCTACAGACCGGAAGTGACGTGTGTGCGCCTCAGCGTGCGCTCCAGGGGACAAACAGGATATCGCAGTGCTGTTCTATACAGCCAGAGACACATCAGTTCCGGAGGAGACCGCACAACATCAGGCACAGTGGCATACACATTTAAATGCTTAAAGTTAATTGATTTATGGTACGCAGATTGTACTAGGGGGGGAAGGTTTTTACTTTAATAAAGGCAATTTTTGAAACAGTATTACACTATTGCAACCCCTTTGTTTTTATGAGGAAAATTGGTGTATGATCCGGCTATTGTGACTGCAAAGGAGATAGAGTGTGGAGGAATGCCGATGCATAGTGATCTTATTTCAAAGACTTTTATTGATCGTTGGTCTGGTGAGTGCATCCCCATAGGGGAGTTTATTCTGCACGTGGTGAAAGATCTGTTGGAAATATACGGTGGAAGCTGTCACTATTTCATATAAGGAACCACTGCGTGGGGACGTCTTTTATCAGATCATATTGATTCAACCGATTGGTTTTTTTTTTACCAATTGGTCCTGGGTGACAATAAGGACAAAAGCGCTGCTGCAATAATATAGAGACTGTGCTCAAAGGACTGCTTTTATAATATTGCCGTATTTACATGTTTTCACAATTTTAAGCAGCTGCTATCACCATAAGTGGTGGACTACATTTATTTTAATTTATTTGTATATTTATATATTTACACGTTGACATCTATATATTTATATATTTATTTATTTTATCCATATTTAAGAGATACATATCAATATAGCGCGGAGGGGTGAGCCATAAGGGCGGGTATTTTCGGCTTTCACTCTATTTGAGGCATGGACATTGCCTTCCACATTCCGGTAGAGAGTCGGAATCTCCTTCCGTGAGAAAAAGTGGTGTTTGGGAACCTGCCACTGAGGAACCGCACATTACACAAACTCACGGAAGAGGGTCAAGTCTACCAACTGAAAAGGCAGCAGTTGAAGTGCTAGCAATTTAGCCAAGCTAGCATTCAACCTCTAGGCATGTGGATGGCTGGGAGTGAACTTCTTTTCGACGGTCCAGCAGCTGGGGCTGGGAAATTTGCCTGCTACAATCGGACGTCGGTGTACTGCTAGCAGAGTGCCTGCAAGTACTTGGCTGTGACACACCTAATTCTACACCTTCATTCCTCTCAGTGCAGCTTTCAGAGAGGACTGAAGGTATAGAGGGGTTGGAGATCCCAGGTGATGAGGAGCAAGTGGAGGTCTGCTTTGTTCTTTGGTGTGGGTCTTTAAGGTACGCTTGCCAACGAGCTGCATGGCAGGTCAACATATGTCTGGTCAAGCATGTGGTGCCCAAGCAGCTGATGTTTTGGCCACGCGAGGTATGCTTGAGACATATGTTGCAAATAGCAGTGGTGCGATCTGATGCACTCTTCTCAAAAAAGGCCCACACCAAAGAATAAAAGAACAAAGAATAACGCGCAGAGTCAGCGCCCTGCACAGGCGGAGCTCTGCGGTGTGATTCAGTCGGTGTGCTGCCCTTAAGCTGGCCCCCGGAGGGCATCCTGCCTCGTTGGAGATGTGCCTCCTCCTCCTTCTTCTCCTCTCTCCTATCAGGCACCCATGTGGAGTCAGTGACCTCATCATCCCCTCCCTTTTCACCACTGGAGCAAACCTGGCAGTATGCTGCAGCTGGTGGAACATGAATGCAAGATTGCTGTCCTTGAGCATCCCCTCTCTCTGCGCTCATGCTACTGCCTTCCTCTAGCTGGGTAATCATAATCAGAGCCTTCAAAACGCTGGGCATCCTCCTGGAGCATGTACCCAACACTGTGGTCAAACAGTTCGGGGGACTCCTCAGGAGGACATGGTGGGTCTAGGGAAGGAGTGACTGATGACATTGAGATGAGGAAAGAGGACGCATTGGCAGCTGTTTTGCCAGTGCCCTGAGCCTGGGTGAGAGAGGATGAGGAGGGCTTGGTCATCCACTCTACCAAGTCTTCGGCATGATGCGGCTCAACACGTCCAGTTGCCGAAAATAAGCACAAGCGTATCCCATGGCCATGTGCTGATGACGATGATCTGCGTCCACGACCAGCACTGTTGCCTCTAGACACAGAGCCAGCTTGCCCTCTTTTATTGGCTCGTGACTGTCTGCCTCTCCTTGTTGGCCTTACAGACATTGTAATGGCCTGCAGTGAAATGGGAAAACCAGCAATTGGGTAGTGTATATTGTGCTGGAGGCACACAACACCCACTGTAAAGGCTGCAGATGCCTGTATTAGAGAACACCAGCAATAAAGGGTAGATACAGGTGTATACTGTGCTGTGCTGGAGGCACACAACACACACAAACTCCTGCAGATGGCTGTATTAGAGAACACCAGCAAATATGGGTAGATACTGGTGTATACTGTGCTGTGCTGGAGGCACAGAACATACACAAACTCCTGCAGATGGCTGTATTGGAGAACACAAGCAAATAAGGGTAGATACAGGTGTATAGTGTGCTGTGCTGGAGGCACAGAACACACACAAACTCCTGCAGATGGCTGTATTAGAGAACACAAGCAAATAAGGGTAGATACAGGTGTGTACTGTGCTGTGCTGGAGGCACACAACACACACAAACCCCTGCAGATGGCAGTATTAGAGAACACCAGCAAATAAGGGTAGATACAGGTGTATACTGTGCTGTGCTGGAGGCACAGAACACACACTAACTCCTGCAGATGGCTGTATTAGAGAACACCAGCAAATATGGGTAGATACAGGTGTATACTGTGCTGTGCTGTAGACACAGAACACACACTAACTCCTGCAAATGCCTGAGTAAATAACACACTGTCCCTGCCTATCTATCTCTCTGCCTGCACGCCGGAACACACTACACAAGGCCGCTGCGCTGGCGGCCTTATATAGTGTGGGGCATGCACTAAACCCCCTGAGCTATGATTTGGCCACAGGCATACTACCTGTGGCCAATTATGGCTCTCCTCGCTGCCGGCGCTGTGATTGGCCAAGAATGCGGGGTCACAGTGCATGCTTGGCCAATCATCAGCCAGCAATGCACTGCGACTGGCGCAGTGCATTGTGGGCCGTTCGTATCACACAAATTTGATGCGAACGGGCCAAAAAGTTCTGCTTTCGCCGAATGGACGAACGGCCAATGTTCGATTGGAACATGGGTTTGAATCGAACACCGGGCTCATCCCTAATACCAAGCCAAGTTCAGACTAAAACTGGGGCCAATCTCTGGTCGAATATGTTAGTGCTTATGGACGATTTTGGAAAAGTCTGTCATTATAGGTTGTTATGAATCTATAGATTATTATCTCTAGATTATTATCTAGAACATTTTCCGACTTTTTGGATTTATTCCCTGTTGGAGGGTTCAGGTGTGTATTAAATGCCTCCGGTACTAGTGTTGTTGGATATCCTTTATCCCTGAGTTTTCATGACAGTGTTGCTCCTTCTGTAACATAGTCTTCAGCTTTGGAAAAATTTCTTCTCAGCCTATTGAATTGGACACTAGGGATATTATTCTTCCATGCCAGATGGTGGCAGCTGGAATAGGGGAGATAGGCATTTCCACTGGTAGGCTTGGTATGATTGCTAGAGATAATAGTTTGATAGTCATGAGATAGAACTAAATCTAAAAAGACCAACTCATTGGGGTGAAGGATAATCCCAAGGAATTGGCATTACTGTGGGCTACAAAGGAGGAGAACACATCCAGACCACCATCCCAGATGAGCAATATGTCATCAATATATCATCCATAAAAAATCATATTTTTTGCCAAAGGGATTGTTGGTCCAGATGTGTCCCTTCTCCCAGTAGTCCATGGTCAGATTGGCATATACCAGGGAAAAATTTCCCCCCATAGCTAGTTGAGGTACTCTCAACTGTAAAAAAAAAATCGATCCAGAAAAGTGAAATAATTATGCTTGAGACAAAATTCAGTACTATCAACTAGAAACTTGGCTTGTCTTGAGTTTTTATGTTACTTTCCCTTGTCAGAAAATACTGGAAAGCTGTGAGGCCTACCTCCAGGGGGATAGAGGTATACAAGGAATCTATGTCCAAGATGCCCACATGTAACTGTCCTCCCAGGAGTATTGTTGTAAAATGTCCAAAATCTGGCTGGAGTCCCTAATATATGATGGAAATTTAACAATGGGTTGAAGGAAATAATCAATATAGATTGAGAGTCTATTAGTGAAACTGTTGGTGCCAGCCACTATTGGCCTACCAGGTGGATGTACAAGGGAACTTGTGTACTTTGGGGAGATGGCAAAAATAAGGGATGCTGCACTCAGGGGGAAGTAGAAGCTGCCTTTCCCTTTTGTCCAACACTCCATCTCTCCAAGCATCATCCACCAAAGTTTTAAGATCTAAATAAAAACTAGGTAAGGTATCAGATGAAACTAGCATGTAAGTGTCTGTATCAGATAGTCGGTTCTATCCTGGACAATGAGACTGCCGCCCTTGTCTGCTTCTTTGATCACAATCTTATGGTTGGCTGTCAATCTTTAAGAGTCCGTCATTCAGAACGTGTCAAATTGGGACTAATGTTATTGGTAGAGGTATCACACAATGCTAAAAGGTCCCTATAAATGTCCTAGTAGCAGGTTTTGACATAAAGACCTTTTATGTGCCAGGTAAAAAGTGGATTTGGGTGTTAAATTTGTGTGAGTGACTTCTGGATCCAGGAAAGGATCTGCAATATGACTACCGATGTTATTTTCTGACCATAATTCTTGTAATATATCTAGAATGTAGTTATCTGATGGAGGTGAGATGAAGCTAGGTGGTCCTTGGTCCAAAGGAATTTGGGTTGAGACTACTGTATTTCTAGTGATATTATCTTTGGCATAATGCCTCTTGACCATTAATAGATGTATACATTTATTAAGGTTTTTGAATAAACCAAATTTGTTTTTGTCCTGTGGAGGGGGAAAAACTGAGACCCTTCTTCAAGAGGCAGAGTTCGGCACTAGTCAAAGCGTGTGAAGGTTATAGATCTTTATTGTTCCCTCATCTATAGTGTCCATACACTCTTTCTTGTTAGTTCTTCGATCATATGCCTCCTCTCCAGTACCATGTACTTCTTTAAAAATAAAAAATAAATGTTTATTTACAAATAGTGGCAATGGATCTGTCATTTAGAGACAGTAGCACTACCACTAAAGGGCAGATACCCTGCCAGTTCTGTTTGTTATGAAACCAGAGGATCTGTCATTTAGTGGTGATAGCCTCTGTTTGTGCTACCACTGCTAAATGACAGATGCCGAACTGGTCTGTTTACAAACAGCAACTGCTGTGGATCTCTGATTTTGTGGCGGTAGCATTACTACAAAGCTTTTGCCTGTAATAAAATGGCCAGGGTAGCCTGGAAAAAAGCGACTTCCCTTTCTGCTATCACGACAATTTAAAACTCACACCTCACCTGATATATCCCCCACAGTATTAGCATTCCTTAAAGCTTGGAAAACCCTGATTACCATGAAACACAGTGAAACAACAACTATGCCTATCCCCCTAGAAGTTTGTCTTCTAATCATACCAAATATAAAATTAAAGGAATGGCAACATAGGGGGGATTCAGCGTTCCATAATTTATATTCCTTAGATACCCTGAAATCCAAACCAAATTCAAACTTCCTGGCAAAGAGTATTTTACCTACCTACAGCTTTCATCTCTTTTAATAGGGTACATAAACTCTCAGTATACCCTCCCTAGCAGTATCGCAACATTTTATCAAAAACAAAGTCTAGTAAAAGGGGGCATCTACCTTATATATTCTTTAATTGGTGATAAACTTAGCCTTGTTAAATTTGAAACACTCATGGCCTGGTAAAAAGACATTAACACAGCTTATACCCTTGATCAGTGGTGACATGCCATTTAAGCAACCTATACCTACTCTAGGAACACTCATTTTTGGGAATTCATGCACAAAATTACCTTCCAATGGTACCTGACACCCTACCACATATACAAATTATACCCTCATATGTCCAATCTCTGTTGGAGAAACTGTGGACAAGTAGGGACAATATTTCACCTCCTATGGTCATGCAAATCTTTGGCCAAATTCTGGCCATACATTTTTTACCTTATATCAAAATTGATCACTATTCCATTGCAAATAAACCCTGGGCTGGCCCTGTTGAATCTAACTATAGAACAAATCCCTAATCCATTGATAAATGTTGTGATCAGCATCCTGTTGACAGCCAGACAAACACTGGTGAAACACTGGAAATCTCCCTTGGTCCCGGCAGTAGAAGAAGTATTCACCCTAGTTCAGCGGTACTATTCTTATGAACAAATGTATGCATCAGCCTCAAATTCTCTCACAGTCGCAATTGACAAATGGAGCCCTTGGACAGACTGGTACAACAAACATAAACACTAAAAAATAATATGATCAAACCATGACTTGTGACTTGTCTCCAATGATATGTGTTAACCTCTGATATATATTATATGTTATATCTTCCTTCTAGTTACGTTTCTTGCTAAGTTCTTCTGTATTTCATTTTTGTTTAAGATATATTACATGATGTGCAAGGTTTTCCAAATGCGGGCTGGTGTGGTCATTTGGAAACCTACTTTTGTTATTGATGTTTCATTGCTTGTATAATCTCATGTAAAACTTCAATATAAAACATTGAAATTAAAATGGCCTGGGGATCCTGGGTGATGTGTTGTTACCAAATATGGTCACAACGATATTTGGTCATTAGTGTCACCCAGCATGAACACTCTGTTTGTTTATCTTTTATTTTTTACAAGTCCGGGACCATAAAAAATGGTGCAGGGTCCCCTTAACAATCCATAAAAGACCCTTATCCTGATCCTGACATGCAGCCTTGGTGGCAAAGAAAAAAGGAGAAGTGAGCGTGCAGCCCACCTGCTGAGTTATATCTGGTCACATGCCTTCAACATTGGGAATGTCCCTTGCCAGGGGTGTAGCAAGCCCCCTTAGAATCTGGTAACCCCCTTTAGAACAAGTTCCCCAGATATCCATCCCACAGGTGAATAAGTACAGGTTACATAATAGCCCTTGTTACATATTCACAAAAAAGTTAATAGTGAATAGAAGTAACCACAGACCTTTATTAGATTTTTTTAAAATGTATTAAACAATGTCCTCAGTGTAAATCCAATGTTAATCAAATTGCGCAATGATTGTACAGCCATGTCAGTCATGATGAACATCACCCTATGACATACTAACACAATGATTTACCACCCAATGATGTGCACCCACAGCTACTCCCATTGCAAATGACAGATCCTGGCTGGCTCCTGCATGTAAGCATGCAGGCCAGGGATTCTGATCATATCCAATAAATTATATACAAATCGGATGGGGATCCAGTTTGAAATCAACAGAAAGCGGTCATGGATTTGTATTTTAGGGCCATAGTGTCAGTTTGTTAGCCCAATCACTGAACTTTGAACAGGCTGGGTTAAGGTTAAAATCAGTTAAACCAAAAATCTGGAAGCTCATCCCTATTTGCAATATGTGTATCTATATGCTGTCCCCTCAAAATAACTCAACACACAGCCATTAATGTCTAAAACACTGGCAACATCACTGCCTTAACCCTCTTGGGCATGGAGTTCACCAGAGCCTCACAGATTGCCACTGGAGTCCTCTTCCACTCCTCTATGACGACATCACAGAGCTGGTGGATGTTAGAGACCTTGCGCTCCTTCACCTTCTGTTTGAGGATGCCCCACAGATGCTCAATAAGGTTTAGGTGTGGAGACATGCTTGGCCAGTCCATCACCTTTACCCTCGGCTTTTTTAGCAAGTCAGTGGTCGTCTTGGAGGTGTGTTTGAAGTCGTTATCATGTTGGAATACTGCCCTGCAGCCCAGTCTCTGAAGGGAGGGGATCATGCTCGGCTTCAGTATGTCACAGTACATGTTAGCATTAATGTTTCCCTCAATGAACTGTAGCTTCCCAGTGACGGAAGCACTCATGCAGCCCCAGACCATGACACTTCCACCACCATGCTTGACTGTAAGCAAGACAAACTCGTCTTTGTACTCCTCACCTGGTTTCCGTCACACATGCTTGACACCATCTGAACCAAATATGTTTATCTTGGTCTCATCAGACCACAGGACATGGTTCCAGTAATCCATTTTCTTAGTCTGCTTGTCTTCAGCAAACTGTTTGCGGGCTTTCTTGTGCATCATCTTTAGAAGAGGCTTCCTTCTGGGACGACAGTCATGCAGACCAAATTGATGCAGTGCGCGGCATATGGTCTGAGCACCGACAGGCTGACCCCCACCCCTTCAACCTCTGCAGCAATGCTGGCAGCACTCGTACGTCTATTTCCCAAAGACAACCTCTGGATATGACGCTGAGCACGTACACTCAACTTCTTTGGTCTGACCAGCTCAGAGCCTTGGCAATCTTCTTATAGCCTAGGCCATCTTTATTTAGAGCAACAATTATTTTTTTCAGATTCTCAGAGAGTTCTTTGCCATGAGGTGCCATGTTGAACTTCCAGTTACCAGTATGAGAGAGTGAGAGCGATAACACCAAATTTAACACACTTGTTCCCCATTCATACCCAAGACCTTGTAACACTAATGAGTCACATGACTCCGGGGAGGGAAAATGGCTAATTGGGCCCAATTTTGACATTTTCAGCAGATTAGACATAACTGTGTGATGAGTTATTTTGAGGGGACAGCAAATGTACACTGTTATACAAGCTGTACACTCACTATTTAACATTGTAGCAAAGTGTATTTTTTTTCAGTGTTGTCACATGAAAAGATATAATAAAAGGTGTACTTATTTTTGTAAGATACTGTATATAGATACACAAACACACACATACGCGCACACGTTTTGTCTTTAACCACTTGCTGACCAGCTCTCCTGTGCAGCTGTACGACGGCTCACGCAGTGCGACAGCGGGCGGAGCGCTCTCGCTCACGCTACTGGAGCGTGCCCATGGGTCAGGTTGTAAACAAGGCGATTCTCTGTTCTGACAGGGGACATGACAGGGATCTACTGTTCCCAGTGATTGGGAACAGTGATCTCTGTCATGTCCCTGGCAGCTCATTCCCCTACAGTTAGAACACGCTGAGGGAACACATTTAACCCCTTGATCTCCCCCTAGTGTTAACCCCTTCCCTGTCAGTGACATTTACACAGTATTCAGTGATCAGATCACCGCCATTGCTAGTAAAAAAAAAAAAAAATTATAAAAATGCCATAAATCCTAGTCCCTTTTTTGTAGACGCTATAACTTTTGCGCAAACCAATCAATATACGCCTATAGAAGAATATAGATCGGCCTAAACTAATGAATAAATTTAGTTTTTTTATATATATTTTTTGATATGTATTATAGCAAAAAGTAAAAAAAAAATGGTCGCTCTTTGTTTATATTGCAAAAAATAAAAATGCAGAGGTGAAAAAATAGCCTGGTCATTAAGAGGGCAAATCCTTCCGGGGCTAAAGTGGTTAACTTACAAAAACTGTTCAAAACTTGTTCTCAGAGGGCACACTGTGTTGAGCCAGTAGTAAAACTTCTCAGGATAGATTTACAAAGTCTTCAGCAAACATTGGCATATTCTTTCAACAGAGTAATCTTTTAAAAACATATTCCAATACAAACCCATGTTTGCATACAACAGAGACTACCATACAAGAGACATACTTGTGAAATCTGACCTGAGACAAATACCACCACAAAACCCACCTTCCCCTATCCACTCACATAAGTTTGTCTAAAGTGTCATGGATGTACCAATGTCAGTGTGCGTAGAGCTAGTGAAACTATCACACACCCACTCACTGGCAAGTGCAATAGGATTAAGCAAAGACTAACATACATGTCAACCGTAAAATTTGTTAAATGCTCTGTTGGTTATACTGTATGGAAAAAGACTCAAAGTAACCCTATAAAATACATTGCTGTCAATGATTTTCCACGTGTATAACTTCTACATATACCTGATATTATTGTTTAACTTCTAGATATACACTATTGTTTTTTGTATTTTAAAACATATCATTTAAGCCCAGAAGAGGGACCCTAGCATCTAATAATTTCAGATTTTTTGCATAATCTAATTTTTGTACTACTGTAGCTTTTCTTCAGAGTATTCAAGTATAGCTTCCTTATTACATTTGTTTTGTGACCAGAACCCAGATTTTGAGAAGCGTTCCATCGTTGCTACCACATTTTGGATATAATCTACTAAAGAATCTGTAATTCACATCATTTGTTATTTTTTATTTTTTTTTACATAAGGTTAAGGGATTTAAAACATAACTGATACTTATATAAAATGAGGTTAATATACACATTACATCACACCCAGTAACTAATAACTTCCACCTCTGGCCCCCAATAGAGATAACCTATGAATTGAATGGATTGTTCAGGTAGACCTTCATGCTACATATCTTTTGGCATATGTTGTAATACATAACGTGCCAGTAGCAGCACAGAAAGTGACAACACTAGTTTAGGCATTGGGCATAACCGCGCTGGAGTATTTTTGATTGTTTACAGTTTGTTTTCTCATACCACTGTACATAGTTGTTGGTATTTCTAGTTGACTGTATAACTTAGAATGTAATGTATGTTGAGTGCTTTAGGTTTGATTGTAAGGCTGGGTTCACACTGCAGCACAAAGCAGCTCACAGCAGGGGTCAGGTGTGTCCCTGTTCACTGTTTCAGGTACGATTTCAGACTGAATTTTTGGCTGAATTCTGACCTCAAATGGACCAGAAGACACACAGGACTCCTGTGCAATTCACACTGAAGCCGATCCGGAGATGTGTGAACCGGCTCCATTGAGAACCGGTCACAATCTCCTGACATGCAAATTCACAATAGTATGAACCCAGCTTAAAAGCAGTGTCAGCCACTGCCAAAAATGACTATGTCTTGCATTCCACAATAGGTTCAAGTGATAGTCTGCATTTCTATAGGGAATGGGGAATTCCGTTTTAACTTAACTTCTAGGTGTATCTAAACCATGTATGTCTGCAGCACAGAAGGTAAATTTCCTAAAGGCAGCTCATGGATTATTTAAAAGGAATGTTGTTTTGAACCAAAATTTTTTATATCAAGCCAAGACTGTTTAGAAGGGAGGAATGCCTCCTTAAAGCGTATTTCAAACTAAAATAAAGCGTGGAAAGGTTAAAATCCCTGTTGGGTTTTAACTACCATCTGGGGCACCGCTAGAAAGTTTTTCCACCACTTGCTGTCCTGCTGACAATGTTTTGCCAGACAGGGAGTGAGTAGAACCCTCCAACAGCAACACATACATAAATAAAGATGCCTTTCTTTAGTAGAGTAAATTAAGGCAACAATTCCAATCAGCCTTGTATTTCTGTCTGTTTCCCTGTAGAATATTTTTCTCACTTTCTGTCTGGTCAACCTGTTGTCAGAAGAAAAACAAAGTGAGAATAAATCTATCTAATATAGCCCCAGATAGCAGTAAAAATCAACAAAGGCTCTAAGCCTTCCCCTCTTTATGCAAAACTAGAAAAGTTTTTGGCTTAAAATAAGCTTTAATGAGTTATTCCTCCTTAATAAACAGGGACATTTAAGGTAGTACTTAAAGTGAAACTTCATAGAGAAAAATAGAATTGGTGAACAAGCAGGAATTTTAATGCAAAAGAGACATGATTTTATCTCTTCAACATTAGTTACTTGCCTGCCTGTCTGCCCTATTACAGTGAGCTACACATGCACAGCTCATTGTACAAATGCAGCAATGCTGAAGCTGGCAGAGCTCCCACGTATGCATGGGAGTGACGTAATTTTGGCCCAGCCAATGACAGCGGGCAGCCAATCACCCAGAAGCCAGCCTCCCAAAGATGTCAACTGCCGGTGGGGAGCTCTGGGATATCGCTGGAGCTGAAGGGGAGTATAGTTCTGCTTTAACCTTCTGTATACCTTGGTATATACTGTATATGTTCTCTCGGGTCTAATGGTCAACTTACCTGTCAGTCAAATTACTGATATTCTGTAGTACACCATATGTGAGTTTTTTATGATTAGTAAAAATATAAAACATTATGTTTTTTTATTTTCTTTTAAGGTAACTGGGAAAAATGAGCCCAGAAAGTTAGATGTGCATGGTAGAACATGCTCTTGATATATGTACTTTCCGGAGGTACAGCTTTTCTAATTAAATATGGAGCTGCTTTCTTTTACTGAACATTTTGTAGATGTAATTTAGTGCTCTAACTGTATAAAAGGTTTTTATAAACACGTGTATATATATTAGCAGAGATATTACATTGTTAAGGTGAACACATAGGTACGTGGGTGCTGATCATTTGGATCAGTTGCCAAAGTGATTAAATCAGGTACAAATTGTAATTAGGCCTGGTTAGGCTTGTACTGTATTCCATTAAAGCCCAGATAGACTGCGTGTTCTAATCATAAAAAATAAATGGAATATATACAGTAACTTCAAAGTGTTTATCTTAAAGTTAAATAATAATTTATTTTTATATTATTTATTTTATCTTATCTTAAAAAAATATACATACATATATATATATATATATATATATATATATATATATATATATATATATATATATTGTGGTAGTGAGGTACCCCACCAATGTTTGGACGGAGGATTCTCAACCAGGCAGGTTGAGGGGCTCCAGTTTATTTGTTTATTTGGGAGGAAACTGGCTTTTCAGTTTCCTCATTGTTTACTAAAATCCATTTTGGGATCTAGAGCCCGGGGATTTCGTAGTGATCCGGGTGGGATGAAATCCCCAGTCCTGGGTCCAGGTCTTGAGATCCACCAGAACACTGACTGGTCAGGTGTGTGTGTGCTGGGCTATTTGTACACACCTGACCATGGTTCTGGGCTCCACCCTCCCGAGGAGTCCAGGCAAGCAAGGGAGAAGCGTGCATGTCTGCACGGTTCTGTCTGTCAGAGCAGACAGAGGGTCCAAGCCTGTGGGCTGAAACAGCAAGGAAGCTGAAAGTGTGCTGAGGTACAGAGTGTACAGGAACTCCGTTATAGAGCCGAGAGGGCTAAAGCACAAGCCTGAGAAGCAGTGCTGCTAAAGAGAGCCAGGTGGCTTGGAATGTTCTGTTTAACTTACAGTGTTTACTGTGGAAAGCTGAAACCCCTGTGTGGGAAACCCTTCTGTTATTGGACTTGTTTTCTTTTCATTTAATAAAAGTGGGCCAACAAGCCCTTAAAAGGCACGACTAGCGTTGACTCTGCTCACTGGTGTGCTCTACCCTTAAGCTAAAACATCCCCCGATGTTACAAGTGGTGTTCGAATGCGGGCATACAGACGGTGAAATCCGGTCTCAGCGCCAGTAGTGAGTCATTTCAGGAACTGCTACTAGCTGTGTGTGGCAGCCAGGCAAACTGCATTGTGCAGGAGTTCAATTGACTAGGTTGCATTGTGTGCAGGTAGTGCACCTGTGAGAATTTTTTTTTTTTTATGCTGTGAACTGTGTAACGAGCTGCTGTGCATGTGACTGCAAGGATGAGGCAGTCAAAACACAAGAAGTTCATGTTAAACCAAGTTAAAGGGGAAGTGAGCTCAGCGTAGCCTGAGAAGATGTCTCCACCTTGGAGGGCCAGTCAAAAGGGGCCAGTGATGTGTGAGACAGTGAATGAATGCTTCAAGCGGAATCGCAAAGAGTGTGGTGCAGTGCAAGGGGCTCAGATCTTGGCCTCTGACTATATGCAACCCATGCTGCCTACAGAGGAGGTTGGGGACTTCCTTGTAAGATTTGAAAAAGTTGCTGTAAAGAGAAAATAGCCTAGGGACTGGTGGCCAAAACTGCTGCAAACCTTATTACGGATAGAGTTCCGGTCGGTTTACCATTTGATGGACGGGGACCAGGATGACTACCGCAAGTTTAAAGAGGAAATCCTTCTTAGAGGAGAGTTCCATCGCATTATGGACCGAAAGCCTGACCGGAAGTTGGAGAGGTATGTGGTTGCCCATAGCAACGGCGGTGATGTCAAGTCTGCAGACCATATGAGAAAAGTATTGCCTGCAGAGAGTGGTGGCAAGTTGAAAGCCACAATGCATCAGAGTTTGGGAGAATCAGCAAAGCTCTGCTGGGAGAGTGCGGTCTCCCATGGCAACGGGAGAAATATTGCCAAAGGAAAGGAGGAGCTACAGGGCATATGTAGCTAAGCATCCACCTAAAGATGCGTATGCATTTCAAAATTACCAGGAGCAAAGGTCTTTATCTCCTGGCCCAGATTCCTGTGCAAATATGTTTGCAGTCACCCCTGGCAACAAGGATTTTCCTGTTGTGTCGGCAGGGGGTGCTAAACAGTTGGAGATGCCTGCTGTAATTTCATCCGGTGGCCACCAGGGAGAGTGGGCCAGTAAAAGTGCAGCAGAGGACTGGTGTGTGAGACAACGTACTCAAATGAAGACGGTGACCCCTACTACTGCGGTGGGTAAGACTGTCTTTAATGAAATAATGGCTGGAACCGCTGGGTTGATGTTGAAAAAGACTGGTGCTGGTAAATGCATAGAAGAGACTGAATATGTGACTGTGCACACTGGAGTGGAAGTGACCCCAAATGGGAGATCCACTGTCTGTTTGGAAAAGGACTTTCCTCACTGCGGTGCCCTGTCCAGTGGGGAGGCAAGTGGTCAACTTGAATGTGACAATATGATGGGTAAAACTGCTAATATTGTGTTGGCTAAAGTGAATGGTCCAGTTGCTAATGGGCTAGTGCAGCTCACTAGAGATAACCTTGCTGTGAATGCAGTTAAAGATGTGCTATCTCCCCTAGCAACTGTGAAGAAGGCCACAGAGGTGTCCCTAGAAACCCCCAGGGAGCTCTGCGTTTTGGAGACGGAGGTTGCCTGGGACAGCTTTGGTGCTGCTCTGAGGGATAAGAGGGTACCTGAACATAGTGATGACAGGATGTTAAATGTTACAACCGAAATGTTTGAAAACACTCATGGTGGAAATGGGTTAATGCAGCCTGGCAACGACCGGTATCAAAGCTTTAATGCGTTTAATGAAGCGCCACCAGAGCAAGGTGGTGAAGGTGTGGTATTGCTGTCTGCTATGGTTAAAAAATGTAGTGCCAAAATCTTATTTGAACCAAAGTGATATGTGCAATGTGTCTATTGCTGAACCACTCTGTCCCTCTGGGTCTCCTTGTGTAGTAGGAGCGGTACTGCGTGGTACCTCTGGGAGCACAGAGATAACAGACTGGGACAGGTGGACAAAAAGCCTGTTGGCTTTGTTGAAGAAGGCCTCTGTTGGTAAAAGTGAAGCAGACATGACTTCTGCAGTGCCAGATGAAGGACCTGCAGAGCAACTTGTATGCAAGGATGCACTTGCTACTGCAGATGATGGTGTTCATGAGATGGAAACGCCAAATAAGGGCAAACACACAGAAGAGGTCATGTCTGTGATCCACAAAGGGCCCAATGATGTGATAATGGATAATGCCGAGCCAAATGTGTTGGTGGAAGTGCCAGATGGCACAGCAATAAATGAAGTGATTGTAGTCACAGGTCCAAATGTTTTATGGGAGGATGGTCAGGAGTCAGGACAGTTGTTGGCAGAGGATCTCCTGCCAGTGGAGTTGGTGGATAGTGAAGCTGCCGTGGACAACCACTCCGCTGGATGCAGTTCCTCTTCAGACACTGCCCTGCCGAACATGCGTGAAATGAAATATGACAGATGCATTGATATTTCTGACCGTGAAGGAAAATGCAGCTCATTGTCAATTTGTAAGGGTTTGGTTACCATGGGTGACAACAAAAATAATAGTAGACCTGAAGATCTTGGTCAAGTTGATCTGGTTGTAGCAAACCCTGAAAATTGTAATGAGATAGGGAATGGTATGATTGACACAGGAGAGGTAAAAGATACAGCAGAATTAGGCCCCCTACAGGTTCAGGAGGGTATTTCTGGGGAAGATTTCCTGAGGTTTGAGAAATTTATAAGGTCTGAGAAGGATCGTGATAAACAATGGTCGCAGGAAAATGGCCCAAAGCTCAGCAAGGTGTCGCATGACTTTAAAAGATTAAAGTCGCAAGACAGTCAGTATGTCCTTCAGAGGGAGACTAGGATGAGGCTGCAGTCATATGAGGATGTTAGTGATGAAACTAAAATAAGCATGCAGTGTACATGAGAAAACAAGTGACGCTAAGTTTGGACAGTAAGAGGGTGCCCGTACTTGGAGTACAGAGAGGGACCAGTGTCACCCTAATAAAAGAGCCCCCACTTATCATTAAACCAGTTTTTAAAAATGTGGTTCCTTCTAAATTAAGTAAAGAGCAAAGGGGTTGTCTAGTGGAAATTGAGGGAGCACTTTATAACCTTAATGGTACTGGATCCGTAAAATTCAGAAATCAACCTCATGTGCAAAAAGGTACCAAGATTGGTAAAAGGACTAGTGTAAGCCCAAGAGAAGTGGGAAAACGTCGCTTTTGGAAGCGCACTCGTAAAAAGGCATGGGAGTGTCTTTGTAGAGCCCGAGTAGATGTAGCAAGGGGACATAGAGGAATTCACCTGATGGGACAAGATTTGGCCCATGTGGGGGGTAGCTTGCGTGGTCATGCCAAAGTGAGGAGGTTGTACTGGTGTATAGTGAAGGTTAAAACTGATGTCAGTGAGTTGAAAGGAAGGATCAGGGAAAGCAGAGTTTCCCCAAGAAAAATGAATAAGCCCAGGGACCCAAGAAGAGGGAGAAGGCTGAGGATGGGAAAATATAGGACCCCGTTAAGATCCAGGGTGGGACGTGCCTGGAAGCGCACCCGGGAAAAAGGTTGGGCCTACGTGGCTGACAGCCAGCACAGAGGTGTCCCAACCATGACGGGTGCTGGTGTTCCTCCCTCCGGATCGAAACAAAGGGGGGGGATATGTGGTAGTGAGGTACCCCACCAGTGTTTGGACGGAGGATTCTCAACCAGGCAGGTTGAGGGGCTCCAGTTTATTTGTTTATTTTGGAGGAAACTGGCTTTTCAGTTTCCTCATTGTTTACTAAAATCCATTTTGGGATATGGAGCCCGGGGATTTCGTAGCGATCCGGGTGGGATGAAATCCCCAGTCCTGGGTCCAGGTCTTGAGATCCACCAGAACACTGACTGGTCAGGTGTGTGTGTGCTGGGCTATTTGTACACACCTGACCATGGTTCTGGGCTCCACCCTCCCGAGGAGTCCAGGCAAGCAAGGGAGAAGCGTGCATGTCTGCACGGTTCTGTCTGTCAGAGCAGACAGAGGGTCCAAGCCTGTGGGCTGAAACAGCAAGGAAGCTGAAAGTGTGCTGAGGTACAGAGTGTACAGGAACTCTGTTATAGAGCCGAGAGGGCTGAAGCACAAGCCTGAGAAGCAGTGCTGCTAAAGAGAGCCAGGTGGCTTGGTATGTTCTGTTTAACTTGCAGTGTTTACTGTGGAAAGCTGAAACCCCTGTGTGGGAAACCCTTCTGTTATTGGACTTGTTTTCTTTTCATTTAATAAAAGTGGGCCAACAAGCCCTTAAAAGGCACGACTAGCGTTGACTCTGCTCACTGGTGTGCTCTACCCTTAAGCTAAAACATCCCCCGATGTTACTATATATATATATATATATAATATAATGTAGCGATACCCCCAGTTAAGAGGGCCGCTGGTTTGTTTTGGGTCCCTGAGTGCAGCTCCACCAACCCCCGGCAATTTGCCCTACCCGCTCTGGCACAGTTAGTCAAGGGGTATGTATCTATGCACATATAAATATCACTTATACTCTAAGTGTAAGGGGTATGAATTCACAGCAGACTGCTGAAATAAGAATAACTGGCTTTACTTTGGCAGTAAGGAAGAGAAACAGTTACATGCATTTAAACATATGACTTACAATACTTTAGCAGGTCCCTGCAATATGCACTTTAACATGTACACATATATGTATCAAACTAGCAATGGGGGACGGAGCGCCAAGTGTAGCGACCGTCTGCTATGCACCCCTGAGGTCCAATAAATCTATCTGCGCCTACCTAACGGACCAGGCCTGATCCCTAGCAATAGAGCTCAGTCCTTGAAATAGGTACAGTATTCTTCACCGGCAATAGAACTGTAGAGGTGGTGCACATGTAGCTTTAAATGGTGTATTTGTAATCCACAGAAAGTAACATTTGCTGCTCTGAGGTAAATTGGGCCTTGGCAGTTCAATAGGCATGAAAATGTGTGTATCAATGCAGGATGAGCCTTTCAGCTCTCTCACCAATCCTGGGGTACCGTCCTCAGCTCCGGTCCCTCCAATGGCGGCGTCCGGTCTCCTCAGTCACAGCCCCTGCGTTCCGGTCCTCAACTCCGACCGACCGACTGTAGGGAAAAGTCTCCGCTCTGCTGCTGTTGACTCTGAGGGATGAGAGTCTCACTCCGTCTGCTGCAAGGCCCAGGCTTCAGGCCTTCAGCAGTCCCGGTCCGCACAGGTGTCCCCTCAGGAACAAGTCTCCGCGTCACCAGCTCAGTCAGAAGAGGCGTCCCAGTCAGACGCGGCCTCAGAAGAGGAAGAGGCGGTCTCTCCTCCTCCTTTTTATCACCTCCCCCAGCAGCCTCTCGGGCGGAAACAAGCAGCCCGGGAGCCTGGGGAATCCTGGGGGATGTAGTCTCTTCCCCTAAAAGGGGTACGACCCCGCTACACACTCCCCCCACTTTGAATCTTTGGTCCCCAAAGACAGTGTTCAAATTACAAGCTTTCTCGGGAACAACACGTTCACATAATTTAGACAGGGGAGCTTCCCACCAATTGGCATAAGATGGGGAGCTGTCCTGTCTACAGGTCACTTCAGTGTGGGCGACCTGTTTAACTGTGCCAGAGAGTGAGCTGGGGTTGCCCTCCACCAAATGAACAGTGGATGGGTCAGGGCGTTCAGCACTTCTCCTTGCGGTAGTAACAGAGTCCTCTGAACTTTCTCCCATCTTGGGGTAAGTTAACTTCTTGGGAGGCTTCACAACTCTGCGAGCTCTCTGTTCTCTTGGGACTTCTTCAGGAACACATTCCGGCAACATCTCTGGTTGTGGAACATCTACTCCTTCTTCTGAGTAGAGACCAGGGATATCTTCCCAGCACTCAGGCACAACACTGAATGGCACAAACTCTGTAGCTTCTGGGTTTAATGTTCCATCTTCCACATCTTCAGTAGGTGGAAGATCTATGGCAGAATTTCCTGGGGTTGAGGAAGGCCATAGCCATTCAAGTTCTCCTCTTTCTTCTTCTGGTTGGGGGTCCTGTCCATCCCTAACTTGGGATGTTTGAGACCGAGTATTAGGCCTGGGGGTATCCAGAATGGAAACAGACTCAGGTACGTCTCTTGCTGGAGGCATTCTGACTGCTTCAGTGAGTGGGAGCAAGTGATTCCTATGCCAGGTCTTCAAAGGCCCCACTCTCCCTTCTGGCTTCAACTTGTAGACAGGCAATCCTGGAAGTTTTCTACAGATGATATATGGCTCTGATCTCCATCTATCAGCAATCTTGTGTTTTCCAGGGATCCCTAGATTTCGTAACAGTACACGGTCCCCAGGCTGTAGGTCCTGTACTCTAACTTTCAAATCAAAGTTCCTCTTATTTCGGGCCCCCCTCTGGTCAGAGGCCGCTTGAGCTTTCTCGTAAGCTATCTTCAAACTGTGCCTCAGTCTGTCCACATATCCTTTGTGGGAGGCAGCAGAGGCATGGTCTAAGGATATGCCGAAGGCCAAATCCACTGGCAATCTTGCTTCTCTCCCAAACATAAGTCGGTAAGGGGAGAAACCTGTCACATCACTTGTGGTGCAGTTGTAAGCATGCACTAGAGCTGAAATGTGTTGACTCCAATGTTGCTTCTTCTCTGTTTCCAAAGTTCCCAACATGTTCAATAGGGTCCTGTTGAACCTTTCAGGCTGGGCATCACCTTGAGGGTGATATGGTGTGGTTCTAGTCTTCTCTACTCCCAGAGAATCTAGTAGCTTCCTTATCAGGCGACTCTCAAAGTCTCTTCCTTGGTCTGAATGGATTCTCTGTGGCAGTCCATAGTGAACAAAGTACTTCTCCAAAAGTACCTTGGCTACTGTAGAGGCCCTCTGGTCCTTGGTTGGGAAAGCCTGAGCGTAACGGGTGAAATGGTCGGTTACCACCAGAACATTTCCCAATCCACTCAAATCGGGTTCTAGGCAGAGAAAATCAATGCATACCAGATGCATTGGGCCTTGACTCTGTAGGTGGCCCATTGGGGCAGCTTGATGGGGTAAAGTCTTCCTCTGAATGCATCTTGCACAGGAATGGCAATACTCCTCCACTTCGGCCCTCATGCAGGGCCAATAAAACCGGTCTCTGACAAGTTGGAAGGTTCTCTCTGCTCCCAAGTGACCATGCTGGTCATGTAAGGCAATCAGCACAGTCTCTCGATGCTTCTCTGGGAGAAACAACTGCCACTTGTCTTCTGGGCCATCAGAGGGGCCCCTTCGGTAGACTACCCCCTGATGCACCTGTAACTTGTCCAACTCTCTCCTCAGTAGGCGAGCTTCTTTGGAAGGGTGAAGGCGAAGTCCCTCTGGACTCTTGTTTTCCAGGGCTTCCAGGACCAATCTCCCCATGGGGTCTTCCAATTGGTCACACCTTAACTCCTTCTTGGACAGCTTCGGTAGACACTCTTCTTCTAATTGAGTTACTCCACAGTAACACTTTGGGACTCCCACTGTGGTAACTCCTATCTCTTCCACTCTGGATCCTCCTCTGGCCAACCATCTGTGTCCAGTTGCATCCAGCTTGGCGGTGGTGAATAGATGGGTCAAGGGGTTGTTATCTGTCTTTACAGTAAACTCGGCCCCATACAGATAGTCTCTCAGTTTGTCAACAACTGCCCATTTGAGGGCTAAGAACTCCAACTTGTGGGTGGGATAGTTCTTCTCGGAGGGGGTCAGGCTCCGGCTCACATAAGCCACTGGTCGTAGCTGGTCTTCGTACTCCTGGTAGAGTACTCCACCTAGGCCCTCATGGCTGGCATCAACATGTAGCTCATATGGTCTAGTGGGGTCAGCGTAGGCCAAAACTGGGGCTGTGGTGAGACTTCTCTTCAAGGTTCTGAAAGCCTCTTCACACCTTGAGTTCCACTGGTCTTTGACCGACTCGCCAGGCCTCCTAGGCCCCAATCCATCTTCCTCTCCTTCTGTCTTGAGCAGTTCGTTTAGGGGTTTTGCAATACGGGCAAACCCATCCACAAACCTGCGGTAGTAGGAGCAGAACCCCAAGAAAGACCGAAGTTCTGTAACTGTTGTGGGCCTTGGCCATGAAGTAACTGCCTCCAACTTCTCAGGGTCTGTAGCCACTCCCTTTTCAGACACTATGTGTCCCAGATAGTTCACAGAAGACTGATAGAACCGACACTTCTCTGGAGAAAGTTTGAGTCCCTCTTCACTGAGCCTCTTCAGTACTTTCTCCAATCTGGCTTCATGCTCTTCCAAAGTCTTTCCAAAGACAATGACATCGTCCAGGTACACAAGGACTTCTATGAGGTTCATGTCTCCAACTGTCCTTTCCATAAGGCGTTGAAATGTAGTAGGAGCTCCAGATAGGCCCTGAGGCATCCTGTTGAACTCAAAGAATCCCACTGGGGTTATGAAGGCAGTCTTTTCTCTGTCTTCTGGATGCATGGGGATCTGGTAATACCCACTCTTGAGGTCCATCACACTGAACCACTTAGCTCCAGATAAACTCTGTAAGGCATCTTCTATCCTTGGCGTGGTGTACTGGTCAGGAATGGTCCTCCTGTTGAGAGTTCTGTAGTCAATGCAGAGCCTCAATGACCCATTCTTCTTCCTGACTACCACAATTGGGGAGGCATAGGGGCTTCTGGACTCCCGAATCACTCCCGTCTTCTTCAGTTCCGCAAGCTGCTCCCTCAGATCCTCCAGATCTGCTAGCGGGACTCGCCTCACTCTCTCTCTGAATGGCTTGTCCTCTTGCATGCGGATTCGGTGGGTGGCACTCCTCGCACACCCCACATCAAACTCATCTTTAGAGAAAATCTTCTCCCATCTGGTCAGCTGGGCCTTGGCTCTCTCTTTCCAAGCTCCAGGTAGGTTAGGGTTTTCCATGGAGAGTTTCTTCCAAACGTCTTCTCCTTCACCCGTCCCCTTCACTTCTGACCAGCCAACTGGGACAGCAGGACTCACCTGTCCCAGCAGCATCCTGGCAGGGATCTCCACGGGCCGCTCCGTGGGGTTCCTCACACTGACAGGGACTCTTCCTCTGGCCTTCTTCAGGTCCTTCAATGAAATTACTTCCGGTATCACCTCCAGACCTGAGTGACCCTCCATTGGGTCGGGTTCCAACATTACAAAGGGGCCAGGCTGCTCCCAAGTAAGTTTCACCGTGGCTCTCATGCAGGTCACCTCTCCAGGCTGTAACACCGCTCCTTCCTTTCCAAGCCTCCATACCCTTCCTATCCCCTCACTTGGGGTCTTCTGCTCTAGGACCAACCGCTGGTAGGCTGCCTTCAGCATGGGATGGATCTTGGGGGCTGAAAGATTCTCTTTCTTCACCAGGGGGGTCAGAAGCCTTCTGACTAGGTCCGTGTTCGTCCCTATGATCAGGGAAGTCTTGCTGGTTCCTGGTGGGCGGGGACACACCACTGCTAAGGTGTCAAACACTTCAGTCTTCCCAGCTACGGATGGGTCAAAGGTCAACCGTATGGGTAGGTATCCATCATAGGGGAAACTCTGAGTTCCCAGTCCCCTTATCTCCAACTCTTCTATCTTCTGTATGGGCAGATGACTCAGGTATCTGTCATAGAAGTCCCTGTACAATAGGGTCACTTGTGCTCCAGTGTCTAGGAGGGCCTTCGTGTACACTCCTTCCACCTGGATGGGTACAGTAGGGGATGGACCAACTAGCTTTTCTGGGTAAGGCCGAGTTGATGCTGTCCTCTTCTGTGGACTCTTTTCCTTCTCACTTGATCTGCACTTGATCCTTTCTTGAGCCTGGTATGCATTAATTTTCTCCCTCTTACTGGGAGTGTGAACCCGTTGAGGGACATTGTTATCTCTCACTTTTGGGGGTTCTCGTTTAGGAGTACTGTATTCCTTCCGAGGGGTCTTGCCCCCTTTCTCTGGAGTGTACCTTGGTTGAGGATCCCTGGGTTCCTTCCGAGGGGTCTGATCTCCTCTCTTCTTTCCGTTATACTTCTTGGAGCTCACTGAAGGCGATGGGCACCCGGTTGACTCCTTCACCGGGGCCCTTTGGCGTTTCCCGCCGGCTGGCGGCTTTCTGTTTTCTTCTTCTTGGGACTGGAACATACAGCTGCAATATGACCAATTCCTCCACAATTAAAACAGATCATCTCACCGTAGTCAGGTGGGGATGCTGGTGCTGAAACAGCTGGAAACAATTCCCTCCTGCTTGTTTCTTTCTTGGGACTGGGCGTCTCTTTCGCCACTAGAGACGTCAGTATCTCCATCATCTGGGACATCTGCAACTTCAGGGCATCTACCTCTGTCTCTCTTTCAGGGGTTAAGGCCGACCTGACCGTGGCCACTGGAAGCTTTGTAGACCCCATCACCTGCTTTTCCCTTTTCTCTTCCAACATGGCCTCTTCTTCTCTGACCATTCGAATGAGATCGGGGTAGTCCAGGCTCTTCCCATCCTGCCGGGTACGTAGTACTAGTGCGACAGGGTCCAGGGGTTGGGCTCCCCTCATCACCTGCTGGGCACGGGCTTCATCTACCTTCCCCGGATCTATCCCCTTCTTCAGGATAATCCTATGCAGGATCTTGTCTATGCGTCCCATATACTCCGACAGCTTCTCCCCTGTCTTCTGGTAACAGTGTTCCAGTTGATAGGTAAGTTCTGTGACTTTTTCTGTCCCACCAAACACACTTTCCAGGATGTCTATGTAGTCCTGGGCAGTGCAATCCTTTTTGCTTGTCTTCAGATTGCGTATGGCCTCTAAGGCAGGCCCTTTTAGGCTCTCAACAATCCTTTGCTTCTTTCTACCTTCTGAGACCTCCCATTCTTCTAGGGCCTGCGTGGCACCATCTAACCACTCTTCAAACCTCTCTTCTCCCGAGGGTACAGGTGTCCTCCCTGAAAACATCCGGAGTTTCCTGTATCCCGACATTGGGTAGTCCCCGGGGTCTCTTCTGCACTGAGTCACAATTTCCCCTAGGACAGCACACAGTTCTGCACTAAGAGTAGTCTGTGCGGGATTTTCCGCGCCCTTCTGCTCTTCCTGCTTTGGGGATAGCATAGTTTTCACAGGAGAATAGTCTCCCTTGCGCGGCAGCGCATGCAGCACTTGGTAGGCCTGACCATTCGGTGCTTGTATGCTTTGGCTCCTGAACTGCTCTGGAGTCTCTTCCTTCCATTCTATTAAGGCGTATGTATACCCAGCATCATTTCTCATGTCCATTATCCATGACTTGTGGCATGGGGATAGGGACATTATGAGCTGCTTGACTGCCTCTCTCTGCCATATCCCTGGCAGTTCAATGACTGCTGCTGCGGCTGGATCAGTGGCCCATGTTGCGGACCACCGTCCCACTTCTATCGGGTCCATGCCGGTACCTTCTGGCGGCTTTTCCCGCTGACTCAGGATCCCGGATTACGAGCCCCCACGTGTAGCGATACCCCCAGTTAAGAGGGCCGCTGGTTTGTTTTGGGTCCCTGAGTGCAGCTCCACCAACCCCCGGCAATTTGCCCTACCCGCTCTGGCACAGTTAGTCAAGGGGTATGTATCTATGCACATATAAATATCACTTATACTCTAAGTGTAAGGGGTATGAATTCAAAGCAGACTGCTGAAATAAGAATAACTGGCTTTACTTTGGCAGTAAGGAAGAGAAACAGTAACATGCATTTAAACATATGACTTACAATACTTTAGCAGGTCCCTGCAATATGCACTTTAACATGTACACATATATGTATCAAACTAGCAATGGGGGACGGAGCGCCAAGTGTAGCGACCGTCTGCTATGCACCCCTGAGGTGCAATAAATCTATCTGCGCCTACCTAACGGACCAGGCCTGATCCCTAGCAATAGAGCTCAGTCCTTGAAATAGGTACAGTATTCTTCACCGGCAATAGAACTGTAGAGGTGGTGCACATGTAGCTTTAAATGGTGTATTTGTAATCCACAGAAAGTAACATTTGCTGCTCTGAGGTAAATTGGGCCTTGGCAGTTCAATAGGCATGAAAATGTGTGTATCAATGCAGGATGAGCCTTTCAGCTCTCTCACCAATCCTGGGGTACCGTCCTCAGCTCCGGTCCCTCCAATGGCGGCGTCCGGTCTCCTCAGTCACAGCCCCTGCGTTCCGGTCCTCAACTCCGACCGACCGACTGTAGGGAAAAGTCTCCGCTCCGCTGCTGTTGACTCTGAGGGATGAGAGTCTCACTCCGTCTGCTGCAAGGCCCAGGCTTCAGGCCTTCAGCAGTCCCGGTCCGCACAGGTGTCCCCTCAGGAACAAGTCTCCGCGTCACCAGCTCAGTCAGAAGAGGCGTCCCAGTCAGACGCGGCATCAGAAGAGGAAGAGGCGGTCTCTCCTCCTCCTTTTTATCACCTCCCCCAGCAGCCTCTCGGGCGGAAACAAGCAGCCCGGGAGCCTGGGGAATCCTGGGGGATGTAGTCTCTTCCCCTAAAAGGGGTACGACCCCGCTATATATATATATATATATATATATATATATATATATATATATATATATATATATATATATATATATATATATATATATATATATATATATATATATATATATATATATATATACCGTATTTATCGGCGTATAACACGCACTATTTCCCCCTAACAGTCGGCTCGGCCTTTTCCGGGGCCGCTTCGGTCTTTTTCGGCCGCGCCTCGGACATTTTTCGGCGGCGCACGCGACAGAGTCTCGGCGGCGGGAAATTTAAACCCGGACCGGACTTCTAATGTCGCTGGGATGGCTGCAATGACCCTGGGCAAGGTACAACGTCCCTGGGCAAGGCTGCAACGATGCTGGGCAAGGCTGCAATGACCCTGGGCAAGGCTGCAATGACCCTGGGCATGGCTGCAATGACGCTGGGCATGGCTGCAATGACGCTGGGCATGGCTGCAATGACGCTGGGCAAGGCTGCACTGACGCTGGGCATGGCTGCAATGACGCTGGGCAAGGCTGCAATGACGCTGGGCAAGGCTGCAATGACGCTGGGCATGGCTGCAATGACGCTGGGCATGGCTGCAATGACGCTGGGCAAGGCTGCAATGACGCTGGGCAAGGCTGCAATGACGCTGGGCAAGGCTGCACTGACGCTGGGCAAGGCTGGGCAAGCTGCAAATGACGCTTAAATGTAAGTTTTTTTTTTCCCTAAACTTCCCTCCTAAAACTTTTTTTCCTTAAAATGCCCTCCTAAACTTGGGGTGCGTGTTATACGCCGGTGCGTGTTATACGCCGATAAATACGGTATATATATGTATGTATGTGTATATATATATATATATATATATATAGTGACAGGGAGAGCCTGTGCCACTGTTCAATATGGTGGTCTGGGCCAGCTTTTGCAGGAAGAAGGCACACTAATGATGCATGTGTGTGCTGCATTCATCTTAGAGCCAGGATAGGGCCCCACTCTCTTGAGCGGGTCAGTGTGTGAAGGGAGCCATCAGAGGTGCTGCTATGCACCATACTGTCCATGTTAGGACAGATTGAGGCACAAGCTTGAGAGAGAGATAGTCTGGGACAGATGGAACAGCTGGGATGATTCACAAAAGACATAGAGATGAGGTACAGCATGTGTGCTCGAGCAGTGGATGTGAGTGATGGTCAGGAAGGCCAAAACTTCTAAGCTGAGCAGTAAAGTTGCGCATAAATGTTAATTTTCCTTATCATATTGCTGGAGAGTAGGGATGGGCCGTTTGGTTCGCACCAGAACTTTAGAACATCGCAAACGATAACAAACCCAATTGAAGTCTATGGGACCGAACTGTAAAAATCAAAAGTGTCCATTTGGAAGGCTTATATGCAAGTAATTGGGCATACAATGGTTATGGGGGTCTGGGTACTGCCCTGGGGGACATGTATCAATGAAATAAAAGTTTGTAAAAAACATAATTTTTAAATGAGCAGTGATTTACTGATGCTTAAAGTGAAGGCATAAAAATTAGAAACAACAATAAAAATGAAAAATTCCTTTCAATATAGTGCCTAGGGGGTGCCCTTAGTCTACATGTAAAGTGGCACATCTATACTGTGTATAGAAGCTACTGCAGCAATAATTGCATTTATAAAGCCCAAAAAAATGAATTTTTCCCTGCAAGCTTTCTTTATTTTGTAAACAGTGGCTATAATAAGGACAAAATGTAGTGCACTGGGAACAAGATTAGAGATTTGTTGGATAAATTCTGGTGTCTCTTCCGCAGACTTTGGATAGAAGTAACAGGTGCTGGAAAATTCTGTCTTTGGGTGTTGAAGTGCCCTATAGAGTTACTCTTGATGAAAGCAAGAATTGGCCTTGCTGTCAAAAATGTAAATGATATGCACCTGTCAAACAGGTGCAGAAAAATTGGTATTTGGGTGTCAGTGGCGCCTTTACACCATAACCCTATAGAGTTACTCTTAATGAAAGCAAGAATTGGTCTTTCAATCAAAAATTTAAATGATATGCACCTGTCAAACAAATGTGGAAAAATTAGTCTTTGGGTGTTAATTGTGCCCATGAAACCTACACCAAAAAAGTCTTCAAGATAAAATCAACACCCACAATGCTAGGCATCCAAGAAGTCTTGCAGAGATTCCATATTCAAAAAACACTTAATCAGTGACATCGGCATTAGGTGCTTCATAGCTGCTGGTAATACAGGACTGATTCATTTTGATAAATGTCAGATGGTACACAGAGTCTGTGGACAGACACACAATATCAGTAACAAAACCCCCAGCAGCACTGAATGCCCGTTCGGAAAGCACGCTGGATGCAGGGCAGCTCCGCAGCTCAATTGCATAAGGGCAAGTTCTGGCCAGTGGTCTATTCTCATGACCCAGTAACCCAGTGGATCATCAACTGGACAGCTCTCCATCTCTGTTTTCGCCCCTAGATAATTGGCCACCATATAATGCAGATGCTGTTAATGGGATGTGGAAGATGACAGCCCTAGGCAGCGAGGACTAAAAAAATTGTGAAATGCATAACTGAGGCAGCCCTCTTCTCCACCTCTCCTCTCTTGACCAACAGAAGCCTCAAAACTACATTTTCCATGACACTATAACCAGAGTTGGGAAAAGCATTAGATAAACTCCTCCTTAAGGTGTCCTTGATTCATCATCTGCACCCTCTGGGGACGGGATGAGTTCTGAGACTTTCCCCTTGTAACGGTGGTCAACGAGGTTTGCTAACCAATAGTGATCCTTCTCCTTGAAGCAACTGATTCTTGGGTCCTTTCGCAGGCTTTGAAGCATGAGGGAGCCCATACACCACAAGTTTGCGGAGGCATGAGAAGCAGACTCCTCTGGGTCACTGAGGATTACAATGTCTGGAACTGCCTCCTCCCAGCCACGTACTACTCAAAAGGGTTCTGGGGATGGAAAACCATATCTTAAGGTTTTACGTATGTCTTCCTCTGCCCTAATGCCTCCAAAACTGCCAGAATTCTGCTCCTCCTCCCTCTCCTCTTGTGTGTTCTGTGGTGCAGGAAGAATGGTGTCTGCTTAAAGCGGGCTTTGAGAGGAAAGAAAGTCCTCTTCTTCATCCCACAGCTCTGCCTCATGTTTCCTATCTATAATGACACGCAGAGTCTGCTCCAGCAGGAGCACAACAGGGATTGTGTCACTGATGCATGCATTGTCACTGCTCACCATCCTTGTGACCTCCTCAAATGGTGACAGTACAGTGCATGCATCCTTTATTAGCAGCCATTGGCGTGGGGGGAAAAAGCCGAGCCAGTGTGAGCGTGTCATACTAACACGGGTAGTATGTGTGCAGCCGCTGCAGCATTGCCAAAGTCGAGTTCCACCTGGTGGGCATGTCACAAATTAGATGGTTTACGGGCAGATGGAATTTCCGCTGAATTTCAGCCAACTGAGTACTGGCTGTGTATGCCCGCCTAAAATGGCTACAGACTCTTTTGGGCTGCTTTAGCAAATCTTCCAACCCTGGGAACCTATTTAAGAAATGCTGCACCACCAAATTGAGGACATGTGGCAGAAAGGAGGTTTGTGCTATTATCACACACCACCATTCCTGGCTCCAGCTGGCGTGGCATGAACCACCAATGTGCCTGTCCCTGCAGAGCTGCAATAATCTCTGCTCCGATGTGGTTCCTGTCCCCTAGACACACCAGCTGTAGCACTGCATGGCACCTTTTAGCCTGACTTTAACGGTGTTTGTGTGTTCTGACAAATTTTTTGCCTGTTCGGTATATTCTGGTGCGAACCTGAACCGGGGGGTGTTCTGCCCATCCCTAGTCCTCATCAACATGTTAAGGGCATGTAGCCTGGTATTGTTCAGAAGGGGGGCGCTCACTTGTCCCCCCTCCTTTCCTGGCCTGCCAGGTTGCGTGCTCAGATAAGGGTCTGGTATAAATCTTTGGGGGGGACCCTACGCCGTTTTTTCTTTTTTTTGTTGCTATTAATAGAAACCCTCCCCTGCTTGCATGTGTCATACTCTCACCAGAGAACTCACCAGCGGCATGCTGTGTGGGATACAGCGGGTAATAAAAACACTACCCTACAGCAACACTGACATTTGCAAAGAAGCCCCCAAAATACGTTCCAGACCCTTGTATGTGTTGCTCCCTCGCTGGCTGGATGAGAAAGATGAACATATATAATCACACACATAGGTGGGACTTGATGGACTTGTGTCTTTTTTCAACCTCACCTACTATGTAATTATGTAACAAGGAAAACCGCCCCTCCAGGTGAGCCAATCCAGTTAGGGTTAGGTGGGTGGGACTTCACATGCGGATGCATGCCTCGGCTCACCTGCTGTATGTGAACTGAATAGAAGGGAAATGGCTGCACATCAACGTAGTGAAAGTCCTTTTATTGAAAATTCTCATGAAGATACATGAAAGTACATGACACGCACACCACAAGCTCTTGGAGGGAATGATAAGGGACTATATACAAGATTTTATTAATGACAGGCAATAACTTTACCACAGGATGTGGAAACCTTGCAAGAAGATCTGAACAAATTAATGGAGTGGGCAACTGCATGGCAAATGAGGTTTAAAAAAATTTAAAATAATGAATTTGGGTGGCAAAAATATAAATGCAATCTACTCACTGGTGGCGAACCTCTGGGGGAAAAGGTAGATGACAGGTTCAGCAATGGCATGCAATGCCAAGCTGCTGCAAGCAAAGCAAACTGCATTAAAAAGGGGATTAACTCCAGAGATAAAACGATAATTCCCCCACTCTACAAGACTCTGGTCCGGCTCTACAAGACTCTGGAGTATGCCATCCAGTTCTGGGCATCAGTCCTCAGGAAGGATGTGCTAGAACTGGAGAGAGTCCAGAGAAGGGCAACAAAACTAATAAATGCAAAATAAATAAAAACCGCGCTATACCTAATAATCAATAATAAAACAAATAAGGCTGCTGCTCAAGGTGGGATACACACACAAAGTTATATAAAGAAAAGAAGCTGCGCCAAAAACAGGAAACATACATTAATCACCATATGCTCAGTATGAAAACTAATAAATGGACTGGAGGATTTTAGTTATGAGAAAAGATTACAAGCACTGAACTTGTTCTCTCTGGAGAGGAGACGCTTGAAAGTGGATATGGTTTCAATGTACAAATACTGTACTGGTGACCCCACAATAGGGTTAAAACTTTTCCACGAAAGAGAATTTAATAAGACACGTGGCCATTCACTAAAATTAGAAGACAAGCTGTTTAACCTTAAACTGTGTAGAGGGTTCTTTACTGTAAGGGCGGTAAGGATGTGGAATTCTCTTCCTCAGGCAGTGGTTTTCAGCGGGGAGCATTGCTAATTTAAAAAAAAAACTATTAGATAAGCACCTGAACGACCACAACATACAGGATATACAATGTAATACTGACATAAAATCATACACATAGGTTGGGTTTGATGGCCAAGTGCAGCAGCAGGTGCAGAGGTTGACGCATTTCACACTACATTGTGCTTACTCATAACTTATAAGGTTATGAGTAAGAACAATGTAGTTGTGTGAAACGCGTCACCCTCTGCACCTGCTGCTGCGCTTGTGGTGTGTGTCATGTACTTTCGTGTAGCTTCATGAGAATTTTTAATAAAAGGACTTTTGTTACGTGAAAGATGTTGCCCTTATGCCAGAGAACTTTCCAGTGATAGGGTTGCTATGTGGGACACAGCAGGGTATCTCTATAGTACCTGGTTGATCCTGCCTGGTCCTGACTTCCCCCCATGAGAGCTGATCACGTTTATCATGGCTGCTGAGCCCTAAAAGCGTGGTCAGACTATGTGCCTCCTCTGTGCATCTCTTCATCTCCCCCCTCCTCCCTCTCCTCCCTCCCCCTCTTCTGATGTATCTTAGACTCATCAAAAGGGGATCTGGTCCTCTCCTACTTGGCTCCCTTAGCTCTAGATAAGGAGAGGAGGGAGGACACGTGACAGCTACTAACACAGAACAAAAAGGTATTTACGAGTGGAAAAAAAAGAACACTGCACTGTTATTTGAATACAGACACGGCCATTAAAGATATCTGGGCCATTTAAATTTCCAACCACTCTAAAAAAAATGTTTTTATTTTTTTAATCAAACCAATTGTTTTCAAGCTGAAAATGTTAGAAGGGTTCCTTTTTCAGGCATTTGTTGAACTTTCCTGCACTAAAAATAGAGGCAAATACCAGTAACCATCAGTTACTATACACCAGAGCCTCTAATTAACCTAGGCCATTACCATAATAAATCATTGATGTTTGGACAAATATTCCTTCAAACATGATAATTCTTTATTCATTATAAAAAGGACATGAATTACAAAACTGTTACAAAACGAAAATGAAATATAATATAAATGTTTAATTTTAATTTCCTTCTAAATTGCATGTTTCCCTCTATATTAATCAACACCTGGCTTTGCACAAATACAGCCAGCTACTAAGGTGTTTGTCTGTCCCTAATTAATCCTACTTAGCACCTGGAAAACTGTAAACATGTCTGAGTAGTTCTTGTATTGAAAACGTGTTCTCGAATTACTGTTCATTAGCTGAGACCAAGTCCAAGGTTTGTTTTTCCTATTGTCAAAAGCAAAAGACAAATACTCTCAAATCAAGAAGTAATGAGCCGAAAGTACCTGGATTCGAATGGAGAACATTAGATAAGTTTGGACACCAAATTCAAACTCTATTTAAATCAAATGGAGTTGCATCTTTAAAATCAATGATACTAATTGTTTTAGTTATTTGTCAAAGAAATGACAAAGGGGTTGGGCACTGACCTGTTGGGCATATACTAATGTAACAAATAAATACATTTAAAATGTAAGTAAAACCTTTTTTTGAACTTGTACCTACAGGTAAGCATATAATAAGGCTTAACTGTAGGTACAGTGAAAATCTGATGTCACCAGGGCATGCGCTCTGAAGGGACAGCGTACCCATGCTGTCCTTTCAGAGCTCGGTTCCGTGGTCCATGAATAACGTGTTCATGGGCGGGAGTGATGTCATCATGGCGCGACCAATCAGATTGCCGGAGGACACGATCCCAGAAGGAAGACCAGGTGAAGATGGAGGGCTGATGAGGACTTTGTTCTAAGGTAAGTATTTCATAATGTGCTAGTATGCGATGCATACTAGCACATTATGCCATTGTCTTACAGGGTTAAAAAATGTTTTACCTCCTCTTTAAAAAATCAGTTCAGCCAGGATCAGTGATTTCAATAATACTTAAAGTGAAACATTCAAAATGCCCAATTCCTTCAAATATCATGCCTGTGGAGTGGTGCATCTGTATGACGTATGCAACCTACTACAGCAACACTGGTATTTACAAAAAAACAAATACATACCAGACCCTTAAGGGTCTGGTATGTATTTTGGTGGATTTTGTGGAGGGGGTCCTCATGCTGTTTGTAAACAAAACATGTCAGCAGTTAAATATCATACATGTTTGTAAATGTCACTTTTGCTGTAGTACATCCTACAGCAAGAAGGACAACACAAAATAGCATAAGGGTCCTCAAAATCCATACCAGACCTTTAATCTGAGCATGCAGCGTTTCTAGCCAGGGAAGGGGTTGAAAAAATGCACTACTCCTGAACCATACCAGGCCACATGCCCTCAACATGTGAGGAACATATTGATTAGGAAAAGTGTATCTTACCCCCAACCCTGTCCTGGGGATGTGGGAGTCTATGAGCAGAATCTGGAAGCCTCATTCATAACAATAAGTGTGCACCTAGATACCGATTCTCTCCATATGATGGGGTAACTAGTACATAGTACCCTTACTCATTCACCAAAAAAACTAAACCATAAATAAAATATATACGATTATAATAAATACATTTATATGCAACTACATTTGTATACTTACCAAATGGGATTGGGTGCATTAAAAAGGAATTTTTAATTATGTAATAGGGATATATTTGGAAAACCTTTCTAGTATTTTTAGCCACCATTAGCCCTAAGGAAGCCAAGACACTTATAGCTTAATTGGAATTATTAGCCGTTGGCTTCGCTGTAGTACCACCTTCTGAGGATCTGTGGTTAGACAACATTTGTTGGGCGTGGTTTACTGTACGTAACATTTTCATGGAAAGCACGTCGGCTCCAAGGTGAGCAATGTGGAACAGAGGTACTCCCCTTAGAGGAGTGGGCTATTATTCTTGGTGCCCAGATTGTGTGGCATTATACAATGTGAGTCATTTGCTTCCTATTATTATTATAATACAGGATTTATATAGCGCCAACAGTTTGCATGATGCTTTACGTGTGGACAGACAGTAAAGTTACAATACAATTCAATACATGAGGAATCAGAGGGCCTTGCTCTGTCGTTAGTGCTTACAATCTAAAAGGTAGGGTTAGGTGATACAAAAGATAATAACTGTTGGGCATGAGCTGATGGAGAAAAAAAAAGTACAGCTTTTTAGGTGGAGGCAGGGTAGGCTTCTCTGAATAGAAAAGTTTTCAGGGATCACCTAAAAGTTGACAGAGTAGGAGATAGGCAGACAGATTGGGGTAGGGAATTCCATAGGATGGGAGAGGCTCAGGAGAATTCCTGGAGGGAAGCATGGGAGGAGGTGACAAGGAAACTAGAGAGCAGGAGGCATAGGCGTGCGCAGCTGGTGTGCCAGGTGTGCTTTGGCACACCTTAATCACCTTGTGCAGAGCTGATTCCCCCTGTTGCCTGGGCCCCCCTGTGTCCCACCCCCCAGAGTGCTGTCATCTTCCCTCCTCTCCGCTCCCGTCAGATGCTGTGGGGGTTGTGTCAGGTTTGAGAGTTGAGGAAGGAGCTGGTAAATATGTCATTTACCACCCTCTTCATTTTCTGAATGAATACAGTGAGTGATCAGTACCAATCATTCCTGTGTCTATTCATAACTGAAGCATAGTAAACTGTGTTTGAGAATGAACAGAAAGCTGTTTGGCACAAAGCACTTCCCATTCATTCACTGTCTAGTACAGCTGAGGCTGCAGAGAAAGGTACTGGGGAATCTCTTTCCTCTGTCTCAAAAGTGAGGCAACAGGAGTCTGCTTAGACCCCTGCTACTTCATCAAAGTCCTCCCATAGGGGCTCCTAAAAAAAGTAAACAAAATATAAAAAAGAATAATAAAAAATAAAAAACTACTGACACCGTCCACTGCCCTACTGATACCATCTACTGCTCTACTGAAGGGTACCTTAACCGATAATGAAATGTTTTCTCTCCTTTACAAGAGATAAATCTTTTGGATTTATATGATGGGTTCTCTTACGCGGGGGGGCCTCAATGAAGAATTAGAAGTTCATAGTCTCTTGTGATGCCCTCCCCGCCCTATCTGTCAAATAGTAGATGAGTCATGTACATTGATACAATGCTTTGGCTACATTTGCTTCCAAACGTACAATGTCCCATCCCCTCTCCCCCCTTTTTTCTCGAACGGTACATCTTCTAGCTTTTAGCCGCGTTTTTCTTCATCATCGTTATAGATCTCATAGTCAATGACGTGCTTGTTCCTGATTGTCAGTTTTTCACGTATGAGTGCTTACTGTATAACATTTATTTTCTTTATATATATATGGTTTCTGCTTTACATCCATATGGCTTTGGAACCATCCCGTGCATGAACATGACTGGCACGCTTGGGTGTATCATCCTTTATTGGTATTGGTGCACTGATTGTGTGCACCGGTAAAGGTATGGTTCTTCACAATATACACAATTTTTTGTCACTTTATAAGAATAATTACAATCTTTCCATTCCATTCCATTTCATTCCATTTTTTTTCAATTTCTATTTCCAATTATTTTTTGTTATCGTCACTTATTATTATATCTTTTATTTATTTTTTTCATTTATCTGTATATATATTTATTATTTAATATATTTAGCATTCCTTATTATTATTATTATTATTATTATTATTATTTTTTTTTTTTTTTTTATCATTATTCCTTTTTATGCTTCATTATCATTTGTCATCATCTAGTACATCAATATATCATTATACATACATACATACATACATACATACATACATACATACATACATACATACATTATTATTTAATACATTTTTATAATATCATTTTCTTTATTTTAAATGTTACGTAATATTCTATCAACAAATGTTATGGGCCAGTGAGGACGAGGGGGGTTAATATTAATCGGTAGGCTTGCTCCTCACTCTCACCTCCCACCCTAAGCCCATTCATTTTAAGGCTGCATTCAGACCTGAGCGTAGCTTTTCAGGCAGAAAATTGCGCTAATTGCAACGTTTTTTGCTGCGTTTTTTACCGCGATTTGCAGCGTTTTTTTACCGCGTTTTGTCGCAAATTTTGTGCAGAGCAGAAGGTCACCAATGTAAAATGAATAAAAACGCCCAAATCTGCCCGATTCGCGGGACAAAAAAGGGTCCGGAACTTGTTTGAGCTTCAGGCGTAGGGCTTCAGGCGTTTTGGAGTGGAGATGTGAACCATCTCCATAGAGAATAATGTATTTTTTCCCCTCTAGCGTTTTGTAGCTTCAGGCTTCAAGCTACAAAACGCTCAGGTGTGATTGCAGCCTAAATGTTGTCCCTGTGGTTGCCTCTGTAGCTTTGACAAAGTGAAAGCGCGCCGAACATGTCAGCTACGGCAACCCCCTAACTTGCGGTCCATCTCTTGTGTTTTGGTCTCTGCATCCGGATGAGCGCTGACGTCACATAGACGTCTCAGCGCATTCCCAGCCACGGCCGGCATCCCCTCTTCCACCTCGGCTTCATTACCCTGCACTGATGGACACCATTCCAGCCAGCAGTGCATTCGGGGACTCTAGAGGCTAGCTCTGGGTACCGCTGTGGCCCGCAGAAGGATCCTCCATTCCCCTAACTCCACACTTACCGGCCCCGGTACTACAGGCGGAGCTCTTTGTCATTCTACGAATTGGAGCCTGAGCGTCTTATCCTGCATGACTCCCTGGCCATGGGATTGTGAGCCTTCCGAGCGCAGTTAACCCCTCTTCTTCAGGAACATATTGGTGGTACCATGCTAAAAATGTTTTTCTTCTAATTTTATGAATTTTAAGTGCATAGTCTTAACATATATTTTTTTACATACACATGACTGTTCACAATCTTATTTATAGCCCCATGGATATAGTCGGGCTCCAAACTTATGTGCAATAAAGTGCTTTTTTAAAAATCCAATCCAAGGTGTATATATATTTACATGTGAATACACATATTGACACAGATATTTTTTTTCCATAGAGCGCTGCTTGCGTGTTTGTATATTCTGCTCTACTGACATTGTCCATGTTTTATTACATTTTAAAATGTTTTAATACATGAATTTATAAGAATGTGTGTCAGTGATTGAATGTATGTAAACTTTGGGGTGCACACCCTAATGCAATAGGCTGCACACACCTATGGCAAGAGGTCTTGGGAGGAAAGAAGAGAACAGTTTGGTTGGTATTTTGAGCTGAAGTTGGTGATGTAGCTGGGGGCCGAGTTGTGGATGGCTTTGTAAGCTGTTGTTTATTTTTCATTAAATTCATTGGTTGGTAAGATGGGTGAGTCTGGCAGAAGCAATCTTGATGGACTGGAGAGGGGATAGCCTATGTAAAGGTAAGCCAATGAGGAGGGAGTTGCAGTAGTTGAGGCTATAGATAACCAGAGAGTGGATTAGGAGCTTTGTGGTGTCATTGGTTAGGAAGGGGCATATTTTGAAGATGTTGTGGAGGTTGAAGCAGCAAGCTTTGGAAAGTGATTGGATGTAAGGCAGAAATAATTTTTTACACCTAGCACCCTGGCATGCATGGATGGGTTGATGGTTGTACCATTGATCTTGACAGAGAAGTCAGGGGAAAGGACACATGGGGGAGGAAAAATTATGAGCTCAGTTTTGGACAAGTTGAATTTGAGGAAGTGGTTTGAAATCCTGACTGATATGTCAGTAAATTAGTGATGCGTGAGGAGACTGATGTTATGAGCTGAGGGGTAGAGAGACAGATTTGGGTGTCAACAGTGTATAAATGATATTAAAAGCCATGGGAGGCAGGGACGCATGCGCAAAGCCGGATGAGACAGATATGTCTCACTAGCACTCCGCACCTCGTAGACACATACCACCCCCTGAGGCATTCACGCAACGGTCTAACCCGCTCCACAAGCCTGCACGAAGCACCCAGGACCTGGCAGCATGGTGTATGAAGGCTCCCGCAGAAGACTAAACCGAAGTCAATTTGGGAGGTATTGGCGTGGGCCTTATCCAAGATGGTGGCCATCCTCCCACACACACATGCCGCACTCTCCTAAGCCAAAGCCATAAGCTATGGAAGAAGAGGGTGAGTCTGATACTGAACTCTTAGCCACCCCACTGCCCTCGCAAGCTGCTCCCAGTCACTCAGACTTATTCAGACAGTTCGAGGAGAGTTCGAGGAGAGTTCAATACCAAGTGGGCTCCTTACGCTAAACTCGTGTAAGGAGAAGTTTGGTGACAGGCGATTTGCGCTTTTCGGCCTCCTGCTTTTCCGATCGTTACTGCTCTTCAGTTTGTGCTTGTGGGTTCGTATTTCTATTACATATTTGATTTTCAGTGCGTTAGAAAAGGGTTTTTGAACAAACCAACATCTTTGGTGTATCTATATTTTTTTTCACATTTGTGATGTCACCCCTGCAAAAGCCAAATTTTGAAGATGCACACAAATTGGGATTCAATCTGGGGATTTCCCTCCTGATCCCATGCCTAATGTCAACATATGCTAGCTCCCATCATGGGGGATCAATGGACGTGTTTTGGGGGTGCAACCCCCTCCCTTCACCTAATTGAGTTGCGAGGAAGGGATTGCACCCACAAAATGTGTACATTGATATCCCATGATGGCAGAGAGCACATGTTGACACTTGTGTGCATCGTCAAAATTAGTTTTTTAACATACTTTAAAACTTTTTTTTTCAAAGAAAAAGAACTTGAGAAAACGGTACAATTTTGTGTGTTTTATATTCTGCCTAAAACATCATTAATGTTTTCCTGTATATTTTCTAAATCACAATTGCACCCCATTCTCTCCCCGATGAGGATCTGGGCACTTTCACTGGTGAAATTAGATTCTTCTTCCACAACATCCACATCACCTAAAAGAAAAAATCACACTATGTATTATAAATTTGCAGGCATACATCTATTACCTGAAGCTGGGGTCTCAGACACTCACCTGTTGACAATTTTGCCCCACTTCATAAACCTCTCCCTCCACATCCTCTGCTTGTGGTTTTGGTATTTTCCCTGCTTTAGGAGGTGGGGGGGGGGGGGTCCCTGGTATCCTCAGATGTCCTGAGTCTTTTCTCCCCTATGTGAATAAAAAATAGGTATACTTAGCACACAGATATTTGAGGGCAGAAATAGGAATATGAAACCTTGCTTGGACGTGTTGTACAATTGTCTGTTTTGGCAGAGTTCCAAGCTGAAGAATATTTTATATCCTTTCTAAAGCTGGAATACTTACCTTTTTTGTTAAAGTATCACACATGGAGACACCCCTAGTATCCACTGGAGCACCTGTGTGGGACACAGTGGCGGCTGGTGCTCAAAATTTTTGGGGGGCGCAAACAAACAGCCTCACTGTGCCATCAAACGCAGCCACTGTGCCCATTAAATGCTGCCACTGTGCCCATTAAATGCTGCCACTGTGCCCATCAAATGCTGCCACTGTGCCCATCAAATGCTGCCACTGTGCCCATCAAACGCTGCCACTGTGCCCCTCCAAGTGCTGCCACTGTGCCCCTCCAAGTGCTGCCACTGTGCCCCTCCAAGTGCTTCCACTGTGCCCCTCCAAGTGCTGCCACTGTGCCCCTTCAAGTGCTGCCACTGTGCCCCTTCAAGTGCTGCCACTGTGCCCCCTGCCTGCCCCCTGCACTTACCTTGTCTCGGTGTGCAGCTTGGTGACGGCGTCAGGCGGCGAGCGGTGTCTCATCGTCCGATGTCTTCTTCTCCCGCGCTCCTCCTGTCTTCTGCTATGATTGGACGCCTAGCGTCCAATCACAGCGCCTGTGACTTCAGCCAATCAGGTTACAGGTAACAGACCTGGCAACCTGATTGGCTGAGAGGCGGGTCTGTGTTAGGGAAGCGATGTATTCGCTTCTCTAACACAATACTGTGTAATCAGCGAACGCACAGCAGTGCGCCCGCTGTTTACACTTAGGGAAGCCTATTAGAGCACACCGCTCTAATAAGGTCCCCTATTAGAGCTTTACAGCTCTAATAGGGCGCTTCCAGAAACACCACCCCCGCTGTAATTCAGATGCCCGGCGCCCGATCAGGGGCCGGACACCTGAATAGGGGGCGGCAGCGGTGACAATAGATAGATTCATGCAATGCATGAATCTATCTATTGGTGATAGAGCGGTGCAGGAGAGGGGGGGCGGCACCCTAAAAAGTTTATTCTGGTGTCCCACACTAGTGCTCCTGCGTCCAGATGTGTAAACAGCTGCTGAGTGTCCTCTCCTTACACTGAATCAAGTTTACATTTCATTATAGTTACAAACCCATCTAGACAACAAACTTATTTTAATAAAAATAGGCATGAACAAACATATTTAACCTGTATCTGCCAAAAACATCTTATAAGTGGACGAACGAACAATTTTTCCTACGACCGATTACTGTGCCCATGAACATGAAAGTTGCCATTTTAAAATGTACAACAGTAAAGAAAAGCACATAGAGCAGCATGTAACTAATAATAATAATAATAATAATAGAAACACAAAATAAATACTTAAATACTTACTTTTTAGAAGCAGTTTCCTGATCTTTCTGTACTGATCGTGCTCCCTCAATGTGAGGTCTGACCATTGTTTCCTCAGTTGATCCTTGGATCACTGTACCGCAAAATTCCTGGGCAGACTCTTCACAACTTTAGGCATGATCTTGGCCTTTCTCACATTTGGGTTTGGGTACAGTCCATACTTTCCATCATAGTCGGCCCTCTTCAAGATGTCCACCATGTCTATAAAATACATATTTGAGGCCTTAAATCTCCTCTGGGATTGGGACGTTCGTGGCTCCAGCCTTTCGTTGTTGCTGCTCTCCTCTGCATGCACCTGTTGTCTCTCCGCGATGTGCTCTCCCACTGTGCCGAAACACAAGGGGCGGGGAATATACTAGAAAGAACGCCAGGGGTGGGCGGAGTTTCACGCATGCGCAGTGTATATAAAGCGGAACACGCGTGCGTCGTACAGACGATCTGTGAGCGGAGGACGAAGTAACGGAAGTGACGATTGTTATAACAAAGGTACAATTTTAAGTTGGTGCATCAGTGGTCTATACTGCTTATAGATTGAGGCCTATATTGTGTCAAGATTACTAGAGTTTCGCCTGACATTAGGGTTTGTCTTGTGTTGTGTCTTGCAGAGAAAATGGATCCCTTCAATGATAGGGAATTTCTAGGAATATTCATTGATATGTTCAGGGAGCTGCCCTGTCTGTGACAGCTGAACCACCCATTTTATACAGTAATAATCAAACAAAGAGGAAGGCAGCGCTGGAGAAACTGCTTGAATTTGTGAAGCTGATGATCTCCACGGCAGACATCAATTATTTAATGTCCAAAATTGGTGGCATGAGGAGCACTTATAATAGGGAAGGTCCAGGATTCCCAGAGATCAGGAGCTGCAGCAGATGACATTTATGTACCCAGGCTGTGTTACTATGACAGACTGCATTTTCTGGCAGACCAGAGGGAACCCAGGCCAGCACTCTCCAGTCTTCCTTCAAGGCTTCCTTCCCCCCCCAGCTGAGGCTTCCGACGACCAACCTGGGCCTTACAGGCAGCAACATGTGGAGGAGCCCAGCTTGAGTCAGGTATAGCATTCTTCAAAATATTTCTGGTTGGCAAATTAATGATGTTAAATATATATGTTAGTTTTGAGAACTAATTTCTGATTTCACAAAGTGTTTTACATATCAATAGACAGTAGTGGCCACAAATGATTGGGACAAGAATGAAAAATGCTGGGGTCAGAATGATAGTCTTTTCTATTTATTAACATTTAATTTGCAACAGTCATTATCGTAAAACTGTGTGTGATTGATGAACCAAAAAATAAAACTATGTCCCTTTTTCATACACAGGAAAGTCTCAGCCAAGAGGAGTCCGTGGAAAGTGGCAGCCAGGAGGTGGCGGGGGTAAGTGGCAGCCAGGAGGTGGCCGGGCCCAGTAGCCTGCCCGAATCCCAGGTCCCTCCCCTCGGCCTTCCACAAAAAAGTGCCAGGAAGAGGAGTAACCTGGAGGAGGCAGCACTTGGCCTATTTGTGAAGGCTACTGCGGCCTTTAGAAAACCCCCCAGTCTTCAAGAGGACTATGCCTACATGACAGCCTGCAAAATTCTGGAAATGGAGGAGGGCCAACGCCTCTTATGTGAGGAAGTTATGTTACAAGCCCTAAATAAGGGGTTGAGGGGCGAACTCACAAGCCAAAGCCACGTTTGTGAGTTGAACCATGGTCCTCCTCACCCTCCTCCACCTCCTGCCACAACTCCAACACCAGAGACACAGCCTGGAAGGAAGCGTGTAAGGAAGACAAGAGAGTGATGGCCTGGGTTCAGTCTGGTCTGACAAAAGATGCAGGCTGTTGTATGACCACAGCCTGGGGACAGATATGTCATCTGCTGCTGTTCCTGATCTCTTGTAGTCCTGGACCTGATTGTTCTCAGTATTATATGGACTCCTCAGGCCAAAAATGTTGACTGTAAAATAATTGATGTGTGTCCTGGTGTACAAAGGCTTCGCAAATTTCACCTGTTTCTCCAGCGTTGCCTTCCTCTTTATTTTGTTATGACCCAGAATAAACGGCTATTTCTTTTTACCAAATCCTTGGCTATGTGTTTTAGTTAAAAAAGGACAGTTTGTTTGTGAGTAGTAGGGATGAGCCCGGTGTTCGATTCAAACCCATGTTCGAATCGAACATCGTCCGTTCGTCGAAACCAGAACTTCGCAATCAAATTTGTGTGATACGAACGGCCCACAATGCACTGCGCCAGCCGCAGTGCATTGCTGGCTGATGATTGGCTAAGCATGCACTGTGACCCAGCATGCTTGGCCAATCACAGCGCCGGCAGCGAGGAGAGCCATAATTGGCCACAGGCAGGATGCCTGTGGCCAATTATAGCTCAGGGGGGTTTAGTACACGCCCCACACTATATAAGGCCGCCAGTGCGGCGGCCTAGTGTAGTGTTGTGCGGCATTCATAGAGAGAAGGATAGGCAGGGACAGTGTCAGCTGTGCTTTATACTTCTTTAGATAGCGCTGTCACAGTGAGTGTAGTGTTCAGGGAGAGAGCAGGATAGGCAGGGACAGTATCAGCTTTGCTTTGCTTCCTAACCTAGCGCTGTTACAGTGGGTGTAGTGTGCCTCCTGCACACTGCACAGCATACACCTGAATCTACCTGGTGTTGTGTAGTTGATTTGTGCAACACAGGCATCTGCCTAATATTCAGTCAGTGTAGTGTGCCTCCTGCACAGCATACACCTGAATTTAAATAGCACTGATTGCTGTATAAATGACAATGATCCCAAAAATGTGTCAAAAATGTCCGATGTGTCCGCTATAATGTCGCAGTCACAATAAAAATTGGTGATCGCCGGCATTACTAGTAAAAAAAATTATATTAATAAAAATGCTATAAAACTATCCCCTATTTTGTAAACGCTATAACTTTTGTGCAAACCAATCAATAATTGCTAATTGTGATTTTTTTTTTTTTACCAAAAATATGTCGAAAAATACGTATCGGCCTAAACTGAGGAAAAAAAACGTTTTTTTATATTTTTTTTGGGGCTATTTATTATAGCAAAAAGTAAAAAATATTGTATTTTTTTCAAAATTGTCGCTCTATTTTTGTTTATAGCGCAAAAAATAAAAACCGCAGAGGTGATCGAATACCACCAAAAGAAAGCTCTATTTGTGGGAAAAAAGGATGCCAATTTTGTTTGGGAGCCACGTCGCACGAGCGCGCAATTGTCAGTTAAAGCAACGCAGTGCCGAATCGCAAAAAGGGGCCTGGTCCTTTGGCTGCAAATTTTTTTCCTTTACAAATGTCATTTTGTGCAGGGACAGTTCTAAACATGGGAAACACATGCCACTTAACAGGCATACTTTAGACACCCCCCAGGTACGATATTTAAAGGATCTTTTTACATATTTTTTTCACTTTATGCATCATTAAAATTAGTGCTCCAGAAAAAACGTCAGTTTTTAAAACTTCTTTTTGCATTGATACATGTCCCCTGGGGCAGGACCCGGGTCCCCAAACCCTTTTTAGGACAATAACATGCATATTGGCCGTTATAAATAGCACTTTAGATTTAGAACGTTCGCGTCCATTGTAATTAATAGGGTTCTAACGTTCATGGAAACTTTTGGTCCATTCACAGGTTTTGGTGCGAACCGAACCCGGGGGTGTTCGGCTCATCCCTAGTGAGTAGGCAGGTACATTTCAAAAATACAATGTCAAATTAACAAAGGACTCCAACCAACCTCCTTGAGGTTAAAAAATGCAAGATAATAATGTTGTGGTAACTTGACACACAAAATGAGAAATAATATTATAGAAAGCACTAGAAAAAAAATGCAGATCTTCATAAAAATACCAAAAAAAAAAAAAATGTTTAAACATTTTTATGGAGATCTGATGAAAAACAAAATTAATATTATTCATGAGATCACGAGAAATAATAAAGAAAACAGTTTGTGAGAACTCTGTGTGAATATGAGCAGCAAAACAACTTCATTCTTCTAGCATTATAAAGAAGAAAAGAATGCGCTGCATTAAGCTATTTAAAAAATTGCAGTGTGATGAATATGCTATCTCCATTACGAACTCTAATTTTTCCAGATGGAACGCTTCCTTCTCGTAATTTATTCTGAGCATGCGTGGCACTTTGTACGTCGGTATTGTGTACACATTATCGGAATTTACGCAAACGGATTTTGTTTTGGAAAATTTGAGAACTAGATCTCAAATTTTGTGCGAAAATGTCCGATGGAGCCTACGCACGGTCGGAATTTCCGACAAAAGGCTCCCATCGAACATTTTCCATCGGAAAATCCGACCGTGTGTACGGGGCATAAGACTTCCTGGTCCGCACAGCCCTTAGCGTGGATAGAGTGGATTTGTCTAAAATCGTATACCTTTTCCGTGTTTTGACTATCAAGGTAACTTCCCATTTCCTTCGGGTTCCTATGTTGAGCGATGACCTATATATGGCACAAGCTCAGACCACATTTGTCTAAAAGTATCCTTGACCCTGCGTTCACACTTATGTGTTTTTTAGTGCGTTTTGCAATTTGCAGAAATGTAATACAGTCCATGTAACGTGGTTTCTGATGGTACACATTTGCATCTATGCATTTTGCAGCTGGTGCGTTTCTGGAAAGGGTCAGGGACTTTTTTCCCGATATGGAATTGATTTTTTTTATTAGTTCTCTAGGCGATGTCACTAGATGGTCATGCCCCATGGCTATATAAGAACTAGTCAGTCACCAGAACTGACACAACGGAGGAAGCCGGTGTCGGAGGAGGACCGTTTTTAAAATTTTTAGTGGGTCATCGACGGCAGAGGAAGAAGACAGCGAAGGGAGAAGAAAGCAGAGGGAGAAGACAGCGGATGGAGAAGACATCACTGGAGGGAGAAGACAGTGGAAGGAGAAGACATTGGTGGTGGTACCGAAGAAAGAAGACATGTTGAAGCTATGACGGGGTACATTTTGAATTTTTAGTAAAGGACTTGTTAGAAACCATCTCTGCTTTTTGTAATACTACACTGCTTTTTTGGTGAATGGGTACTGTGACAGACCTAGCCGGGACACAGGCTGTTGGAGGGGACTGAATGCGAGCCTATTACCTTGCGATTATGGGCCCTGGCATTTGGGGGAACGGTGCTCTTTGAGCTGCAAGCCTGGGACCCCTGAGCTGGTGTTACTTGGATTCAGGTCCATGCTGGCCCCCCAATACACATAGAATCTGTATGTGTATTTGGCATATTAGCAAGAGATGCTAATGTCATGAACTCCAGACAGCCTGTCTGTTAGGTAATTGAGTATAGTCTGGCTTGTAGGAGTGTTTCACCTATTGTTGTGTGTGCTAATTAACCCTGCAATTGAATGATGGAGCCCAGTGTTGATTAAGATAATTAGCTCATGCTAATTAGGTTAGGTGTGAGTCATCTGGCTGTATATATGTGTGACATGTCAAATAAAGATTTATTCCTGATGTACCCTACACTGGTGTTGTCTGGTGACTGGGTGAGCTAAGGGGTCTTGGATTGTATGGTACCGGACGGAGGAAGCATTTACGGCGGACATCTTGAGTACGGGGTCCGTCACAGGTACCCCATACTCATTCATATAGGGGGGTGGGTTCCGGGGGCCCCCTTTCTCAACCTCTTAGCGCCAACGCCTCCCAGCCCTGTAAGAGGTTTTTTGATGCCAGGAGGTGCGGCGCAGCTTAAGAACACGTGACTGTTGTGATTGGCTGTCATGTGGTCTGAAAATTCCCAAACTCAGGGAGGGCGCTGTCGGCACGTGTATTGGGGGCAATTCACGCAAATGTGTGGCCCCTCTGCGCTAAGAACCAGGCGCCAAGAGGCCGCATATTTGTGTATGGCCGGTTAAAGGGGTTAAAGAGAGCCTCCAGATTCCGATAAGCCCCCTGCCCGCAGACCTGCCCCAAAGCAACCCCCAATGTTGAGGGTATGCAGCCTGGTATGGTTCAGGAGGGGGAGCGCTCGCTTGTCCCCTCCCTTTCCTGACCTGCCAGGCTGCATGCTCGGATAAGGGTCTGGTATAGATTTGGAGGGGACCCCCACACCATTTTTATTTTCATTTTGGCATGGGGGTCCCCTACAAATCCATACCAAAGGGCATGGTATGGATTTGGGGGGGGGGGGGGGGGGGGCACACCATTTTTTAAATAATTTCTTTTTTTTTTTTGCCGCCAATTAATTCTTTACATTCATGACTCATCGGTTGTTAAGGACGCAACGGCCATCTTCCAGGTCCACTCTTAAGCAACTAGCTATATACAGTGTGTTTACAGTGTGTTTTTAAAGAGAGAAAAATACACAAAATGCATAAAAGCTGCATGTACATCAAAAACAAGGGTTTAAAAATGCAAAATGCACCACAAAACGTGCCTGAAAAACGCCTCAAGCGTAGCCCGCATAGCTGTGAAACAAGACTGACTCTCCAAAGATTAAAGGTGGTTTGGTACTTCCTAATTTCACCAAGTACTACCAGGCGGCACACCTAGCCCAACTCAGGACATGAAACCCCGCTCTGCGTAGCCCTGGAGTCTGTGGACTGTGACCCCGCTGTCTGTCACTAACTTGTTATGGCTACATCCAGGAGATCACCGGATGCTTCAAAACCCAGTCACCCAACCTTATCTAACTCTCTGGGACAGCCTTACATTTTTGAATAGCTTGCAGTCTCCACAGACAACACCCACTTTTGTCTTTTCTTCATAATCCAGCCTTTTTTTAAAATGAAATACTTTTTATAAATATTTTTCATAATACAACAAAAGTTCAAAAACCCACAGAACAATTCCCACAATCAAACCCTCTCAAACAATCCAGCCTTTTACCCAGCCTTTTATTCCAGACTTCTCCTGCCTAATTTTGTTTTTTGTTCCTCTACCAAACTTATTCAAGCCTATAAATTTATGACCCCTAATGCCTTAAAATCATTTCCAATCATTTCCAGGGTCGGAACTCTTCCAATATATTCAAATTAAGCTTTTTTTTTTCACATCCTACGTACACACTCTTCCCTTTCACTATGTCTAGCTTCAAACAGATCTGCAAAAGCTATCCTCACGAACAAAGTATCATCTCTACCCTATATGCCCATATGTTAGCCCCACTACCTCATATGTCCCTCCCCTATGCAGTTAAATGGGAATGAGACCCAGGCCTTCAGTTGAAAGCCAAAGACTGGACCGATATTTAGTCCACTACTAAATCATCCTCACAAAGTATGGTTACCATAAAAACAAATTACAAGGTCCTTAAGAGGTGGTATCTGGTCCTTGCCCGGATTGCTAAATTTCTCCCTTCCTACTCACCCCTTTCTGGGGCTGTCCTCAGGCAGGCACACACTATTAAACCTGGTGGAGCTGCCTGAATTTCAAACCTTCTGGATCAAAATTTTCCATGTACTCACCACTATGTTTGATTGTTCTATAGAGCATCAAACCAGCTACAGCTCTGCTTAATAAGAAACCTTTGGAGGTAATCCAACACCAATTTCAGCTACTCTTGCAGGTCACAACTGCGGCTAAGCAAACCATCGCAAAGACCTGAAAATCTCTCTAACTCAGTATCCTCAAAACTAAACACAGAGTTACTCGGGCAATGATAAATGCCAAAGTCGAGGTAGTCCTCACAGATAGGATGAGCAAGTATGAACATCTTTAGAAACCATGGGTAGATCACTATCTACCAGAGGACTTTGCTGAGACACTATTATCCCCTTGACTTGCATGTCAGCACGTGTTTTTGGATTTTCTCATTGGGACGCTTTTTTTGCCCTTCCCCCGAGGGTTCCCTCCCCTCCCCTATTTTCCTGCCTTGTCCTTGATGTTATTCTCCTACTTTTTACTTTTTCTCTACATATATCGCAGGCTTTCTCCAACATCAGATGCCCGCCTCTCTGTTACTGAAAGACCCTCCTAATATGTGAGACTAGACTCTCATTAGGTTACTCAATAGAGAGGGATACCATAGTACCCTGAGACAACGCAGTTTCATTGCCACTTGTTTCCTATTCATCCAGAAGCCACTCAGCTTTAGAGACCTCTGCTATAACCCTGTATCCTCTAGGCATGGCCAGATTAAGAACATCATGGGCCTGGTGCTGTGGATTTTGGCGGGACCTTTAATAAACAATAAATAAATAAAAATGCAAACTATTTTTTGTTATAACAAATTAAATTAAAGAGAGAGAGGGAGGATGAGAGAGAGAGAGAGAGAGAGAGAGAGAGAGAGGGGATGAAAGAGGTGTGAGGGGTAAGGGAGGGAGGATGAGAGAGGGAGGGAACATGTAACCTGTAAAAAAAAAGAGTGTGAAGGGTATGCCAGTGGGCAGTATGTACAGGAGAGGAGTGTGGGGGGTATGACAGAGGGTAGTATGTACCGGAGAAGAGAGTGGAGGGTATGACAGTGGGCAATATGCACAGCAGAGGAGTGTAGAGGGTATGACAGTGGGCACTATGTATAAGAGAAGAGTGTGGAGGGTATGACAGTGGGCAATATGCACAGCAGAGGAGTGTAGAGGGTATGACAGTGGGCACTATGTATAAGAGAAGAGTGTGGAGGGTATGACAGTGAGCAATATGTACAGGAGAGAAGTGTGGAGAGGACAGTAAGCAGTAATTACAGGAGAGGAGTGTGGAGGGAGGGTATGACGGTGGGCACTATGTATAGGAGAGGAGTATGGAGGGTATGACAGTGAGTAGTATGTACAGGAGAGGAGTGTGGAGGGTAAGACAGTGGGCACCATGTATAGGAGAGAAGTGTGGAAGGTATGACAGTGGGCACTATGTATAGGAGAGAAGTGTGGAGGGTATGACAGTGGGCACTATGTATAGGAGAGAAGTGTGGAGGGTATGACAGTGGGCACTATGTATAGGAGAGAAGTGTGGAGGGTATGACAGTGGGCACTATGTATAGGAGAGGAGTATGGAGGGTATGACGGTGAGTAGTATGTACAGGAGAGGAGTGTGGAGGGTATGACAGTGGACACTTTGTATTGGAGAGAAGTGTTGGAGGTATGACAGTGGGCACTATGTATAGGAGAGAAGTGTTGGAGGTATGACAGTGGGCACTATGTATAGGAAAGAAGTGTTGGAGGTATGACAATGGGCACTATGTATAGGAGAGAAGTGTGGAGGGTATGACAGTGGGCACTATGTATAGGAGAGGAGTATGGAGGGTATGACGGTGAGTAGTATGTACAGGAGAGGAGTGTGGAGGGTATGACAGTGGACACTTTGTATTGGAGAGAAGTGTTGGAGGTATGACAGTGGGCACTATGTATAGGAGAGAAGTGTGGAGGGCATGACAGTGAGCAGTATTTACAGGAGAGAAGTGTAGAGGGTATGGCGGTGGGCGCTATGTATAGGAGAGGAGTGTGGAGGGTATGACAGTGAGCAGTATGTACAGGAGAGAAGAGTGGAGAGTATGACAGTGGGCACTATGTATAGGAGAGGAGGATGAAGTAATCTGGGAAGGAAAAATGTAAAGGTTTGTGGAAGGATGTTTAGGGACTGCGTAGTGGTTAAGCGGGCCATACATGGATTGAAATTACACCAGTTAAGCAGAGACCAGCCATAGTCGATCTATGTATGGGCTACCTGGTTTTACACAAGTCAACCTATTAACCGACTTGAGTACAACCAGCCTGTCAGGTTTTCCGCAAATCAATCAGTGCTGCCAGCTATAGTTAGCAACACTAATCATTGTATTCACTGGCAGAACACAATAACACTGCGGGAGTGATTCCCCCATTCACAGGTCAGCAGGTGAGAGCGTGTGCAGGGACAGGCTGGGGAGAGATACTAGTCAGTGGCTGGGTAGGCACTGGTTAGTATCAGAACCAGATACACACAGGTTACATACGCCACGAGAGCGCATTAGAGCGAGAGCAATAATTCTAGCACTAGACCTCCTCTGTAACTCTAAACATGTAACCTGTAAAAAAAATGTAAAGCATCGCTTAGTACACAACAAAAAATCGTGCTAACTTTAGTGTTTTTTTTATAAATGAAACAGTTTCTTTCCAAAAAAAACGTTTGAAAAATTGCTGCGCAAATACCGTGAAACATAAAAAGTTGCAAAGACCACCATTTTATTCCATAGGGTGTCTGCTAAAACAATATATAATGCTTGAGGGTTCTGAGTAATTTTCTAGCTTAAAAAAATGATGATTTTTTTACATGTAGGAGAGAAGTGTCAGAATGGGCCTGGGTGGCAAGGGGTTAATTACCATAAGTAATATACAAATAATTATTATAAGCACTGTGTCCTCTCAGTCTGCTGCAGAGTGTTCCAGCTTGTATTTAAACTGGCCGCTCCATATGTAGCTTCTGTGCAAGCAGCCCTGTATCTCTGGAACCATAGATGAAAGCAGCTCCATATTTTCTGGAGGGGGTCTTTAGCTACCTACCTCCCAAATGTGGGATCTCTGTGACTCTTGATCGCCGAGCTACAACTCTTGAAGTCGATCTTTTTTTTTTTTGGGCAAATGGGCCTATCTTGAGAAAGGGGCCTGGAGCTGCAGCTCCAATAGCCCCTATGTTAATCCGGCCCTGCCTCTAGGTCAGTGGTCATCAACTCTGTCCTCAGGGCCCACCAACAGGCCAGGTTTGCAAGATAACTGAAATACATCACAGGTGATCTCATTTGTGGCTCAGTGATTGCAGTGTTCTAGTCTGGCTCTCCCCAAGGTAATACATAAAACCTGGCCTATTAGTGGGCCCTGAGGACAGGGTTGATGACCACTGCTCTAGGTCATCCGACCCTCCAATGCTCACCATTATGGTTTAATTGTGTTGTCAGGAATGATCTTGTCTGTAATTATTTTATTATTTATCATGGTCATATGGCACTTTTGCACCCTCTATCTTATTGCGTCTTGGAAGAATTTCTGTTGTCATTCTGCACTATTGTGTACCCATGGTTTATTTAAACTATGTACAGTTCGTGTTATATTTGCTATTCTTCCTTCAATAAAATATTTGAACAAGAAAGTCATGGGAGGCTATCAGCTGGCCCAGGGAGTAGGTGTTGATCAAGAATAGGAGAGGTCCAAGAACAGAACCTTGGGGGACCCTGACAGAGAATGGAAGAGGAGAGGAAGTAGAATTGTAAGTGACACTAAGGCTGGGTTCACACCTCCGATGGATGCGGCTCGCAGCAGAGGTCCGGTGCATGCCTGTTCTCCGTTTTAGGGACGAATCAGGGCCAAATTTTTACCGCAATGGAGATATGTGAACTGGCTCCATAGAGAGCCGGTCACAATCTCCTGTCATTCGAATTGGATGCAGGAAAACTCAAATCCAATTCGCATAGGTGTAAGCCCAGCCTGAAAGTGTGGTGGGGTAGGTAGGATGAGAACCAATGAAGGGCACAGTCACTGAGACTAAAGGAGTAAAGTTTTTTTTGGAGGAGGCAGTGGCGGAATTATAGGGGTCGCTGAGGTCGCTAAGGCGGCCGGGCCCTTGAGGGCCCCCTGTATATCTCAAGGTGCGGGGCGGCTGAGATCAAGCTCCCAGATCTTCAGCCGAACTGTAATCGGCACTGTGCTGGGAGCTCGGAGTAAAAGCACAGTGTGTGCTGTGCTCTTTTTCTCCCCCGACAGTGCAGTACCCGGCAGGAAGAGGTAAGATAAAGAAAGCACTGCTGTTTTTGAAAAGACTTTCTGTTTGTATTTGTGTGCATATATGTGTGTGTATGCATGTGTATGTGCATGTATTTGTGTGCATGTATTTGTGTGTGTCTATGTTTATATGTGTGTGCATTTATATATGTATGTGTGTATATATAGACAGTTTATGTGTGTGTATTATGTGTGTGTGTTTAGATGCAGTGGCGGCCCAGGCATAGGACACACGGGTGTCGCCCCTCTCTCCTGCCACCCCCTCTTTTACCAATAGATAGATTCATGCATTGCATGAATCTATCTATGGCCGCCGCTGCCACCCCCTATTCTGGCGCCCGGTCCCTTGCCGGGCACCTGAATTACAGCGGCGGGGGGGAATTGTTTTTGAAGCACCTGATTAGAGCCATAGGCTCTAACAGGCATCAAAAAATTTTACCTTTTCACTCAGCTGTGTTAGAAAAGCAAATGACTATTCACTTTCCTAACACTAAACCGCCTCTCCGCCAATCAGGTGCTCAGGTCTGTTACCTGTCACCTGATTGGCTGAAACGACAGGCACCGTTATTGGACGCCTATCAGGAGGAGAGGATAGAAGATGAGGACAGCAGGAGACGCATGGAGGACCGTCACCCGCTGCACCACCAAGACAGGGTAAGTGCCGGGCAGATGGCGAGTGGGCGGGGGGCACACTGGGGGCATTCAAGGGCACACTAGCAGCATTTGATGGGCACAGTGGCAGCATTTGATGGACATAGTGGCAGCATTTGATGTCACACTGGCAGCGTTTGGCACAGTGGCTGCAATTGATGGCACAGTGGCAGCGTTTAATGGCACAGTGGCTGCAATTGATGGCACAGTGGCTGCAATTGATGGCACAGTGGCTTTGTTTGATGGGCACAGTGGCAACGTTTGATGGCACAGTGGCTGTAATTGATGGCACAGTGGCTGTAATTGATGGCACAGTGACAGTGTTGAATGGGCACAATGGCAGCATTTGGCACAGTGTCTGCAATTGATGGCACAGTGGCAGCGTTTAATGGGCACAGTGGCTGCAATTGATGGCACAGTGGCAGCATTTGAGGGCACAGTGGTAGTGTTTGATGGCACAGTGGCTGCAATTGATGGGCACAGTAGCACAGTAGGCACAGTAGCAGCGTTTGGGCACAGTGACTTCGATTGATGGCACAGTGGCTGCATTTCATGAGTTTTTTTCAAAAAATGTTTGTGCCCCCCAAAAATGTTGAGCACTGTTTATATGTATGTATGAACATATATGTACAATCAGAACTGATTTTTTTTTTTTTTTTGCTTGTTCAAAGTACCAGCAAAAATTGCTGTTCCTCTGAAAAGCGATCTGTGCTCAGATCGCTTTTCAGAGGCATTTTACAGCCGGTAAAGAGGCAGTATGTTGCCTTCTGACCACCTGTTTTAACCCCTTAAAGTGATTGTAAAGGTTTGCGTTTTTTTTTTTAATAACAAACATGTCATACTTACCTTCACTGTGCAGCTCGTTTTGCAGATTGGCCCTGAACCTTGTCTTCTGGGGTCCTTCGGCAGCTCTCGTGGCTCCTCCTCTTATCAGATAACCCCCTAGGAGAAGCGCTCTCCCGGGGGGGTTACCTTGCAGGCACCCCCCCTTTAAGCCAGTGTCATTGGATTTGATTGACAGCAGCGGGAGCCAATGGCTGCGCTGCTATCAATCTATCCAATCAGGAGCCAAGAACCCCGGGCAAAGGAAGATCGCATCTGCACCTGGTGATGTTCCAGGGCTCAGGTAAGTAAAACGGGGGGGCTGGGGGGGGCGGTCACTGCCAGGTGTTTTTCACCTTAATGCATAGGATGCACGAGGGTTTACAACCCCTTTAATGCATAGGATGCACGAGGGTTTACAACCCCAATGCACACAGTTGCAGTGTGGTTGCAGTGCAGCCCCATTCATCTAGGGATGTACTTAAAGGGAGCCCTGACTGGAAAAAGATTGAGAAACAGCGACATCTCTCCATTTTCCTCCTGCAGCCACTGAATGCCTGTGGGAGGGAGAGGTGGAGAAGCAGGGGGAAATGGAGAAATCGGTTCCTTTATATGCATCCACCCACTTGCAACCGGGCCCTGTTGTTCCGCCACCGTGCTCGGAGGAAAGGGCCCTGTCAGGGGGGCCCTTCATGGTTTCTTGCATTGGGGCCCTGAAGGTTCTAGTTACGCCACTGGGAGGAGGGGTTGGCACCCAAAAGGTCCAGAAGTAGGAGTACAGAATAGTGTCCATTTGTTTTAGCTGTTAGTAAATTGCTTGTGAGTTTTAATAAAGCAGTTTCTGGGGAGTGTTGAGGGGGAAATCCAGACTAAAGGGGATCAAGAAGGTCATTCTTAAGGCCCGTACACACGATCGGCCTTTTTTACAACCAACATGCAAATTAACTGTTTTGGACCAACATCCGACCGCGTGTACGCTCCATCGGACCAACTTTTTCTAGGTTTCATCGGACTTTTGTTGGCTGTGCGAACGGACCAACTTTCTGCCAACAAAAGTCCAATGGACCAAAGTCCGACCGTGTGTACACAAAACCAACGGACTTTTGTACAAACCAATGCAGAACCAATGCAAAAGATCAGACAACAATACAGAAGTTGACCAAAGGTGGCGGTAAAGAGCAGAAAAACCAAGTGATTTGGTGAAAGTTGGCTGAAAAAGTCCTGCCGTGTGTATGCAATACCAACTTGGGGCCAACGCCCTTTGGACAAAAATCCCCGGGAAGTTGGTCCACGGTCCGATCGTGTGTATGAGGCTATAGGCTGGGTATAGGCTGGGTTCACACTCTCTTTGGATGTTACTCACAGCAGGGGTACGGTGCGCCCCTGTTCTCCATTTTAAGCAGGAGAATATGACCGGCTCTCTATGGAGCCGGTTCACATGTCTCCGGGGCGGCTGCAGAGCACACTGCACAGAAACGTGCGTCTTTGCCTCTGTTTTAAGGGCTGAATTCAGGTAAAGATTCTGCCCTGATTCGTCCCTGGAACGGAGAACAGGGACGGACAGCATTGCTGTGCGATCTGTGGCCGGTGTAGATATGAACCGAGCCTTATGCAGCGTACACACGATCGGAAATTCCCGTCGGAAAAAACTGACGGTTTTTCCAACGGAATTCCGCTCAAGCTGTGTTGACTACACACGATCACACCAAATTCCGACGGTCAATAACACAGCGGCATAAAACACGTTCGACAGCACTATAAAAGGGAAGTTTAATGCTTCTGAGCATGCGTCGAATTGTTTCCGAGCATGCGTCTGTATTTTGCGTGTCGGAATTGCATACACACGATCGGAAAATCCGATAGAAAGGTTTTCCGTCGGAAAAATTGGGAACAGGTTCTCAATTCAAAGTCCGTCGGAAATTCCGACAGAAAAAGAACGTTGGGCATACACACGGTCGGAAAATCCGATGAAAAGCTCCCATTGTTTCCATCGGAAATTCCGACCGTGTGTACGCCCCATTAGAGAATTGGGAAAGATGCCAGAAGAAAGGGAAAGATTGAAGATGTGAGTTAGAGCATGTAGGATAGAGCCAGAGGGTGACCGCAGTATTTGAGAGGGAATGGGATCAAGGGGGTCAGTGATAGGGGCATTAGATTTATGCAATTTATTTTAAACAATATTTATTGGCTTTATGCAAGGAACCTTCGCTTCTGGTCTGGTTGTTTTTATATGATCCTGCCTTAACAGGTGGAAAAGAGCAGGTATAAAGACGAGTGGAGGAGGAAATCTTTCTACTGGCCTTAGAATACTCATACAAATGCTCTGCTAGACCTTTGTTTAACTAGAAGTCATTTATTGCTGGTGAGTGATTCAATACACTGGGGCATGAGCACTTTTTTTGTGGATGCACTTTTATCTTCGAAGCACTGTTCAACACTTTTAGTGTCGTGATGGTATGAGAGAAGAATTAAAGAAAAGAATTTGTCACACAAACTGTCATCTGGAAACACCTTTATTTGCTTTGCACAATATTCAAGCACTTTTTTTTTAAGTTTTGCACAGGATTGGAGATGTATTCATATTTGCACAGTATTGGACATTTATGAGGAATTTTGCACACTAGGACATTTTGTATGTATACTTGCACATTACTAGAGACTATCAGTCATATTTACACATGAATTTGCACTTCATTTGTGAATTTTGGGTATTTGCTTTAGAGTTTTATATACCGGTATGTATTTTTTTTTTTTTTTTACTATTTTATGCAATTTGATGTTAGGTCTGATATATTTAAACACTGTCAACTCTTATTATATCTGAAAACATCACTGCCTGTATCAGCACTCCTCTCAAAAGCCCTTAGCCTTAATGCAAGCAGTGGACTGGCTCGTGGAAGGAATTATGCAAATATCAAAATGCCTCCATAAGTGGATATCAGTTTGGAGGAGTGGGCATTCAATAGGCACTACATTAGCATGAAGAGTGCTTAAGGTGATGGTCACAAGTGGTTCTGAGTCTTTATTACTGAAAGGGACAGTCAGGCTGTGGAGGAAAGAGCTAGATAACAGTCTGAATTTGGAACAGGTGAAAACAAGACTGAAGCCCCATACACACGGTCGGAAAATCCGACCACCAAATCCATCGGATTTTGTCCGACGGATTTAGTCCGACACTGGTGTTGCATACACACTGTCGGACAAAGTTGTCGGAAAATCCGATCATTCTGAACGTGGTGACGTTTGTTGCGTACGACGGGACTACGTAAAGGCTAGTAGCCAATAGCTTTGGTATTGTAATGTGATCTGAGCATGCATGGCACTTTGTCCGTCGGAATTCGATACACACGATCGGATTTGGTGTGATCGGACTTTGTTGTCGAAAAATCTATCCAGCAGGAGATAGGACTTTGTCCGTCGGACAATCCGATGGAAACTGTCCGATGGTGCCTACACACGGTTGGAATTTCCGACAACATTGTCCGATAGGACAGAATCCATCGGAAAATCCGACCGTGTGTATGGGGCTTGAGAGGGAGAGCTGCAAGTGGGTTGTGCTTTGATTTAAGTGTTACTGCACTACACTTTACACTACACTGCAGCTACACTTTAATCTCATTACGCCACAATCCTATGCAACCACAGCACACAAAGATCTTTACAAGTTCAAGTGGGAGTTTCTTAAAGCCAGCGCTGAGTAACTTCCCCTTTTCTACGCCTTCTGCACCATCAATTAGGTTCAAATTCCACATAGAGGTTTGAATTTGTTGGCTAATGTGAGAAACATCTTAGCACCAACACTTTGATAGTTATGGTTCCTGTGAAAGAGAGTAAGAGACTTTCTGTGGATGTTTTTGGCAATTGGTCTTGATCGCACCTTACAGACTTAAGCTGGCCATACACTGTGTGATTTTCAGCCAGTTTCTGATGAACCTGATAAAATTGACTTAGTGGGTGGCCCTGTCCCCCCTCCTGATCGATGTCCTTTGACTGAAAAATTGATAGAGCTGGATAATTGTCAGCCAAATGGTGGCTGCATCCAATAGGATGCAGTCATTGTTTGGATATTCTGACAGCTGTCACAATACAGGGCCGAGCAGGGGAGTTTGTCCATCCATGCTACATAGCTACCACACACAGCTGGCTGAACCAAAAAATATTATAATGTATATGTAGCACCCTTTAGTGTGTGTCACTAGTAGTGAGAGTAGGCAAACTATACTCTGACTCATGTTACCTGGTGAGTCTGATTGGGTCAGGGTTAGCTCGCTGTTGCCTCTCCCTGATATATAGAAAGTTGGAGAATGTTCTGGAACTAGTAGGCGGAGGTGAGGAAAGGCTGCTCTGCATATGTATGGGCCCTTAGCCAATCCTCAAGAGTGGGCCTGGCAGGGAACTCAGGAAGCCCATAAATAGACATGAGCCATGCCAGCAGGAAGTCGGAGGAAGATGGAGAAGCAGTGCTGAGGAGAGGCTGTCAGTGGCCCTTGAGCAACCCCATTACCAGGGGGGAGGGGTTACCTCAGACTGGAGCTTAGGAGGCTGGCCTGGAAGGATCCCATCACAGGAGGTAGTTGGAGGGATTCAAGCTGGAGAGGCAGCAGAGAGAGCAAGGACAGTGAGTAGATCAGTACAGTGCAGGGACAAACAAGAGGAGAGACTGCCACCTGTAGCAGATCTCTCTTAAAGACAGTGGTGTGTCAAGTCTTCATCCAACCTTGCCCTGGGGAAAAGTGTGGTTGGGGGCAGCCAGGTGGGCTAGCATTCTGCAAGCAAGTGGAACTGGGATCTGTAACCACAGGAAGGCAGAAGGAAATGTATTATGCCGTTCACTCCATTTGTGTTATTTTGTCAATAACAAAGTCCCTGCCTGTAATGGGCTTTTGCTGAACTAGCAATATACTGTTAGTTCCCTCATGGTACTGAAGACAGAACATTATAACCAGGGATGGTTCGAACACCCCCCCCCCCCCCCCTTCAGTTTGCAGCAGAACTCCTGAACAGGCGATATGTTCTAAACCGAATGGCGAACCCCATTGAAGTCTATGGGAGCCTAACAGGAAAATTGGAAGGCTTATATGCAAATAATTGGGCATAAGGGGTTTGGGAGTCAGGGTACAGCCCTGGGGACATGTATCAATATATATATATATTTTAAACAATCGTATTTTCAGGAGTAGTGATTTTAATTATGCTTAAAGTGCAACAATAAAAATGAAAGATGTATTTAAATGTAGTACCTGAGGGGTCCCCTTAATGTTCCTGTAAGGTGGCGCATTGTGGGGTCACTAGTATGGTATTTGTAAATTGAAATCATATCTCCTCTCAAGCGTCTCTTCTCCAGAGAGAATAAGTTCAGTACTCGTAACCTTTCTTCAACTTTAACTAATATCCTCCAGTCCCTTTATTAGCTTTGTTGCCCTTCTCTGTACTCGCTCCATTTCCAGTACATCCTTCCTGAGGATTGGTGCCCAGAACTGGACAGCATACTCCAGGTGAATCTGGACAATTGTCTTGTAGAGTGGGAGAATTATCGCTTTAAGCTTTGTTAGCATGCCATTGCTGAGCTTATCATCTACTAAGACGCCCCGGTTCCTTTTCCATCCTTGATTCTCCCAGAGGTTCTTTCCCCAGTGAGTAGATTGCATTCATATTTTTGCCACCCAAATGCATTATTTAAAATGTTTCCACATTAAACCTCATTTGCCATGTAGTTGCCCACCCCATTAATTTGTTCAGATCTTCTTGCAAGGTTTCCACATCCTGCGGAGAAGTTATTGCCCTGCTTAGCTTAGTATCGTCCACAAATACAAAGAATGAACTGTTTACTCATTCCTCCAGGTCATTTATGAACAAATTAAATAGGATTGGTCCCAGCACAGAACCCTGGGGGACCCCACTTTCCACCCCTGACCATTCCGAGTACTCTCCATTTATATCCACACTCTAAACTCGCCCTTGTAGCCCGTTTTCAATCCATGTACTCACCCTATGGTCCATGACAACAGACCTTACTTTGTACAGTAAACGTTTATGGGGAAGTGTTTCAAATGCTTTTGCAAAATCCATTTACACCACATCTATGGGCCTTCCTTTATCTAGATGGCAGCTCACCTCCTCATAGAAGGTTAATAGATGGGTTTAAAAAGAACGATTCTTCATGAATCCATGCTGGTTACTGCTAATTATACAATTTTCATTACTAAAATCTTGTATATAATCCCTTATCATCCCCTCCAAGAGCTTGCATGCTATTGATGTAATGCCAACTGGTCTGTAATTCCCAGGGATGTATTTTGTCCCTTTGTTAAATATTGGTGCTACATTGGCTTTTCTCCAATCAGCTGGTACCATTCCAGTCAGTAGACTATCAGTAAAAATTAGGAACAATGGTCTGACAATTACTTGACTGAGTTCCCTAAGGACCCTCGGGTGCAAGCCATCTGGTCCCGGTGACCTATTAATGTTAAGTTTTCCAAGTCTATTTTTAATTCTGTCCTCTGTTAGCTATGAGGGTGCTTACTGAGATGTGTCATGAGGATAAACACTGCAGTTTTGGTTACTGAAGCCCCCCGATTCCCTCATGAAGACTGAAGAATAAATTCAATACCTTTGCCAGCTCTCCATCCTTACTAACCAGATTCCCTTCATCATTTTTTTATGGGGCCAATATGGTCTGTCCTCCCTCTTTTACTGTTTATATACTTAAAGAATTTCTTGGAATTGTTTTTGCTCTCCTTCGCTTTGTTCCCTTCGTGTCCTATTTTAACCGCCCTAATTGCACCCTAACATTTCTTGTTGCATTCTTTGTAAAGTCTGAATGCTGTTGATGATCCCTCAGCCTTGTATTTCTTGAAGGCTTTCTCCTTTGCTTTTATATGCATTTTAATATTGGAGTTATGCCATTTTGTTCGCTCCTTTAACCACTTCAGCCCCGGACCAATTGTCAGCTTAAGGACCAGAGGTCTTTTTTCAATTTCGCACTGCACTACTTTAACTGGTAATTGCGCGGTCATGCAATTTTGTAACGAAACGAAATTTGCGTCCTTTTCTTCCCACAAATAGAGCTTTCTTTTGATGGTATTTGATTGCCTCTGTGATTTTCTACTTTTTGTTATAAGAAAAATCTAATAAACTCAATTTTAGTCAAACATTTGGGCCAAAATGTATTCAGCCACATGTCTTTAGTAAAAAAAAATGCCAATAAGCGTATATTTATTGGTTTGCGCAAAAGTTATAGCGTCTACAAACTAGAGTACATTTTCTGGAATTTACACCGCTTTTAATTTATGACTGCCTATTTCATTTCTTGAGGTGCTAAAATGGCAGAGAAGTACAAAACCCCCCCAAATGACCCCATTTTGGAAAGTAGACACCCCAAGCTATTTGCTGAGAGGCATGTTGAGCCCATTGAATATTTTTTTTTTTAGTCCCAAGTGATTGAATAAAGACAAAAATAAAAAAGAATTTTTTTTTTCTTCAAAAAGTTGTCACTAAATGATATATTGCTCACACATGTCATGGTTATATGTGGAATTGCACCCCAAAATACATTTTGCTGCTTCTCCTGAGTATGGGGATACCACATGTGTGGGACTTTTTGGGAGCCTAGCCGCGTACGGGGCCCCGAAACCCAAGCACCGCCTTCAGGATTTCTAAGGGTGCAAATTTTTGATTTCACTCCTCACTACCTATCACCGTTTCGAAGGCCATAAAATGCCAAAATAGCACAAAACCCCCCCAAATGACCCCATTTTGGAAAGTAGACACCCCAAGCTATTTGTTGAGAGGCATGGTGAGTATTTTACAGCTCTCATTTGTTTTTGAAAATGAAGAAAGTAAAGAAAAAAAAAAATTTTTTTTCAATTTTCAAAACTTTGTGACAAAAAGCGACATCTGCAAAATACTCACAATACCTCTCAGCAAATAGCTTGGGGTGTCTACTTTCCAAAATGGGGTCATTTTGGGGGTTTTATGCCATCTGGGCATTCCATGGCCTCCGAAACTGTGATTGGCAGTGAGAAGTGAAATAAAAAAATTACTCCCTTAGAAAGCCTGAAGGCGGTGCTTGGTTTTTGGGGTTCCGTACGCAGCTAGGCTCCCAAAAAGTCCCACACATGTGGTATCCCCGTACTCAGGAGAAGCAACAGAATGTATTTTGGGTGTATTTCCACATATGCCCATGACATGTTTGAGCAATATATCATTTAGTGACAACTTTTTGTAAAAAAAATATATATATATTTTTTTTTTCATTATTCAATCTCTTGGGACAAAAAAAAAAAATATTTAACGGGCTCAACATTGCTCTCAGCAAATAGCTTGGGGTGTCTACTTTCCAAAATGGGGTCATTTGGGGGGGGTTTGAACTGTCCTGGCATTTTATGCACAACATTTAGAAGCCTATGTCACACGTCACCCACTCTTCTAACCACTTGAAGATAAAGCCCTTTCTGACACTTTTTGTTTACATGAAAACATATTTTTTTTTTGCAAGAAAATTACGTTGAACCCCCAAACACTATATATATTGTTAAAGCAAAGGCCCTACAGATTAAAATGGTGGGTGTTGCATTTTTTTTTTTCACACAGTATTTGCGCAGCGATTTTTCAAACGCATTTTTTGTGGAAAAAATACACTTTTTTTTATTTTAATGCACTAAAACACACTATATTGCTCAAATTTTTGATGAAATAAAAAATATGATCTTAGGCCGAGTACATGGATACCAAACACGACATGCTTTAAAATTGCGCACAAACACGCAGTGGCGACAAACTACATACATTTTTAAAAGCCTTTAAAAGCCTTTACATGATACCACATTAGATTCACGGAGGAGGTCTACTGCTAAAATTACTGCCCTCGATCTGACCTTCGCGGTGATACCTCACATGCATGGTGCAATTGCTGTTTACATATGACGCCAGACCAACGCTTGTGTACGCCTTTGCGCAAGAGAAGGGGGGGCAGGGGTGCTTTTTTTTTTTTTTTTTTTAGTTTTTTTTTTATTTATTTAGCTTTTTTATTCTATTTTTAAACTGTTCCTTCCATTTTTTTTCTTTGTTATGATTTTTATTGTTATCTCAGGGAATGTAAATATCCCCTATGATAGCAATAGGCAGTGACAGGTACTCTTTTTTTGAAAAAATTGGGGTCTATTAGACCCTAGATCTTTCCTCTGCCCTCAAAGCATCTGACCACACCAAGATTGGTGTGATAAAATGCTTTCCCAATTTCCCAATGGCGCGGTTTATATCCGGGAGGGGGGACATTCCCTCCCACTGCTTGTAAAAGCAGTCTAGAGGCTAATTACCCGCTAGAATTGCTTTTACATGAACGCCGATCACTGGCTGAAAAGAATGATACCAAGATGATACCTAAACCTGCAGGCATCATTCTGGTATAACCATTCAAAGTCCAGCAACATACTGGACATATATTGTAATCTTTTTTTTTTTCATGCAGCCTCTTGGCTGAACGAAAAAAAGAGATTGATTGGTGGGTATGCCCACCATTAGAATACCTCCCTTCATCCACCCACTTCTAATGATGGGCATACATGCACCATTTATATATGCCGATGCATGGGGGCATCCTCCCGCAAAAGTTATGCCGTGTACACACGGTCGGAATTTCGACCGTATGTACGTGGCATTAGGAGCCAATCGCTCCTCCGCCCCCCCTGCTGCCCCCATGCTTCGGCACATATGCTCTTTTTTTTAACTGTGGTGGTGAAATCACCTCCTACAGCGTTGGAGTCGCGGCTTTATGTATCGTGGGAGCAAACGCTGTTGCTGTCAAGATAAATAAATCCGCGCTGCAACTGAATGGCGCACCTGAAAACAAAAAAATGCTTAACACTAAAACACAGTAAACAAAATTACATACCTGAAAAGCAAGCATGATAAAACATAATAAAACATTGCAGAATAGAATGGAGTAAAAAAAGAGCAACAATAGAGAGAGAATAGAGTGAGAGAGAGAACAATAAAACGACAACTATTTTTGTTTTTTTTATTTTTTTGAGATTCACAGGTAAAAAAGCTCCTGACTGTTAGCGACTGAATCAAAACGCTACCACAAAAAAAATGTTAGCGATCGCAGGGATCAGGCCTGACTCTGCGAACACTGCAGTTATGTGTGCTTAGTGTTTTGTAAGTGACAGTGATCGATCGATACTGCACTTGGGTGGGCTGGGCTGGGCTGGGCGGAGGGGGAAAACGCAGGTGCTAGCAGGTATCTGGGCTGATCCCGCTAACAATGCGTTTTTTTGGAACCCTAAACTGCTGGGACGCTAGTATAGATCTGATCAGATCAGATATTGATCTGTTCAGATACTATACCACTAAGGGAGGTGTATGCTTTGCGCGTGGGTGTTTGCGGTACTGGCACTAACCTGGGGCGACGCAGACCTTATTTGACCCTAAAACCTAATTGATATCACCCGCCGGGCGATCAGGGGGTTAAACCATTATTGGGTAATAAATGGCGGGTGCCCTGACAGTATAAAAAACAAGCTAACTAACCAGCGTCACCCGTAACAGTAATACAAAAAAAAAACTGGCTACCTAGCGGCACCAGTGACACTAATGCAGCGATCAAAAAAAACGATCGCTTAGTGACACTGGCAAAAGGGGGTGAAAGGGTTAACTAGGGGCAATCAGGGGGTTAAACCTTTATTAGGTAATATATGGGGGTACCTGACGCTATATAAAAACCTGACGGGGAACCTAAATAACGAAATAACTAACTGGCTAACCAGCGTCACCAGTGACAGTTATACGGTGATTACTGGTGAAAGGGTTAACTCTAGGGGCAATCAGGGGGTTAAAACCTTTATTTAGGTTGTAATATGGGGGTACCTGACCTATAAAACTATTTATGAACCTATATAAAACATGGCGGTTAAAATAAAAAAAAAATGGTTACCTAGCGACACAATGCAGCGATCAGAAAAACGATCGCTTAGTGACACTGGCAAAAGGGGGTGAAGGGGTTAACTAGGGGCAATCAAGGGGTTAAACCTTTATTAGGGGGGGTAGGGGGCTACCTAGGACCTAAAACTAACTGCCCTGACAGTTATTACAGTCACACTGACACTAAATGCAGTGATCAGTAAATAAATGATCACTGCAATTAGTGACACTGTGACTGGGGGGGAGGGGGTGATCTGGGGGGTGATCTGGGGGTGACAGGGGGGTGGATTGTGTGCCTATGTGTACTGGTGTCAGTGTACTGTTTGTGCACTAACCTTTACATGTTCTCTGCTCGGCGTTCCGGTCACATAGACCGGCGCACCGAGCGTGACATCACTTCCGCCTTCCTGTCTATACAATAGACAGGAAGGGGAAGCTTCTCATTCGCCAGGAGCGATCGCGAGGGGGTGGCCAGAAACCACTGGCCGTCCCCTCGTCCCGGATCGCTCCTGAAGCGATGCCGACCGTCCCCGCCGGCGGAGGGGGTTCCGATCGGACACCCCACCCGCCGGAAGAATGGCACGTACAGGTACGTGGTTCTGCCTGTACGTGCCATTCTGCCGACGTATATATACAGGGGGCGGTCGGCAAGTGGTTAAATGTATTTCCTAATGGGATGCACTGGCTAATGCCATTATTTAATATACTCTTAAAGCAAACCCATCTCTCCTCCGTGTTATTTGTTCCTAAGATTTTATCCCAATTCATGCCTTCTAACAAGGTTCGTAGTTTAGGGAAGTTATGTCTTTTGAAATTCAGTGTCTTTGTATTCCCTTATGTTTCCTATTTATGTGATTTATACTGAAGCCTGTGATTCCTAAATCGCCCTGTATTTCCACATCTGTGATCAGGTTTGTATTGTTGGTAACCAGTAGGTCTAGTAACATTTTGTTTCTAGTTGGTGCATCTACCATCTGACCCATGAAATTGTCCTGCAAGACATTTAGGAACTGGCGAGCCTTAGACGAATGTGCGGTTCCTTCCGCCCAGTCTATGTCTGGATAATTAAAATCCCCATTATGATGACACTTCCCATCCTTGCAGCTAATCCAAATTGTGATAGAAGGTCTGTCTCCCCCTCCTCCCTCAGGTTAGGGGGCCTGTATCATACTCCCAGTATTATTTTCCCCTTAGTTTCATCCCTTTGCAGCTCTACCCATAAGGATTTCATCTCCTCCCTAGCTCCCTTAGAGATGTCATCTCTCACATAAACTTGTACATTATTCTTGATATACAGGCATACCCCCCCCCCCCCTTATTCACCATCTCTATCCCTGAAATAAAGGGAATACCCGTGAATGGTTGCCAGCCAATCACGAGAGCTGTTGAACCAAGTCTCTGAAATTCTCCCAAAATCGAAATCCTCCTAGTACAACAGTATCTCCCATCTTGTCTGCCAGACTCCTGGCATTGGTGAACATGCCACGTTGTTTAGGCCGGTCACATACTGTCCTCTTATTGGGTGTTCTGATATTGCAAATAGGACTTGTTACTATACTTACCTTGGGTTTATGTGCTTTAGACAACCTACCACTAATGCCCCCAATACTACCCTCTGGAATATGTTCCGCACTGATTATATCTACCTTTGGACCCTCCCCCCCGTTGCCTAGTTTAAAAACCCCTGTAACTTTTTGGCCATCTTCACTCCCAGCAGATCTGCACCCTCCTCATTTAGGTACAATAGATTGTACTGTATTTATAATTTTTTTAACACAAGATTCACACGGTTTGTCAGTTAAATCCAATTAAACAAAGTGTGACTATTGTGCGGAAACATTTATAGATAGATCCCTTTATATATTTTTTATTTGGGGAAAAAATTGGGTAGGGCTGGGTTTTATTTTAAGGATCAGGTTTAGAAGTTGTCGTCATATATAGGGGGCTATAGTGCTCAAAGGAAAGTGTACATCTTTTTTAAAGGGGTTGTAAAGTTTGTTCTTTTAAAAAAAAATAACAAACATGTTATACTTACCTCCTCTGTGCAAGGGCTTTGCACAGATTGGCCACGATCCTCCTCTTCTGGGATCCCCAGCGGCGCTCCAGGCTCCTCCTCATCTGGAGTTCTCCCCGTGGAGAGCCGCTTTCCATGGGGACACTCGTGCAGGTGCGATCCCGAGTCCTGCTGCTGCGTCCATTGACACAGACAGCAGAACTCGCCCCCACCCCCTGGCTCCCGTGTCACTGGATTTGATTGATAGCAGCAGGAGCTATTGGCTCCTGCTGCTATCAATCTATTCAATGAGGACCCGAGACAGCAGTTGGAGCTGCTGTGCTCATCCCCATCGCTGGAGCGATCAGGTTCAGGTAAGTAAAAGGGGGGCTCTGGGGGGCTGCTGCACTACAGAAAGTTTTTTCCCCTTAATGCATAGAATGCATTAATGTGAAAAGTCTTGAGGGTTTACAACTAGAGTTGAGCGGACACCTGGATGTTCGGGTTCGGCAGGTTCGGCCGAACTTCAGAAAAAAGTTCGGGTTCGGGACCGAACTTGACCCGAACTTGACCCCGAACACCGAACCCCATTGAAGTCAATGGGGACCCGAACGGCTATAATAAAGTGTTGGCTCCCGTCCCCCTTAATACAGAGAACAGTCATTGAAGTCCTTTATTTTTAAAAAGTTAGTCATAAAAAGTGTTTGGGGACCCGGGTCCTGCCCCAGGGGACATGTATAAATGCAAAAAAAACTTTTAAAAACGACCGTTTTTTCGGGAGCAGTGATTTTAATAATGATTAAAGTGAAACAATAAAAGTGTAATATTCCTTTAAATTTCGTACCTGGGGGGGTGTCTATAGTATGCATGTAAAGGGGCGCATGTTTCCAGTGCTTAGAACTGTCCCTGCAAAAAGTGTCATTTTTGCAGGAAAGAAAGCTATTTAAAATCACTCGCGGCTAATGTGTATTGTCGGCTCCCGTAACACAGAGAACAGTCATTCATTGAAAGCCATTCATAAAAAAAAAGTCATTGATAAAAAAAAAAAAGCGTAGGGGTCCCCCCAAATTCAATAACCAGGCCCTTCAGGTCTGGGATGGATATTAAGGGGGACCCCAGACAAAAAAAAAATGGCGTAGGGTCCCCCTCAAAATCCATCCCAGACCCTTGAGGTCTGGGATGGATTTTAAGGGGAAACCCAGCCAAAAAAAATGGCGTGGGGTCCCCCTCAAAATCCATACCAGACCCTTATCCGAGCACGCAACCTGGCAGGCCGCAGGAAAAGAGGGGGGACGAGAGCGCCCCCCCTCCCACCTGAACCGTACCAGGCCACATGCCCTCAACATTGGGAGGATGCTTTGGGGGTCTGAGACTGCCATTTCCCCCGTCACGTGGGGAAAGCCATAGGGAAGTCCCCATGATGTCCCCATGCGTCAGAGGGGGGTGGGGTTACCAGGTGGCCCCGCCCTCCGTTATAAAAGACCTGTCAGCCCAAGCGAAGCCTCACACACCGGGAGCCTCCCATTGCGAGGAGTGGCCCAAGAAGAGACAGACGCCCTGGAAGAAGATACCGGAGAGAAGCCTCGGAGACCGACGCCGTGGAAGAAGATACCGAGAGAAGCCTCACACAACGGGAGCCTCCCATTGCGCGGAGCGGCCCAGAAGAGACACCGATGCTGGACAAGAAGGCCAAGAAGAAGCGGATCGGAGGAAGAAGAAGATGGAAGAAGAAGATGCCAGAAGGAGAAGATGAAGAAAGAAGAAAGAAGATTTTAATAAAGGAATTGTCAAAGACCGCTCCTGTCATTTTTACCATTTTTGACACTTTTTTGGTGAAATGGTAGGGGTACTTTTGTACCCCCTTACCATTTCACACAGGGGGGGTGGGATCTGGGGGTCCCCTTGTTAAAGGGGGCTTCCAGATTCCGATAAGCCCCCCGCCCGCAGACCCCCACAACCACCGGGCACGGTTGTGGGGATGAGGACCTTGTCTTAGACCCCCAAAGCATCCTCCCAATGTTGAGGGCATGTGGCCTGGTACGGTTCAGGCGGGAGGGGGGGGGCGCTCTCGTCCCCCCCCTCTTTTCCTGCGGCCTGCCAGGTTGCGTGCTCAGATAAGGGTCTGGCATGGATTTTGTGGGGGACCCTACGCCATTTTTTTTTTTGGCTGGGGTTCCCCTTAATATCCATCCCAGACCTGAAGGGCCTGGTTATTGAATTTGGGGGGACCCCTACGCTTTTTTTTTTTTTTTTATCAATGACTTTTTTTTTATGAATGGCTTTCAATGAATGACTGTTCTCTGTGTTACGGGAGCCGACAATACACATTAGCCGCGAGTGATTTTAAATAGCTTTCTTTCCTGCAAAAATGACACTTTTTGCAGAGACGGTTCTAAGCACTGGAAACATGCGCCCCTTTACATGCATACTATAGACACCCCCCAGGTACGAAATTTAAAGGAATATTACACTTTTATTGTTTCACTTTAATCATTATTAAAATCACTGCTCCCGAAAAACGGCTGTTTTTAAAAGTTTTTTTTTGCATTGATACATGTCCCCTGGGGCAGGACCCAGGTCCCCAAACACTTTTTATGACTAACTTTTAAAAAATAAATGACTTCAATGACTGTTCTCTGTATTAAAAGCACTCACGGCTATATGAATATCAATTCATATAGCCGCGAGTGCTTTTAAAAGACATTTTAAAAAGCAACATTACATCGCCGAACACCGGACCCGAACCCGAACATACAGTCAATTGTTCGGGTTCGGGTCCGGGACCCGAACACCCAAAAGTCCGGTTCGGACCCGAACTTTACAGTTCTGGTTCGCTCAACCCTATTTACAACCCTTTTAAGTGCCTTGTGCAAAAATCACAGCTCCTTGGTTCCTGTGGGCTGCCATTCACTCAAAGTTTCAAGGGAGTAATTTGCATTTACATATTATACTGTATCTCCATTACAACTTTGGCACCTTTGTCTGGCTCGAAGTACATCTTTTACATTCTACAAAAGAAATGGGATATTATTGTATTTGTATGCACTAAATCTAATTTTCTACTGTAAACTTTTGATAAATGCAATTTGCCCATCCAAAAAAGCAGGTTTTTGGGTTCCAAATATTCTTTATATAAAAAATGTGCATTTGGCTCCCACGTCCGCCGGGCGGGCCTACTCTTTTTTGGACTGTGCCCTGTGTTGCTGCCTTTAGTAAGGGTTATGGTCACCTTTTATTTGGGGGGGAAACACCATGCTTGCTACTAATATGTTGTTGCTACTCTCATTGGTTATTGATGGGACGAACTACTATGTATATCATGATTCATTTGTTCTCTTTTTCTTATATTTGTAGTATTACACACTGTCTCTGTTCTTAAAACATCTTAATATGCAAAAAAAAGAAGAAGAACCGATGAACACCTGCAAAACATGTCGAGCATGCAAATTTAATTGATACAGGGTGAACTAGTACTTCCACTTTTGCAAGTTGTACCCCGCCTTGAATGAATAGACAGTGATATAGATTTTAAATATGTATGTTTTAATATGTTGATGTTAATTCAATAAAAATGTATTTTATACTTTTGTGTAATCTAATTGTTACGGCACCATTAAAATTCACTTAATTCGCTTTGTTGCCCTTCTCTGGACTCTCTACGAATTCAGCACATCTCTCCTGAGGACTGGTGCCCAGAACTGGATGGCATACTCCCGGTGTATCCAGACCAGAGTCTTGTAGAGTGGGAGAATTATCTCTGGAGTGAATCCCCTTTTAATGCATGCCAACATTCTGTTGGCTTTGCTTGCAGCAGCTTGGCATTGCAATCCATTTGCATACTAGATTCCCCCAGAGGTTCTCCCCCTAGAGAGTAAATTGCATTCACATTTTTTGCACCTAAATGCATAATTTTACATTTTCTACATTAAACCTCATTTGCCATGTAGTTGCCCACCTTCTTGTAGACTATCCACATCCTGCATAGACGTTATTGCCTGGCTTAACTTTGTATCGTCTGCAAATACTGAGATTGAGCTGTTTATCCCATCCTCCAGATCGTTTATGAATAGATTTAAAGGGATTTATCCCAGGACAGAACCCTAGGGGACCCCACTTTCCACACCGGATCATTCCAAGTACTTCCCATTTATTAAAACCCTTTGGACTTGCCCCTGTAGGCAGTTTTTAATCCAGGTACTCACCCTATGGTCCATGCCGACAGACCTCAGTTTGTACAGTAAACGTTTGTGGGGAACTGTGTCAAATGCCTTTGCTAAATCCAGATACACCACATCCACATGCCTTCCTTTATCTAGTTGGCAGCTCACTTCTTCATAGAAGGTTAATAGATTGGTCTGGCAAGAACCATTCCTCATAAATCCATGATACCGTTTTCATTACTAAAATCTTGTATATAGTCCCTTATCATCCCCTCCAATAGCTTGCAAACTATTAATGTTAGGCTAACTGGTCTGTAGTTCCCTGGGATATATCTTGACCCTTTTTTAAATATTAATGCCACGTTGGCTTTTCTCCAATATGCTGGTACCATTCTAGTCAGTAAACTGACCATTCCAGTCAGTAAACTGTCCACAGAAATTTGATCTTTTAGCCAGTTTTCTGTATGTAGTTACTTGGTAAAGACTTTGTCCCTTTTTTTAGCCACTTCAATACCGGACACTTCCTGCCCAGGCCAATGTGAATGAAAATTACTCAGTCATGCAACATGGTAACACATATGACATTTGTGCAATTTTTTTCACACAAATAAAGAAAATAAATAAACAAAAAAGACCGAAAATTTGGGGGAGAAAAACCCAAATTTTTCTTAGTTTGTACAAATGAACAATCTTTCTTCATACACTTACATTACATTTCTTTGGTAAAAAATAACCCAAATCAGTGTATAATATTTAGTCTGTATGAAGTTATAGAGTCCACAAACTATGGTATATATATTTGAAAATTGATCAATCCTGATGTACTGACAGCCTATCAAATTTTTTTGAGGCCTATATAATGACAGATCAGTACAAATACCCTCCAAATTACACCTTTTTGGAAAGTAGGTAGCCCAAGGTATTTAGTAAGAGGCATGGCATGTTTTTTGAAGTTGTAATCTTTTGTCATCATTTTTATGAAAAAAAATTGGTCAGCGAGTACCTGTGTATTGTCTTGTTGATTACCTGTGTATTGTCTTGTTGAGTATTAGTGTCAGGAAGCTAGTTGTTAAATAACTTGGACAGGGTATAATCCCCAATCCTCATTAAATTAGTAGGTACGATGCCCGGTGGGTGTGGAGATGCGACTCGGTGTACATCTTGCGGCATGTATGCATTCCTTGATCATCCGATCGAGGGTGGATACTGCTGTGCAAAATGTAAGCACATTGTTTCCCTGGAAGTCCAGGTTCTGAATCTGGGGAAGCAACTGTCAGCACTGAGAAGACACTCCATACTAAAGGAGAGCCAGGAATGTACACGGCAGGTGCTGGCAGGGGCCAGCACAGAGGCGGGTGGAGACAAAGAGGTACAGGCACTAGGAAAAAGTAGATGGGTGACAGTCAGGAAGGGTAGAGGGGGAAGTGCCAGGGAGGCCAATCCAGGGCTGGAGCATCCCAATAAGTACTCTCCATTGAGTAACATAGGTGAAACTAGTCAGGGACCAGCACTGCTGGAGCTGAGGGACTCTCCTAGCTGCCGGGGAAGAACTCCTCCAGTGAGAGTGGGGGGGGGGGGGGGCAAAGGGAAAGGAAAGACAGATTCTGGTGGTAGGGGACTCAATTCTTAGTAGAACAGAGAGGGCAATCTGTAATAAAGACCTGAAGCGCCGAACTGTATGTTGTCTACCGGGTGCTCGGGTTCGGCACATCATGGATCTGGTGGACAGATTACTGGGAGGGGCTGGGGAATACCCGGCTGTCATGGTGCACTAGAGATACTGTTTTACAAGGAGGATTTGGATTGTGTGGGAATTTCAGAGACCTGTTTCAACAGCTCTCATAATTGGCTGACAACCATTCAAGGGTATACCTTGAATACCGCAGGGATAGAGAGGGTAAAAAAGGGGGAGGGGTATGCCTATTTATCAAGAATAATGTACAAGTGAATGTGAGAGATGACATCACCAAGGGAGCTTATGGGTAGAGCTCCAAAGGGATGAAGCTAAGGGGAAAATATTACTGGGAGTATGCTATAGCCCCCCTAACCTAAGGGAGGAAAGGGAGACAGATCTCCAATCACATTGGATCACATCTGGATTTTAATTATCCAGACATAGACTGGGCGGAGGGAACTACGTATTTGTCTAAGGCTCGCCAGTTCCTAAATGTCATGCAGGACAATTTCATGGTTCAGATGGCAGACGCACCAACAAGAAATAAAGCGTTACTGGATCTACTGATTACCAACAATACACACCTGATCACGGACGTGGAAATACAGGGCAATTTAGGAAACAGCGATCACAGGTCAATTGGCTTCAGTATAAATCACACAAATGGGAAACATATGGGGAATACAAAGACACTGAATGTCAAAAGAGACAACTTCCCTAAACTATGAATCTTGTTAGAAGGCATGAATTGAGATAAAATCTTGGGAACAAAGAACACAGAAGAGAGATGGGTTTGCATTAAGAACATACTAAATAAGAGCATTAGCCAATGCATCCCATTGGGTAATACATTTACAAAAGCCCTGGATGGCTTAACTCCAATGTAAAAATGCATTAAAAGCAAAGGAGAAGGCCTTAAAAAAATACAAGGTTGAGGAATCATTGAGGAATACTTTATAAAGAATGCAACAAGAAATGTAAGGGTGCAATTAGGGAGGCTAAGATAGAACATGAATGACACATAGCGGAGGAGAGCAAAAAAAAATCCCAAGAAATTCTTTAGGTATGTAAACAGTAAAAAAGGACCATTTTGGCCTCATAAATAATGAGGAAGGACATCTGGTTACAAAGGATGGGGAGATGGCGAAGGTATTGAATGTATTCTTCTCCTCGGTCTTCACGAGCGAATCGGGGAGCTTCACTTACCAAAACTGCAGTGTTTGTCCTCATGACACATCACATGAAGCACCTCCCTGGTTAACAGAGGATAGAATTAAAATTAGAATTGGGAAACTTAACATTAGCTCAGTCAAGTAATTGCCAGACCATTGTTCCTAATTTTTACTGACAGTCTACTGACTGGAATGGTACCAGGTGATTGGAGAAAAGCCAATGTAGCACCAATATTTATTTGGATTTATATGAATTAATATTGGTTATGCTATGTACACGCTACCTGTATATATGCAATGTATTATTACAATACACTTATGCAATACAAATCTGTTCAGTTTTTTTCTTAACCCCGACCAGTCAACTGCTTCATTTAAAGTCCCAAAATGCCCCTCTTTTCGTTACTTGAATCCGGGATGGAGGCATATTTTTGATGTGCTTCATTCAAAGTCCCAAAACGCCCCCCTTTTTCAATATTTTAAAAGGGCCCAAAATACATCCCTGGGAATTACAGACCGGTTAGCCTAACATCAATAGGATGGAGGCACATTTTTGATGTGCTTCATTCAAAGTCCCAAAATGCCCCCCTTTTTCTACATTTACCAGGGATGGAAGCAGTTGACTGTAGCAGGCAGTGCTCCCCTGCCAGCTTTGCATGGGGTTTGTCCTGTGAGTTCGTGCACACACACAGTTGGTCCACACACACAGGTCAATTTAACATTCTACTGTTCTATTTGGGCGGCACAGTACACATTTGAGCATTGGTGATCAATTGTGGTTATTTTCTGGGCCGTTTCTATGTCCAAGACCTGGGAACTGCGATGCGCTCTGTGTGCCCTCCCCTTCACTTCCCCCCGGTTTTGGGGGGGGGGGAAGTGTGACGTCACTGGTGAGCGTCGCACTGTGAGAATGTACTCGTGTTCTGAACCGACACAGCTGGACTGCGCAACGTCAGTTCTGGGTGGGTTCTCACACCGCCCTGGCTGGGGCCACGCACCATTTGGCTAGCGTGACGCTGGTGGTACACTATGGCAGGACTCATATAAGGCATCTCCCCAGACATACAGCTTGTTGCCATACACCTGCAGACGCCATAGCTCTGAGAATCTTTTTCTTTCAAGCACACCATTAAGGTAATACCCTGTCATCCCAGTACAAAGTTGTTATTCCTTTACCGTCATTTCCAATATCTTGGATGAATCTTGATGGACCTACCTATCCATTACAGATGTCCACATATAACCATTACCAACTACCCGGCTCCATGATTGAAATGGCAACTTGCTTTCAGGGGAATCCATGCCAATGCAGCCTGTTATTTGCCGGACTCTCAACCACCTCAGCTTCCGGGACGGAAAAACCCTCCTGCCTAGCTTCCACACATACCACAGCTCGGTATATCCCATAAGTACCAAGAACGGACACATTGTCTTCTCTGGTTGCACTGAGTCAATCATCTGACTTGACTAGACCCTATAACATTCGCCCCTGAGGAAGTGTTTTTACACGAAACGCGTTGGAAATAAAGGATGTAGCTATATGCTCCAATAGGACTCTATTCAGATATACCTTATCATTTTATGGCCTATACAATTTGATACTCACGTCACATCATGTCGTTATGTGCTGCTCAGTTTATAAGTGTCTATACACATTTTATACCGTTTTGATTATAAAAATCTATTGCTATGTGTTATCATGTTGACATTATGTATATGGATCGATATTGGTTATGCTATGTGCTTATGTACACGCTACCTGTATATATGTGATTTATTATTACAATACACTTATGCAATACAAATCTGTTCAGTTTTTTCTTAACCCCAACAAGTCAACTACATCCCTGGGAATTACAGACCAGTTAGCCTAACATCAATAGTATGCAAGTTCTTGAAGGGGATGATTAGGGACTATATACAGGATTTTAGTAACGAGAACGGTATCATTAGCAGTAATCAGCATGAATTCATGAAGAATCATTCTTGCCAAACCAATCTATTAACCTTCTATGAAGAGGTGAGTTGCCACCTAGATAAAGGAAGGCCCTTAGACATGGTGTATCTGGATTTTGCAAAAGCATTTGACACAGTTTCCCGTAAACGTTTACTGTACAAAATAAGGTCCGTTGGCATGGACCATAGGGGGAGTACATGGATTGAAAACGGGCTACAAGGGCAAGTTCAGAGGGTGGCGATAAATGTTGAGTACTCAAAATGGTCAGAGGTGGGTAGTGGGGTCCTCCAGGGTTCTGTGCTGGGAGCAATCCTATTTATTTTCTTCATAAATGACCTGGAGGATGGGGTAAACAGTTCAATCTCTGTATTTGTGGATGACACTAAGCTAAGCAGGGCAATAACTTCTCTGCAGGATGTGCAAACCCTGCAAAAGGATCTGAACAAATTAATGGGGTGGGCAACTACATGGCAAATGAGGTTTAATGTGGAAAAATGTAAAATAATGCATGTGGGTGGCAAAAATATGAATGCAATCTATACACTGGGGGGAGAACCTCTGGGGGAATCTAGGATGGAAAAGGACCTGGGGGTCCTAGTAGATGATAGGCTCAGCAATGGCATGCATTTCCAAGCTGCTACTAACAAAGCAAACAGAAAATTGGCATGCATTAAAAAGGAGATCAACTCCAGAGATAAAACAATAATTCTCCCACTCTACAAGAGTCTGGTCCGGCCACACCTAGAGGATGCTGTCCAGTTCTGGGCACCAGTCCTCAGGAAGGATGTACTGGAAATGGAGTGAGTACAAAGAAGGGAAACTAAGCTAATAAATGGTCTGGAGGATATTAGTTATGTGGAAAGGTTGCGAGCACTGAACGTATTCTCTCTGGAGAAGGGATGCTTGAGAGGGGATATGATTTCAATTCATAAATACCGTACTGGTGACCCCACAAAAGGGATAACATTTTTTGCGGAAGGGAGTTTAACAAGACACGTGGCCACTCATTAAAATTTGAAGAAAAGAGGTTTTACCTTAAACTATGTAGAGGGTTCTTTACTGTAAGAGTGGCAAGGATGTGGAATTCCCTTCCACAGGCAGTGGTCTCAGCGGGGAGCATCGATAGTTTCAAAAAACTATTAGATAAGCACCTGAATGACTGCAATATACAGGGATATACAATGTAATACTGACATATAATCGCACACATAGGTTAGACTTGATGGACTTGTGTCTTTTTTCAACCTCACCCACTATGTAACTGTAATACGGCGTACACACGAACGGACTATCCCGCGGGATTGTCCGCCGGACTGAAGTCCGGCGGACAATCCCCCCGTGTGTGGGCGCCGGCGGACTTTTTGCGCCAAAAGTCCGGCGGACTAGGTTTTAAGTTTTGTTTTAAAATTATCCGCTGGACTTGGCGGACAATCCCGCCGTTAGTATGCTAGTCCGCCGGACTTTTGGAAATGAACGGACTTGCCGATCATCGGAAAGTCCGTTCATTTAGCACATGACTTCAGGTAGACGGAGCTAGCGAAGGCAGTGAATGCCGCCGCGCTAGCCCCGTCACCTGGCATGGATTTAAAGGAAATCTCCACGCTGAAAAAACGGCGCGGGGGTCCCCCCCCCAAATCCATCTCAGACCCTTATACGAGCACGCACCCCGGCAGGCCAGGAAAGGGGTGGGGACGAGCGAGCGCCCCCCCCTCCTGAGCCCTACCAGGCCGCGTGCCCTCAACATGGGGGGTGCCCTGGGGAAAGGGGGGCCGTGCGGCCCCCCACCCCAAAGCACCTTGTCCCCATGTTGATGAGGACAAGGGCCTCTTCCCGACAACCCTGGCCGTTGGTTGTCAGGGTCTGCGGGCGGGGGCTTATCGGAAACCAGGAGCCCCCTTTAATAAGGGGGCCCCCAGATCCCGGCCCCCCACCCTATGTGAATGAGTATGGGGTACGATGTACCCCTACCCATTCACCTAAGGTGTAAAGTGTAAAGAAAAAAAAACACAATTTTTTAAAAATATTTTATTGCACTGCTCCGGGGGTCTTCTCCTGTCTTGGGGGGTCTTCTCGCCGGACTCCTCCGCTCATTTACCTAGCTCTTTTACCGAGCAGAGGAGCCCAGCTACCTTCTTCGTCGTCGACGCCGTCGTCTGGGGGTCTCGATCCGCCTTCGGGGGTCTTCCGGGGTCTTACGGGGTCTCTTCTGTTCTTGCCGCTGTCGTCGTTTTCTGCGCTGCCGCCGCCGCCTTCTTCTTCTTCTTCCGATGTTGACTCGTCGCTCGCTCTGGCCGGAATGCCAGAGCCGCACTGTGCTGGGACTTATATAGGGACAAGGGGACAGGGTCACATGCTCATGTCACAGCTGGGCTCCTCTGCTCGGTAAAAGAGCTAGGTAAATGAGCGGAGGAGTCCGGCGAGAAGACCCCCCCAAGACGGAAGAAGACCCCCGGAGCAGTGCAATAAAATATTTTTTAAAAATTGTGTTTTTTTTTTTCTTTACACTTTACACCTTAGGTGAATGGGGGCTCCCGGATTCTGATAAGCCCCCGCCCACAGACCCCGACAACCAACGGCCAGGGTTGTCGGGAAGAGGCCCTTGTCCTCATCAACATGGGTACAAGGTGCTTTGGGGTGGGGGGGCCGCACGGCCCCCCTTTCCCCAGGGCCCCCCCCATGTTGAGGGCACGCGGCCAGGTATGGCTCAGGAGGGGGGGGCGCTCGCTCGTCCCCACCCCTTTCCTGGCCTGCCGGGCTGCGTGCTCGGATAAGGGTCTGAGATGGATTTGGGGGGGACCCCCACGCCGTTTTTTCGGCGTAGGGATTCCCTTTAAATCCATACCAGGTGACGGGGCTAGCGCGGCGGCATTCACTGCCTTTACTAGCACCGTCTACCTGCAGTTACGTTCTAAATGAACGAACTGCTCCGTGTGTGGGCAAGTCTGTTCATTTTCAAAAGTCCCGCGGACTTTTTCCCGCGGATTGTCCGCCGGAGAAGTCCAGGCGTGTGTGGACAAGTCACACGCTCGGAAGTCCGGGCGTGTGTGGGCAAGTCACCCCCTCGGAAAGTCCGGCGGTTTGTCCGCTGGACTAGGTCCGGTGGACAAAGTACAAACATGTGTACGCGGCATAAGAAATTAGAAAAAACGTGTACAACAGTATAGTACAGTGTTATCATATAACTGGTGTGGTGGTGATTAGAAACACTGACTGGTGGCAGTATGTAAAAAAAAAAATTACAATTACAATTTTTTTCATTTTTATGATTTTTTATTTTTTTTTAACATACTGCGATCGGAACAGTACAGTGTTAACATAATGACATTGTACTACTCTGGGGAGGTGATCAGGATTTATTTTTTAAACATTATGATTGTGAAGGTGAATATAACTGCTATAAGTAACCTTTTTTACGAATGGCATCCATTCATCCAGTGTGTACTATTGTAAAGCTGTGAAAGGCCACAACTATCACATGGTGTAAATGCACAGCGATTGACTCTGTCTGTACCATGTGATCACTGTGACCAATCACAAAGATCAACACCATAGTACACAATGAACGCTATGAATGAAGCCATTTATTGTGTACAATTGCCATGTGATCTGCTGTGTTTGGTCACAGCAGCTACGCGGTACCGGCAGTGGCCTGGTACACTGATTCGTCAAATATGAATTGTAGAGTGGACGCAAAGGGTGTTATATCATGCTGCAGCACGGCCTGCTCCTGGGAGGATGTTATATGACGAGCACCCGGGATTGCGGTGCTTCCACTCAGTTGTCATTCTATTATAAGCCAGACAGAAAGGGTTTAAATGTAGGCACCCACCACATGGCCTGACACCGTTCCACTGGTACTATGACAGTCATTTAAGAGTCCCTAAAATTAGAAACAATGGCTTTGAAATGACGGAGCTCAATTCTTATAGGACACGTGGGTGTATGCCATTTGGTACAGGTGCTTTATTCACATTTATTCTGTCGAAATATTTCTGGACCATATCAATTTTGAGCCATAGTGGTTCATATGCGGCTATGTCAATATCATCTCCATTATGGACATGAAGATCCACTTGCTCCTTTTCATACACAGAGCTGAAGAATGTATTTAATAAATTTGCCTTCTCTTTGTCCCCAGTCACCCACTCTAGATTATTTTGTAAAGGGCCTACATGTTCAGACCTAACCTTTTTACTATATTTGAAGCATTTTGGGGGGGTTTGCCCTGCTCTCTTTTGCAATCAGTAGTTTATTTAGAATGTTTGCAGCTTTGATTTCCTTTCTACACAATCTGTTATATTCTTTGTACCATATAAATGATGATAGTGTTCTTTCATTTTTGTATTTTTTAAAAGCTTGTTTCTTATTATTTATAGCTTTTTTACCGTTGGCCTTGAGCCACATAGGTTTTATTTTTAGCCTTTTAAACTTGTTGTCCATGGGAATATATTTTGCAGTGTGTTTGACTTTTTGCAATTATTACTCTTCATTATATAATATTTCACAAACTAACTCTAAAACTGATTATTCTTATTATGGAGGAAACAGCTCTCCCAAATTTTGACTTGCTACTAGCTCTTCCCTAGAGGTTTCTTTTACTTCTGAGGAACTGCTAAGAGTTATTAAGTCCTCTAAGATTGGTAAAGCCCCAGGGCCAGACAGGTTTTCTAGCCGGTTCTATCAAATTTTTGCATCAGAGTTGTCCCCAATTCTTTTACAGTCATTCAATTCAATCTCAAAATCTCAGCCTTTCCCGCCTGAAACATTAAAAGCTTATATCTCGGTTAGTCTGAAACCTGGAAAAGATGAAACAAATCCAAACAGCTATCGCCCTATCTCATTGCTGAATCAAGACATAAAGCTTTATTTTAAACTCATTACTAATAGACTTCAACCCCTATTACCTCAAATAATTCATACAGATCAAACTGGCTTTGTGAGATCAAGAGAGACTCAAGATAACACTAGTAAAACTCTTTAATTAATTTATTTGGCACAGAAACAACATATCCCAGCCTGCCTGCTTACAATTGATGCTGACAAGGCATTTGATCGCTTAAATTGGAGATTTTTATTTCACTCACTTCGCCAGGTTAATTTGGGGGATAGTTTGATAAATAAAATCATGGTGCTATATACAACTCCTTCTGCTCAGGTACAAATAAATGGTACTTTCTCTATTATATTTAAGATTAATAACGGTACCCGTCAGGGTTGTCCATTATCTCCATTACATTATGTGATCACATTGGAACATTTAGCAATAGCTATACGTAATAATCCTTCTATTTTTGGTATTACTATTAATGAGATAGATTATAAAACTTCACTTTATGCAGATGATGTCTTACTTTATATAACATTACCAAGAATGAGTATTCCCTTTGTTTTAAAAGAAATCAATCTATTTGGATAGCTAAGCAATTTTAAGATAAATCTAACAAAATCTGACTCTAACAAATATCTCACTACCTAGAGACGAGGTAGCGCTATTTCCTTTTCACTGGCAAGAAGTAGCAGTGGAATATTTAGGAGTTAAAATTCCAACAGATCTTACACTGGTTTACGAGCTAAATTTTCTCCCACTTCTATTACAAACACAAACCGAATTGTTATCATGGTCGAAGCTTTCTTTATGATGGTTTGGCCGTATTAATTCTATTAAGATGGATATTCCATATATTTATTTCAAACCTTACCCATTAAATTACCTAAAACTTTTTTTTAAAAATTGAACAGCTTGCTATCTCAATTTGTTTGGAAAAATATTAAACCTCGAATTAACTGGAAAATACTTTGTAGAGTAAAAAAAAAAAAAAAATTGTAGAGGAGAAGCTTTGCCAGATTTTGAATGTTATTATAAAGCAGCTATATTCTCTCGTATTCTAGATTGGTTCCATCACCCCGATGATAAACAATGGGTTCAACTGGAAATTGGCTCTTCCCTATTTAATCCTAAAGCTGCCTTGTGGTTCTGTTTCAAAGATATAGGATTACAGTCTTCTTGGCCTTGGCTTACTTATATGGTTTTGGAGAGCTGGCATCAATCATTATTTAAAATGATTCCCTTTGTCTACTATCCCAGCTCCACTTACTTCTTTAATATACAATCCCTCTGTATCTATTGGTGTGATTTCAAATGCTATTCTAACCTGGGACCAATCATATTGGCCCCAGATTAGACATATGATTTTGGAAGATTCATTTATGCCATTTGTAAATTTTCAAGCTTTACATGATCAGAAAAAAAGGTATTTGGTTTGTTTATTTGCAACTGCAGAGTTTCTCTAACACCGAAACACTTTATCCATCAACCGTTTACAGACTTTGAGCAGCTATGTATATCTCTGAAACCACCAACACATACTATATCTAAGATATATACGTTATTATTAGGGTTGAGCGAATGGCTGTGATTGGCCAGTGCAGCATGTGACCCAGCCTCGATATAAGCTACAGGCACACAGCACAGCGCGTAACTCTGCTTTAGACAGGTTCCTGGCTGCTGTTGCTGTGAGAGATAGAATTTCATGATAGGAGTCAGTCCACATTCCTGAAATATCTTCTAATTAGTAATAGTCAGAGATCTACATAGCTAGAGAGTGTCTGTTTTGAGGGAGAGAGAATTATCCAGATTCATAAATCAATTCTAAGACCTGGCTGAGTTGCAGTTTACAGTGCCATGAGGCCAGTGCCAGACAAAATATAACTTTTATCTGCAAGCTCAGTGCACCAGCACTGCATATGTTACTGAGAGATACACCTTGTACATACTGTGGGTGTTTTCTGCTATTGCAAAAACATTTAAAAAAAATAAAATTTTGCAGTGTTTTCTGCATGTGTGCAGGATAGACATATTCAATTGATCTATATGTCTTCTATTGTGCTATCCCAAAAAAAAAAATTGGAGTGAATTTTTTTTTTTCCCATAGCATTTTCTGCAGTTTTCCATTTTTTCAGTTTGAGATACACCCTGTGCATACTGTGGGTATTTTCTGCTATTGCAAAAACATTGCAAAAAAATAACATTTTGCAGTGTTTTTTGCATGTTTGCAGGAGTCTGCCATATTCAATCGATCTATTTTCCTTCTATTGTGCTATTCCAAAAAAAAAATTGAGTGAACAATTTTTTTTTTCTTAGCATTTTCTGCAGTTTTGCAGTTTTTGAGATACACGCTTTACATACTGTGGGTGTATTCTGCTATTGCAAAAACACCCATTTAGGGCAAGATCATACATTTTGAAAATATGAGGAGATCGTCAAAAAAGGGACGTGGCCCCGGTCGTGGTGCTGCTGGTGGAGCTCCTGTTGCAGGGAGAGGACGTGGTCGATCTGTGCCAGCTATACGCACAAGTGAAACACCTTCCTCAGGTGTGATTAGGTGACAGAGCCTGCATCGGTATTTCGGCACGCCTAATGAGGCTGTAAGAATGTTGAGGCCAGGACAAGTACAGGCGATAGTAGATTGGGTTGCTGACAGTGCCTCCGGTTCCTTCACATTGTCTCCCACCCAGTCTCCTGATGAAAGTTCAGAGTTGGCACCTGCAGCCGATGTCCATCAGTCTTTCACCTCACCCCCTTGCAAATCAGCCAATCAGTCTGAGCCCCAAATCATGCAGCAGTCTCTTCTGCTTTTTGATGACTCTGTTAGCAGGGTTTCTCAGGGCCATCCACCTAGCTCTGCCCCAGAAGTGGAAGAGATTGTGTGCACCAATGCCCAACCACTTATGTTTCATGATGAGTACACGGGAGGACCATCGCAGCACGTCTCGGATGATGACGAAACACAGATGCCAACTGCTGCTGCTTTCGCCATTGTGCAGACCGACAAGGAGGGCAGGGGTGAAGACTGGGTGGAAGATGATGTGGAGGACGATGAGGTCCTTGACCCCACATGGAATCAACGTCATGCAGGTGAACAGTGTAGTAGAATGAGTAGTGGAGGAAGAGGCGGTGGTCGAACAGAGCCACCAGCACAGCAGAAGAGGGAGCAGGGTGCAAAAGCGGATCATCCGTCCCCTAGACAGTACGTCTGCTACTGTCCAATGCAGCAAGGGACTGAGCACACCAAAGCCAGGTCCAAGGAGTTCCCTAGCGTGGCAGTTCTTCAGACAACATGCTGATGACAAGACATGAGTGGTTTGCACGCTGTGCAATCAGAGCCTGAAGCGAGGCATAAAAGTTCTCAACCTGAGCACAACCTGCATGACCAGGCATCTAAGTGCAAAGCATGAGATGCAGTGGAGTAGACACCTCAAAAACCAAGAAAGGCTCTCTGGCTCCTCCTGCTTCCTCTTCTGCTGCAGTCTCGGCCTCTTCATCCACCTCTGTATTGACAGTGGCACCTGCCAACCTGCAAACAGAGGATCTACCAGCAACACTACCACCTGGGTCACCAACCATCTCCACAATGTCCCATGGAAGCGTTCAGCTCTCTCTCTCCCAAACACTGGAGCGGAAGAGGAAGTACCCCCCTAGCCACCCGCGATCCCTGGCCCTGAATGCCAGCATTTTAAAATTCCTCGCCTTTGAAATGCTGTCATTCTGTCTGGTGGAGACGCAAAGTTTTAAAAGGCTGATGGCATTGGCTGTCCCACAGTACGTCGTGCCCAGCCGCCACTACTTTCCCAGGCGAGCTATCCCTTCCCTGCACAACCAAGTGGGGGACAAAATCAGGTGTGCACTGCGCAACGCCATCTGTGGCAAGGTCCACCTAACTACGGATGTGTGGACCAGTAAGCACGGTCAGGGAAGTTATATCTCCCTAACAGCACACTGGGTAAATGTAGTGGCGGCTGGGCCTGAGGCGGATAGCAGTTTGGTGCATGTCCTTCCACGACCGAGGATGGCAGGGCGCTTTAGTTTGCCTCCTGTTGCTAACTCCTCCTACTCCGCTTTCTCATCCTCTACCGCCTCCTCATCCGGTCAGTGTAACACCTTCACCACTAACTTCGGAACAGCCAGGGGTAAGCGACAGCAGGCAGTTTTAAAACTTTCCTGTTTGGGGGAAAAAACCCACACCGCGCAGGAGTTGTGGAGGGACATAGAACAACAGACCGATGAGTGGTTGGTGGCAATGAGCCTCAAGCCCCGGCCTGGTGGTGTGCGATAATGGGTGAAATCGCGTAGCAGCTCTGGGCCTAGCCAGTTTGACACACATCCGTTGCCTGGCGCATGTGCTGAACTTGGTGGTCCAGAGGTTCCTTAAAAATTACCCCGATATGCCACAGCTGCTGCAGAAAGTGCGGGCCGTCTGTGCGCACTTTCGGCGTTCTCACCCTGCTGCTCGCCTGTCAGCGATGCAGCGTAACTTCAGCCTTCCCGCTCACCGTCTCATATGTGACGTGCCCACAAGGTAGAACTCCACCTTGCACATACTGGCCAGACTGTGCGAGCAGTAGCAGGCGATAGTGGAGTTCCAGCTGCAGCGCACACGCGTGAGTCGCTCTGTGGAACAGCACCACTTCACCACCAATAACTGGGCCTCCATGCGAGACCTGTGTGCCTTGTTGTGCTGTTTCGAGTACTCCACCAACATGGCCAGTGCCAATGACGCTGTTCTCAGCGTTACTATCCCAGTTCTATGCCTCCTTGAAAAAACGCTTCAGGCGATGATGGAAGATGATGTGGCACAGGAGGAAGAGGGATCATTTCCAAGGCTTTCAGGGCAGTCATTCAAAAGTGGCTACGAGGGTGGGTTCCTGCACCAACAAGCGCCAGGTTCACAGCAGGGTGGCACCCAGACCAGCTCATGTCCATCACTGGTGCGTGGTTGGGGGGATACAGAGGACACCGACGATACACCTCCCACAGAGGACAGCTTTCCGTTGCCTCTGGGCAGCCTGGCACACATGAGCGATTACATGCTGCAGTGTCTCCGTAACGACCGCCGAGTTTCCCACATTTTAACTGGTGCTGATTACTGGGTGGCCACCCTGCTGGATCCCCGTTACAAGGACAATGTGCCGTCCTTAATTACCTCACTGGAGCGTGATCGTAAGATGCGCGATTACAAGCGCACGCTGGTAGACGCACTGCTGGTAGACGCACTGCTGGTGGCATTCCCACTTGACAGCGGGGGTACGGTGGAAGCACAAGGCAAAAGAAAAGGAGGAAGAAGAGGTCGCCAACGCAGCCGGGGCACCGCCAGCACCTCAGAAGGCAGGGTTAGCATGGCCGAAATGTGGAAAAGCTTTGTCAGCACGCCACAACAACCAGCACCACCAGCTGAGATGGAACGTCACCAACATGATGGAGCAGTATTTGTGCACACGCCTACACGTACTGAATGACGGGTCCCCCTTCAACTTCTGGGTCTCCAAATTGGGCACATGGCCTGAGCTTGCCCTTTACGCCTTGGAGGTGCTGGCTTGCCCTGCAGCCAGTGTATTATCTGAACATGTATTTAGCACGGCAGGGGGCTACGTACTGAGCAAGCGCAGTACAGGGCGGACACTATGCGACGGGGGACAGAATTCGACACATCACCACCAGCCTCACCCAGCCATTGTTGTATTTTTGAACCAGTGTTGGCTACCTAGTCCTCCTCCACCGCCGCTTCCACCTACACCGCCACATCCACCGCCACCTCAACCTCCTACTCCATATGGACCTCGTCCTCCTAGGTCAAGATTATAATTTTTTTATTTTTTTAATTTCCAAGTATATTATTTTCCCACTATCTTATCCATTAAATTGAATATTTTTTTTCCAGAAAGGGTGTATTCTGGGGCATTTCCACCATATGTGTGGCATCATGTCATTGAGTTTCTGAGGTTCTTAATGACTTCCTGTACCTCTTCTGCTGAGAAGGGGGCCTCCAGCATATTATTTTTATTTTTTATTTTTTTTATGTTATTTTAAGTTATTTCCCTATCAACATTTGTTTGCATAGCACTTGCCTTGGTCTTAACAACATGTTGTTGCCATTTGCAGCCCTCTAGCCCTTTCCATTACTATTTTACAGCCATTTTAGTCTTCAAAAGTTCGGACTTTTTTCCGAAGTTCGGCCGAACCCGCCGAACCCGAAAATACAGGTGTCCGCTCAACTCTAGTTATTATCTATTTTTAACTCACCTGGTTTACCAGCATATACGGCCAAATGGGAGATGGAGCTAAATAGATTAATACGAGAGAAAGATTGGGATCACATTTTTATCAATACCCATAAACTTTCAATAGCTTGTGATACTCAAGAGCGTCATTTTAAACTGCTATCTAGATGGTATCGTACTCCAGTTAATTTAAATCAAATTTTTCCATCACAATCAGATATATGCTGGCGTTGCAATGTTGCCATAGGTAACTTATCTCATCTTTGGTGGGCTTGTCCCCTTATCTACAAACTATGGGATCAAGTAATTAGCTTATACAATTGTGTTACGGGTGAATCTTTTCTCTTAATGGTATTATGCATATGGAGATACTGGTAGCTGAAAATAGTGATACTATACAGAAGTTTAATGGGGTGTGGCAGACCTGGATAACATTTAAAGATTCATCCAATTTCTTGGAATTTTTTTAATTCTTAAGACAATTTTTTTGGAACAAATATATTCTCTTTTGGTTTCAAATCTGTATTAAGTCGAAGAAAAAAACCTGTAACTGTATTAATGTGAGACACCATGTTTTCCCCCTGGGGGGGTGTTTTTTTTTTGGGATGTGTTTACCCTATAAGCTAGTAATTATACAATTTATGAACATTTATGAACATCGTAGTTATTAACATGTATTTAGGATGATTGTATTGGTTTGTGTATAGTTTGTTGTTGTTTGTGAAAAATTTTGAAATTAATAAAAATATATTGGAATGAATATTCCCTCCCAGTCTAATTCTTGAAGAGCAGCCCTCCGCCTTGGAAAATTTGCTCTCTTAAAGTTCAGTGTTTTTATCTTTCCAGTATGTGCTTGTTGCTTACAGCTAACATTAACCCTTTCGCTGCCAGGCCCTGCGCTCCCCTTTTATACTGAGGTGGCCATGCCATTTTTGCAATTGCTTTTTTTATTTTCCCTTACAGCTTTCAGAGTTTGTGAAAGACCCCCCCCCCCCCCCCAAACCATATATTTTTTAAAAGCACATGACCTGTAGAATAAAAAAATGGGCTTCTGGATTTTAAGGCCCCGCAATATTTTCACAAATGTTTATGAAATCACTATATTCACTAAAAATATACTAAAACCATTCTATACCTGGCGAAATTTATAAAATTCCTGCTAAATTTCTACTAAATATAAAAACTGCATTGAGTTAATAAATAACAAATATTTGTAAATTTTAAATTGTGCCTTTTTTTGAAATGGTGAAAACTAAAGGTGCATAAAACTGTAAATAAAAACAATTCCACCAAAAACAATTCAATCTGGAGGTTACCATTTTTCACTCACAGATTTTTATTTTTGTAAAAGACCCCACAACCCATACATTTTCTAAAAGCAAAGGACCTGTAGAATAAGAAAAACTGCTACTGATTCATCAGATCACTATTTTCACAAAAAATACACTAAAATCATGATTAGCAGACACAAACACAACATAACTTACAAAATTCCTGCTAAATTGCTACTAAGGCCTTGTTCACATAGGGTATACTAAAATGTATGTACATGCAGGGATGTGTTACCCGCAGGGGGATGCACAGGTATTCCATGCATCTCCGTGCAAGCAGTCCTATTCATGTCAATTGGGATGCAACAACTGCATGGGCACAGCCGATGCTCCCAATCTGACATCCGTGTGGGTGTACGCACAATATTAAAAATGAGGAGCGCCAAAGTCTATAATCAGTGAAAACACTGTTTACTATGCTCCACAGATGAATAGACACAGGAGCGATCAGTAGTGATTGCTCATTGTGCCCATTAAAGAAAAGAAAGGGGGCTGGTAAAAACATTTTTAACAACCCCCCCTCTACATCCTGTCAGCTTGTCTGTGTGCCCCAGCAGTAGCTGCAGCCAGCGGGAGGAGGAGAGGGGGGAATGCCGGTCAGCAGCACAGCGGACCAATGCCAGGGGATTGATAAGGGGGGAACATTGCAGGGGGGTCAGAGTGATGGGGGGGGGGGGGTGATGGTAGATATATTTAAATATCAGGGAGAAATGAAAAAGTCAGCAGGAGATGAATGTTTAGAAGCCAGCAGGATGACAGAGGCAGCGCTGGCAATGAGGACATTGCTTAAGGATACGGGAGGGGCAGATAAAGGGACACTGGAGGGGGAAACTGTAGGGGACACTGGCAAGTAAAAAAAAGCATACTTTCGGCATGTGGATGCAATCAGTTTGATTACATTCAAAAAGCTGTGCAGTAGAGCCGCACTAGAACCATTGACTTTACAAACTGTTTGCATGTAATCAGAAGCTTGTTTCATTCATTCAGTAAAATACAAGTGTCTACTTCCATTTAAATTTAAATTCATGGTTGTTAAAGCAACCATGAGTTTACAGGTTTAGAAAATGCACCATCAGTACGGTGTACTGACTTGGCCGCTGGAACCAGTGCTGTAGGCAGGGCCGGATTAACATAGGGGCTATTGGAGCTGCAGCTCCAGGCCCCTTTCTCAAGATAGGCCCATTTGCCCCAAAAAAAAAAAAAGATCGAGAGTTGTAGCTCGGCGATCATGAGTCACAGAGATCCCACATTTGGGGGGGTAGGTAGCTAAAGACCCCCTCCAGAAAATATGGAGCTGCTTTCATCTATGGTTCCAGAGATACAGGGCTGCTTGCACAGAAGCTACATAAAGAGCGGCCAGTTTAAATACAAGCTGGAACACTCTGCAGCAGACTGAGAGGACACAGGGCTTATAATAATTATTTGTATATTACTTGTGGTAATTAACCCCTTGCCACCCAGGCCCATTCTGACACTTCTCTCCTACATGTAAAAATCATCATTTTTTTAAGCTAGAAAATTACTCAGAACCCTCAAGCATTATATATTGTTTTAGCAGACACCCTATGGAATAAAATGGTGGTCTTTGCAACTTTTTATGTTTCACGGTATTTGCGCAGCAATTTTTCAAAAGTTTTTTTTGGAAAGAAACTGTTTCATTTATAAAAAAAACACTAAAGTTAGCACGATTTTTTGTTGTGTACTAAGCGATGCTTTACATTTTTTTTACAGGTTACATGTTTAGAGTTACAGAGGAGGTCTAGTGCTATAATTATTGCTCTCGCTCTAATGCGCTCTCGTGGCGTATGTAACCTGTGTGTATCTGGTTCTGATACTAACCAGTGCCTACCCAGCCACTGACTAGTATCTCTCCCCAGCCTGTCCCTGCACACGCTCTCACCTGCTGACCTGTGAATGCGGGAATCACTCCCGCAGTGTTATTGTGTTCTGCCAGTGAATACAATGATTAGTGTTGCTAACTATAGCTGGCAGCACTGATTGTTTTGGGGAAAACCTGACAGGCTGGTTGTACTCAAGTCGGTTAATAGGTTGACTTGTGTAAAACCAGGTAGCCCATACATAGATCGACTATGGCTGGTCTCTGCTTAACTGGTGTAATTTCAATCCATGTATGGCCCGCTTAACCACTACGCAGTCCCTAAACATCCTTCCACAAACCTTTAAATTTTTCCTTCCCAGATTACTTCATCCTCCTCTCCTATACATAGTGCCCACTGTCATACTCTCCACTCTTCTCTCCTGTACATACTGCTCACTGTCATACCCTCCACACTTCTTTCCTATACATAGTGCCCGCTGTCATATCCTACACACTCCTCTCCTGTACATAGTACCCGCTGTCATACACTTCTCTCCTGTACATAGTGCCCACTGTCATACCTTCCACACTCCTCTCATGTACATACTGCTCACTGTCATACCCTCCACACTCCTCTCCTATACATAGTGCCCACCGTCATACCCTCTACACTTCTCTCCTGTAAATACTGCTCACTGTCATACCCTCCACACTTCTCTCCTATACATAGTGCCCACTGTCATACCTCCAACACTTCTCTCCTATACATAGTGCCCACTGTCATACCTCCAACACTTCTCTCCAATACAAAGTGTCCACTGTCATACCCTCCACACTCCTCTCCTGTACATACTACTCACTGTCATACCCTCCATACTCCTCTCCTATACATAGTGCCCACCGTCATATCCTCCCTCCACACTCCTCTCCTGTAATTACTGCTTACTGTCCTCTCCACACTTCTCTCCTGTACATATTGCTCACTGTCATACCCTCCACACTCTTCTCTTATACATAGTGCCCACTGTCCTATCCTCTACACTCCTCTGCTGTGCATACTGCCCACTGTCATACCCTTCACACTCCTCTCCTGTACATAGTGCCTTCTGCCATACCCTCAGCACTCCTCTCTTGTACATAGTGCCCAGTGTCATACCCTCCACACTCCTCTCCTGTACATATTGCTCACTGTCATACCCTCCACACTCTTCTCTTATACATAGTGCCCACTGTCATACCCTCTACACTCCTCTGCTGTGCATATTGCCCACTGTCATACCCTCCACACTCTTCTCTTATACATAGTGCCCACTGTCATACCCTCTACACTCCTCTGCTGTGCATATTGCCCACTGTCATACCCTCCACTCTCTTCTCCGGTACATACTACCCTCTGTCATACCCCCCACACTCTTCTCCTGTACATATTGCCTACTGGCATACCCTTCACACTCCTCTGCTGCGCATACTGCCCACTGTCATACCCTTCACACACCTCTCCTGTACATAGGGCCTTCTGCCATACCCTCTGCACTCCTCTCATGTACATAGTGCCCACTGTTAGACCCTCCACATTCCTCTCCCTCACCTGCACATATTTTCCCCTTTTATACCATCCATTCTCCTCCCCTATGCCTCTTACCCACAAAAACTGTTCTTTAAAATTATACTGAATATCCTCAATGTTACCAGCTCTAGAATGGGCACACTTTTATTAGTTCAACTAAAGGAAATCTCACAGTCCTCATATTTGTTCTGCCAAATTATTAGTACTTATTTAATTTTGTAATTACTATTGTGGTGTATAGAGGAACATAGGGGATGTCAGCTACTCTAAATATAGCACTTGTAAAAAAAAGTGTCCCTGAAAATATTTTTGAAATGTTGACAACTATGCACTTAGGCACTGCCCAAGGGCCACAGGGTCAGTAGGGGGCCCCATGAGAGGCTCCTGTGATATTAAAGTGGTAGTAAACTTTTCTAACATTACTACTTTTTAGAGGCCCTGAGGCAGGTTATTCCATAATGTACAAGTATGCACAGCATATTAGCACATTAGGGTACACTTAAATTGTCATGACATCTGTAGGACTTAATAACAGCTATACACTAAATATGCTAATGCGCAACATAGCCCATTAATAATAAAAGACAGACAAGGTGTGGAGTAAATGGCCGTCCGGACTTTTATTTAATAAATGTAAATACTTCAATAACCCTTTAACCATTTAAAACACCTTATTAACTGGGTCATTATTATTATGGGGAAAAACCCCACCACTGGTCACTGAGACAACTAAGTTTTAAACTTTTTAACTCTTGCCTCCAGTCGGCAAACCCTGGACTCGGAGGCGGTACCCAACTTGTCCGCAGTGACATAACCTTTTACCATTCCGGGTTAAACCCCTCTTAACCCGGAAGTACACTATCCACTCCCATCCAATGGATGAGTACTACATGTTCCGTACATGTCCTTCTTCACCTTTACCAATGACCCAAGAAAAAAAGGCCCCGTGAGGGAACCCTGTACCCAAACCTGCTACCTAATGGGTGGGTGGGTGGGGAAAGCTTCCTCCACCGCATGGGGACTGACGTCACTTCCCCTCTCTCCTAGATACTTTTCCTAGCCTGAGAGCTGCCCCAGACCCTGAAACCCCTCCCCTCTTCTTAAAGCTGCAATGCTGCAGACCCCACTTAAAGCGGCGCTGCTGCAGTCCAGCACTGTCATGCCGTCCCTATGCAAACGGCAAACTGCGTCCTGATGCTCTGGGACTATCTGACTGAGCCCTCCAGTGCTGTGCTGTGATCAATCCGGCAGGTTCCAGGCGCTTCCATCTTCACCCGGTCTTCCTTCTGGGTTCTGTGCCTTCGGTCACTTGCCTTGGCCGCGCTGCGTTAATGTCATTCCCACACATGCTCATGTGCATCCTCTTTCTCTCATCCTCTCTTTCTTTCTCATCCTCCCTCCCTTACCCCTCACACCTCTTTCATCCCCTTTCTCTCACTCTCTCTCTCTCATCCTCCCTCTCTCTCTTTAATTTAATTTGTTATAACAAAAAATAGTTTGCATTTTTATTTATTTATTGTTTATTAAAGGTCCCGCCAAAATCCACAGCACCAGGCCCATGATGTTCTTAATCTGGCCCTGGCTGTAGGGACCTGGCAGCAAAGGGGTTGAATTAAATCATGTTATGGTCACTGCTACCCAGATGTTTTTTTACAGGAACATTATTAATAAGCTCTGCATGGTTTCAAATTACCAGGTCCAGAAGACCACACTTTCTACTTGGGGCCTCTATGAACTTTACTAAAAAAATGTCTTGTAATAGTTTTATACATTTTTGCCCTTTAAATGTTCCTGCAGTGCCATTGCTCCAGTCAATCTCTGGGTAGGTAAAATCTCCCAATATTATCACAGTGACAGCCCTTGCAGCTCTTTCTATCTGTGCAAGGAGCTGTCTCTCATCCCCCAGTTGAAGCACGTTAGTGCGAAACATGTCGGGTACATAGCCTGCTGGCTTGATCTACCACGCTTTTTTAATACTGTGATGTTGGTACTCATCTTCATTGATGGTTTGTACTAAGAATCATTTTATATGACTTTTTATTCTGAGTGACCTGCTCCATGTGGAGGCTTTTTTTTTTTTTTTTTTTCTTTTTCTTCTCATACACTTATCTGTATGTGGGTGCCCATTGCCATCTTTGGAGTCAAAGTCGGTGAGATCCTACATCCTGATCGCATGGTTCATCGTGTGTTATTGGGTGTATGCTGCGTTCCAGTATCTTCGGTGGAGGATTGATTGCTGCATAGTCGCATTCAACATCGTGTGCAGTCTGGTGCGTCTGGCATTCCATCACCCCCGTTGGAGGATCGATCGCAGCCAATATAACTTCACGCTTGATCGACTCACCACCAAGGTGTGTGGGTCAACACCTTTGGGTAAGAGCACCCATTACTTTCTTTCCATACATTCAGTGTTTTTTTTATATATTTCTACATGAAGGCTTATCGGGTGTTGTTTTGAAGATTTCTGCAATTTAATTCTATGCATTTACAGTCCTGTACTCCTTCCAGGAATTTTGTCCATCTAGCATCTAGGATTGATTATTCATTGATGAAGGGACGCTTTTTTCCTTTATATGGTTGTGCCTGCACACAGGTTTAAATCTATTCAGGTGGATCCATTTTTTTAGAACTTTGGACTTTTCACTACTTCCATGGATTTTTGATCGTTTCACTTTTGTCATTACATATTTGGCTCTGTGTTATTGGGCCATTTCCATCACATTTTCACTATTCTCATTTTACCGAATGAGTTGTTTCACTTAGCGCTGCATTTTTTGTTTATTTTTTTCTACACAATTGTATCATTGTTGATGCTGGCTGCTAATCACATTTTTTGCACAATTTTTTTTTTTTTTTTTTTTTGGTAGCGCAAGTATAACCTTTATTTTGCATTTTTCATGTCTGCCTAACATCTAATGTTACCAAGCGTTTGAACTGAAGATTGTCACATAAGATGTCCATTGTCCTATGCCATGTAATCAGTAATGCAAGTTTAGTGCCCACCTGGTATAAGGCATCCATGCAATTTTCACATACTGTACAAATCAGCCATGTGTGTTTCTAAATTACTTCCCCATAAAGTTTTGTTCTTCAATGAACTGTCACTTCTTACATTTCAACATCATTAGAGGCAATTGCTGTGTACAATCACAATTGTATTAGCACAAACAGGTTGTGCTTTCAGAGTTAAGCCTTGAAATAATTGCATGCTTCAACGACATGAAAGCCATTACAAGCCCAAGCAAGTATGTCCAAGAACCACAGTATACCAAAACAATGTTTTAACTTAAGTGTTTATAAAGGATATACACAGTATGTGTACCTAAAAAAGAAATTTTAACTGTATTCATAGGATTAACAAAAAACATTTCTCCTGGTTTGGACATCAAACATGACTATCTTTGTTCATCTCTATTATTTTAGGGTTGATGAGATTCATAGTTTACAAAAATAGAATAACATTTTGGTAATGCTCGCATTACCTCTCAGTGTATAGGAAATGACAAGGACACAGTATTTCTGTCAAAATAATTTTTTTTTCTGTACTTCCTCGAGAATGTTCTTAGCTAGAAAAAACTTGCTTAGTGGTTAGCATACAGTATGTGCCTTGCACTGGAGGTCCTTGGTTTGAATCTCAGCCAGGACTCTATCTGCATGCAGTTTCCATGTTCTCTCAGTGCATGTGTGAGCATCCTCCCAGATAAAAAAATACATGCTGGTAAGGTATTTGACTTCTGTCTTAATAAGCCCTAGTGTGCGTGTGGCTCTAACATTGCCAACAGCAGCCTCCTGTGCAGAACCTGATAGCATTTCTTTGAGTGGCTAGTGCAGCTGCCTTTACCTATGGAGTCCCGTGCCCGGAAGATTGCAACATAGTAGTGTGATGGGAAAGACCAGTTTTGTTCTTGGATTTAATTATCCTTTAATACCTACTCTCTTATTTTATTTTATTTTTTTCAGATATTTATTTAACACCCTTAATTTACACAGTGCTTTTACATACTGTACCTTCACATCAGTGAATACAAAATGAGGTACAGGGCCTTGTCCATGTGCAGGATTTCTTTAATTTATATATAATATTATTTAAATCATACAATAGTATAATATAGTAATAACATGATACTCACAAAAGCAGAAGATAAAAATGCTGATAGCAAGACTACACCAATCCACTTCAGGTACAAACAACCCAAACTGCTGAACTGCTGTGCCCTAAACCACTACATTCTGAAGAGGCATGCAGCATATGAAGGGCTAATGTCTAATGTGTTTCTGGGGCCAGAAAACAATCTAATAATACAAATTTTTGCCTCTCTATTGCACAGAACAAATGTAGCTCTGCAAATTTGTTAGAAGTACACCCCTTAAAGCATAGCTATGGACAAACGTAAAATTACATATACAGTATTATTCAGTCTATCATTAGAAATAACACAGCCATTATTATTTATCAGAGTCCCCCTGTAATATAGATCATTGTCTGTAGATCCTTTACATGCAGAGAAAGCTGTACAGCAAAAGTAACAGTTAAAGGGGCTGGGACCGTTGGACTACCTACCTCGGGTGGGACTTTAAATTCATGAAAATAACTATATTGTAATTGAATGTTGTTAAAAATTACCTATTCTTTTCTATCTGCAGCCACTGTAATTTTTTTGAAAATGCAATGCAATATGGCTACCTGGAGGTGTTCTGTACACAGAATGTGTAAATACCCCAAATACCCATCTACAGTAAATCAGCATTTAGGTGATGCTCTAGGTTTGAGTCTTCTCTCTTCTATTTTGCAGTTGAGAAGGGTTCTTCCTTGGGTGCCCATATTACTGCCTGGGTGACTTAGACATTTCCTACTGGATTTCTAGTAATGAGGTCCTTTAAAGACTGTAGAGGCTGACGATGTCAGGAATATGTGACCAGTCTACTGTATACTGCATTGAATTGAACATTCAAGGTTCCTAGATGCAGAGCCTTCAAGCAACACAGATGGTGAACTCAGGTGAGTGTAAAAGAGACTTCTAAAGTACCTTAAATAATGACAGCTGGTTAATAAGTAACTGGAAGGGGGAGGGGGTGAGAGGGAGGATGACTTTGCCTGGAGATGTTCAATAGGTGCAAAATAATACCTGATAATCCTGGTAAAAATCCAGTGAGCTGATAACTATCTGTACTCTTAAGAATGCCTATCCTCTATGTTCTGGAGAATAGGGGAGTGTTCTTTAGTTCTAATTATTGGACATAAGCCTACAATGACAATGCTGCTCATCTTTAGAAAAAAATATAGTGAATGAGTATTGTTACCCTAAGGCAGGATGACTATGTGAAAAAACTGAAAAAAATGCAGCCATAAAATCTATGCTATATTATATTTTGTTCTTGAATTTAGATACACTTTAACCCTTTCGCTGCCAGAGCCGTTTTTTGCGGTTTTTGCACACGTTTTTGCAGACATCCTACAGAATAAAATAGCGAAAGTTCCAATTTTTTATGTCACATGATTTTACTGCAAGGGCCTAGGAAACGCAATATTTCAGTGAAAAACTCACTGATGTGAATTTTAGGGCAAACACGCCATAAATGACCCACATTTTTGGTAAAATAAAAAGACAAGGTTGCGCAGAGTAAATAGATACCTAACATGCCAAGCCGTGGCAAGTGGGACGGCACAGTGGTGTAGTGGTTAGCACTCTCACCTAGCAGTAAAAAGGGTCGCTGGTTCAAATCCCAACCATGACCCTGCCTGAAGTTTGCATGTTGCCAGCGTGGGTTTTCTCCGGGTACTCTGGTTTCCTCCCACACTCCAAAGACATGCTGGTAGGTTAAGCATGTAAGCATGGCGGGAGCATGCGAGCATGGGGGCGCCAGTACCGGGAGGGTGTGAGAGCGATTGTGCGGCAGTGGCGTCGCCCAAATGCTCTCACCTGACAGGCAGGAGTCTGCCTGTCAGTTTCACACACAATCCTGGTGGCTGCAGCCAAGGGATTGTGTGCAATACCCCCCCCCCCCCCCGCTGTTAGGTCCGTACGACCTGGCAGAGCGAAAGGGTTAAAAAAATGGAATTCCATTTTAACCACTTCAGCCCCAGAAGAATTTACTCCCTTAATGACCAGATTTTTTGTGATACGGCACTGCGTTGATTTAACTGACAATTGCGCGGTCGTGTGACATTGCACCCAAACAAAATTAATGTCCTTTTTTTTCTACAAATAGAGCTTTATTTTGGTGGTATTTGATCATCTCCGTGTTTTATTTTTTTTTGCGGTATAAACAAAAAGACACCGACAATTTTGAAAAAATATAAAAAATGAATTTCTTCCTCAGTTTAGGCCGATATGTATTCTTCTACATATTTTTCGTAAAAAAAAAAAATCACAGTAAGCATATATTAATTGGTTTGCGTAAAAGCTATAGCGTCTACAATATAGGGTATAGATTTATGGCATTTTTATTATTACTTTTTTTTTTATTAGTAATGGTGGCGATCTGCGATTTTAAGAATAGCCACTGATTACTGTATAAATGTCACTGGCAAGGAAGGGGTTAAACGTTAGGGGGCAATGAAGGGGTTAAATGTGTTCTAACTGTAGGGGGGATGGGCTTACTAGAACATGACAGAGATCACTGTTCCCTATCACTGGGAGCAGAAAGATCCCTGTCATGTCACTAGGCAGAACAGGGAAATGCCTTGTTTACATAGGCATCTCCCCATTCTGCCTCTCTATGCCACGATCACAGGCAACCGGCGATGACGGAGGGACGTACGGGTATGCCCAATTGCGCAGCCTTACCATTCTGCCGATGTACATTGTCGTGCAGCTGTCGGCAAGCAGTCACAGGTTGTGACACTAAACGTATGCTGAACATTGTAAATATTATCTCCTGATTATAACCCAGCACTATAAAAAGTGATATTACTGATGTCATATTAATGATTCACTGATCATTCTATTTATTTGTCCATTTTTTCTGTGCTAAATCAAGATTGTAACCTTACCAGGCAATTTGAGATGCTGAGGTATGTGTGAGATCCAATTTATTTGCTTTATAGTTTTGCAAATATGTATTTTTATATTTCTTTGCAACATTTGACCTTTTAAACGGTTGTATTAATTTTCCATAATGGCATAACTATTATTTCCTAGACAAACATGTATAAAGGTGAACACTTAGACATACAAAACTCAAACTTGCGTAATTATCTAGTCTAGTCATTTTTGTCATTTGTCTGCTTAGCAGAAAGGCTAATTGAGAAGCCACTGGGTGTGCAAAAATGTCTGTATGCTATGCATCTGCCCGGATGTTTTGTCAATAATTCACCGCAGTCAGACATGCTGTCTACCCATCACATTCCACAAGCTGTCACTTGTGTCTTCCGGTACAAAACTCTTACACTTTTGGTGACATTTTATACTATGATAAGGACAAGTGTTATTTTTTCTACATCTTTGGTTTATTTTCTCACGATCTAAATCAATTCTGCTTCTTCGTCTGTTAGGATTATAAAAGAAAAGAATGCTATTATGTTTTCCACTTCTGTTTGTTATTCTAAGCATACTTTGCACATCAAAACATATGAATTCAGGGATATTTTGACTATTCAGTGGCCAGTAGGGATGGTCTCGATGTTTGAATCAAACAGAAGTTCAACTCGAACATCACGTGTTCGTTTGTTTGCAAATCGAACCAAACATGTTTGAGATCGCAGTGCATTGACGGCTGCTGATTGGCCAAAGCATGCATCTGACCTGCATGCTTTGGCCAATCACAGCATGATCTGCTGTGATAGCTATGATTGCCCAAAGGCAGGGTGTCTATGGCCAATCATGACTCAAGGGGCTAAGTCCATGCCCCACACTATATGAGGCTGCCTACACAGCGGCCGTATATAGTGTGATACGTGGAGGAGATTGAGAGAACTTGAGCTAGATTAGGAAGGTTAGTTAGTGGCGTGCAGGTAGTTTAGTGTATATATATATTGTACAGGACGCCAAGGTTGGGTCCTGGACGGGTGCTATATAGCACCAGTATTTGGGCTGTGGTCCCTTTAAAGGAGTCGCAGCATTGCTCAGGGGGTCACCCAAAATGGGTGAGGGGTTCCGGGAGTAGCCGAGCAGGAGAGGACTGACTCGCAGTCCTCTCTAGGTTAATAATAGTTATTTGGGACCCGGAATTTGGGAGGCTCTGAAGAGATATTCGGGTGGGAAAAGAGCCTCCCTCCCTGACCACAATGATTCAGCGCACAGGGGGTTAAGGGCCTCCAGGAAGACAGCTCAAAAGACAGGAAGTAGGGAAGAGTTGTGGGTGTGAGGAGGAGTAGGTGATTTACACCTGTTAGCTGAGCTGTGTGGATGTCTGGAGGCTGCTAAAAGAACCTGCTGCAAAAACTGTATGTGTTTTCCTTAACTTTGTTTTTGTGCTGAAGATAAGCTGTTTTTTTTGTTATGCTGAAGATAAGCGGACTTTGTTTTTGTACTTTACCTGTGCGCTGAAGAAAGCCTTATTTTGATTTTTCTTTCAAATAAATGTCTTTTATTTTACAACTGACGGTTTATGCACTTAATCCCGTGGAGCTATTGTCCCCAAAGTTCACAACTGGTGTCTTGGATGCTGGCAAAAGTGCATTTGCAGCCGCAAAAACCGTTTAAAACTAAACTGACATTTAAAGAGACAGTGTACAAATGGCATGTCGTGGGTGAAGTCAGCTCAGACGCTGCAAGCAGCAGGTAAAGGCATGGAGGAGGTCATCAGGGCTTTGGCGCAAGCCACCGTGACCCAGCAGCAAGCTTCAGCAGATGCAAACCGTCGCCATGAGGAAGCGATGGCTCAGCAGCAGCAGGCCCTGGCACAGGCTATAGCTGCACAGCAGGAAAACACACGGTTGCTAGCCGCCCAGTTTACTGCTCAGCAGGAGTCCACTCAAGCACAGGTGACTGCCTTACAGGAGGCAGTGCAGCGGCTGGCTCAGGGACGAGAACAATCGGTCGTTGCCGTTGGCAACCAAGTGTCTGTGAGAGCCAGCCATTTCTTACAAAAACTGACACCCAGCGATGACGTAGAGGCCTTTCTCACCACCTTTGAGAGGATAGCAGAGAGAGAGGGGTGGCCCGTGACCAATGGGCCGGCATTATCTCTCCTTTTCTCACCGGTGACCCGCAAAAGGCCTACTTTGACCTCCCAACTGAACATATCAGCAACTATGAGCATCTGAAGGCAGAGATCCTGGCCCGCCTAGGAGTGACCATGGCTGTCCGGGCTCAGAGGGTGCATCGCTGGCGGTACAAACCTGACCGACCACCCAGGTCCCAAATGCATGAACTGATACAGCTGGTTAAAAAAATGGCTGCAGCCAGAAAAACTGTCAGGCCCACAAATGGTGGAACGGGTGGTGATGGACTGGTACCTGCGGTCCCTGCCAGATGACCTACAGCGCTGGGTAAGCCATGGAGACCCTGCAACCGCTGACCAGCTGGTTGAGTTGGTTGAAAGGTACACCGTGGTGGAGGACCTGCTTGGGCCTGCCAAACGTCGGGAACCCACACCAAGGGCAACAAGACCGGCCACGGCACCTAGGAGAGAAGCCCTGCTAGACGTTGGAACCCGCAACCCTGCACCATCTTCTGCAGAACCTCGAAGGTTGGTTCCTGTCCCTAGGATGGGAGGCCTACAGTGTTGGCGATGTCGGTCCTGGGGGCATACCCGGGCACAATGCCCACTTCAGGAGGAGCCGATGGATTGCGGGACTGGTCGGAGAAGCTCCTTCTATGTGCAAAGAGCGTGTACCACTCATCTTGATCTGGCTGAAGGACGGTTCGAGTGTGAAGTGTGGGTGAACCACCTTCCTGCCAGGGCCCTACTAGACTCCGGGAGCATGGTAACACTGGTACATGCCAGGGTGATTGGGAGACTTGGCCCCGTAAATAAAACTCTGCGCGTAGTGTGTATCCATGGGGATACCAGGGAGTACCCCCTGGTTCCTGTGACGGTTTCTTATGGACGTACCTCAGTGACACAAGAGGTTGGGGTAGTAAATAGTTTAATACATGATATTATAGTGGGGCGGGACTGTCCGCTATTTCTCGAACTGTGGAACCAGGCACAGATGGGGCTGCCAGGAGAACTGGGGACACTGGGCCTGGAAGAGATGGAGTCTGAGGGGTCTAGGCCTGAAACCCCCACAACACACCCCTCTAAAACAGAGATACCTGTCACTAATAAGGATATTGCAGAGAATGTTAATTTGAATGACAATGTTTCTGTTGCAGGCCTCAATACCGAGTTGACTTCTGAGGGGGGGAAGCCTTCCCATTACAGGTTATGCTGGGGGAGGATGATGAGGAGCTCTCCCCGTTGCAGTTCCCAGTTGAGGAGGGTGAAGGGGAAACATCCTCAAGGCCAGTGCATCCAGACCTGGACGTACCCAGGGGTGCGTTTGGCACCGCCCAGTTGCAGGATCCTACCTTGGTCAATGCTCGAGAGCAGGTTTCTGTTGTTGATGGGGTCCCACAAATACCAGGGGCAGATCAAAGGTTTCCTCATTTTGCATTAAAGGGGGATTTGGTTTATCGAGTGGCTGAAAGCCGAGAGGAAACTGTAGAGCAGTTACTGGTTCCCCAACCATATAGGCGGATGCTACTTGACCTAGCCCACAATGACGCACTGGGAGGACACTTGGGGGCAGAGAAAACGGAGGCCAGGATAACCGACCGGTTTTACTGGCCAGGGGTGAAGGCCGAGGTTAAAAGATATTGTGCATCTTGTCCCATTTGCCAGTTAACTGCCCCAGGGCCACACTATAGAAGCCCTCTGGTACCCTTGCCGATTATTGAGGTTCCATTTGAGCGGATCGCCATGGATCTCGTGGGACCCCTGGTAAAGTCGGCAAGGGGGCACCAATATATATTAGTCATCCTAGACTACGCAACCAGGTATCCAGAAGCAGTTCCTTTGAGGAAAGCTTCCTCTAAGGCCATTGCCAAGGAGTTATTCCAAATGTTTTCACGAACTGGATTCCCCAGGGAGATACTTACGGACCAGGGCACCCCTTTTATGTCAAAGGTGATGGCGGACTTGTGCAGACTATTTCAGATCAAGCAGTTGCGGACGTCCGT